>OU342541.1:14052363-14706507 GCA_910589475.2 Bembecia ichneumoniformis
ATTTAAATAAAAACTACCTAAATTAATAGTTCGATACTTGGAAAAGGTTAGAGACCTTTAGAAACCGAGGCAGGTAAAATCGTGGGATACAGGTAAGTAGTTTTTAATAAATAAATAACCATAATAAATGTTTATTGATTGAAAATGATTAAGTAGTTATATTAAAAAAGTCTGCAGAATAAATTCGTTTTATTACGCGTAGTATTCGGGTATTCGGTATAGCGCGTAACTTTTTTGTTAGTAAACCGACTGGAATGAAATAATGTTACGGGCAGCTTGCTACAAGCGCATTAGTGAAAAGCGCATTCAAATCGGTTAAGCGATTTCTAAGATTATTGTGCACAACGCACAGACAAACAAACATAATAACTATTTTTTTCACCTCTAACATAAGTAGGTAAGTTAAACGAGTTTTATATGTATAGTAAAGTAACGACTAACTCCCAGTATAAAATTGTGGGAACTGATTATAAAGTGCATTTATGAGAATACGCTGTCAGCAAAGTGTCAGAGACATTAAATAAGCATTGCAATCAGAGAATGTTCTTATCTTAGTTTACGCAAACGTAATGGGTACGCGTTATTTCAAATTAGCGTTGCTTTATCTTCTCACTCTCGCCGTTTGCATTATAAATGCCACCGTTACATTTTAGTACACCCTGCTACTTATTAAGTCTCAACTAACAAATTAAAGTTGATAAGAGCATACCTTAACAGCTCTTACTAGCAATACTAAGAGCGACATTAAACCCGTCTGATAGCAGTATATACCTACCCTCATTAAGATCAATATTAAGTGTTTCAATAAGGGATGCCAAAGCACTTTTTTAATATCAACTCCTAATTAAGTGCTTGTGTTGTGTACCGCCTTTACATACATAAATCTAAGTATGTACACCATAGATAAAGCAATAATTTTATAAAATATAAAATAACTCTCTCCGTCCGCGAATGTACCTGTTTGCGTTATAATTACCTAAGAATTCGGCATTGCACGCAATACTCGCCAGTAAGGGCTTTGCAACGCTGTGTAGTCGGTTGTATGCTATTTTATAAATTTCACTCTCGATCACCTGTCGCCATTGTTTTGAGAGATGCCGAAACAACTCAATTGGGATGAACTATTTCAGTTTCGCGGGGGGAGACGCCCTGCAGGTGATTATTTTGTCGGCTTTAGCACGACATCAAAAGATATTTCCTTCTAGTTAGTTTCTAGTTTTCTATGCCTACACTAATTTTATTGTAATTGTTGCTATTCAT
The DNA here is from genome assembly GCA_910589475.2 of Bembecia ichneumoniformis. Classification (NCBI taxonomy): domain Eukaryota; kingdom Metazoa; phylum Arthropoda; class Insecta; order Lepidoptera; family Sesiidae; genus Bembecia; species Bembecia ichneumoniformis. The sequence continues at coordinate 14,053,624 of OU342541.1, forward strand.
GCCTATATCTACAAAAAAAAAATCAAGGTATATTCGTCGGTTTTATAATCCTATAAAGATAATATGGATCAAATGATAAGCGAATAAAAATTGCAAAATCCTCTACTATTTTGTACTTATTATAAACGTCCATATATCCTACTATAGTCGGCAGCGCACTTGCGGCAGCTGTGGCGTTGGCTTGCGTTATAGGCGACGGAGGAGGATAGAAGTTTATTTTTCATGTTGTTGAGGATAGAAGTTTATTTTTCATGTATATAGGCTACAATTTATAAAAATACGCAGAAGAAATCACGAGCAAAAGCTAGTATTAAAATGCGTATGTTTGCGAAGTTAAAACTTTAAAACAATATAGTTTATATATTGCCTATTCACTCGAAGCTTGAAAAGATTTGTGTTGTATGAGCTCAGAAATACAGACGCCGGCAACTAGTTCCAAACTTTTTGAGTCCAACCTACTGCATTCATTGTGTTTTTAAATAATAAATATTTAAAATGCGTAATGCATTCGATTTAGAATTATTTGAATTTTGTATTGTAAAAAATGGTTTTCAAATGTTTATAAAACACCTTTTGTTTATCTAACAAAATGGACAGTTGGAAGTCATTGACATGTCGCAGAATATTGGTATTATCGCTGTCACAAACAATAACCGGTTTAATGAGCAATAATTTAAAAAAAAAATCTATTCACACATAAGTACCTATTCTTAAATGGCTGGTTATTTTGGTCAACAATTGGAATGATTTAATCCTCTTGAGCGAAAGTAAATTAATTGCATGACTTTATATATTTAATCAATGTTTTAATGAGTAGATAAGTGAGTCGAAAAATCAGCTGCTGATATGGCAGACGTGGTTTCAATAAAATAATAAGATCATAATTAAAAGTATACAAAAAAAAATTAAACTCATCCCTATTTTCAAGCTCTATAAAATAAGTAGGTAATTCTTTTCCTAAAGTACTATAAGTTATCAAATATCTATAACCAAATTTTAATCATTTATCAAAAGATAATTAATTGTGCATAAGTAAGGCCTAATATGCAGTAATCTTTCATTGTTCAACAATATGTTACACTATAAAAGAAAGTAAAACTTTTTGGAGCTTAAATTAGCGTGCATGTCAGTTATAGCCGTAGAAACTTTGACCAAAGTCATTTGATAATTTAACAGCAATATAACTATACAAAATTTTTAACTTAAAGAAACAATTAATAACTATACAAAATTAAACGGAACTTTTAGAAACGAACAGGTGTCGTATCATTCGAGTATTTCAGCAGTTTATATTGGAACGTTTTGGGTACCACAGAAAATGTCAAGAGAGTAACTATTAAGGAGTTTTCTTGCACGTTTCTTCTCTATAAAAACAGCATTCCGAATCGGTGGTAGTTAGATTAATTTTTTTCAATTGTCTTTGATTATATACAAATAGTTGTAAATTAACATAATTTAAATATCAAATACTAGCTATTGCACATAGCTATTGCTCTTTATAAAATATTATTCGTGGAAAACAGCAGTTTTGTATGGAGGGGGAGTAAAGGGGGAGATGGGGGAGGATGAGTAGCCTATGTTACTCGCTGATAGTGAAGCTTTCTAAAGGTGAAAGATTTTTAAAATCACTACAGTAGTCTTTGAGTTTATTCATTACAAACATACAACATTCATACAAATCTTTTCTCTTTATAATATTTGTATCGATATACATGGACAAATAATTATTTTGCCAGACTCCAAGTGTTCGATAAATTGCTAGCCTTTTGCCTTAATAAGTAATGATTATTATTAATCCATACATAAAATAATAATAAAATAGAGATAAGCCCGACTGGCATACGGCATGTTTGTTTGTTATGAAATTGTTGTTGTTGCTGTACTTGGTTTCGCGCATTGTCTATGACTCGCGTCCTTCCCCGATTCCTACCCTCCTCCGGCTCTCGATACGATGACTGTACGACGCGACGCGACGCAAGAAAGATACCCCGCAAGAAAACAAAACAAAGAAAAAATTGAACTGTCGAGATCGGTTGAGTGTGTTCGTTGTGCTACCCTTTTTTATCGCTGTAGTCCACATCCGCAGTGTAGTATTAGAACGCTGGTTGTCGTGTAGTGCTTGTGAGGAAAGGGAAAACAAGAAGAGGGAAGCGCCTCAACGGTCCGCGGGCCCGCTAACATCTCGCTTCAGCGTATCGAGGTAAGCTGTCCCTACCTGATTTCTCCACCTTCCCTTATCCCGTAACAACATCTTACAAAATATACAGTCCACTTTCAACATCAGAACCGCTGAAAATTATCCGCAGTCGCCTTCACCTTTGGCCTATAAGAGCCAGACGGTGTCGCGCAGTCGGAGGATAGCCGTGCGCTTTATCCTCCATCGTTGGTCCTCCGAGCCGGATAGTGCCTCCAGCGCCATCCACCGTAGCCGACTTCCCGCCCTTGTAAGGGTTGCCTTATTAGAGAATATATGTTTACGGGTAGTTTGGTATTTTTTGTAAACCGCATTTACAGTTATTAGCCGTAAGTTTTTATCTGATCTAGTTAATAATCATGTCTCGCCAAGGGAATGCGTCGGAAGATAGTGAAAGTAATGCTAAGCTCAAACGCGAATTAATAATATTAGAAGCAAAACGGAATGCCTTATTTGAACGGGTGCAAACTATTTATACATACGCAAAAAAGGTTCATCTCAATCATGAAGCTAAAGAAAAATTTCTCAGTTCGATAGCTACTATCGATGAAACCCGCTCGAATTTTCAAAATATTTTAGACGAATGGGTAGAAAAACAACTCACTATCGATCCGACCGCAGCTCCTAATTATCAAGCATTAAATGCAATGGACGAACTTATTTGTCATATCAAAAGAGTGCAATCTGAATTGTCAATTGAAAAACCAAAGATAGAAACCGCATCGAAAAGGGTGGTCACTTTGCCTCCGATAGAAATTATGTCCTTCGATGGGGACATACGAAACTGGTCCTTATTCTATTCTAGTTTTAAGTCCATAGTTCACGATAACCCATCGCTGACAGCTTCAGAAAAGCTTTATTATCTTCTTGGTAAGCTCTCTTCTAAGGCTCAAGCAGTTTTCGCAGGCATTACGCCATCCGCTGATAATTATCAACTTATAATAGATTCTTTAATAGATAGATATCAAGACACACGCATGCTCGCATGTACATACTTGGACCAAATATTAAATTTTAAATCGCAAGGCCCTAATTCTTCGTTAAAATTTCAATTATTTACTGACAATTTCATAACCGCTGCAAACGCTCTTCGAAATCTTAAACTTGATAATTTAGAAGATTTCATTCTGTTACATATTGGATTAAAGAAGTTAGACGGGGAGACCATTCGCGCATTTGAAACATATTCGCGAGATGCTAAAATGCCCACCTTCCAGAATCTCATTGACTTCATTAAAAGTCAGAGTAAAATATGTAAAAGCGCGCAATCTAGTAATGATAAGAGTGATAACAATATTTACAATCGAGCGAAGAAACCGGTCAGTAGCCGCCTCGCTCCCCACCCCAACGCTTATGTCGCCAGTGCATCGCTGAAAACATCGCCCCGCAAATGCCTCTGTGAAAATTCTTATCACATGCATCTATTTAAGTGCAGTTCGTTTCATAACTTATCACCCGCCGATCGCTTCAACAGTGTAAAGGAAAGAGACGGATGTATTAATTGTCTTAGCCTGAAACATAAGATGCAATTTTGTAATTCTAAGGGGAGGTGTCGTACATGTAATAGTAAGCATCATAGTTTGTTGCATTTTGATGAAAATAAATATAAACGGGGAACGAGTGAGTCGCTTATCGTGCCGCCGGACCGAGTGACGTCACCGTCTAACACGCGGGCGCTCGGCGGATCTTCCGCTCCTGTCACACACGCGGAGGCACCGCAATGTACTATCTCGCTTGCATCCTCACGTTCGTTTAATACGAAACGAGACCTTAAATATATAGGAAATAGTACCGTTCTGCTTTCAACCGCTCAAGTGATTGTTTTCGACGTTAAAGGAAAGCAACATATTATAAGGTGCTTATTGGATAGCGCGTCTCAAATAAATTTTATTACTGCCGAATGCAGCAAACGTTTAGGTTTAATTAGTAATAAGAATACGCGTTTAGTAGTTAAGGGCATCGGAGGCGCCGAAAAGAAAGGCACCGGTTCAGTTAATTTTCGCTTTTATTCTCGATTTAATTTAAACATATTTTTCGACGTGTCGTCGTTGGTCGTCGATCGCATAACAGATAACTTGCCCTCCGCTCCAGTCGATCTGTCCGCTCTTTCGCACGTACATAATTTGCCATTAGCAGATGGTGAATTTTATACGCCCGGTACCTACTATAGACATATTATTAGGCGCTTCGATATTTCCTCATTTATTATTACCAAATATAATACATAGCAATAATATTAATATACCGCCCGCTGTACAAACTATCTTAGGCTATGTTATCATGGGAGAAGTACCAGCACTCCCACGCGCTCGCAATAATAATACTATCGCTTGCTGTTCGGTCGTAGTGGACGATTCTGTAGACCATATTCTTAAACGCTTTTGGGAACTCGAAGAAGTCTCCGCTCCGCTCGCCCACACTCCAGAAGACATTGAGTGTGAGAACTATTTTCGCGCTACCACCGTTCGGGATGATGGTGGTAGGTATACCGTTGCGTTACCGTTTCGTAAAGATGTCTGTGCTTTAGGAGACTCCTATAACGTTGCGCACAGACGTTTCCTGTGTTTGGAGCGCAAGCTAGAAGCGTCGTCCAATATACGTGCAGCTTATAACGCTGTGATTCGCGAGTACGTCGACCAGGGCTACTTGTCCCCGGTCACACCTGCTACTGACGCTGCGGATATTCCCAGTTATTATATCCCGCACCACGGCGTCATTCGCGAGGATAAGTCCTCGACGAAACTTCGCGTTGTTCTCGACGCAAGCTGCAAGACCAGTACAGGTCTTTCGCTAAATGACATCCTACATACAGGACCCAATCTACAGGCTGATCTTTTTAATATAATTTTAAATTTTAGATTATTCGCTACCGCTATAGCAGCCGATTGCCGTCAAATGTTTCTTCAAATCGGCATGCGTAAAGAAGACCGCAGATTTCAACGTATATTGTACAGATTTCATCCGCAAGAACCTTACGAATTTAATCGCGTCTGTTTTGGACTACGGTCAAGTCCTTATCACGCACTCCGCGTTGTACAACAACTCGTCGCAGATGAGGGACTTAAGTATCCCGCTGCTGCTACAGTCGCTTCCGCAATATACATGGATGATATTGTCTTCAGCATCATGGACGAGAGCCATGCTATTGTCACTTGCGAGGAATTAATTGCACTGTTTAAATCTGGCCAACTCGAGCTAGTAAAGTGGACCAGTAACTCGCCAAAGGTCCTATCAACCATTCCCGCTTCTCATCGCGCCACTCCCGACATCGAATTCGATAAAACCATACCGCAAAAAATCTTGGGATTACGATGGGATATATCTCGGGATTGTTTCTACTTTCAGGTTTCTATCTCTAAAGAAACATGTACTAAGCGCGTAATGCTTTCTACAGTGGCACGTCTGTGGGACATGATGGGCCTTGTGGCTCCCACCATTTTGTATGCTAAACTTCTTATCAAAGAACTCTGGCTGCTAAAATGTGACTGGGATGACACACCCCCATCCCATATTGTCGAGAGCTGGAATAAGCTGTGCTGCGAACTCCCGAAGCTTAACTCCATTCGCATACCGCGTCACCTGGGTGTAGTGCGAGGTTGTGTTGTCAACCTTCTAGGTTTCGCTGACGCCAGTGAGCGTGCCTATGGAGGCGTCGTCTACTTATGCGTTAGTAACGAGGGCAGTAGCTTAGTCAGATTAGTGTGCGCCAAGTCAAAGGTCTCGCCAGTGAAGCCTCTTTCTGTAGCGAGACTAGAGTTATGTGCTACTTTGCTACTCTCTAAATTGCTTCGTCTAGTGTATGACAACTATTCCGTTCGCTATAAAATTAATAACACTTATGCCTTCACTGACTCTAGAATAGCGCTTTGTTGGACACGCGGCTCTCCAACTCGTTGGCAGACATTCGTCGCAAATCGCGTTGTCAAAATAATTGACAACATACCCGCCACCTGTTTCCATCACGTGGCAGGTATCGATAATCCCGCTGATTGTTTATCGAGAGGCTTAACTCCAGATAAACTAGTCGATCACCCGCTTTGGTTCCATGGACCGCCATGGGCATCGCTTAGTCCCGCAGAGTGGCCTATCAAGGAATTCGATCATAACTCGTATAGTGACGTGCCAGAACAGAAGTCGCTCGCTCATGTCGTCGCCGCAAATACGACGAACTGTCCTATTTATTTATTAACCCAACGCATATCATCCTGGTCTAGACTCTTACGCATTATAGTATATATTTGTCGCTTTTTGAAGTTGTTGCCTCGCACGGAATACATTACAGGCAGACAGTTGCAATATGCGGAAAATAAGATAATACGCTCTTTACAAGCGCAGTACTACGCAGACGATATACGCAATCTACAAGCAGGGAAAAACTGTGCTCCAGCTTTAATGAAACTCGCACCATTCTTAGACGAAAAGGCGCTGATTCGTGTGGGGGGTCGTCTCGCTAATTCCGTCATGGAGTATAGCCATAAACATCCATGCATCCTTCCACGTCGCGACCATGTTGTTAATATGCTAATAGATTATAATCATAAAAAATATCTTCACGCCGGTCCCGAGTTATTGATGTCCATACTCAGAAGATCGTATTGGATCATGTCCGCTAGACGTATTATTCGCCAACGCATTCATGGTTGCAATATATGCTTCAAAACTAAACCGCGCCCGACTTATCCGCTGATGGCCGATCTACCAAGTTGCAGGGTGAATCAAGTGGATAAGGCCTTTACACACACCGGTTGCGATTATGCTGGCCCCATACCCTATACGCCTACTAGGGCTAGAGGTGTGAAAAGCCGTAAAGCCTGGCTGTGCATATTCACCTGTTTAACGACGCGGGCGACTCATATAGAAGTGGCAACCGACCTCAGTACGGTTAGTTTCTTGAACGCACTGAAAAGATTTTTATCACGCCGCGGTCCTATACAAATTTTATATTCGGATCGAGGTACGAATTTTGTAGGGGCAAGTTCTTATTTGAAAGACCTTTATAAATTTCTAGACGAGTATCGTCCGCATATGGAACACGAGCTAGCTGAGAGTCGCATAGAATGGAGATTTATTCCCCCTTCATCGCCTCATTTCGGAGGGAGCTGGGAGAGTATTGTAAAAATAGTAAAATCGACGCTGTTTAAAGTAATCGGTCAATAAATACTTTCCCATGAAGAGCTTATCACCGTCCTCGCGCAAGTGGAAGCTCTTGTGAATTCGCGCCCGCTCACCCCTCTGAGTTCGGACCCTTCAGAGCCTCGCGCGCTTACGCCGGCTCACTTCATAAACACCGCGCCGCTCGCTTCTTTGCCAGCTCCTCAGATTGAGGCATCCGGTTTATTAGAAAGACATACTCTTTTAGACAAACTGGTGCAGTCGTTCTGGCAGAGGTGGCGAACGGAATATCTGCACCAGCTTCAGTCAAGGGCTAAATGGAACACTCAAACAGCTCCCATACAAATTGGCACAGTCGTTGTCATTATTACAAACAATGCACCGCCCCTGTCGTGGCCCTTGGGTGTAGTGGTAGCAGTTCATCCTGGAAAAGATGGCATAATTCGTGTCGCTTCAGTTAAAACGGCGACGGGCACTTTGGTTCGTCCCGTAGTTAAGTTATGCCCTCTTCCCAGTCAATAGTTGTAAGTTTTAGCTTTAAGGTAACCTATTTTATAAGTTATACTATAAGTTAGATATATACTTTTTCTTTTCGCAACTTGCAAATTATGTAACTCGCATTGCAAGAATCACTTTATTAATTTTCGCAGTTTATTAAGCTTATATAGATCGCTGTGTCTCGCTAACTTCCGCACTGGGATTATTATATCACTTGTTAAAGGCAACCCTTTAAGGCCGGGAGAATGGTTTCGCGCATTGTCTATGACTCGCGTCCTTCCCCGATTCCTACCCTCCTCCGGCTCTCGATACGATGACTGTACGACGCGACGCGACGCAAGAAAGATACCCCGCAAGAAAACAAAACAAAGAAAAAATTGAACTGTCGAGATCGGTTGAGTGTGTTCGTTGTGCTACCCTTTTTTATCGCTGTAGTCCACATCCGCAGTGTAGTATTAGAACGCTGGTTGTCGTGTAGTGCTTGTGAGGAAAGGGAAAACAAGAAGAGGGAAGCGCCTCAACGGTCCGCGGGCCCGCTAACATCTCGCTTCAGCGTATCGAGGTAAGCTGTCCCTACCTGATTTCTCCACCTTCCCTTATCCCGTAACAACATCCTACAAAAATATACAGTCCACTTTCAACATCAGAACCGCTGAAAATTATCCGCAGTCGCCTTCACCTTTGGCCTATAAGAGCCAGACGGTGTCGCGCAGTCGGAGGATAGCCGTGCGCTTTATCCTCCAGTACTACTATTAAATTTTGCATGTACACATTGCGAGCCATACAGAAAAGGACATAGGGTATGTCCTTTCACCCAGAAAAAAAGTATTGTTCCAGAGAGACCTTCTAAAAATAAAAATATCAACTATTGCCAAAAATATGCGAGTGATAAAGATTGGATAAATGTTTATAGCACTTAAGAAAACGAGGTGCGGGCAAAGTTCTTTTTTTTATGGCAATTTTCTTTTTTTTTTATATTAAGGTCGACAGACAGGCTAACGGTCCACTTGATGGTAGGTGGCTACCGTCGCCTATAACACAAGCAACACCACAGCTGCTGCAAGTGTGCTGCCGACTACAGTAGGATTGGATAAGGTATTAGGAAGGGATAAGGAAATGGGCTCTAGCATCCCTTACTCACTCACCGAAACACAACAGCACGTATATGCTGTTATTTCACGGTGGTCTTCTGTAAGGGGGTGGTCACTGCCGCCAGGCGGGCTGCCCAAATGACTGCGAAACGCAGCGTGCCCTACCACTACTTTTCAAATCCAGACCAGAGTCAATTTTGAAAATTACATTAAATTTTCCAAACTTGACCCCGCCGGGAATCGGACCCGGGGCCCCTGAGACGTTAGGCAAGCACCCTTGCCACTCATCCAACGGGCCGTCAAAACGTTGAACATAACATTAACAAGTATAACATTAACAACATAACATAACATTAACAAGTTAAAGCAAACGGAATATGTTTAACGGCTGAAAAGGATGGATAATGTTATAAATAAAACTGTAGATATAAAATGCACCATGTCGTGTGTCTTCCATATTTTTCCAACTGATTACACAGCGTTATCAATGAAACTGATAGAGACGGTGGGAGTGCTATATTTGTTTATGATTGCGAAAGCGAACCGATATTTCACAAATTGCTATTTTGCAATTCAACTAAGTAAGTAGATTTAACTATGTATAATCATTTTATTAAATGCTTTGAATTGCATTTTATGTCCGAAGAAATAAACACACAAAAACGCATTTTCGTAATAATTGTAATTTTTAAAGTAGGTACACCTGCTATGTACATTTGTACATATATAATACATATTAAGTATAATACGTTATGTAAATTAATTTAAAAAAACTGCAATTGCAACCATTGCATTTTTTTATAATCAAATTAGATATTAATGCTATTAACATTAAAATGGTAATATAATTAATAAAACATAAAAAGTACATGACTCTATTACTTAAATGATATCTTTTAAAATTTAAATATATTTTAGGTACTTATACTTATATTCAAACTTAAATATTTGCTAAATCGTTCAAAATTGTACAAGTCACATAGTAATAGGGAATGAACATTATTGCTTTATGAACATTATTTCTTATATGTCTATGTAAATATTTTTTAATATCATTTCTTTTTCTCTAAGAAAATAATTATTAAAAAGTGCAAAAAAATAGTGAGTAATTCAAAATACTTGAATCGCAACGCTAATTGGTCAGATCGACCGTGACGTCAAAGTCTATAATAACAGTGTCAACAAGCGCGTAGTTGTTTGATTTGTGATTTTTGATTGGAGACTTGACTTGACTGCTTTGGACTTGACGATCTGTTTTTGAAAAATTTATAGAAAAAAATTGTGTTCAACTTGATTGACTAGTTTCGGGATCTGCCCTTTGATTTTAATTTTAATTTTGAGTTTTTTATATTTATATTTTAAGAAGTGACACTGGCAAAATCCTGGGAGAAGATCCGATGGAGCCAAAACCAATTTTTTTGTTGTTGCTAAATTTAAGTTTTTCAGAGCTGGTTTTTTTACGGTCATATTAATGATATAACTAACGTATTAAAATATATAAAAAAATATAACATTTTTTGAAATAGACGCATTATTCCCTATTACTACATGACTTGTACAATTTTGACGATTTTCTTTGTGATTTCTCTCCATTTAATGCTAAAGCAAATATATTAAGTTTCAATATGTATAAAATGTACTTAAATTAAAAGATATCATTTAAGTAATAAAGTAATGTACTTTTTATGTTTTATTAATTTATATTATCATTTTAATTTTATCAAAAATTAATAATTTAGGTATAAAGTATATAAAATACTTCACCAAAACAATTTAAACACATTCACAATAGTTAATGGTAAAAGATATTAAGGTGGACAGACAGGCTGACGGTCCACTTGATGGTAGGTGGCTACCGTCGCCTATAACACAAGCAACGCCACAGCTGCTGCAAGTGCGCTGCCGACTACAGTAGGATTGGATAAGGGATTAGGAGGGGATAAGGAAATGGGCTCTGGCATCCCTTACTCACTCACCGAAACACAACAGCACGTATATGCTATTATTTCACGGTGGTATTCTGTAAGGTGGTGGTTACTGCCGCCAGGCGGGCTGCCCAAATGACTGCGAAACGTAGTGTGCCCTACCACTACTTTTCAAATCCAGACCAGAGTCAATTTTTGAAAATTACATTAAAATTTCCAAAGTTGACCCCGCCGGGAATCGAACCCGGGGCCCCTGAAACGTTAACATTGTAGGTAACATTGCCAACTCAATGTTACCTACAATGTTAGCTAGAATTAAATCGAATAAAATAGGAATTATTAAAATAAACCAAGCTTACACAATCGCAGTAGAGAATCGGGAGTTAGCAATTAATAGCACCTATCAAGGGAGGTAATTAGAAAAGTTGGAGGGTCGAAAAATAAACAAGAGTTGTACAGTTGCCAACAAAAGTGGTTAATTATTCAGGTGAGAATATTAATTTTGTTGGGGCATCAGTTAACAAAGTTGGTTGGTTTATTTCTAAACTAAATACATATTTGATTGTTGGTGATCGATCCTTCGGTACGCGTGTAAGGCTATTGTTTCCTGTAACAACTGTTCGTAAATCAATTATAATAAACTAATATGATAAAGCTGAAGAATTCGCTTATTACAAATGTGAAAGTAACTCGGTCTGTCTGTTACCTTTTCACGCCTTAACTACTCAAACAATCACCATAAAATTTTCCATACACAAAAAAAATCTTTTAAAAAAAAATTCATCTAAAATTAAAATCCAACGCCAGGCAGAACTATAACAGTAATGAAGATTAAAAAAAAAAGTTGCTCATATATTTTATCAGGTGTTATATTTTTTGCGAATTGCGAACGTAGTCGCCGGCAAAAGTTAGCTTATATTATAAATGCTAAAGTGAGTCTGTTTGCTTGCTGTCACGTCTTGACTTCATAATAGTTGTAACTTCAACAACCAATCACCGGGCTTTAGTTCTTTCGTTTCGTAAGTACGCAAAGGAAGCGTTTGCAACAGTTTGCATCTTGGCTAGGCCCCTGTACCTATTATGAAATTTCGTGAACACGTTATTATGTGTCTTCGTCGTAAGGTCGGCAGACAGGCTGTCGGTCCACTTGATGGTAAGTGGCTACCGTCGCCTATAACACATCATTAGCTATAACATATTCATTAGCTAGTAATTTTAATTAATTAAGTAAAGTATGTATTTCTTTTTGTAATTAACGTATCCTGTGCCGCAATTTCTTTAATAATTTCTTAATAATTCTTTAATAATTAATTTAATTGTATAGTTAGACAAAAAAAAATTGATATTAAATTTTAACTTCGACATTGTAGGTAATTACCTACAGCTTGTAATGAACGCTTTAAGTAATACATATTCGGTACACACATATTTACATAACTAAAGAGATTAATTTGAATTAAAACTGTAAACACATTTGCTTCAACGTTCATCGTAAATTTTTTGGTTTATTTATAAACTGTTTGAACCCAATTTGATCTATTTCAATGATTTCCACCTTAAAAAGACTTATGTACTTTTCCTACAGTAAATGAAAGTATACCTTTGTTAAACCTAATTAAAAACAAAGTCGATTTAGGGTCAAGATTGTTTTATTCGAAACATTCGTCCTCTCGAAGGTTACAATGATAATAAGTATTTTGTGATGGGCTCATACATTTAACAATAGACGAAATTGCTAAATAGCTTTCAATACGAGTACAATAGATAAAATCCTTCACAAAAACAATTTCGAACTATAAATCTTAACAAAATACAAACCATTCAAGCTAGGCTGATAGGCTGACGGCCCAGTTGATGGTGGCTACCGTCGCCTATAACACAAGCGACGCCACAGGTGCTGCAAGTGCGCTGCCGACTACAGTAGGGTTAAGGATTGGTGATTGGATAGAAAAATGGGCTCTGGCATCCCTTACTCACTCACCGAAACACAAAAGCACACGTACTGTTATTTAATGATGGTCTTCTGTAAAGGAGTTAATCCAACGAGATTGTCAACGGCGATACGATGATACGAGTATTTGGTATTCTTTTTCAAGTGTAGGGGAATTTCTATTGAGTATTGGTATACTTAAACACGTCGACGAAAAAGTACTACCTGGGGGATTTTGAGGTTTGTAACATACTTGTTGTCGACATGATACGACGTGCCATTGTTATGGCACATTTTAAAATGGATTTTAGGACATTTATGAATTTCACTCACTTTTACTTATTGTAATGTAACAAAATATTAGAGAAAGATAAAGAAGAATGAAGAATGAACGGTTAATGGTCCGAACAAAAGAAAAAATATATAAAATGTTCAATGCTATAAATAAGTACATAATATACACAGTGCTGAAAATGTTTTTGACGAAATTTTGACGAATATGTACGAGATATGCGGCGATTATTCATAGGACATATTACATGGAGATAAGTTACATTAAGATAAGAAAGGCAGGCTGGCAGGTCTTTTGATGGTAAGTGAAAGGATAGGGCGTTCTATACGCTCCTAAAATCCAAAAAATAAAATGAGTGGTGTGGTCTTCTTTCTATAAGGCTTCTATTCTATGGTCTTCTTTAATTGGGCAATGCAGGAGTTTTAACTTTTTTTTGAATAAAAAAAATTTTTTTAAGGACATCTTGTTATGTATAATATATTGTGAACAATCATAAAAATACACAAGCAGACACACGCAGTCACGCACGCAAAAAAAAACATTTTTGTAAAAGAATAGGGGATCGGACAAATTTTCAGAAAGTGTTTTAAATTAAGCTTCATGGATATTTATTCCCATAAAAAATACTATATTATTTATTTATAGCCTTTTAGGTAGGTACTCAAAATCATGTTTTAATAAAGTTATTTTGTCACATATATATGTATGTAAAATTTAAAAATATATACTTAGGATATAAGGTAAATGTACCACATTACGGCATATTATGTCATTTTGAAATTGTTTTATTGTGTAGACTGTTGTCATATGATGGATGTAGAACATTATTTTGCGTCGTAGCCTTTAATTTATAGAATTAAATCGTTATTTCATGAAACCTCCAGTTTGTCTCTAATTCCGTGCTCAAAATTTGGCGCCTAACTTAGTTCCGGTAAGTGCTATCTTCGCAGCACGCGTTTTTTATCTGAAGCAAAAATATTTAATTGTGTTTAAGAATTTACAAATTTTATACATTTATTAATTAAACTTAGGTATTCAGTCACCGTTTGCTTACATGCAGTATACATATTTTGAATCCATTCTAGCTAGTCTTGTTGTCTTGTCCTTTTGAACAATAGAAAAAAGCAGATTCATCACAATTAAAGGTCCTAGACAGAGCTCACCAAAGTTTTCTTTTCTTCTAAAGCCCCCCATGCCCTAATTAACTCAATTAGGGCAAGTAACACCAATGCGAGCCGTAGTCAATGACTGACTCACTCGTTTGGTAATCGAAGGATCTTTTGAGTATGTAGGTATTAATGACGACCTGGACATCCTTACCTACTTAAAATTGTTAGACCGACCAAGTCCAGCTGCTAGTTTATTACCGAGTATAGGTACAAAAGATATAAACTACTATATATATATTTCGATAGTGGAAGACCCATTCAACGATAAGAGATTCGTCCGACGGAATCAGATCAATTGGAGCTCCAAGTACAACTGTGTTTTTTATTAAAAAAAAAAAATTAAACATTTTAAATATTAAAAATTATAAAATCGTTGATACTTAAAAAAATATTACGTCACAATAATCTTATAATATTATTATACTATAGTACATTACTGCAGAGACCAGGAAGTGAAGGATTGCCGGACAAAGTGGTTTGATAAAGGTCTGAGTCCGGCAATCCTCATTCCGGTGAAGGCTGGTATAGTGCTTTTCTCAATAAATGTGAGGAAATAATGAAACACGTGATAATGCAAAAAAAAATAGTATAATATGAAAAAAATTATGAAAAATTAATTTACATATACACAGTTTTATTTAGAACTAGATGAAAACCCGGCTTCGCTCGGGTGTAATGTGACTCATAATATGTACAAAAGGTAGATATTTCTGTAGTTATCGGTTCTCAAGGAATATTAAAAGCAAAGATTTCGCTCAATGTTTGCGGCAAGACGTTTCGTTTTACACAGTCACATGAGTTACAGTTCTTTGTAATGGACACTTTGTTTTTAAAATGAATGGTGCGACGACGTATTGAGTGGCGAGGCGTATGTGCTTGTGCGCTAGTATGAATGAAACGGAACGTTTATTAACAACTCAAGATGTCAAAGGCGTCAGTGACGTTTCGCAAGAGTGGCCAATATGGCGACTGCGATTTGTCTGTCAGTCGCCATATTGGCGCCATTAGAATTTAACAAAATACTTGACAATCCGAATTTTGCGGATATACGTTGTCGACTCGAAATCTTTATTTTTTAATGTTTTATTATTCAGGTAAGGTTTCAATCTAGTCTACCGAACCCTTGGCGAAATTATTAATATACATAAAACAAACGCAAATGTTTACTAAAAGCAATAAATATTTAGGTAGGTACTGAAAAAAGTCTGCTTTCCCGTTTTTTATTTTTTATTTTCAATGAGTGCAAAGGAAACTACTACGCCTACTACGCCTGTGACAGCGGCGGGCGCGTTCGTGAAGACTCGTGAAACTTCGGGTTTCATCGGGCTGAGCAGCGGCCAGGAATGAATTTTCATACAACATTCTTGGCCTAGGCCGAGAAAGAAATGCATGAGCCAAGAATTACAAACTTCGTGGCTTGTTTTTAGTACAAGAATGCCTACATTTCCGAGCATGTTTGAGAAAAAACTATTTACATTATCAAAAAATTTAACCCCAATTAGAAATAAAATACACAAACATGTCGAATCGATTTCCCCTTATTGCGTTATAGGCACGCAATTAGGTACACCGCCTTGAATCCGTGAACATAACGACGGCAATCATAAAATTTATAATTTCTCTAAACATATGCTTTATAACAACCCGAATTAGCTATAAAGCCTTTTGTTGGTAATTACTATTCAATAATTTCACAAATTTAGCTTAAATCAGTGTATCGGTAACATATAATCCTTATAAAAATTGCACTCTACGACGCTTACGCTCTACGACAACAGAATCGACAGACAGAACTGGGGGCCTAGCCAAGATGCACAAGATGCAAACGCTTGCTTTGCGTACTTACGAAACGAAAGAAATGAAGCCCGATGATTGGTTGTTGAAGTTGCAACTGTCACAACAACCAATCACCGGGCTTTATTGCCGTATAATTGCAGCTGACGCATTCGGAAACTCGACACGGCTTAGAACTAATTATTTATATTTTCAAATCGTGTTATTTTGTTGTATTTAAACTAAAGTTGATGTGGTATTATAAAAAAAATGATGATTTTACGACAAAAATCATAATGCCACGGCATAATGTACTAGTCTGGCACAGTGTACGTAAATTTACTTTAATTGGCAATACGTCATAATTGGCATATAATATAATTGGCATTACTTATATTAAAATGTTTTAAATATATTTAATAATGCTCTAAGTTAATAATGTTTTGTTATAATAAAAAAAAAATCCAAAAAATTTTCCTTTAAGTACATGTCGTATTAAGTATATGTACTCAAAGTAAAATTTTATTTCTTACTTAAGTAAGTTTCTTTGTCCATATTACAATGAAACTTTTACTAAAATGTTTGATTACTTTTGAATATTTAAGGCAGGCAGTTGCCCATTTATCTAGCTGCTTAAAATTAAATATTTGAGTGTGCTTAAGAATCAATAGCACTTCAAAATTGACTCTGGTCTAGGTCTGACAAGTTAGAAGGCCACCTTGAGAATAACAGCATGTGATTAAGTGTTACCAGAGTCAATTTCCCTATTCCCTTTAGCCTAATTAGCTCAGATGTGCTCATGCATCACCTATGACTTGGTTGTGTTGACCAAGTCACTGTCAGATAGCATCAAGTGGAATGTCAGCCTGCCCGTCGACCTTCTCTAAAAAGTACTTAAACTCATCTTCCAACAATTATTTAAAGTTTTATGCTCAGACTGAGACTAGTCAAGGGAAGGACATTAATCCGATTATTTAGTTGGGTAGCCTTCGTACTACCTACTTTGGAACAAGTAAAGGGTTAAGACGGATGGAATTTAGTTAAGACCTTTTTGCATTCACCGGAAAGAAAACTGGCGATATAAATAAGCTAAAATACGTCTACTGTTGAGGACTTTGTGTCTTATACGATTCAAAATGGAATTAATCAAGAAAAATAAGTGTCTCATAATCGTGTTAAGTAACATTAACCAAGTGAACTGACTACATACAATTCTCAAAGGCTACATATCACACCAGAAATTTACGTATAGCTTTGACATAATATTAAAAAACGACTTCGTCCGAGTATCTTTGTAGTCCATAATTTGTAAATTGTATTCCATTTAAATCCGTTCCATATTCCATAGTTCATCCATCCATCGCCACAAGCTTGAGGCCATCCGTAAATTACGTCACAAAATTAAGGGGGGAGGGGGGGGTCAACGATGTGTGTGTGTGGGGGGGTCATAAGCTTCATGACATGACATGACGTAGATGCCGAATGCGATGCAAATGCTCTAAGGGTTACGTGTGACCCTTACAGCAGTAAAACACCCCTCGAGATGGGCATGGTTCTAGTCCTTAGGGGACACCGGTCGTGAAAATAGAGCGTAAAGGGGGACTAGTTTATATAAGCTAGTCCTCTCTTTTTCATAAGGGAATTAAATTCCCATTAAAGGAATTAATTAAACCCATGTGGGTGTTAAATTGAAGAATTGGCGATCTATTACACAGTGGTTCATAAATTGGGCAAAATAGCGCTTGTGTAGTATTGGTGTTTGATATGATTAGTCGGTTGCCTAGATCATCAAAAAAGCGCCTCCTATTTAATGGTGGCTGACGGCCACTTTCTCGTGTAGAGTGATCGTCCTCCTTACCTCTATTCTCCTTGGTACCTATTTGATCACAAAACTTTAATGTAAAATATTCATTGACTAGTAACGTTTCAGGTTCATATCGGTAGCGACATCTCTTTGTCTGTTATTTGGAACTGCTGTTGTCATTTGTTCAGTTTTCGGTGTAAAATTGTAAAATATGTGACGTCACACGAGGGTGAGGGGGGGGGAGGGGGAGATCCTACAAATCTGACCATATGTGACAAGGAGGGAGGTCTCTGTTCTTTCATTTTGTAATTTTGACTGCTGTCAGAAAATAAAGATCAAATGCATTGTTGAACATCACGATAAAAGAGAAAGGGTGAATTTCTCTCTTAAAAGTACGTCACCTATAGAATATATCAGTGGTAAAAAATATAGAAAAGTCATCTACTTACCTACACCAAAGATTTTCAACTGTATAGATCGGGCAAGACGAAAGAATCCGTAATGTGACATTTAGAACCACGTGGTACAAAGTCGGTCAGTCCATCATCGCCAACTTTACAAGGCTATTTAGCTACGCCATGGCTATTCTATAATATTTAATCTTTTTGACTTACACTAACATAAGAGGATATGATTTTTAAATATGGATAAACTCAAAAACAATGATGTATACAGACATAGGTATTCTACTCAAAAACTACTTAACTGATTTTAATAATTCTTTCACCCTTAGAAAGGTACATTATCAGCGAGTAACATAACCTGTGTTTTATTATTTTTTTTAAATTGTACTAAGTACATGTTAATAATAGAAAATACTAGCCGAGCCCGCAACTTCGTCGTAACTTTTTTGTTTGTAAACAGATTGGAATGAAACAAACATTGAATGTTACGGAAAGCTTGCATAGGTACATCAATGAAAACCGCATTCAAATCGGTTAAGCCGTTTCTGAGATTAGCGTGCACAAACGCACAGACAAACAGACAAAAATTCTAAAAACCATTTTTTGACCTCGGTAGCATATCCACATATAGATTACAGTTCTCATCATTATCCACAAAAAAGTTTGCGAAGATATACATAATAATATCTAACTAACTTATATTATAGTCAAGTTACAAAACTTTATTTTTTTTTTTCAAATTGGTCAATCAAATCACGGGTTGAATCGAAAGATGAAGACATTCGAATTAATATTTTGATTTTATTATGTATGATCCGGTCTACACCGGATCCAACGGGAATAAAAATTTACAAATACCGGATCAAACGGGAAACCGGATCAAAGACGACGGATCGAACGGGAAGGACTCCGAATCATAATACCTATCAATCCTTATCTCACTAAATGGTTTCATAATCAAGGTCGATTATGTACAGACCTACATGTAAATTCTGCTTTACAATTATTCGAATCAGACCTTTCGTTAATTTTGTTTAGAAATTACGGCAGAATAGGTAATAAAAATGCTTAAAGTAAAAAAAATGCCGCGATGTGAGCGAAGACGCTACTTTATCATAATCTCTCGCCGCATTTCTTTGTCTGTATGTTAGCGATGATCTCAAAAACTAATGAATGGATTTTGATGTGGTTTTCACTAATGGAAAGAGTTAAACGGGGAAAGTTTTTATATATATTTTATTTATTTATTTATTAATAAATAAATAAATAAATAAATAAATAAATATTTTGACCCGTGTGAAGCCGGGACCAGGTGGCTATTATATCATAATATGAAGTCGACGCAAACGAAATCGCTAACTAGTCGAAAATAACACAAAACCCAACTGTCAAGTTTATTCGTCGATTACGGTCGATTAAACCTGTTAATTGGAAGATGAAGCAGGCAACAATTAAATTAATTTAATCCTTGGTTAGCGCTACTCGGCAGTGGTGAAATTTATATTTCCAATAATCATGATTAACTGGGGATTAGCATAAGCAATTGATTTTCACGTTTAAAATACAGCCATTTAGGGACCATTAAATAGTTTCCTTAGTTTGGCTTTCAGACAAAAGATGGCGCGATTTTTTCAGGTTTTAATATAAAAATATAAGAAATTATTTTTAAAAAAAATTTAAAATGCGTACAACGCAAAACACAAGATAGTTTAAGAAACAAGGCTAAAATAGAAGATCAAATTTAGTTAGGTTTGAATGATAACCTAAAAAATAATAAATGATAAATACTATACGATGATAATCACCTAAATGTGTGATAATATAGAATGCCTATTTTATGTATGTGTAAAACAAGGTCCAACTAGATAACAATTTTAATCAATTAATAAGATTCCAATGGCCACTGAACTTTTATTGGAAATTAAAAGGTTAAAATAATATTTATTCGTAGATATTTTATAATGTTCCAGATGTAAAGTTACAACCTAATGATAAGCAGTTATAAGAGAACCAAAACAGAAAACAAGGCGTCCATAATAGACGAATAAAAATATATATTATATAAAAAAGTATAAAACCAACCTTAAATGAAGCCTTATTCCAAGAAGGTATGTAGATAAAACTACACTTTCATTTATACACCATTATGCATGACCAATACATCTATAACGACTAGGTATGTATACTATGATACACAACTTCTTGTACCAACCACCAGACCAGATGAATCACAAAAGAATGCACTTTGGTACACTTAAATTTAATGATTAATTTCACATCACGAGAACACACTCAAGAAAAACACTAAGCCCAGAACGATCTACGTCTATTGGCATCCAGGTTTTCACTTTTACAATTATTTATCGTCAAATATAAAAGTTTTTAGAAGATAAAACAACGCAACACGATAACAGCACGCAAGAACGGGCGCTCGACTGCTGTGGTTGGATATAAAAATATAACCTAACAAAATGTAATTCACCCACGCGCTTGTACGACGCAAAACAAACTGTTGCTCTCCCGAAATCCGTCAGGTTACTATCTAAGGCGCTCTACGTATTATTGTATTATTCATGGTAAAAAAAAACTTTTATTTTAGTTAGTTTTCTTTGAGAATATTATTAACAAATGATAGTAAGTAATTTATCCGAGTTTATATTGGGATTATAAAATTTACAACAAGGCATACTGTATAATACTGTTTATTGTTTTCGTAAAGTTATGAACGCCAACATGCCAAAATTTACCTGTTTTTTTTTAGAGGGAGAGAAATGAAACGCAGTGTTGCCGTTACACAAAAATGTAAGTCCCGGGAACATTACAGATACATTTATCTTTTTTTACAATACTGTAACAGTATTAATTATGTATTATATACCTACGTAAAGAAAATACGTCACTTGAAAATTTTTGTATTATTTCTTTTATTGATAAAAAGCCGAAGGCCATTTGACAGTCCAATTGAGGCCAGGTGACTACCGTTGCTAAAGAACACATGGATGGAAGTAATTGTTCAGAGGAGATTATTGATATTATTTTTGCTAAGTTATAAAAAAAAGAGGCTCTGTTCGTAAGGGAAACATTACATTTATAGGCTTATGCAACCTTTAGTTACTTACTTCTGGTATTAAATTGTATCTAGCAGAATAATTTAAATATTGATACAACGAAAAACTAGGTTAATTATTTATTTGATATATCTTAATTTCAATATTTAAAATGCCGCTCGTAGCGGGACAAAGGTCAAACCACCGGTGGTTAGAGGTGTAAAGTGAGAAGTTTCCTGACAATACGTGTTAAGAAGTACCTACTCCCTTCTTCCAGATATCTAGAGCCTCTGTGAGACCGTTCGCCGAAAGTTCTATTGGGACAATGATTGTCAAATTTTCGACAATCTTTGTACCGTTACCACGTAGCTGTTACTTCCTAGACCAAATCAAAGTACTTGTAAAGCTTTTACTTCGTGACGTTTTCTTCATGCGAAACGCGATATCGATGAGCATCGTACAGTGCTCATCGACCGGCCAATAAGGCTCCGTCAGCGCTGACTGACAGATCGCACGGTACGGAATGTCAAAGAATTTTATTCCTGTAAATATTATTTATAACCACATTCCAATGATTTCAGCACTCACACTCCTTTATTTTAATATCAAGAAGCCGTAGCGTTCAGAATCATGCCACGGTCTTCGATTTGCCAAATCGAAGACCCGTAATGACCAGTCTTCTTCTTCAGCAACAAGTGCTATTATCACTAAAACCCAATCAATCATTTAAAAAAAATTATGTATACACCACCGACTTCGACTTCGAAGTAACGCAATGCTAAACTGAATAATTGAATGAAAGAGAACGTGTGTTTTAGGCACAACACGGCTGCGTGCTGTGGGATTCCACGACGTGCCGAGGCATGCTGCGGGCTGCCGAAGCGTGCCTTGCCAAGACGCAATACCGTCCGTCAGTCAGCACAGACCTTAACCGAGACATCAGTCTTATTGACGGCGACAGCATTTTCAGTGAATAGGGAGTTGTCTTAGCAAGACAATTAATTATCTAATAAATTGAAACTGGTATGTTTTGATGTAGTACAAATATTTTTTTTATTGTTAAAGTAATCATCTGAATAAAAACTCACACTAGAAAAAGCAACATTTTGCTAGAAGTAGGGACGAATCGCTTAAGCGGCAATATTGATGTAATAGTTCTTTCTCTTTCACTCTGACAGTGAGGAGCAATGTGTTTATAATAGGTACCTGTTTTTTAGTGGCAAAACTTTTTACGACAAAAAGCATACAAGTATTGTTCTTTTTTTATAGTAACAGTGAGTGAGTTTTGTATTGTACATAGTGGCATAACCACAACTGTCTTTTATATTATCACTTATTTCAAAAGTAATGTACATGTAAAAATAAAAATTAATTTCATTATATGGAACAAATTTTAATATTGAGGTTGTATGTTATCAATTATTGATTAAAAGATATTTAACTTAACATCACCATTACGACAACAATCACCATCATCATCATCAGTGTCAGCATAAACCTTTCGTCCTGCACATTAATTATATCCAGTAGGTTATTAATATGTACTAGTTGTGCCATGCGGTTTCACCTGCTCTGATATTTAATCGTAAAAAACATATTATTATTTTTTATCTATGGAAATGGATTTTTACTTTTATTTTAAACTTGTTTAAGCCTGACATTTTTGTTACACTTTATTTCAACTTAGATCAAACGTTTTAGAACTTAGATCAACCTATCATATCTATCAAAAAGAATAACGGAAGCCGCGAAAACTCAGCAAATATTTAAAATTAGATATTTTAAATATTTATTAGAAAAAAAAAAACAAGAACGAAATTCGTTTAAAAGTTCCGAGATTAGCGCAAATTTACAGACAGACAGACACATATTCCGGAACACTTGAACCATTTTGACACTCTTTGAATTTAGAATTTAGAAGATGCACTTTTTTTGCGATTGCCGAAGCGAAGCGAGCGAAAGTGTCTTCACACTTTTTTGTCGCTATTCTAAGAAAGAATTTTTATTTCTAGCTTTCGTTTGACAGTCGCACACCCTTTTTATATTATATAATATAAAGGTCTTCAAACTGCTGACGGTCCACATGATGGTAGGTGGCAACCTTACTCACTCACCGAAACACAACAGCACAATGCTGGTTTTTTACAGAGGTCTTTTGTAAAAGAGTTGGTTACTGCCGTCAGACGCACGCGACGTTCAGTGTAGCCTGTCATTAATTACCACTAATTGCCAGACAAGAGCCAACTTTAAAAATATTACTTCCAAAGTTGGCCCTGCCGAGAATCGAACTCGGGACCCCTGAGACAGAGCGCTGAGGCAAGCAAGCTCTACTAGCTTAGCTATCGCAACTTCGTACGCGTGGTATTCAGTATACGCGTAACTTTTTTGTTTGTAATCCGATTGGAATGAAACAAAACAAACACTAAAAGTTACGGGAAGCTTGCTACAATACATTAGTGAATACCACATTCAAATCGGTTAAGCTGTTTCAGAGGTTAACGTGCACAAACGCACAAACAGACAAAAATTCTAAAAACTGTTATTTTCACCTTGGTATCATAAGTATAACCATAAAGCTAAAAATTATTGTTAAGTACAACGTGTAGAATTTTTTTTTAAATCTTTATTGTATAAACACGGCTTGTTTACGATTTTATTAATGTATATAGAATATAGATATAGATTATTTAAGCTTCGTTACAATCACAAATGTTTGCGTAATATGAATTTATGATTGTCGCTAATTAAGCGCGCAGTGGCAGACTATTTAATTAATTCACCATTGTATCACCAGTGATAAAATATTATACATTAGCGATAAAATGTTATTTTTATTGTACCTATATATTATTGGAGATCGTATAAACGTTATTTTATTGAAAGAAATGTCACAAGTCACAACTTTTAATAGGTTAAATTGTATTCGTACTCAAGGTCGTAAGAAGGCGGACGTTGTACAAACAGTGGTCTCCAAAGTAGATTTCTTGCAATACTTTTTGTATTTTTTGTTGTACTTCCGTAATCGTAGTAACTAATTCTACTAATGTTATAAATGCGTAAGTTTGTGAGGATGGATGGATGTTTGTTACTCTTTCACGTAAAAACTACTGAACCGATTTGAATGAAATTTGGCACACAGATAGTTTAGTACCTGGATTAACTTATAGGATACTTTTTATCCTGAAAAAATGTCAGGGTCCCAAAGAATGATTTAAAAATATAAAAAAATGGACGCTAAAGATGTCAGGCGTTATTTTTCAACGAAGTCGCGGGCATCAGCTAGTATAGTTATATAATCCCTCAAGGAGCAACAGAAAAACATTTTATTGTATTTTAATTCCATTTCAAAATTTAAAAAAAAGAATACCTGACAGATCTTTGTTAGGTACCCTTTTACACAAAAAAGTGGACGATCGCGTAGAAAAGCTAATAATTTATCATCCTACTAATAGCTCTCTGACTCAGGAGACTCGGGTTCCATTCCCGGCAGGGCTAACTTTGCTCTGATCTGTGGGTGCAGGATATCCCATAAATAACACAAGCCTATTTGGCTCACTTTGGGGCGAGGCAACTGGTGTGTTCAGTGGCGATTTGGCGATTTAAGTGAGATAGGTAGTTCATGAGGCAGTTTTCTGAATTACTGAAAGAATTTCGACGAATATAGAGTTAGAAGTTGCGGGATTTTGGTGGAACTGCTTGGTAATACACCTGTGAATAGTACTCGGAACACTCGGGAACCTAAGGATATTGGAATTTTAGGTGGCAGGGATTTAGATTTTTCTCAGCAATGACAAAATCTGGTAATCTGTTGGTTTGTTTGGTAATCTGTTTCTTCATGTTACTGACTTCATTTTGTCAGTTGGATTACACGATTGATAAACTTTTGTAACAGAGAAAAAAATGTCAAAGAAACCTCTTTTAAAACACAGATTTACATATTACAGGCAAACGGGACCAATTTATACAAATTTTCTAGGTACATTAGTATAAACATACACTTTAATTTTACAGTTGGATTTCTTAAAGTACCTTATAGTTTTTTTTAATAAAAATTGTTTTGTCGCATACGACCTTACGACATACGACCTTACGAAGCGCGCTCTCATTTTTGTGTGCAATCAGAGCCGTATTAATTGTTTATAGCTGCGTCGTCTTAAAGAATTATACATCTATAGAATCCTCAGGAATTCTATAGATAAAAATCGCTATTGATAAATAAAAATCGCATGAAAA
Source organism: Bembecia ichneumoniformis (assembly GCA_910589475.2). Lineage (NCBI taxonomy): Eukaryota > Metazoa > Arthropoda > Insecta > Lepidoptera > Sesiidae > Bembecia > Bembecia ichneumoniformis. Next base: position 14,079,096 of record OU342541.1, read on the forward strand.
TCCGTTCAGTAGTTTTTGATTCAGATGCGGCGGGGAACTTTTGTTTTATAATGTGTAAGAATATTTCATCAAATATAAAGGTAGGTAACTCTTTCTATATCTAAACTAGATATTATATCGTGATAGCAGTAACAGCTCTTTAGTTATTATTAATTTTGACCCATTATAATTTAAGAACATGTCATACCTCTTGGATCCGTTTATATAACTTCTTCAAATTTATGTAAATGCTAGATAAATTTATGTAATGTATACGCTCGCGTTGAAAAATTAAAAATAACTCCTGACTAAATATAATGAGCAATGTAAAGCTTAACATCTTTATTGCAGTTATAGCTTTGCTAGGCGTTAGATGATCCCTCGGAAACAGTACTGTTTTCTGGATGAAATGTACCCTATGTCCTTTCCTGCATCCCTGACAACGTGTATGCAAAATTTCATGATAATCGGTTTAGCGGTTTAAGTGTGAAAACGTAATAGACAGACAGACAGAGTTCCTTTCACATATACATATAATGCTAGTATGGATATTCTTTAAAACATTCTCTAATCCACTATAAATAGTATATTGTATAAAAAGATACACTACACGAAAATACAAATGTTATGTTATTTTCTTATGTTTTTCCATAAACCACACCAAAGATAAAATTCATCTCTTCCCACACAGGCTCCCAGGAGTTCACGTGCGCTCTTCGGAACCACATCATATATCAAAGCCATAATTTCTAATTTCTGTGCTTTTATCATAATGAATCGTTTTGATTAATGTCCACTTCCTGCCCGTTGGAAGGATTCGCTCTAATTAGTGAAGGTATGGTTCAAATTGTAGTCCTTGGGCGCCCGCCTCCGCTCTGCTAAATACTAATAATAATATTATAATCTAATTTATATAGAAGTAAGTGCGCGAGTTCACAAAGAATATTGTTGTAATTTTTTGACCCACTTGCCACAATTTAAGTTCATAAATCAATTTCGCACAAACACGGAAGTTTTCTGTAATTGGAATGCTCCAGGGTGATTTAGTTAAAGGGGAGGGATCTCGCGAAAATATGGATCCTTTAAGAAAACTTGTCGTTTGGCTTATTTTTTGATTTGCGGCTGTTTAGTTTTGGGTGGAGTTTATGCCAAAATCCATCGTGCATGAGTTATTGTTTTCAAAAGGTCGTAAAATGCTTCATTTAATTGTTAAAGTGTCGTAATCGTCATTTTGTATGAAAATCTCTAAATGAACCTTTCGGTTTTATTCTCTTTTCATTTTGAAGTAAAACAAAACTGAATAAATATAAATATATTGTTGAACTAAATCCGTGAATTAAATCATCGCCTGAAGTTTTTGAATACCTAGTGTAGTTGAAAACCAAATATTTGCTATCAAAAATCTGCTAGGCGCTAATGTAACTAATTTAAAATAAAAAATAATAATTTATATAATTAGGTATTAACTAGTTTCCGCCCGCGACTTCGTCCGCGGAATGTTGCGGTGTGGTAACTCTCTATGACATTCCGCAAACCGGGTCCCTCTCAGGCTTATAGTTTCCGAGAACCACACGCCAACTTATTACCAGGTCACGATCCTCAACCTTTGGGATTTATCTGAGTGTCAGTGAATCACCCCCTATCCGATCCGCCACCGAGGGGAATCCGCAGGTGACTCCTTCCGGGAGATCAATTCGGTGGGTGAGTCTAGTGGTAATTAAAAATTAATTATATCATTGTCTTCTCAGCCGTAGGAAGTCCACTGATGGACAAAGGCCTCTATCCTAACTTTCCAAAAGGACCGGTTGAAAACAGCCTGGATCCACTGTCGACCCGCGGCCCTTATCAGTTCGTCTGCCTACCTTGTGGGTGGGCGTCCTACGCTATCCAATTCAGCTCCAAGTCGGCTCTCCCTACTCTGTCCTGCCCACTGCTACTTCAACGTACTAACCCGCCGGGTTATGTCGGTAACCTTCGTTCGCTACTGATCTCCTCATTCCTGATTCGATCTCGCATCATATCCCTGGCATAGCCCTCTCCATAGCTCGTTGAGCGACGTTGAGTTTTCTTACGAGGTCCATAGTTAGAGATCATCACCACCAAAAACTTTTGTTTTAAGACACTGAAAACTTTTGGACAAGAATATGTCTCGGACCTTCTTCTTGTGGCTCTACCTAATTGGACTCTTTGTCCCAAGTAGATGTACCTACTCGTCGACTACTTTGAGAGTTGAATTTCCAACTGTTACTGCGGTGGGCACAAGTCACAACATTGACATTAGATATAATTTTCGTATGCTCTTGTCCATATTTATCTTAAGGCCTACCCTTTGGGAAACTCGATTAGGCCATCAAGATATATACGTATATTTACCTATTTATAAACTACATGGACCTTTGGATATATGTTATTCAAAGAGACAAATTGCATGAAGCTCGGCATACAGATAGACCCTGTCTTCGATTAAGACGTAGCAGATTTATATTTTTTATCCCGGTAATGTGATCCCGGTTGACGAACAATAGCAACTTTGATAACTTCGCTACCATATGCATTAACTAATGACTTCTAACTACTCTATCTTACTTAAGCTACAATAAGTAGATTAAAACTAAGCACCAACCTTACATAGATAACAATATGTAAGTAAAACATAGCTATGAGTAACGTACACGTCATTCAATTTCAATTCGGCCAATTTCACAAATTCGCCCTTGTTCCTAACTGCAGTTTTTTTTTAATTTTCAAAATTATGTAAAGTATAACTAATTTGTAATAATAAGTAAAAGTAAGAATTGTTGTGTGCTTTCATTAATAGGTATTGTATACTTAGAATTTTATTTTATTACATTGATATTTAAAATACTATTTTTGGTAAAATATTATTTTTCACACACAATACAGAACAACCAGAATCAGATATACACACACATCAAAACAGAAGCAACACAAACTACTCTCATTTAGAATAAATTAGTCAACGTGTGGTGTAGTCACTCTGTGGACAAGTGGCGAGTAAATTGAAGTATCCTATAGTTATCCTCGTTTCAACATAAAAAAAAAATTGTGACGAAAAAATTAAATTGTGTCGATACGCTTGCCCCGTCCCACCTCCAAGGCACTTCTAATATTGCTGGCGCAGCCGCAAACCATACGGAGAACCTCAAGCGGCACAAGTACGAGAACCTCAGCGGAGATTTCATTTTTGTTCCGTTTGGGGTTGAAACCTTAGGCACATGGGGCCCGGGTGCACATAAACTTTTTAGAGAAATTTCGAAAAAACTAACGGAAACCACCCGCGACCCCAGAGCCGGCAACTATTTGGCACAAAGAATAAGCCTCACCATCCAGCGAGGCAATGCCCTTAGCCTGCTAGGTACTCTGCCAGATGGAGATGGCCTGGGACTTTTTTTTAATTTATAGCATTTTCTAGTGAGTAGTTTTTAAATTTCTTAGTTTTAAATCCATTGTTATAAAGACTTTATCGCAATAAAAAAAGTTTGATTATTTAAAAAAAAAAAAAAAAAAATTGTGACGAATGGAAATATATTTAATGAATAATTAGTAAAGACTTTTTGCCACTTTTTGAAATTGTTATGATTGAGGCATGCAACATTGATTGAACTAATTTTCTCGTTTTATGATATACGTGTCGTAAAACAATATAATTGATCATTCAAAACCACGTTTGGAATGTGAACAAAATGATATCAGATCATTGATACGTGTCATTACGTATAGACACTTATGACATCCCGATAACAATAATTCACTTGATTTGGTCACCGTCTAAATGTCCGCATATGATTCTCGGGGTCTGAGTTAAGTTTCCTTTCTATGTATACGCAAAAAGTATATATCTACTTAGTAAATAATAGGTTGGGGAAAAAGTTTCTTTGCATTTTACACGAAAACTCAAGACATTTTTTTTTCTAAGTTTACAGGTTCTGAAGGTGAAAGGTCAGGGCTATATGGCGGATGCATTAATACCTCCCAGCCAAACTCTCTTAATTTTTGCTGAGTGGCTAAAGATGTGTCGTGATGAAAGACCACACCTTTTCTATTGATTATTTCCGGCCGCTTTCTCTAAACTTCTTGCTTTAATCTCATCAGTTGTTGGCAGTGGAGATCCGAATCTGTTATTGCGAGTTACCCGGATTTTGACTGCTGACCGACCTTTGACATTACCTTTTTAGCACGTTCTTGTCGTACGTGAAAAAAGAATGAAAAAAAAAAAGGGTTTCTTTCAGTGAGCTCGTGTGACACCCAAATATCGTACCCAACTTTTTCAAATGGGTAAAAACTGTTTTGTGATCAATTCCTAGTTCTTCAGCTATGTTGTAACTAATGATACGCCGATCTTGTTCCACTTTTTCAAAAATGGCTTCCATTTTATCAGTAGCAGGGCGACCAGAACGAGGTGCATCTTTGACATCAAAATTCCCGGATTGAAAAGGCTTAAACCTATTTTGTGCTACTGACATTGCATTAGGTCCATAAACGTCGCAAATTCTTTTCGGGGCTTGGGTTTATTTTTTTCCTTTTTTTTAATAAAATTTTAAAATGTATCGAATTTCTTCATTAGATTCACTCATTTTGACTAAAAGAAAAACAAATGAAAAACAGCTGGAAACACATTTTACTAATTTGTTTATTTTTTTGAAATGTAACCTTTTTAAAGTCATTAAAACCAGCCAGATACAAATAGTACAGCCAAAGAGATTTTAATATAAGTTTATACGTACTATACGCGAAAAGACTTTTCCCCCGACCTGATATAATTTGTCTAGCATAGTACCAACAAGGTCTGCTTAGTTTGGTGCTAGATGGCGCTGTGTGATTAGACTCAATATAAAAAAAATATGTACTGAATTGTAGAAATGGACGCCAATACATAATTCTTAATGCATTATAGAAATGGATTCCAATTCTTAATCTTACCATTAATTTTATGGAACGTTCTGGAAAAAACGTTCGCGCTGGCCTACAGTCTCGATCGTCCCACCCTATTGATGGTAGCCACGCCCCTTCCCGGCTAGTGTCAAAGAAAATTGGTCTTTATGTTTACGCCATAGAGTTTACATTTCAACAGAAATAGCAGTTCGAACTTTCAATGGCTTGTTTACGATCTTGTTTATATTTTCTGGAAGATAAGAAATACATCGAGGGGTTTGGTGCCAAGTATAAATAAGAGAGCAGACGGGCGAGAGTGGTGCGACGACCAGCGATACTAAAGCTATTCTTCGGAGCTATGGCTAAGTTATCTGCGACAGTGAACCGGCGACACATTGAGGGAATCATTGGCGACTTTTGGCAAGTTTAACGGTTTCATCGGACAAGATTGGTGATTTTGGACGTCATCTTGGTTTGTGAAAATAAATCGTTCCTTTTGCCCTTACACGGCATTAAAACTCACCCCGCACGTAACAATAATTAAGTTGTGTAAGCCGTATCGGAATTATTACAAATCCCTGCCAATCACTTTATCGAACTTGTTTACTTCTTTAGGAAAAAGGTTAGAAAAAAAAATTTATCCTTATTAATTAAATAAAATGTTTTTAATTTAAAGCATTTTACATATAATTAATATTTTTAATTGAAGTAAATACTTGTTTATTTATTTTTATTTTTTTATGTAATATCACAGACTATAACAAACACAGAATCAGATTGCACTTCTTCGTCTTCTGTTACTTTATCATCACTTAACTTAAACTTTAAATTAAATCACATTCTAACTTAATACTCGAATTGTACTATATTTTATTAGCACATAGCTGGTGGAACTCGAGTTCTGGTAACGAATATTGTTTGGTCATCTCTTGGAACTTCACAAAGTTACAATATTCTTGGCAGTCGCTGAATTGCAAGTGGCTGGCCGCTGATTCTCCAGCTTGAGGGAGGTATATTGGCTGAAACAATCAGACGTACTGTTAGGAATATACAGGAAATTTAAATTTTTGTATTGTGGCAACACAGTTCAGAGCGCTTCAGAGCTATAAATAGGGTTGCCAATTTAGAGGCACTAACCATCCTCTTATGCAAGAGTCTAATGCCCTATCCGCATTTTATTCCTTAAAAAAACCTGGGTATTGGCTGTCAGTGGTCTTCTGTAAGACCCCCCCTTACTGTGCGGCAGCAGTAACCCCCCCTTAAAGAAAACCACCATGAAATAACAGCGTGTGTGTTTCGGCGAGTGTCATCCCTTATATGCCAGAGCCCACTTGCCTATCCCGCTTCCTAATCCGTTTTCTTTAACTCTACTGTTGTCGACAGGGCTTGTATTTTATAGGCGACGGTAGCCACATACAATCAAGTGGACCGTCAGTGTTTTGTGATCTTCGCTTGTCATAAAAATAGTTCAGTTAATTGTAGAGATTATTCGTATCTGTGGACAAATTATTAACCGGAAAGATAAAGAATTAATTAAATTAATTTATTAATTGAAATGGAAACAATTGTTTGTACACTGTCTATAAGTCATTACGCTAATTATTTTACGCTAAAAACCACATTAATAAGGATATGCGTTTTAATATTAATGCATGTGTAATAATCTGTAATAACTGGCTGTGTTCCGTGGCTTCATCCACCTTAAATTTCAATCCCCTTATATTATACGTTTTGCTTACAAAGTGCCTGCTGATAAAAAATAGCAATAGTCTCAGCCGTGCAATATTGCTCTTCACACATTAATAGCGTATTTTTCGGTCTGATTTACAAATATTGAAATTTGGAACGTTTAGAAACTCTTTTATCGTAAGAAAATATAGCCTACTATCTGGATCGAGTCCGCGACCACATTTGGCTAAGAAGAAAATCCTCTTCCACCAAGACAACGCACGAGTGCACATCTGCGTGATTGTCACGGAAAAACTTCATGAGTTGCGCTATGAGATGCTTTCTCACCCACCGTATTCCCCAGATTTAGCCCCTTGTGAGTATTTTCTATTTCCGAATTTAAAGAAATGGCTTGGTGGGAAAAGATTTGGCTCCAACAAAGAGGTCATGCACAAAACCAATGAGTGTTGCCTAAGTCGTATTTTATGGAAGGGATCGAATAGCTAGAGAAACGCTGGGTGAAGTGCATTGAGCTACACGGAGACTACGTTGAAAAATAAATAATAATAATTTGATTAATTTTACTCGTTGTTTAATTTTTATCAGACTTATCACTCCACCCTCGTAACATGTGGAAATCAAGGCCTTGACCGCAGGCAATTTAAGTAGACTAATATAAGGAACTAACTCATCTGAAGTTGCAGCGATCTTACTTAAATCCGCAAACAAGTAAACTTTTAAATAGCCTAAAGCTGTCTCATCCCAGAAAGGAAAGAAGAAAGTATCGATTTAGGATCATACTTTCAACGTTTATCCGAGTACTTAATATAAGAACCGTTAAAACTGTTACAACTTTTCTTATGATAAAGGGCAACGGGCAGGCTGACAAACCACTTGATGGTATTGTTACCGTCGCCTAAAAACACATGCATTAGGTACCAGAGATTGTTTTGCTCTTTGACAATGTGCTGTTGTGATTTGGTGAGTGAGTAAGGGATGCCAGAGACCATTTCCCTATCCACTCTTAATCCCTTATCCTTAATCCTACTGCAGTCGGCAGCGCACTTGCAACAGTTTTGGCGTTGCTCGTGTTATAGGCGACGGTAGCCACCTACCATCAAGTGGACCGTCAACCTGTCTGCCGAACTTAATATAAAAAAAAAAGTGTTAGGACCACACAGACTCAGTGTCTTGAAGCCAAGAAATTTATGAATTTCTTACCAATACTGAAAGCTGACCGGTCCGTCTCGACTTGTAAAGTTCCAAAGCGAACACCGCTCCGTATTCTGGTATGCTCTCAGGCTTCACTACCTTAACGACTTCCATAAAAGCTCCAATATTGAAGTCATGAGCCGAGAAAATTCGGAGCCGCTTCTTGATTGGCTTTCCTAAAGATATCTGTGTGGCGGCGTCGATGAAATCGTGTAAAAGAACTCCTGAAATTAAATAGTAATGCTTTCGAAAAGCTCCATCTTTCTTTTGGAGACTAATCTCCTCCTACCTTTGTGTCACACGTTGATTGGTTAGGAAGTTTCACGTGAACTTCCACAACAAGGTCTCACAACTCATATTCAAGCCCAACTTTTATGCATAATTAAAAGATTAGTAGTAGGCGGAACTTGGAGACTGGTGGCTGAATATTTGTTTACTTTTATAGCAAATTATAAGAAAGCAACTTTTCCGAACATGTATTCTGGTGGTAAATGCAAAATAATTGCCTATTTTAAGACACTGAAATTAAGTAATATGTAATAATGTACATCGCTCAGGACTGAAATAAAAAATTGTCGCCCAGTATAGTATTGAAGTAGGTTGCGCCTTGGTAACCTAGTTGGTCACGCTATACTGTCCAGCTATTTCTATAATTGTCCTCTTGGACATTCCCGGTGTATTGGACAAAAAATAATCGATTGACGTATTCTTTCTTTAAAATAATGAATAAAATTTCCAAGCAAGTGGGAGAAAAGATAATTTTATAATTTTTTAAATTTAAAGAGATGATTTGCTAGTCTTTTAAAATACCTAGATTTCATCGCGGTATTTGCCTTGACAATGCTTTGACAGTAACAGCAATTGACAATTATTTCAAATTCAGACTGAAATCGAAGGCTATGCCTTTTTTTTAAATGTTAAGATCGGCAGACAGGCTGACGGTTCACTTGATGGTAGGTGGCTACCGTCGCCTATAACACAAACAACGCCAAAGCTGATGCAAGTGCGCTGCCGACTACAGTAGGATTAAGGATAAGGGATTAGGAGGTGATAGGGAAATGGGCTCTGACATCCCTTACTCGCTCACCGAAACACAACAGCACACGTGCTGTTATTTCACGTTGGTCTTCTGTAAGGGGGTGGTTACTGCCGTCAGACGGCCTCCCAAATGACTGCGAAACGCATTGTTTTCTGCCACCACTTTTCAAATCCAGACCAGAGCCAAATATGAAAGTTCATTTTTCAAAGTTGACCATGCCAGGAATCGAACCCGGAAACTCTAGAACATAGCGTTAAGACAAGCACCCTAACCACTCATCGAACGGGTCATCGTCCGACGGCCTAATCGGATTTACTCTGCGAGATCGAATCAGGAATGAAGAGACCCGTCGTTGAATGACAAACGAAAATCATTAAGTTGTAGTGGCGATGGGTATCCACAAGTTAGAAGGAAAATCTAATAAGGGCCGCGAGTCAATAGTGGATCTTGGTTGCATTTTCAGCGGTCGCACTGGAAAATGATGAGAGAGGCAAGGACAGTTCACGATTAAGCAAGCACAATATTCAGCAAAGACGTCCCTTGACTAAAACGGTGATTGTGATCATGAGAGTAGAAAAATACAGTGAGTCATAGAGTCCCATTAGAGACCCTTAATTCCCATTAGAGCACATACGCCTCCCAACTTTACAGGGTGTTATCCAAGGTAAAGTCAATCGGTATGGGTTTTTCTCTGATAATCTTACAATCTTACAAAATAATATTATCTTGATGGTGTATTTCAACTCTTGTCCGTACTTTTTTAAAGATTGTAACTATAAAAGAAAAACTATTCTGATTAATTCCGACTTTATAGTTGAAAAAATCTTTTTATTTCATTAAGCTTTGAATTCTTACAATCACTATTTACGCATAAACAGAAATAATAAATACCTCCGCCGATCCTCTTCATCTCGTCAGTCCTGAAGTATAATCTATAAGATAGTCGAGCAGCTTCTCCAAGCCTTGGTAATAGCGGTTTCGCCCACTCTGGTATGTCCAATCCTAAACTAACCTGTAAATGTAAAAATAGTTATTTTTGCGATCAAAGGTACTATGTTTCTAAAACCCAACTTATAGAGCATCTCTTTGTAAGTGATTTAACACTCCCGTTAAATAGTGAGGTATTTTTTTAAATGTTAAAATCGGCAGACAGGCCGACGGTCCACTTAAGATTAAAGGATGATTCGTATTACACCGTGCCGCTACCGGACCGTACCCTCGCCGTGTTTTTCTCAACGGCCGGGGCACGGCTGTGACACGGACACTGCCCGGTGAAGTATGAATTGGTTCATACAAAAGCATAATTATGAATATCTTGACAGGGCTCCGGCCGGGGCACGGTCCGGTGTAATATAAATCCACCTTAAGGATAAGAGATTGTTGAAGGGTTAGAGAAATGGACTCTGCCAACCCATTACTCCCTCCCGGAACACAATAGCACACGTGCTGTTATTTCACGGTGGTCTTCTCTAAAGGGGTGGTTACTGCCGCCAGAAGGGCTGCCCAAATGACTACTTTCCAGATCCAGACCAGAGCCCGGGAACTGAACCCGGGAACCCTAAACATCCAACGGGCTCGTCGATTTTTGTATTGATAATTTGGTTCGACTTTCATCTAAATAATATAAATGAATCTTTTGTCTTGAATTAACATAAGAAATACAAGTAAATGAAACCCACACACAGATTACTACCTCTTGAATTGATAGCACCTAAAAAACTAAACAGCGTGGTTAAAAAGTAGGAAATAATTTGAAGGAGAACTGTTGACCTCGATGGATTTTGAAAGCCGTTGAGCGCAGACGAATGTCTGACTAAAATTGCTTTCACAAAACATTTTAAATTTTGTCAATGATGCAAGTATGCAAGTACATGTTCGTATAGTTGAATCATCATGAGAATTCCGTTCCATGAGATATTAAATGATTTATGGTGACAATTTATTGATGTGTGACTGAAAAATGTACTAAGATGTAACATTTTCTGTATGAATGAATGACTCAGTCATCTATAGTGTAACGTGCATAAGTAAGAATAAGGTGTGAGGAGCATAGAGTAATGTTGCTCTGAGATTACTTTTCGAGTACCAGAAGAAGACAACAGAATAGCGTATATACGTCTGTACCATTTCCGGTTTTCTGAAAACCTGTCCTTTTGAGTCCTTTGCCAACTAGCTCTTTCGCACGTTTATCAGTTGATGTCAGATCTACTTACTTACTAAATAATCTTTTGGTGTACTATGAGACCAGACTATTCTTGTTAATATTACTAATATTAGAATTGTGAAATTAACTCTGTCAGTCTGCTGTCTGTCCTTTTCACGCTTTTAAGGCAACTGATTTATACTCAACTGATCTTTATGAAATTTTGGACACGCATTTTCAAGGATACAGAAAATGACATAAGGAGTCTTTCATCCAGAAAACAGTACTGTTCCTAAGGGAAAAAAATAAATATCCTACGCCTAACAAAACTACAACAGCAATGAAATTTTATTGCTCATGAATATATTTTGACAGACGTAATTTTTTTTATTTTTCAACGCAGACGAAATTGCGGGCAAAAACTAGTATTACATAATATAAGATTAATGTGTGAATGTTTGTTACACCTTCACGCAAAAACTACCCAACGGATTTTGATCAAACTGAAAAGATATTATGGACGAAGTAGCAGGAATATGTACATATAACAATTAGTGTTGTTATAATTTAACGTTTTGTTTGAGCTTGTGCGTGCGCATTTCATTGGAGATTTTTTTTAAATTCTCAACTTTAAAAAACTGAGAACTAGTGCTGCATATCCAGGATATGTTTGGTTTTAATTTTTCTTCATAGGAAATGGGCTTACTCAATATTAGAGTTTTTAATGGCATAAAACCAGCATCCTGTAGTGTTACTTGTGTTATAGGCGACGGTAGCCACCTACCATCAAGTGGACCGTCAGCCTGTCTGTCGACCTTAACATAAAAAAATATCACGTTGCTTAAAAGATGTTAGACTATTAACAACAGAACAGAGTAATACACTACTGCTGGCATTTGGTGAGAACCTTTGAATACACACACACACTTTAATATCCCGTCAGCACTGTTGAATTCCAAAAAAGTATAGGTATATTTACAAAAAGCAATTTACCTGACTTTTGAATAAATCAAACAAAGTTTCGAAAAGAAGAGGATTTTCTGTGAAGTTTCGTCCAGTCTGCAACTTCAGCTTCGGTATGAGATCATTGTATTGCACAAATTCTTCTAGCAGCGCTTCCTTCTTCGCTTTCTCCATTAAGGTTTTGAAATATGCGCAGTTAGAGTAGTAACGCAACTGAAAGAAGAATTAAAATAGAATTAGATACTCGACACACAAAAACGCTGGGGTATGTTAAGCAGTTATACTGCTCTCAGTAGCCCTCTCGTGCATTTTATAACATACTAGCGGCCTGCCTCCGGCTTCGCCCGTGGTGCAATTTTTTATATACCCTAAAACATTCCCCGTTTATCCCTCTTTCCATTGGCGAAAACCGAATTAAAATCGGTCTACCCGTTCACGCGTGATGCCGTGACCAGGAGAAATAGGGATTCATTTTTATATACAAAGACTTTTATATACAATTTTAAAGAAGGCTATTATAAGGTTACTGATTATTTAAGTGACAATGAAGCCTGGAATTAAAGCCTGGATTCGGAGCTCATACTATGCTCAGTATTGTATATTTACTTTAGCTATTAAGTGTATGATTATAATTATTGTAATTTTTTTATATTGTATCCTGAGTTTTTTCGGGGTTTCTTCTCAGGATCGTCATCTTGGCTTTTTTTCCGAAACCCTGGTAAATTTAAATTTAACTGGTAATTCCAAATGACGATCATAAGAGTTTCTTGGAGAAACCTAATTGATAAATAAATATTTTGATTTTGATTTTGATAACTATTGATTCAAGAGTCTATCTTTTAAACATGTATTGAGTCTTTAAAGTTTAAAGTATGGAATGTAAAATACTATACGAAAGTAAAGGACTAATACTGAAGTCTCAGTTATTATTTTCTGGTTATTTCAGTTATTATTTCGGGAGTTGTTACAGGAGAAAATTTTCTAAAACTCCTGTAAAAAATTGTATATAACATGAGAGTAACGTCATTAGACATTATGTAAGGTACGTAGCGTAAGCTATAATGTATTTTTTAAAAATTTTCTGTGTCCTAAGCGGGACATTAAGCACTATATGTGACAAGTAGTGCATTAGGACTTGCTCAGGAGTGCGACCCTTGCCACATTCCGATCACACATATTAGGTGACCAATTGATCATCTTAACACATCTTGGGGAATTGTACGTTTTAATCTGCGTACAGATGTTCTGTCACCCATCAATCCTTGCGCCAATATATTTGGGTGAATCACAATTCTGACTTTATATGATCTCGTGTATATGATTATTTGCTCCTTGACAGTAGACATTTTTAAATCTTTATGCAGTAGTATCTTATTATTATTGTAATACACTAGCAGCTTTAAGCTGTTGCTTTCAGTACACTTCAAATGTTTATCCATTCTACCCTTGAAACAGTTCACGGGGTACTAATCACGGATTCCGGCAGTTTATTCCATTCTTTCACTACACGGTTAGGCAAGAAGTGTTTTTTGGGATTACTTGAACAAGCCCGTGTGTTCAGTTTCAGCGAGTGTCCTCTAAGGTTCTTATTTTCATTTAGCATAAATATGTTTGCCATGTTTGGCATGTTATAGTGCCCATTTAATATTTGATATGTCTCTATAAGATCACCTCGCTGTCTTCGTTTCTCTAAGGTAGTAAGGCCTAGTTCCTTAAGTCGAACCTCGTATGAACAGTCACGCAGCGATGACACCATCCTTGTAGCTTTGCGCTGAACCTTCTCAAGAATCTTGTTTTGAATTATTTCTATTTTGAATTATTTCTGCATTAGTTCTATGTTGGAGTGCGAAACAGTCCCCCACAGTTGTATTCTGTAGGTCCATACTGGTTTAAGAATAGCCATATAAAGTAGCAGTTTATTTCCAAGAGACACTTGGGATTTTCTTCCCACAAGTCAGTAGGGTTTTCTAAGTTGGAGGCTTAGCAGTTTCCTTTCAGTGAAGATGTGTCTCTGCCACGTTACGCGCTTGTCTAAGGTATCGCACGCAGTCTGCGCGGGGAATCCCCACATTGTTCAGCTGTACTGGGGGACATGTTCGTCTTCTGAATGTGAAGCTATAAAAAATAAATATTTATAACGTTTTCAATTTATTAAAAATGTTACTTTGTTAGATATATAAAATCAATTTAAAAAAGAAGTAATAAAAAGACCTACAGAGAAGACTTCTTTCACCGGCATTTTATGGTTAAAAAAATAGGGCACCAGCTTATATTGAATATATATAAATTATATTGAATATTATAAATTTATTTGAGAAACAGTGACTATTATTATTATTATTTAAAATCACTGGCTCTAACGATAAGATCAAGAAAATCAAATTCGAAGATATTTTAATTCACACTAACAATGCACAATATCGGGAAAGGAATTCCCTTTTGGTGCCTTTTTCTGATCTGCTGCAGCTGGATGATCATATCTCTTGCCGCGCATGATATCCTCAAAGTGTTCCACTTTTCTAACCTTTGTGGATTTCTTATACTTAAGTGCAAGGGTAAATAACTGTACCCCAATGTCATTATTTTTAATTTTTAAGTATTTTGTCACTTGTATACTATGTATACTTTTATTCAAAGTAAAAAGTGTATTTACTTCCAAGAGGATAAATAATCGGTATTTAATTACTTCCATAATAAACAAAACTAACATTGAATTTATCGACTATTATCGCGTAAACACGATCGTTTATATTACTAGTCATTAATGCATCTTCAATTAGTACTTAAGATTTTAATTAAGGTTTATCATTGAAATGTTACGAAGTCACAGACGTAATCAGCTCGCCACCATCCGCATGGCACATAGGCGGCTATCTATATCTATGGACATCTTCAAATGAGCTGTAAACAAATTCCTGCCTTGCCTTCCACTCTTTATGTTACAAATAAGTCTATGTTTGCTATTTAAGAGCGCGTATAAAGAGAAATAGCTAATCCTAGAATTGAATTTTATCTAAGTTTGTAAAGTCCAAATAATAAAATATTATTTTATTATTTGCATTATATCTTTTATTTACATTATAAATAAGAGTGAAATGTGGGAAAGAAAATTTTATACGATGAAATTTTCTCTATAGAAAAAAATCACCAAATTACCTCCCATTTTTATCGTTTTTTGTTTTATTTTCAAAAAGACACATATTACAAACCTAAAAATTATCAGTAATCTCACTTCCCAGATTATTTAGGGCTTTGAGGATTAATTTTTCATTTGACATTGTAGTTTACGAGTAATTAATATTTAATACTTTTGGCACTTATAACATTTTTATTGCGCGAAATGCGCTATCTTCCGTCTCATGTTATGCATACTTCAATGCGCATTGTTTCACATGGTCAGTCACAATCGCTAATGGGGCCAAGCAGGTGAAATTAGAAATATTTTTGGCTTTGTACGCAGCCTTAAGGGGATACTGCACAAAATTTTGGAAATTTACTCATTTTTAAGTGACTAGTACTATGCGCTGAATTAGTTAAATACATTAAAGTAACTTTTGTAGGTTAGCCTGATCCTTGCTCAAGGTCACCGCCTTGTTGAAATTTGAAACAAATACATTTAAAATTAATAAAAAATACATAAACGGAACGACTTCTAAAAATTTATTTCTTCGAATACTTCTTAAATTTTACGCATAAAGCACTAATTCTCACATGAAAATGTTTGTATTGATATTCCGCAGATCCCCCCCTTCTTAATATTCATTATAAAATTATAAATATGAAAATATTAAGAATTTTCAATATTTAATCCAAACGCCTGATGGTTTTCCAAACAAAAAACATTGCTCTAATAAAATCACTAGGCGCACTTATTTGTCGTATGACATGACGTCATGAGGTCAATGTCAAGTCAGCTGTGTTATAAATTTTGTATTTACATTTTACACATGTTTAAGTGTTTTTTGGAAGTGAAGGATGGGTAACCAGAAAAAGAATCATTATCTAAGTGACTAAATAAAAAAATTATCCTAAGAATGCTGCTATAATGTGGTAAGTAGACTTCTATTTGGAAGTATTTTTATCGGAGAACGCAATTGTCTGTTTTTTTTCTAATTTGCATACTGAAATATGGCTAAATTAATCATGTCATTGGTTTCACTTTCAGGTAAATAAGAAAATCTGGACATGCAAAATAAAATATTGCAGTTGAGTCGAATTCCGTACAGAGTAGTGCGAACGCAGAACATGCAAATGCATACAGGTAAATACCTACCTATCTATTTAATGTCTCAAACAGAGGTGTATACAACAGGCTTGTTTCCACTGAGAATAAATCGGATGGCTTAGAGTTTCTAATGATTAACCATGATAATTAGTAAACAAAAAACAACTTTTCTATTAAAATAATAAAAGATTAATAATATTTTTGGAAAATAAAATCGACAAAATGAGGCGTTTAATTATGTGACATTAAACACCAATCAGAGAAGCGAATGGAAGCGTGACGTCACACCTCGCGAAACACCACGTTGTGGCTGTCATTTTCGTATAAAGTGAAAAGGTTATTTCGAGTTTTCAGCAATTATTGTTAAATTAATACAGTTCGTTTTTAGTTTAATCTTGAAAGACAGGTATAATTCGCCATGGAATCAGGATTTAACAAAACAAACAGCAGTATATTGCCCAAAATTGCCGTTATGCTTGTTCATCGGAATTCCGCAATGGTAAAAACTTCTATCTAAGTATTATGTGAAGAACAAACAAAGTCTTACTTAATTAACAGTTACCAGTCAGAGAGTGGCATTTACCTACTGTGGAATCAGCCGTCTCAAGATCGCCGGTTTTTCTTGCCCTTGACCAAAACTGGACAGAATTTTCATTTACCCATATACTAGGTACAACTGATATGAACTGAGCCAAACCCTCATTGGTGAGCGCCATGGAAAATGGTATTTTATATAAAAATTTGAGAACCGGTGGAAACAAAAAATGTGTTCCACCATTTTGTTAAATCGGTAAAATCTTCTGCTTACACGTCCACACTTGTCGACACAATCTTATAACTTTTGTGACTAGAATGCTTTTACAACCTAAAATTTTTAAAACATTTAAAGATTTACTTTTTGAAAGTATTCTTACTTTAACGTTTGTTCTAAATAAAAAAAAAGTATTTTCAATATAAAATATGTTGAAATATTGGGCTGAGAGACCAAGAAAATGTAAAAAAATTGTTTGTTTATATCTGTATATATTCAACTTCACCTGTTAAATTACAATTAAATGGTGGCGCGTTGGTAAATTTCAAGTTATTTTACCAAATCACACGATGAATTTCTTTTGCCACTGATATCAGGACAATAAATATATAAAAATACAATTAATACGAGAGTAAAAACTTAACTTGACAATATTAATAAATGGTGATTACGTTTATTTTCTAATTTGACATTGACTCAAAACCGCTGCCTTTGAGGTAAGCGAATGCAAAGTTTTTTTTTTTTTTATTTTTTTATTAAAGATGAGTTTGCTCTTGACCAGCATCTATCCATGTAGGAAGGATGAGGCCGACGATGGAGCGAGCTCACCCAGAAGATGCCCATTCACTCGAACCTTGAAAAGATTTGGGTTATATGAGCTCGGAAATACAGACGCCGGCAGGGAGTTCCAATCCTTAGCAGTGCGCATCACAAAAGATGTTTTAAAGCGCTTGGTCCGAATTAGAGGGATTTCGACAAGGTGAGGATGGTAACCAGCCGTGCGTCTGTATGTCCGATAGAAGAAAGGGGAAGGCAGTATGATCTCATGCAGCTTTCGAGCACACTCTTCGAAGTACATCTTATAGAATACACAGGCAACTTTGCGTCTATGTGCTAGGCTCTGCAGCTTAGTTCTTATTAGTGTATCATCGCCAATGGGCCTCCTAGCTCTGCGATCCACCGAGTCGAGTGCGGCAAGTTGGTATTTTGATGGGCCATCCCAAAGGTGACAGCAATACTCCATGCAAGATCGGACTTGTGCCTTGTATAAAGAGAGGAGCTGTCCAAGTGTGAAGCATCGCTTCACTCTATTTGGGATGCCCAACTTTTTCCCCGCTGTTTGGGCTTTGGACTCGATAGAATTATCGAAGTTGAGATTTGAGCACAACTTCATACCAAGAAGCTCAAGATCATTGGCCACAGGTACGGATGCACCTCGGAAAGTTGGAGCCAAGTCGAAAGGGCTCCTTTTTGCAGAGACCAAATACGCTTGCCTTTTGGTGGCGTTAAAATCAGCCAGATTCTTGTCACCCCATTGACATACAAGATTTAAGGTTCAGTTAATTCGCTCAACCATTGCCTCCCTCTCAGAACGAATCCTGGACAAATATCTCTCTATGACCGTATTGTCATCTGCGTATACAACTACTCCTGGAAGAAGTAAGTCATTAATATGAAGCAGGAAAAGAGTTGCAGAGAGAACAGATCCCTGAGGAATACCGGCATCAATTGCCATGAGGTCCTAGGAGCAGCCATCAATGACTACTCGAATTGACCGTTTATTCAGGAAATCAGAAATCCAGCTACAAAGAGACCGGAGGGGATGCCGTATGTAGGAAGCTTGCCAAGTAAACGTGCATGCCAAACCCTCTCAAAGACCTTCGATATGTCGAGTGACACAGCGAGAGCCTCGCCATGTTTCTCGATGGCTTCACTCCAGTATTGCGTGACATACAAGAAGACCTCCGGTTGAACGTCCCTGGCGAAATCCATATTGGCGATCACTGAGCAGGTCGTTAACTTCAAGATATGTCAGCAGCTTACTATTCAGTACTCTCTCCATAACCTTACAGAGTATAGAAGTGATGGCGATTGGTCGATAATTACAGGGGTTGGCACGGTTACCCTTTTTAGGCACTGGTTGAACATTGGCAAGCTTCCAAAATGCCGGCACGGTATTCGTCCTGAGAGAGAGATGGTACAAGCGTGTAAGTACAGGAGACAATTCAGGACCACATTCCTTCAGGACCCTTGCAGGTATGCCATCAGGTCCACTAGCTTTGTTCACGTCAAGACTCCGTAGTGCTCTTCGAATCTCTTTGTTGTGAATCTAGATCTCTGGCATTGAAGATTCACAACGAGGTATTGATAGTGGCCGTTGAGAGCTGTAATAACTTCATCAATTTGTTATTGTGTATTGTTTGGAACGTATATGAATAATTTGTTTGGCGTTTTTATCGTTGAACTTTTATATTGGGGCACTATACAGTATTTATAATACGAGGAATTCATTATTTATTAAAAAACACAATTGACTGTCATAAACAAACACGACTGTTTCGCGAGGTGTGACGTCATTCAAGACGCCATGACAGTCTTGGCCTTTTTCGCGGTCAATTTCAAGTTCATTTCTAAAAACTCAAAATACTAATGTAAAAGACCTATTTTTCTTAAAATAATATATTTTTGCGGTGAAATAGATGCTAAGCCATAGTTTTAAACTAATTTCCAAATTTTGTCAATTAGGCTATTATCCGGTAACATTGCATATGTTAGTTTGTAATAGGAATATATATTTTTTCAGCAAAATATTTATTTGGTCAGCAACTTTTTTTGGTTGACCTAGTCTAGTACTTGGTCACCAAATAGGTTTCTTAGCTAATCCAAACATTTATTGGTTAGGTTAGATTAGGTTTTTTGCTTTTGATAACAGCCGTTTATAACGAAACTGTAAACTGAAACCGCGCAGTAAATTTGTAAAACTGTTCATTGATAGGCCCAAGTACTGAACAGTGCATGTTCGTATACAATTTCGGAACGGAGAGGTTATAAACTATCAACTTTTAAGCGTTTTATTTTAAATTCAATGTTCCTTTCATAATATTCGTCAGTTATGTTTATTATAAACTAACGGTGTTTACAATTTGCTCTCTGTCGTTTTTAGTGTTTAATTTTATTTCAGGCTACCAATAGCAGAAATTCAAACATCCTCGGATAATCAAGACAGTGGAAAAATTCAATACGTAAATATTTCATACGAAAAAAGACTGGATAGAAAAATGGCAATTAAGGAGCCTGATTATATATTGAAAGCACTCGAAAGATAAGGTCAAAAATAAACGACAATTAACAAATAACGATAATACCACGACAACCAAACATCACAAATTTAATAATAAAAACTTTTTATTATTTTTTGCAGTTTTTCATTTCTTCTTTCACATACTTTATTTATTCTTTTCCAGATATGCAGGTAAGTTTACATAGGTAAAATTATGTATAAGAAATGAACAAAACACAGTGATCAGCTGAATATTACGTTATATTATAATAATAACTAATTATTATTTACATATATTACATTCTATTATCATTTATTACATTAATTTTTCCTAAAGAAAAATTAGTAAAAATATGTTTTACTCTGTGTTGAGCCTAATCTGTAAAGTTATTTTTGTGTGCGTTCCGTCACCGCTACTCCAACTCGAAGATTTTCGATCGCGCTGCACGCTCTTAAATGATGCAACATATAATAGTTCTCTGAATGTTGTAAAGAAGTCTGTACCATAAACTAATGGAAATTCGTGTGTGCTAAATAACAAATCGTATATAAAGTTGGCGAGGTATTCGCTAAATCCTGTTAATTAAACCTTTTCCATTTTAAGGACAGTATCTACTTACATAA
Source organism: Bembecia ichneumoniformis (assembly GCA_910589475.2). Taxonomy (NCBI): domain Eukaryota; kingdom Metazoa; phylum Arthropoda; class Insecta; order Lepidoptera; family Sesiidae; genus Bembecia; species Bembecia ichneumoniformis. The sequence goes on from OU342541.1 coordinate 14,099,654, forward strand.
TCCTCGTTCAATCCGACAGCAGTGTAAGGCACAGGCTGCCACACCTTGCCCACGCCTTCGTCCCATTGCTGTTCGCTTTCTGGAGGATAAGCAGAAGCCATCGCAACCTGAGCTGTCATCTTCGTACGCTCCTTGTCTGTACTTCGTATTGAAATCTCGTCTTGAAGGTAGAGATTGGATATTAAGTTGTGACCCTGGGAGCCGTAGCGTTGACGCAAAAACTTGCCAATTTGATAAGCTCTTCGTTTACCTACCTGAAAATTTGCAGTCTGTTGTACTCTTCGGTTGTTTGTTAGCTGTGTTTTCTTTAGAGGCAAAATGGAAACCACCGGGGCGGAAGAAGTTACTACTTATGATTCTTCGAAACGGCTCTAACGATTTGGATGAGATTTTTTATTATTTAGATAAGATTTTTTTAACTTTACCTATTTAGTTGTATTTCTTATAAAAAATAGGTTTTACACAAAAATTGGTTTTATATAATTATTTATTAAAACGCAAACTCGCAAATTTTTGTGGTTACAACTGTGGGTGCTTTTCCTAGTGATTTCGTCGGCGTATCTTTATAAATGGTTTCCTATTATTTAAGCTGGAGCCAACCATTCACGTTTATGAGATATTGACGAGCTCATTGAATGAGCGGTTAGGATGCTTGCTTTAACGCTCTGTCTCAGATTCGATTCCAGGCATGGTCAATTTTGGAAATGATCTCTTCAAGGTTGGCTCTGGTCTGGATCTGGAAAGTAGTGGCAGAGCATACTGCGTTTCGCAGTGATTTGGTCTGGCGGCAGTAACGACCCTTTTAGAGAAGACCAACGTAAAATAACAGCAGATGTGCTCTTTTGTTTCGGTGAGTGAGTAAAGGATGCCAGGACCCATTTCCCTATTCCTGTTATTATTGACTAACACAATTTGATTGAAATCGGTTGGACGATTTCGGAGATACATACAAAGATTCGACATACACGTTTCACGTTTTAATCTTTTTTCTTTATCTCGTCACTTTTTGTATCTCATTATTTCAGATTATTTGTTGAGGTTGGCGTTTTTATTATTGAAAAAATATAATAACAAATTCAATTGCAAAGATGCGAGTCAATCTTTTCACGACCTTCAACAGATCACGTTCGAGATCACATTCACGGTCATGGTTGGAATAATGAGGTAAATTTGTTTAATGCGCATGTGTCTTATGTAAAAATTTAAACCAAACTCACACACATAAACGAGTAAATTTAATTATAGCAAAAAATAATAATAATAAGATATTTCCTTGACTGTTTGTATAATATGAAGCTTTCAAAGTTGTTATCAAAATAAAAATAAAAATTAAAATGTTAGTGTGTTAAAATGTTCAGTGTTTAAACTTTAAATTAATATTTCATTAAAATTTTTATTCAATAAAGTCTCATGAATTGTGCATAATTTTTAATAATTTACATTTTTCAGACTTGAAGATGTGATTTATATAATTGGTACTTGTGAAAGATCAACTTAAAAGTAATTTCTCTCTGCTTCCGTGTGTCAATGAAGGAAACGGTGAGACTGAATTGAAGGCTATATCTTCGATAAGTAAAAAAATACGTAAAAAAGATTTACTTAATTCATTGAGATAAAACAAACAAAAACTTTATTGCATAAACTTGAATTTCAGTTAATTGCATTCATCATTTTTTTACAAATTAACTTAAAAATGACGAACCGATAAGTGTGATATGTCATTAGAAAACTCTTGTTATGTTCTATAATATATAAAAAAAACATCAAAATTAAATGTTAATTAGGCACATATTAAGTTTGCATTACTGTGACTTAATGTACGAATTTTCTACAAGTTATGTGATTAGTAATGATGGTTGCGCACAATGTGTTTCGCAGTCATTTGGGCAGTCCGTCTGGCGGCAGTAACCACCCCTTATAGAAGAACCCAGTGAAATAACAGCACGTGTGCTGTTGTTTTCGGTGAGTTAGTAAGGTATACCATTTCCCTATCCCTTCCTAATCCCTTATCCTTAATCCTACTATAGTCAGCAGCGCACTTACAGCACCTGTAGCGTTGTGTTGGCTAGTGTTACAAGGTGATGACGATCACCTACCATCGTCAGATCATCAGCTGGACATCAATATAAAAAATATTTCTAAGTAATTTGTAGGCGCTCACATTGGGCAATCGACAATCATCAATCACTAATTACTCATTGGAGATACCTTTATAATGTAACTGGTATTTTGACTTTAGCGTTAAATTAATTTAGTATGAAGATATTTTGATGTAAATGGTACTGAACAAAACTTTGTGTTAAAAAAAATAATATTGATATTTTTTTTGAAAAGCGGGTAAACTATGAGAAATGAAAAAACGAAAAAAAACTCTATTTGGTAATTAGATTTTGTAAAAAAATACTGTGGCGGCACCTATAACGCGAGAGCCTCTATCTACGAGTAGGTACACATAATATTTATAAAGAGAAAAAGTTTTTTTTTTTGTATGTTTGTTTGTAATGGATCGCTGTAATATGAATAAACTCAAAGATTTTCAAAAAAAATTGGAGATCACTACGAAAATTACAAGGTATCAAAAATTTGCTTCTAAAAGTGATTATTTGACGAGCGCTGCGCAAACTATTGATGATACATAAAATAAAGTACATAAAATAATTTCGCGAGGTTATATGTCTAACTATTATAGTTAATTTACAATAACCGTTTTTTGTTCAAATTAATCAAATCATGAGTAGAATGGAAAGATGATGACATTTGTATCATGATATTAACCCTTATTCAACTAAATACAATAGCTTAAAAATAAAAGTTGATTTTGTACATGTAAATTCCTCTTTAAATTAAGGGTACGGTTACTTTCGCTGTTCGAGCTGATCAGTTCTTGACTACTGTACACCGTGTACCTTGCCAATCACATGAAAGTTCCTTTTTTTAAGACGATGAAGTTCCCCAAGAAAAATAAGTTTCCCTTATTTCCCTTAAATTAATTAATCAAAGTTGCTACTTACATTTGTAAGTCCTTCAAGACCTTCTATGCAAGTTAAGTTCTTCAACTTCTCCTTAACATTTGACAGAGACAGCTCATCTTCATCTGGTGTTCTTTCCCCGTGGCGGTTTACCTGTTGACAAATTTAACTATCTGAGCCCGCAACTTCGTACGCGTGGTATTCAATATAGCAAGTAACTTTTATGTTTGTAAACCGATTGGAATGATTATTTCATTCCAATCGGTTTAAAATCAAAACAATCAAAAGTTAAAAAAACAAAAACACTAAATGTTACGGGAAGCTTGCTACCATACATATGTGAAAACCGCATTCAAATCGGTTAAGCCATTTCTGAGATTAGCGTGCACAAACGCACAGACAAACAGATACAATTTCTAAAAACTATTTTTTTGACCTCGGTAACATAGGTACAATGTGCAACAAATTTTTTTTTTTTTTAATCTTTAATGTAGGTACAGACATTTACGATTTTATTGCAAAGTGTCTATCAAAAATATTTTTAAATCGAAATATCGGTAAAATATCTTTGGCGTAATATAAAATAGGTTTTACACAAAAATTGTATTTCTTTTTCGTTAACAAAATAATTATTAAAAAGTGCATAAAAATGTGGGAAATTCAAAATACTTGAAACGGTCAGATCGACGGTGACGTCAAAGTCTATGGAATGTGACGTCAACGTCTATGAAATGTCAACGAGCGTGTAGATGTTTGTGATTTTTAACATTTGATTGTATTGTAGACTTTGACGTCACGACAAGCGCGCCAAAAGGGCGGGTGCTTAAAGTGCTCGTAGCTGTTAATTAATTTTAACTTTTTTTTTGTTACCAAATTTCTGTTTTTTGGCGCTGAATATTTTTTTACGGTTATATAACGATATAACCTATCGTATGAAAATATTTAAAAAAATGTGCATATTCCCTATTAGGTCATGTTTAATTCGAAATGCGAGAGCTTTAATTGGATTTACATCGCTGGATAAATAAATTTGCAATTAGCAGGTAAGCTAATAATGTCTGCCTATTCGGCCTAGTTATTTTATTAGATGTTAAAAGCCTAGTTACATTTTAAATTACAGCAAAGTATATAAATAAATTTATTTCATTTGTACGTGAAGCTAAAAATTAGCTCTTTTAAAATTTTAGCTATTATTTAGTTTCATTCATTACTGGCACATATTTTTAATTACTGGTTTAAGTGATCATTTCTTATTATAGAGGAGCTAGAATTTCATAACTACGCAACTAGACTAGCAAGCCACGATGTTGTTGGAACCATATATTACAAAAAAAAAAAATTATATAACCTTTAACCTTGATACACGATTTTAATAATAAATGTTTATAAATATTTACATTGTAAAATATCAGTTAAGTACATACATAAATCTTACATCGGTACGCGCAACTTCCGTAACATACTAAAAATACACTCTGATTTTTTTTACCTCAAAATTCGCCAAAATAAGTTTAAAAGCGACTCAAGGATGCCACGAAATAAATTAACAATATTTAATGAGGATAAAGAAAAATAAACTCAAAAATCATGAAAAGTGGAGCATTTAACTCAGATTTAAGTGATCGATTACACACGCGAACTATTGCTAGCAAAAATTTTTGGGTGTAATTGTACATCAATAATCAATATCACAACCAACTGTCACATTGCTAAGAATGATTTATGTATATGTTTTCTCGATATCAATCCAAAGGCTTGAGCACTGGCGTAATAATTCTAGGTTTTAGGTAATGTCTGGATTAATCCAGGTCTAAACAATAAAGCGAAATTTTAAACGGTAAGAAGACAAATTATTTAAGTACCTTTTTCTCATTTGCTTGTCAAAAAATTCTCCTTTTTTAGTTTAGCTATTGTCGAGCTTTAGTGTAACCAATGAAAATATTGGAAAGAAGCTTTTTTCCTAAGTGTTTATGGTCAAATTTTGTCCATTTGAAACTATTTATGATTCTCACCACAAACGCCAGCACCAACTCCTGGTCTTCGTGCACTTCATTCTTGATTACATTGGCATTCGTTGATCCAAACTGAGTTACTAAATACAGCAGGACAATTGCGCACGTTGAACTGGCCAGTATTTTCTGTAACAAAAACTTTATTAATTCCTGTATCTGAGTTTGGTGAGTTTAAAACTAGGACAGTACCTAAGTGAAATTTGTAACCTTAGGGAACCATAGGAAACTGTCTCGGAAACCAATAAGATTTTTTTATAAAAAAATATCTCATATTTTTATGCTAATATTATAAAAGCGGAAATAATGTGTTTGTTTGTATGTTTTCACGCTTTAACTACTCAATCGATCGTCATGACATTTTTCATACAGATTGTAAGGGATACAGAGAAGGACATAGGATGCCTTTCATCCTATGTAAAAAAGTACTTTCCCGAGGGAACATCTAAGAATAAAAATAATAAACGTTAAATTCAACGTTAAAATTTAAAAAAAAAAAAATTAACGTAAAATTCGGCAGCGGTCGATGTTCTATGGAGTGTAAGTATATAATAATGGCAGCTAACGAGTTTTGTAGAAGTAATTTATGTTGAGAAAGTTTGCTTGAGGGTTGACAGAACTCATTGTAAAGAATTATTAAAATGATATTTTTTTATTTATCATAAAAGTACAAAAAGGAAATTAATCTATATACATATATAATAAAATCGTAAATGAGCCGTGTCTGAGTGAACGCGGTTTTCGTTGATGTATTATAGCAAGCTTCTCGTAACATTTAGTGTTTGTTTCATTCCAATCGGTTTACAAACAAAAAAGTTATGTAAATTTAAAAATCACGTCCAACATTTTTTCGGTAGCAATGCAATAAAATAACTCTTCGGTTGAATTGGCTGAAACTTTAGTTAACTATTCAGTATCATCTGTAAAACGATGATGAGTGAAAGTTTATATAAAGTTAAAATATACAGTTTACGTTATTTTTAAGGTTCCAATTTAAGTTGACCTCAGATCTATATGATCAGTTATATTAAGTAGAGTTCAGCTTAGGCTGGGTTATTTCATCTTATATATAAAAATGAATCCCTATTTCTCCTGGTCACGGCATCACGCGTGAACGGGTAGACCGATTTTAATTCGGTTTTCGCTAATGGAAAGAGGGATAAACGGGGAATGTTTTAGGGTATATAAAAATTGCACGCCGGGCGAAGCCGGGGGCGGGCCGCTAGTATATAATAAAATCGTTCTTTGCCTACTATGCCTTTGTGCACGCTAATCTCTGAAATGGCTCAACCGATTTGAAAGCGGTTTTCACTGATGTATTGTAGGAAGCTTCCCGTAAAATTTAGTGCTTGTTTCATTCCAATCGGTTTAAAAACCTAAAAGTTACGCATTATAGAATACCACGTGTACGAAGTTGCTAGTAAATAATAATATTTAATAAATAGGCTTTAAATGTCGTTTTTTTGTTTTCATGTAAATTATATAATTCTTTTCTTATAAAGTTATGATGAAAATTATTATTTTATGTATATACTAAAATGAAAAAACTTTGTTTTCAGAGCAACACATGTCTGTTTATTTATAACTAATAATAGTCTTATATGATTTTATTTTTTCAAAAAGCATCCTCTTACTTCACCATTGGATCTAACTCTCGAAGAGTACAAATTATTTCCAATTACTTTACCTTAATGTAAAAAAAACCAACTCACCCAATGTTCTGTGATCGATTTTATGCATATTTTAATCGAAATTACTGTCATAATTATTTTAAACAATACGTAAACGGGTTTGCTTTTCTTTTACTAGTTAACATACTACGGTTGTTAAGTAAAACTGATCCTTTTTGTGTTATAACTAAACTCTACTAAGACATTGTTATCTGAGAAGACGTAAAATGAACTAAATTCATTAAGAGATAATACCGCACATTAAAACTTTGAGTGCGATGAGCAAATATATTATAAAACTTAGTGCATATTGTAGAATAGAAAAAAAAAATTTAAATGGTGATGGAATTATACTATGGCGCTAAGTTCTGTCTTGTGTTGGATTCAAGATACAAGTGAATAATTTAATTTTCATATAATCAATATAAAATCAACCCCTCCTGCGCAGTTGTTTCCACTTGTTAAACACGGATTGATAATTAAAAGATATCAAAATATAATACATCAATATATGTATGTCGGCACTTTTGATTAACGAGAGTAACAGACAACTGTCAGTTGTCAACTGGAAAGCGGGAGCGGAATGTCATTGTCGTGGACTCTGACAAAACACCGAGCGCTAGCGCAGAGGAATCGTGCCAATGATAAAGAGGACCCTAATCATGTCCCTTCATTGCGAGGGACCCTAATAAAATCACTTCATGTATATAAAAATTAGGCTTTGCAACATACTTTACAATGATTTGGATGTGTATTGAACAAGGCTTACAAAAATCAATAAATCTTTTGAATGTAAATACACACACGACTATAATAAGATAATAATAAGTGATGTTCAAGCCACCATTATACAAAATTAAAAGAGTTTGAAGAGCCCGTTGGGTGAGTGGTTAGGGTGCTTGTCTTAATGCTCTGTTTTAGGGTTCCCGTGTTCGATTCCCGGCAGAGTCTAGCAGATCTGGTTAGTAGTGGCAGGGCACACTGCGTTTCGCAGTCATTTGGACAGCACGTCTAGCGGCAGAATACCACCGTGATATAACAGCACGTGTACGGTTGTGTATCGGTGAGTGAGTAAGGGATACCATAAGGCCATTTTCCTATCCAATCCCCGTTATCCTTATTCCTACTGTAGTTGGCAGCTGTGGCGTTGTGTTATAGGCGACGGCAGCCACCTACCATCAAGTGGACCATTAGCCTGTCTGCCGATCTGAACATAAAAAAAAGAGTAGCAGAACAGAAATTATGTACAAAAGGAAATTTATTAAAGTGACTATTTTATACATGTATAGCACATTGATGACAAAAAGACCAACTACAAAGATTCCTGATAGTTCTTCCTCATTGAATATACTTCTGGATTGGAGAAATGATGAACTGGTGATTATGGTGAATGCAAAAGAATTGGAAATTGTAGACTGAAATTATTATCGCATAGGGGAAGAGGAGAAGCGATAAAAAATATTTATATTTCACTTTTTTATTATTAATGTTCCAGTTTCAAAGGGATTTAAATGTTAATTTTGCAATGAAAAAGTTAAACGGTGTATTTTGTGACTAAAAGATTTAAGTTCAATTCAACTTAATCGAACGATATTCTTAAAAAATCCATACTAATATTATAAATTTGAAAGTAACTCTGTCTGTCTGTTACCTTTTCACGCCTAAACCGCTGAACTGATCTTTTTTTTTTAATGTTATGTCGACAGACAGGCTCACGGTCCACTTGATGGTAGGTGGCTACCGTCGCCTATAACACAAGCAACGCTACAGGTGCTGCAAGTGCGCTGCCGACTACAGTAGGATTAAGGATAAGGGATTAGGAGGGGATAAGGAGATGGACTCTGGCATCCCTTACTCACTCACCGAAACACAACAGCACGTATATATGCTGTTATTTCACGGTGGTCTTCTGTAAGGGGGTGGTCACTGCCGCCAGGCGGGCTGCCCAAATGACTGCGAAACGCAGTGTTCCCTACCGCTACTTTTCAAATCCAGACCAGAGTCAATTTTGAAAATTACATTAAAATTTCCAAACTTGACCCCGCCGGGAATCGAACCCGGGGCCCCTGAGACGTTAGGCAAGCATCCTTGCCACTCATCCAACGTTGCATACACGTTACGCATGCAGGAAAGGACATAGGGTACCTTTCATCCAGAAAAAAGTAATGTTCCCGAGGGATCAACAAAATAAAAATCAAAAGCCTGGCAAAACTATAATAGCAAAAAGTTAGGCGTTACATTGTTCATATATTTAGTCAGGCTTTATATTTTTATTTTTCTAACGCGGGCGAAGCCGCCGGCACCAGCTAGTATTATATATTTTTTAAAATTAAAAATATGATATGTTTTTTAAGAATATAAGATTTAAATTTATAATATTCAACTATGGAAGTGTACCCAAATTGGAAGGATCCGATTGTAAAAATAAATTACATCAAAAATAGTATTTATTGTTAATTCATAATTTCCACAAATGAGTTGTGTTTTCATGCTCTTTGAATGTAAAAAACGTTTCTAAAGTAGAATGTGTACACTTTGATACGGACGTGCATCTTTTAAAAATACGTATTACAAAACGCTAGTGTGCACTTAGATTTACGACTGTAGTTTCGCTATTACACATTTTGTACGAGTTCAATTGTTTATCTGTTTTATTATGGTGTAATTTGTTTTGTTTGTGTTTTGTAAATAGAAAATGAAAGAACAGGTAAATACCATTGTATATTTTGTATTACCGAATTATGTATTGCAGTATTTTTAAAATTTATTTAGGCGAATTTCTGCCTTATAATTGGTACGAAGCATTAACCCAGACTATTTAAAAAAAAAAAAACCCAGACTAAAATTTAGTAAAATCATAACAAAACAAAAACTAGAAAGTCAAAAACAAAACCTAACCTAACCTATTACAGTAACAATTTTAAATTTGAGGTCTAGCTTAGGTCGGGTAGGTATAATTATCTATGGTAATTTTATATATTTTTAAATGTTATGATTCAATAATTCCGCCTGTGATTAGCCAATTCTTCTATTGTTTTTCGATATCCTATGACGATATTGTATATTATATTCAATGACTATAAATTATATCCCATTGATGGTATGGTATTAAATTGTATAATACCCAAATATGCCTCAAAAATATTTGGTTGATTAGTTTTTACTCGTTATATGACTGTTATACATAAGACGATGGCTGCCCAGCCCATCGAGCAAGGTGACTCAAGGTGATCGCTATCACCGCTATTAAACATGTTTCTTCTAACCTCAATCTTTCAGCAATTATAAATTGTTATTTTCTCTAATAATGCTGCATATAATAAGAAACGGTTATTATATAACTATAGAATGACTTGCCTCTTTAAATGTTTACAGCAGATTTGACATCCCGACCTATGACTTTATTATCTTTTTTTTATGTTAAGATCGGCAGACAGGCTGACGGTCCACTTGATGGTAGGCTACCGTCGCCTATAACACAAGTATCGCTACAGCTGCTGCAAGTGCGCTGTATACTCACCGAAACACAACAGCACACGTGCAGTTATTTCACTGTGGTCTCTGTAAGGGGTGAATACTGCCGCCAGACGGGCTGCCCAAATGACTGCGAAACGCAGTGTGCCCTGCCAGTACTTTCCAAATCCAGACCAGAGCCAAAAGTTTATTTTCAAAGTTGACCCTGCCAGGACTAAAATCCGGATACCCAAGAACATAGCGTTAAAGCAAACACCCTAACCACTCATCCAACGGGCTCGTCAAATATCGAAATAATTACAAATGTATAAATGTGTATTTATGGTTAATAAGAAAATCGATAACAATTATAATACAAAGCATGCAGCTTTGTTTTATAAAATGGAATGTCAAAAAATTTATCGCGATTTAAAGTTTTAAAGATCATAATCGTGCTTATATTGCAAGCTTCGTTTGTGTACAAATATAACTTATATAATGTAATGAAAGAAAAGTAATGTTGTAATAATTATTGTTATAATTTAGTTACTCAAAAAGAAAGTAGATGGCGCTGTTCTTAACATCTACTAACGGAAAATTTTCGGTAATTCACGTCAAAAATGTCACAGATTAGATTTTGAACATGCAACTTATATGCAGTAGATATATATACTTATATATCCTTTTTAAAGAAATCTCCAAACGACTGATCGGCACTTCACGCGACCAGAGGGCTGGCTTTTACTTTCCAACGTGGCAATGCCGCCAGCCTTCTGGGCACGTTACCTAAAGCTGATAGCAGAGCGGAGGAATATTACGACGCCTGAGCCCTTTAAAATAATTATTTTTATGTTTTATGTTAACTAATAAAATCCGAATTACTTTTAGTAAAAAGTACTTATATGCTACAAATTTCATTGTCTGAAACCAATTATTATTTGACTTTAAACAACATTTAATTGCAGTGTAGCAATCGTGCAATCCCAACGTGTACAAGTTCACATGTATTCCGCACAGCGGCTTACCATCACCGCGAAAGGTCGTTTCAATATAGTGTAGTAATTACATTTATTCAGCACAAGTCAGCTTTTGTGAACCTGAGAAAACGACTCATATAGATAAATGTATCACGCTCGGAATCTTGTGCAGTGGATCGTACCTACAATTTTAAAGGATGTCTACGTGTACTATATTGTAGTGTAGACCACTATATTGTAGACCTCTCGTAGCGTCTCTCTCGTAGCAGATGACGTAACAAACATCAACTTCGTAGCCGATGACGTACAAATTCAAAATGGCTGATCAGTTGAACTTTGTAACGCAAAAAACCAGTTCACGTAACGACGACGATACGCACTTAACCGGCTTTTATCAAAAACGTTCACGTGCCTTCAATTTACTCGCGATACGCAATCAATAGTCGTATAAGAGATAATTTATCGACAATAACATATTTAATGTATTTATAAAATATGTATAATTATATCATATGTCACGAATGGAATGACTTGTCATTGGTAATATTAGAAATGGAAAAAAAAATTAAAAATGAAAAACTAATTGTAATAATTTATTAAAATAAAAACTAGTTCTGTTTGTGTTGTACGTTCTAATCGTTGTAGATGAATAAGATATACGTACTTCCTGTAAGAATATTTATTTATCTGATACACCTACACAGTATTTATCTGATACATAAAAAATAGACACGTCTGCTGCCACACCAGAAACCACATAGCTGATTAATCAGGTCTCGAGATATCATAAATTATCATAACACACTTAAACCGTTTTACATACATTTATTTGTTTTACAGGGCCTTTCGTCGTTGTAAAACCAAAATTTGCTATGTGCACTTTTTTGAGATTTCTAAAAATATTATTGGAGGTAGCAGACAGGCTGACGGTCCAACACCTTAGAAGTGAGATTGTTTCAAAGTTCGCGCGTCCGTGGGATAAAGTTTCTACTCATCCGAACTGTGCGCAGCGGCACTTTATCTAAGTAGAAGATTCCAACATTTTAACTTTAGTGAATAATTCAATGTCTTATCTCTCATATAAAACAACTGCTAAGTGCTTATGAACACTTTTGTCGAATTACGACCTCTTAATAAATTATGCTATGTGAAGCAGCTAGAATCTGATATATTTAAAATTTACTCTGTTATCAAAATAGTAAATAAAGTATTAAACTTTTATGTTTAAAAGAACAATAAGTTAATTATAACAACGCTAAGGTTGAAATAAAAAACTATTTTTTAAAATAAACCTTCATGTAAATTTTTTCAGGAAAGTTTCTTTTATCAAATATCCTAAAAGTATATTACAGCACATAGCAGATTTTGGTGTGACAACGACGCTTTATTAAAAACACACGCTTTTTGACGAGCGTGTTGGATGGGTGGTTAGGGTGCTTTCTTTAACGCTCTGCTTCAGGGGTCCCGGGTTCGGATCCCCGAGACGGATCTAATTATGGCTGCGATGATGACTGCGAAACGCAGCATTTGGGGAGCCCGTCTGGCGGCAGTAACCAACCCCTTACAGAAGATCACCGTGAAATAACGCCATTTTATTTCTCCGGAGCCCATGTTTCCTATCCCTTCCCAATCCCTTATCCTTAATCATACTATGCAGCGCACTTGCAGCACCTGTGGCGTTGCTTGTATTATAATTATAGGCGATGGTAGCCACCTACGTCAGGTGGACCTTAACATAAAAAACGGGACAAGTGCGAGCTGAACTCGCGTGAAGAGGGTTCCGTACGATGTTACCTATCCGCACAATATTGAGTGATTTACCATGTTATTTTAATATCATGGACTTCTTATAAGTTTTCCTATTATCTATAAGCAGAAAACTAATTTCTGTAATTTTTTAATTTACAATTGTAATTTCTGTAATTTGGTCAATTTTCGTCTATTTTCTTGAATAACTTGGAAACTATTTATTTTAAAACTATTATATTACAAAAAAATACATTTAAGATCTTCACAACAAGACCTTCCCTTTGATATGTCACACGATGCAGTTATCAAAAAATTTTTTTTTAATTTCCCACCTTCCCCCAAAAATGACCTCCCATACACAGATTTCATCTACTCACGTCACACCTCCGCGTTTGGGTCACAGAAATTGATATGTGTACCAAATTTCAACTTAATCGGTTTAGTAGATTCGGAGATAATTGACTGAAAGCGACGGACAGACGTACACACGAGTGATCCTATAAGGGTTCCGTTTTTTTAATCGGACGTACGGAACCTTAATAAATGCAAGTTCCTATGTATTTTATACATTTGTTTCAGATATCCTTTATAGAATTGCTCTATGTTGTTTATAAACAAGTTATAAAGTTATAAGTTTTATAACAATCACTTAATTAATTTACTATCACCAGACCGCATCTTAATGTCTGTCTTGACCTTTGTAATCATACCGTCCGCAAAGTCAAAGACTCGATAACGATGCACAAATCTTCGCTTAGATAAAATTAATGCATGGATGTTTTTTGTTATTTCGCGATAAGATTGTGACGAATATCGGATTCCAAATGTCTAAATTTAACATTTAAAAATGGAATATGATTTTTATGTTTAGTTAAATCGAGTTAGTCAGAATTTTATTGAATTGCGTATGACTTATTAGACTTATGCGTATTCTTTAATGGTAAAAGACGAATTATTATTATTAATAATAATCGCCATAGTCCACCGCTGAACATACAACGCGAATAGCCGCAGCCACAGCTATGAACAAATCCACACAGTAAGGCTAATAAGGAATATACGATAAGTGATCCATTTCCCTATCCCCTTCTTATCCCTTATCCTTTATATTAACTACTTAGGCAACGCATTTGCAACCCGCATGGCTTTGGCTGTGATAATAGGCGGTGATAGCCAGCTACCATCAAGTGGGCCGTCAGCCACGTCAACACTTAAGACAAAGCATTAATTGAAAATTAACAAGAAATTATTACAGAAATTATGGTAATTTAACAGAAATTCTATAGAGAACTAAACTTCTGTAGAAATTAGATTAATTTTCCAATGTCAACTAAACAAATGAAATATTAAATAAACGTACGATTATTTCCAATTACTAATGACAGTTAGTAATGCGAATGAAAATATTTATTAATAATCTCTATATTCCCGCTTCCCTTGGTCACGGCATCACGCGTGAACGGCTAGACCGATTTTAACTCGGTTTTCACTAATGGAAAGAGGGATAAACGGGGAATGTTCTTATATATAAAAATTGCATCCCGGGCGAAGCCGGGGGCGGGTCGCTAGTTATATTATAAATATTGATCTTGTCAATAAAAGATAATACTTACGCTGATTAGGCATTACAAATTTTCTTGAAGGTAATTATATAAATTTCTTCATGAATTTAATAATTTTATGTAAAAAATCAAAACGAAGAAAAAATACTTCTGTAATACGTATGCGTATAAATATTTTTCATCTATAATTTCCTTAAATAAAAAATCAATATAAATATTTGTTAAACTCAATCAAGTTAAATTATGTCTGACTTAAATTCTCAAAGTAAGCCTTAATTTTTGTTTCAAATAACAATCTTGGACCTTGATTTGTTGAAGATATAAAACCTTATAAATTGTAAACAGTTTATAAGAACTAGTTGTAGCACGACTGTAACCCAGCTGTTATCGGTAAATAAAAATGTGGACAATGAAATAGGCCAATGAATTGAAATTACTATCTAAAAAGTTATTTATGTAGCGTGTGCTGCATCGCGACCTCTTGTCTGCGTGACCATTCCGTATGTCTTTCACGTGTCGGAGACGTGATAGTGGAGTAGACGATTGCTTAGAACATTCACACCACTAACTTGATAAATAAAATGGGTCATTTACATGTAATAAGTGAATGAATTATTAATTTACTTTGGCTATCACTGTCTGAGTAGCGAGGAGCTTTAATCCTCCTCAGAGAAGAACCATTTCGCAGACTGTGCATACACTCGGCAAAGTTTTCTATCACCATTAGACCATGGTATCATTAATTTAACCCAAATTCACTTAACACATAAACAAATATACTGTCAGTTTATTTCGATAACTTCAAACTTATTTTTCATAAATTACTAAATGTAATAATAGATGGTGCCCGCGGCTTCTACGGCACCCCTTTTAGTTCTGGCGTTAACACATTTATCCTTACTATTAAACATTAAAAAAATATCTATACATATAATAAAACTAGCTGACCCAGCAGACGTTGTCCTGCCAGAACCCGAAAATAATTCCGTAAACCGATTGTGGTGCCACCTATCGGATCCAATTTTATTTTCAAACCATATGTTAAAGTGAAGACCTATTCTCATACCTACCAAATATACAAAAAAAAATCGTAAAAATCAACGTCACTTTGTGAAATAATGTTGCCATGTTCAATGTAATAGTGGGGCGTTCAGTTTTCGTTCAATCACAGGAATTAATGATGATATGAATGAGTACATCGTAAATCTTATCTTACTATACAAAAAAAGAAATTATTTCTATTTTACTGTATCCGAAAGTTGTATCGATAAATTAATCTACAGCAGGCCTACCACGAATGTCATTCGAAGTTTTCTCTCTCTATCGTACTTATGTAAGAAGTTGCAAGTGGGACACAGAGGGTAAATTTCGGATGCCGGTCACGGTAGCAAGGTAGCAGAGCCATCTATTAATAATTCATCGAACTTAGACACTACTGTTGTATAATAAACATTTAATTTGCATTAACAAATATTGATGTCAATAATTAAGATAAAAACTATCCTATCTTTTAAGTTGGACCAAATAACACGATACTTACGAAGTTTGATCAAAGTCGGTTCAGTAGTTTCAGAGTTTATCGTGAACATACATCCTGACACGAGATTTTTATATATATAAAATGTATAGATAATGTATGTATACAGCCGTGTCCCTACATTAAATATTAAAAAAAAACAATTTGTACACGTTGTACTTATGTTACCGAGGTCAATAAAGTTTTTGGAATTTTTGTCTGTTTGTCTGTGCGTTTGTGCACGCTAATTTCTTAAACGACCTAACCGATTTGAATGCGGTTTTCGCTGATGTATTATAGTAAGCTACCATTTAGTGTTTATCCATTTAACATTTAGTGTTTGTTTCATTCCAATCGGTTTACAAACAAAAAAGTTACGCGCTACACCGAATACCAAGCGTACGAAGTTGCGGGCTCAACTATTCTGAAATAAAATAGTACAGAGAAAATATGACATTTTGCTTATCCGTTGCTAGGCAACGCTTTTATTTCGGTCTATGACTGTTGACGACGGTGGGGCGCAACATCACATGTCGTTTTTTAAACTTTTTAACATTTAACATTAACTTTTTAACTTTTTAGCCTTTTAAACATGTATACAAATTTTTCATAATAAGTTGAGTAATTAATGCGTAAAAGCGCAACAAACAAACATTATAATATTATTTAGGATGTACGCAATAATTGAATAGAAATTCATCTTACAGAAGACGACCGTGAAATAACAGCACGTGTGCTGTTGTGTTTCGGTGAAAGTAAGTGTTCCATTTTACTGTATCCTACCAATGTCGGCAGTGCAGAGACTGCATACAACCTTGACATAAAAAAAAAACTTACAAATTACATTAAAACACTAATACGTGTCCAATGTTATGGGAAAAAATAAGTACCAGAAATATACTTTTTTGCATTTTTTCTTTTTCAAATTATATACAATTCTTCCTTGTTAATCGCTCTTTCCACAAACCGTATCAAAATGGGTTGGGTTAGGTGGTGGTAAAGTTATCCCTCTTTCCATTAGTCAAAACCGAATTAAAATCGGTATACCCGTTCGAAAATTATGGGCGTACATACATTTCGAAGATCCATTTTTATTTATATAGATTAAATTTACTTATTCTATATGTAAAATTGCGAAAAATGTAAAAGTGATTGATTATAAAAAAAGATCAACTACACTTAATGGTAGTTTGATAGTTAATTGATCCCAATTATTTTGGGACTTTTTCAATTAATATATAATCCCAAATTTATTGGGATCGATTTAAAATATTCATTTTATTGTTTAAGAGAATAAAAATTACAAAATAATACTCACTTGTGATTTCTTCATATTTCTTAAAATTAAATAAAATTATTTAATATTTTAACTTAAATTACACTTAATTACAAGTTATATACTTAAATACTATGTTAACGAGGCGAGGTCTGCATGCTCACTGAATCGGCTTACTTACTTACATAACAACCTTGATAGTTCGTGGTTAAACCGATGTTGAGACCACAGACAAATAGGTATTTACGAATAAGGCTTTAGCACATTAATAGCTAGGCGATTTTTAAGCTACATTTTGTATTCTATTTACCACGTTTAATTGATTTATTTATTGGATTTCTTTTAAGCTGGTAAAGTTTTTGTACTGGCAGGACACACTGCGTTTTGCGTTTATAGCAATATAATTATAACAGAAGACCATCTTGGAATTATAGCAAGTTTTGGGGAGTGAGTAAGAGATGCCAGAGCCCCTTGTAGTGCCCACCCTATACCTTATTCTTTATAGCACTAAGGTCGGCAATGCATTTGTAACAGTTGTTTGCTTGTGTTAATAGGCGACGACCTATACTTAAAAAACACTATACACCTCAAAATTTTATTTAATACTTCCCTTTTCCATTCAAGCATATAAGAATAACACCTCTTACTACAATCCTCTGATCAGGATGTGTCGAGCCTATAATGACCTGGTTGTTGAACATGAGGCCGAAATAGATATATTTGATAGTAGGTTTTCCATTTTGAAACAGAGATTAGGTTCATTGATTGCGTGTGTTTAGGTAATGTTTATAAAAATTGTATTGCAGTAATATTTAATAACTATATTCTGTATTTAGTATTTAGTTTTGTTATCGTACTATTATCTTAAGTTAGCATAAATTACATTTAACTATTCTATGTACACTAGTTAGGAGTGCAATTTAACAATTGATTTTTACACATGCACTTTTTTTGTATTATTAATTGCATTCTGTTTGTGTACTTTACTAAAATAAATAAATAAATAAATAAACTGCGTTAATTATTCCATTTTTTTTTTCTTATAAGAACCTTCCTCGTACTTCAACGGATATTTAAAAACAATGGCTTAATTATTTATATTTTATATTCATTTATTTGCATAAAACATGGTATAGAAGGTGTTGCAAAGGAGTTACAAAAGGAATATCATGTTTCGCCGTTTTACAAAGGCATGCAAAAATTAATTAACAAGAAATAACATTATCAAATTTAAGAGCAAGCATAACACAATTTAGGAGAGTAGGATGTCATGTCAAATAATTATTCCAGTCGTGAGCAATAGATTTAGCAATTCATTTTTATTAATATAGATAGATAGCCATCTGACTTCTCTATATTGTATTAATACTCGCTGTTGAGAAATGGAATAAAAAAAACGTCAATTAACTATATTACATATGATGAGTGTGGTAAGTGTTTGAGTGGCACCTTAAGTAATGAGGCTCACTAGTACGGGAGAGTGTCGCTTCTGCCATGAGGCAGAAGAAACACCAATGCATATCCTGTGCGAGTGTGGCCCTCTGATGCACAAGCGCAGTCATATCTTAGGAAGCCACACAATGGCTTGTGAAGATGTGAAGAATGCCTCTATCAAAAAAGTACTACAGTTCCTTAACGTGGTAGGTATAGGTGGAGAGCTTTAGTTCACGTGGCGATCACAATATTTCAGCAATGGACGACGTGATACTGGTACTCTAGCAGACAGAAATAGCCACTAAGACAAGATAAGTGTTTGAATAAATGGTTTTAATTTTTAACCTAAATAATTTTTTATAATTAATTATAAGTTGTAACTTGAAAAAATCAACCATATCAGAAAATTCATCAAAATTATAATTTTGCAACGTACAGCACCATCTTGCATACACATTAAGTATTAGTACATGAGCTAGAATTAATGATATTGAATAGTGCCATCTACCGCGTGGTATCAAATGGTACTAGAATAGCGACATCTAGCGGTGTCAACACTGCAGAGGAAAATCCTCAGTGTAAGGTTCATGCAATCATGCTTTTTCGGTACCTGGAACTCGATAGACTTGGTATTTCTTTCTCTTGCTTGCTAAAAGTATTTCTTTGGCTTAAAACCGATAGATCGACAACGTAATAGTTAAACCGATTTAGTTAGTTTCAAATCTGGCATGTACCAGAAATAAAGAGCGGAGGTATAGGCAACCGGAATTCTCGAGAGAGGGACGCCCTGCAGTCCCAGCATCGGTCACGTTATCCATACAGCTCAGGCCAGGTAAAGGCCTGATCTTTCGCTGCTTCGCAACCGGGAGGACAAACACCTGCTGCAAATCTGGTACTCCATGAGCACGCCTCTTGCCATTGAGCCGCAAACCCGCAAACTTCATCACACCAACCGAGGTTTGAGCGTCTGGATCCTCCAGCATAAAATGTGGATTTTAATCTGTGTATCATAATAATCATAAGAGTTCTCTGGACCATCCCACGTCAGCATAGAGTGAGAATTTGAACTTTAAATCATATTGTAATTGACTAAGAAATCCACTAGTACGTATAATTATTTTTTTAAAATCTTTTTTATACTGTTTGTGTATATCTGTGTTCATTTCTTTAAGAAAATAAAAAGGCTTTTATGACTGAAGACTTTATCTGGCCTAAATCCTCCTTCAAGCGATAGGCACCGCTGAGGTCGATTTTCAAACAGATCTCGTGTAGTTTCAGTCGGTGAGTAGCGGTTGAAGGTCCTTGCGGAGCCCCCTTGGACAACAGGGAACTTCCACGGTATCTTATTTTTTATTTTTTTCACAATTACAATATTATTTCACAAGTATTTTTTCACAAATTTTATGTTTATAAAAAACTAGCGACCCGCCCCCGGCTTCGCCCGGGGTGCAATTTTTATATATTTGAACATTCCGAATTAAAGTTGGTCTACCCGTTCACGCGTGATGCTGTGACCAAGGGAAACGGGGATTCATTTTTATATATAGAAAAAAAGAAAGATTATACTTTACGTACATAGGTATTTAAATTTTAATTATCGTTGCTTGTGTTAAATAAATATTTCATTAATTACTTATTAATAGATTGTTTTCGGAAAAAAAAATCATGTGGAAAGTTAAAAGAAGCATTTAAAAAAATGTGCTTTTTTGTTTATGGTTCCGCTTGCACTGTGACGAATCCTCTAACACCAGATCAGACCTGTTTCTGGGTCTCAACTTTGAATAGAAATGGATATGTTTATTAAGACAGTTGCATTTTCCTCGTGCTTTATGCAATATTGTGAAATTGCAATTAATGCTTGTTTTGCAATAGTATATAACATGCATTGAAGGCGTGCACTTTTTCAAAGATTCCGTTGTCAAATGATGTATGCTGATTGATTTTGGATCTCACACCGTAGAGTTATAAAACATAAAATGACTTTCATATATTTTTTACGTAATCGGGGGGCAGACAAGCAAATAGTTCTGCACCGAAATTAATTAGTAATGATTAAGTACTGTTCCTTCACAATTGTCTTCTGTATGACTGCTCAGTTAATGGCTGTAAAACCTGCCCTGTCACTAATAAACTGTATATTTATTTTTATTTTATTTAGAAAACCTGCGGTGACTTGATTCCTTAATAACTACTTAATTTCTACAAATCTACACAAATTTTCACTTACACACACCGACACAATTAGCGGAACAGAAAAAAGTATTCATTATCGTAATTTTAATATTTGCTAAAAGACTCTCATTTAATTATGGAACATGTAACGGAATAAAATTCATTACAGATCGATTTATATTTACCGTCAGTAAATTATTGGATAAATGCCTAAATTACAATATGTTTTATTCCGTCACCTGCCATTGTTATTTTAATTAATACCATAAGCAGGCAGTCAAAAATATTTTTAGCGCTTTAGCACGCTCCAAATGACCATATAAGGTAATGTCCATCTTCATTATCTAGTTACCCACAAAATAATCAAAAATTACAAGTGCGAGGGGGGCGCCCCCCCCCCCCCCCCCACTTCAGCCGAGTTTAAAGACTGACCGCCGCGCTTCCCCCGCGCACAATGTAGTTTCTAATTAATACAGCCAGCGCCTCGCGCATATCAATTTATAAAAATAGTATAGGTCAAAATTAATGTCAATAGTTCAGAAACAATAGTATTTTTTATATTAGTGTGCCATTTCAAGAAACCCCAAATTAGGGTAAGTGATTTTGGTATCATCGCTGAGCCTAGCTCTGATCTCTTGCTAGCTTCTGCTTATTTAACATTCTGTAGTGTTGTGTGTCTTTCCTTATACAGGCAGTGCCGGCCTGCAGAGCGGACGAGGGCGATAAACCATCGCCGCCGTCCACACATTAAATGTACTTATATAAGTATATAAAGTATATAAGTATATTATATTAAATGTACTTATATAATATATATTTCTCATTGTTAAATTCATTTTCTTTTCAATTGTAAAGGTCTTTCTGTTGGTGCTCGTCGGGGCCGGTGGGTGCGTGAGATCAACGAAGTGAACTACTTTTTACGGCGGCCCATTCGTTGATCAATTCCAGGGTCCCATGGCCCGGTTGAGGTACCCCTGCACATCGGCGCCAAGCACCGCCGCCTTCCCAGGTCCCGCTTAAAATACCCCTGCACGTCGGCGCCAAGCACCGCCGCCTTACCAGGTCCCGCTTGAGGAACCCCTGCACGTCGGCACCGAATAAGGACGCATTGTCGTAGTCGCTACTACAACAGCCCGAGGCCGCCAAGGGTGGAACGCCAGGTCACCGCGCATCGTCACCGAGCGTCGTAGACTCCTCCCATCCGGTTCCCGACGTGCGCGCGACACTAACAAGTTAAGCAGACCATTTCATTGACCCATTGTCGATGAAGAAGTGATCAGGAGGACCGTTCGACTTTCAGTAGCTCACGACCCTGACCATATAAATAGCTGACTTTTTATATTAATTAAATAGCATCTTAGTCCTAATTAGTTATCCGTTGTATATTGTTTAATATTATTTATCTAATAAATTTTATATTATTTTTTGCCAGTCTCGTTTCTCATTTTCGCGCCTTTTCTGACCCGCGACAAACATTAAAAGACATTATTCATTGATTTATTTTTGTTTCCCGTTAATACTGATTTGTTAGTAGTAAGAGCTGTCTGCAGTGAATTTGAATATTTTGTACATTGTAATTTATATTAGAAATTTATTTTTATTTGATTTCAGTTCCACCTTCCTTGTTTGGACTGTTAAGGAGTGGAACTCATTACCTGAGTCTGTGTTCCCACAGGACTACAACCTCGGGGTCTTTAAAAACAAGGTTGAATGGGTATTTACTAGGTAAGCGTGGTCCACCTTCGGCCGCATCTGCACCTCACATTAGGTGAGATAGTGGTCAAGCGCTACTTTGATTTAATAATAAAAAAAAATAAAAAAAACTTTTTTTTTCTTGTCAATCTTAGGGCAACTCAGTTGAAATCCTCTAAAATGCCGATTAACACCAAAAAATGCCAGACTTCAGCAATAAATTTCAACGATTTATCGCAGTATCCAACCGACTTTTAGGCGGGATGACAGTTTTCTGCAACGTGGGAACACTAGGATAACGGCTGTGTAAGGCCGAAATGAACTTGAAGTCGCGCGAGGAGTGCGAGCGAGCGAGCTTACAGTTCGCAGAAGATTTGAAGAAGTGGGCATAGGTTCGTTTATACCTGCCAAAGCCCCAAAACTTGGGAGCCACCATCGTGTGCTGTTGTGTTTCGGTGAGTGAGTATATAAAATGTGCCCTATCTCTTTTTAATCCTACTACGGTCGGCAGCGCACTTGCAGAACCTGTACTGTGTTATAGGCGTTAGCCTACCATCAATAGGCCCGTCAGCCTGTCTGACGCTCCTTACATAAAGAAAACTAAATAACATTTTTTAATGAAAAAAAAACGACACTAGCATTCTAAACCTAACTGTAGGCACACCTATCAATTTTTAGAACTTTATCTTAACATAATATAAAATATCGAAATTAAATAAACTCGGTTAAGGTTTCCAGGTCTACACACAGTACTCTCAAATCTTAGGATATTTACTTTTTAATTGTGAAAATTTGATCTACCTTTTGTACTAAAATAATTAAAAAAATAACTGGATAGTGTCTAAAATTTTACCACAGTAATTGTGATTAAAAAAAAATTCATTTGTTCATAATACATTCACAATTAAAAGCAATATTTAATACGAACCAAATACGAGAACTCAGAAAATTACAAACGATAAAGCAAGGAAACAATAGTGGATACATATAAAAAATAGGACAGTATCTTAGGAGGTTTTCAACACGCCGTAGTACAAGGAAGCTCATTAGACCTTTTCAGAAAACATAAAAAAGTAAGGAATACATCCTCATTGTTTTGTAGTGTTTCGAAAAATTAAAACAGGAAACGAGCCTGCGAAAATAATCTATTGTTTTCAGCCACTAGCAGAAAAGCCTTTTTTGTTCGAAAAATATTTTCTTCATATTAATCGGTATTCTTGTTGAAGAGTAATTACATGAATTTCCCATCGATTCACAGTAATATATAATTTACATGTGCATAAGAAATGTTTTATGTGGTAATACTCGTATTGCTAGAAGTTTCTTAAAAAAGAACGTACTTTTAACTCTACTTGTACTTCAGTTGTTAAAGATTGAAATTAATATTTAAAATAATATAGTTATTTTTGAAGTTTACTCCTTAAAAATAGATTTCCAGGCCCCGACATGGAAATTTTATGAGGAGTAAAATTAATACAAGCGTTAAGTAAAAAGCGTTACGTTACATGTCACTTTGACGTTTGTGCCTCAGCTAACGCATGTATTTATGTTCCCCAATTCTATTCTCTGGGTTTATAAAAGCAAATAGCGCGTTTTAACCTAACGGCACAGCGACATCCGTCGTCGAAAAAATGAACTATTTGAACGTAGTGACATATGTGTATACCGAACGTAACTAACATAACTTTTGTTGGAACACGTGTGTTGCATATTGTAGTCTATGGTCAATCTGTGTAGTGTCTATGGTATTGTAAAATAATAAAATATGTCTTCCGAAGTTGTTAGTATTTTTTCATTTATAAAAATATAATAAAAGTAACCCACGCATTGAAATATGGTGTCAGAATTGTGAAGTCAAAAATATATTCAAAGTAAAAGAAGAAAAATGTCGGAACAAAACATATTCGTGAGTAATATAAAACCATTATCTGTCGATGGGGGTAATGCAGCGGAGATATGGCGTCAATGGAGACAAAGGTTTGAAATATTTTGTGACGCAAACGATATAAAGAGACAAGAACCGATAAAACAAGTGGCGATATTTCTGAACATAATTGGTAATTACGGATTGGAAATATATAACTCATTTGGAATTGATAGAAAGTCAACTACCCTTGAAGAATTAATTCAGTTATACGACGAAAAATTTAATCCACAAAGCAATGTAACAGTGGAAAGGTATAAATTCTTTACAAGGATACAACAGACAGATGAAACACTAGATAATTACGTGGCAATTCTGAACAATTTGGCGATGTCTTGCGAATTTGAAAGTTTAAAGGAATCATTGGTAAGGGACATGTTCGTAATAGGTACCCTCAATCCAAAAATTCGAGAAAGATTGTTACAACAAGAAAAATTAACCTTAGAGGAAGCAATAAAAATGGCTAAAAGCATGGAATTATCACAAGAGCGTTCTTCGAGAATAAATCAAACTAAAAATAGCAGTATGTCGAACGAAACAACAGCTATCCAGTCAATCAAAAGTAATGATCGTGGAGGTAGATCGATGTCTGGGAATGGAAGGAAGAACAAGAGAAGTCTGAGTCAACAAAATCAAGACTCAATAAAAAGAAATCAATATTCGAAGTTGTCAGGAACAAAGAACTGTACGAGATGTGGACAAGTGCACAAATTCAGATGCCCAGCAGATGGAAAGACTTGCAATATATGTAAAAAGCGAAATCATTTTGCCAACTATTGTTTTTTCAACAAAAATAACAAACAGAACAAAAGACATGTTAGTGGTATTGACTGCAGTAAAGATAACTATTTTGTAATTAATAAATTAATTAATGATAATTATAATAGTAGGGACGAATGGAAAATAAATGTAGAGGTTAATAATTATTCAGTAAAAATGCTAATTGACACAGGAGCAGATACAAACATTATATCTAAGGATACACTTAATAAAATTATGAAAAATAAGAAAATACCGATCCAAAAAACAAGTCATAAAATTTTCTCATTTTCAGGACAAATAGTACCCAATTTAGGCAGCTGTTTTCTGAAATGTAAATTTGAAAATGGACTGACCACTAATGTTTATTTTATTGTTGTTGATTGTAAATGTCAGACTATCCTAGGATGTAATACATGTGAAAAAATAGGAATAGTAAAAAGGATTTTCAAAATTCAAAAGGATCTTCAACAAGATTCTGTAAGGTCAGTACAAAAAATTTTAAATAACTACTCGCACACATTTGAAGGTATAGGATGTCTTCCAAACGAAGTACACTTAGATATTGATGAGAGTGTAAAACCAAAGATTTGCCCGGTGCGCAGAATACCATTTACTTTACAAAATCGTTTAAAATCTGAATTAGAAAATATGGTAAAAATGAATATTATTGCCAAAGTCATAAAACCAACAAAATGGGTTAATTCCATAGTTCTCGTTGAAAAACCTAATGGATTATTGCGTATTTGTCTTGATCCAAGAAATTTAAATGTAGCAATTAAAAGACCTCATTTCCCGTATCCTACTTTTAATGATCTTCGATCACAAATAACAGGTAGCACTATGTTTTCTAAACTTGATGCTAATTCAGGATATTGGTCCTTAAAATTAGATGAGGAGAGTAGTGATTTATGTACATTTAATACACCTTTTGGACGATATAAGTTTCTCAGACTTCCATATGGTATTAATTCCAGCGGAGAAATTTTTCACAGAACAATGAATGAATTGTTTAATGATATACCAGGAATTGTAATATTTGTCGATGATATATTAGTACATGGAAAAAATGAAAAAGAACACAATCAAAGACTTGAAGCTGTGTTCAAGCGTGCTTCTGAAATAAACTTAAAATTCAATAGAGAAAAATGTCAGTTTGGTCTCGCAGAAATTGGCTATGTAGGACATATTTTTAATAAGGATGGAGTGTCTCCTGATAGGTCTAAAATTGAGGCTATAATTAAAATGCTTAGTCCTAAAAATATTAAGGAATTACAAAGATTCCTTGGGATGGTTAATTATTTGGGTTCATTTATTCCTAATTTGTCAGAGGAAATTAGTATATTTCGTGACTTATTGAAAAAACAAAATACTTGGAATTGGACTGAAAATCATGAGAGACAATTTAGTAAATTAAAATCTATTATTTGCAAATCTCCAGTATTAATTCATTATGATGTTAATAAACCTGTGAGAATGTCTGTCGATGCTTCTCAAAATGCTGTCGGTGCAGTGATATTTCATGGCAATAACCCAATAGCATATGCATCTAAATCTCTTACTAAATGCCAGGAACATTATGCTCAAATAGAAAAAGAACTTTTTGCAATAGTTTTCGGTTGTAAAAAATTCCATCAATATATATATGGAAAACCAATTCAGGTAGAAACAGACCATCAACCTTTAGTAACACTTTTCAAAAAACCATTGTCCGAAGTACCTACAAGACTTCAGAGAATGATGATAACTTTACAAGCATATCATTTAAATGTCTCATATACGAAAGGCTCAGAAATGTATATATCTGATACTCTTTCTAGAGCACCAATTGATGATACGATAAATGAATCATCATACTCATTAGATAGTTTGTCAGACTTTGAACAAAATTTAAATATACATGTTAATTTATTGAAATCAAATTTAGCAATTTCTCAAGAAAAATTAGAAAATTTTTTAAATCATTCAAAGAAAGATTTAACAATACAAAAACTTAAAGATTATTTTATGAAGGGATGGCCTAAATGTAAAAAACATTGTGATAATTTAGTACTACCATATTGGAACATAAAAGAGGAAATTCATGTAATACATAATTTACTTTTCAAAAATAATTCGGTCATAATTCCTAAATCAATGAGATTTGAAATCTTAAACATATTACATGAAGGACACTTAGGTATAGAAAAGACTAAAAATTTGGGTCGTGGTATTGTTTATTGGCCCGGTATGAACCATGACATAGAAAATAAAATAAAGCAATGTGAAACATGTGCTATGTATAGTTCAAATAAGTCAAAGGAAAGTCTTTTATCTCATGAAGGATCATTATTTCCTTGGCAGAGATTAGCTACTGATTTATTTGAATATAAAAATCAGAAATATTTACTAGTTGTCGATTATTATTCTAATTATATTGAGATAGCAAATTTAAAAAATGACAGTAGAAGTTCAACAATAATTAATAGTCTAAAGTCAATTATGGCAAGGCATGGAATCCCATTGCAATTAGTCAGCGATGGTGGACCTCCATATAATTCAAAAGAATTCAAACAATTTCTATATGAATGGGACGTTGAACACATTGTTACAAGCCCATATATGTCTAGATCAAATGGATTAGCCGAAGTCTCAGTCAAAACAGTTAAAAATATTTTCAGAAAATGCGAAGAGTCTGGAACAGACCCGCATATAGGACTATTACAACATAGAACAACTCAGAGAGGAAATATGTATTCTCCTTCTCAGTTACTTATGTCAAGACAATTAAGAACTAAGTTACCTACTAAAGTCAGTCAACTAAGACCTAAAATTGTAAAATTTTCAGAATATTCTACAGTAAAAGAGAAAAATTTACAAAAAACTAAATCATATTATAATAAAAATTGTAAAAAATATCAAGAATTTAAAGTTAATGACAAAGTCTATTTTAAGAAAAACCCTAAAGATATAATATGGACAAAAGGTACAATCATATCTAAAACTAAATTTCCTAGATCATTTATAATAAAAGATAATTTAAGTGCAACATACAGACGAAGTTCTCAGCACATAAAACCTGATTATAGTCAAAATAAGTCTTACAATAATAACAATTCAAAGAATAATGCTGACTATAAAGCAAAATGGTCATTTCAATCAAAGAGTATGTCTCAAAAAACCTTTCAAGAAAGGAAGAATGATGATTGTACATTCATAATAACTCAAAAGAAAATAAATACTTCTCCAAGTCCCGGTCTTTATTCAAGCCCTGTAAATATAGGAGAAACAAGTAAATGCAATGTTGACAGTAATTGTAGCGATTCAGAAACATATCAGTCAATAGATTCTGAACAAAGTGAAACGAATCAGTCGATAGAATCTCCTGAATTTGTTAATGTAGACAATGATGTGTCTGATCAAAGTATGTGTGATTATAGTGAATATCAAGAACAACTTACTTTCTCTACTCCTCCTGAATTGTGTTTACAGGATAATCAGAAAATTGTCATATCACCTAAAGATGACAATAATACACAAGAAAATGTAAATAAATTTAGTTCTAGAGGTAGATTATTAAAAAAGACACAGAAATTAAATTTGTAGTAATAAGTTTATTGATAAAAAGAATGACATTGTATAATTTTATAACATAGATTTATGACATGGATGTATATATTGTTTGTTTTCAAAGAATCACGGATATTTGACATAGTTGCAATATTGTTATGTAGTCATATGCATTGAATTATATGTTTGTATTCAAAATAATGTAAGTGAAATAATTTTAAAAATTAATTAATGTAAACAAACAGTGTTTGACAGCAAGCCCAATTGTCAATTTCAAAAAGTGATTTGTCTTTGTCAGTGTCGTATGTCAAAATTATTTTTTTTTAAAAAAAGGGGCATGTTGCATATTGTAGTCTATGGTCAATCTGTGTAGTGTCTATGGTATTGTAAAATAATAAAATATGTCTTCCGAAGTCGTTAGTATTTTTTCATTTATAAAAATATAATAAAAGTAACCCACGCATTGAAATAACGTGAACTTATTTTTCTATTTTCTAGGAAAATATGTTTGACCAATGCCGTCAGACGAGCTGCCTAAATGACAGCCGGATATGCGGAAGCAAAGGGGACGCTGCGGGGTTATGCCGGATTCCTACCGGCGAAAACCCAACTACTTTCTAGCGAGGCCGTAGGTGGGAGGGGTCGTGTTGTGACACGATATCCGCGACCCGCAAAGGGTACCCAGTGTGCCATTTTTCTTTACGAGGAGTAATCCGCTTACAGATTTCCTATCGCTGGCTAGACGTTAGGAGTATGTGGGGGTCCCATAGCGGCACTGGGAATACCCACTAAAACTTCCCGGTGTCTTCTTGCCCTTTGAGCGGGATGGACCGGGCAACAACTCCGATCCACCCCAGGACAGCCTTGCCTTTGCTGGCTAGACTGATTCCAATGGGGGATTGCCCGAAGACACTGCAGCAATCCCCAGACGGGGGGAACCTTGTGCAGGCACATACAGCTAGCCAACTATGTCCCCTAGGACGTTAAAAGACGGGCTTGGTATGCCGCCTTCTCCTGCCCAATTCTGAGGGAAGCGAGGCCGGCTTCTTCCTCCTTTCCAAGTGGTTAAACTATCAAGCATGGCTTCAACCATGCTTGACAGCGAGACCTCTCCAATCCAGTGTGCCTTGCCATTACTTAACAGATCCAGGCCAGAGCCTACATTGAAATGTTCATTTCTAAAGTTGGCCCTGCCAGGATTCGAACCCAGGAACCTTGAGATAGAGCGCTAAAGCAAGCACCTTAACTACTTGGCCAATGGGCTAAATAGTGCAAAACAAAGTAAATTTGTTGTCTGTTTGTTTCTAAATATTAAGAGAGCACAATTGTTAACAGAAACCAGCATTAATTACTCGTATCATGGATAGCATAACGGATAGGGGATGAGATTCTGTATCAGATAAAAAAGAAAGTGGTAGAATAGAAGTTGTATAGACATACTATGGTTTATATTGCATTAAAAATATCGTGAAAACTTGGCAAATGCGAGAGAAAGAGATCTCGCTTGAGAATTTAATAGAGTTGTTTGATTTGACTTACCATCAGCAGCTTCTATAGATAAGATAGCTCTTTAATTAATAGTTTTACAGCTTCATTACAGCCAGTAAGTTTACAGCAAAAGCTTTACTATCTGGCATACATAATACGATTAATAAACATAATTTATTTTCTTCGGGAAATCGGGATTGCTACGAAATGATAAAATGCATTAAGTTTTGTGATTTTATTGACCTTCACATCCAATCCATTTAAATTACTGGCTACTGTCGAATATAATGAACAACACTTGCGCATGGAAACGCGCTGTAAACCCTAATAAAATAAAGGATAAGGATAAATAATGGATGCGGATAAGAGAATAAGATCTGGCTCTCACCGAAACACAAAAGCATAATTCACGATGGTCTTCTACATATAAGGGTGTTTTTTTACTGAACGGAACGCTTTGCCAGTACAAAATTTTTAATTGGCTAATTTTCACTAATAATAAGTGGTTATTAAAATACTACACTGTCTCGATAACATCTTGTGTGTTTATGAATGTGAATTATAATTTTATTTATTCAGCTTGTTTTTGAACAAAAACAAAAACTAAATTTACAAAGTATATTGTATATATATGCGATATGGAAAAATCTGTTTATGAGGTCCCTGTTCACATAGTAACCGCAATTCAATGACATGTTAACCGCAGTACAGACAGAGGTCTTGCTCCGTGGTAGCCATCTCAGCATGGTTGTCTTCTGCATTTGATATATTACTTTGCGAGCACATGGTCTGAGGACTAGATTTTATTTTATGTATAAAAATGTGTACTTAATTAATACCATATATAAACTAGGAAATATTTTAAAAGAAAGAAAGAAAGAAACCATCTTTTATTCCTCTAATACAGTATGTGAACAATACAAACAATATAAACCAATACAACAAACAACAAAATAATAATTACAAGCAAACAAATATATAGACAAGTAACGAGAGGAAAAGGAACTCTGGCTCAGTATACAGTTGTGGTGCAGACCACAACACTGATATTTTCAAAGCCTATTCAAGTGGAGAATAGTTCTCCCAGCTGATCCGCCGTAAGAGAGTCGGGCGTTGGCGGCTGGTCTATATCTGCCACCTTCCCCCTAGGCTCTGACAGGGAGCGCAGCCCACCGTGTGCTGGACAGCTATGGCAGGTCGAGGATGTCATGTTACACCATTCCTGCGACGCCGCCTATGTACGGTTGCGAAAGTTGTTGAATTTTAGCCGTCATCAACCCCCGTGAGGATTTATTAACGTAAAAAAAGGGCACACTGCGTTCTGCGGTGATAAACTGCGTAGCCTAACGTGGAATCTTAAAAAAGACCACGGTAAAATAACAGCGCGTATGTTTTGCTTCAGTGAGTGAGTAAAGGATGCCAAGACCTGTTGCTCTATCTCCTCTTCATCCCTTATCTTTCATTCACATAAACGATAAAGGTAACATTTATGTGGATAAACGATAAGGGTAAGGCAAGGTCAGCAGCGCGGTTGATACGTAAGGCCACTTTACTTAAAAAATAAATAAATGCATAATTACTTGTAACGGTCTAAGGATTCGTTTATTGTGTTATGATTAAGGATAATATTTCACAATTTATTTACTAGAGATGGCTTATAGGAATGGCTGCAGCATTAATAGTGTCATGAATTTGACATGGCCGATTCTTTGATGACACAGATTAGGCGCTGTACAAATTGGCATAAAATCTCCAAGATCCCAGACCAAGTGGTAATTAGCTTTGTATTTTTTGGGCTTCTGCCGAGGCATTAGCGCTCATCAGGCCAAAATATTTCAAAGCTAAATTAAAAATATTCAATTACGTGTCTCTATTATAGTAAAGAGCAGAAGGTAAGCTAATGATTATCGTTGATGAAAGGTTGCTACCGACGATTAAGGACACAAATCTTACTTACCTCGCCAGGGGTTTTGACACAAGCCTATCCAGGGGGATTGTTAGTGAGTTGAAGACTTTGAAAGAATTTATTCACAGCTCTTTTGAAGATGGTAACTGATGGTCATATTGGCACGCAGTACGTTGGTAGACATTTAGAACTCTCGTCATTGTGAATTCGGGAAATCACAAAAGGCAAAAAGAGAGGATTTAAGGATCCAATAATATACATTTTATTTGATTTTATTACAGTGAATTGAATTTTGTTACGAAATTTGTGTATTTAACAACAGCGAAATTATCACGTGTGATTAATTCAAAAGTACCGTGTTGAAGCGTGGCTGTTGTTAAGGGGGAGACAAACCCTAAATACTAAAAATATCCATTGTTTAATGAAAATGTTACAAGAAATGAACAAGACAATTGCTTTGAAAAAAATATATATTATACTTAAACATGTGAAGAACCAATTGTATTAATTAGAATTTTTGTTAAAGTAACAGAAACTCCACAAAAAAAGTTAGAACACAAGAAGAATTTGACTTTTATTGAAAATTCTCTCGAAAATGGCTTATTGCACGTATATGAATCCTGTATTAAAAAATTGTATTAATAATTTTTTTTATTTTGTGTATTGTTCTAATGGTAAAAACAGAAAAACACCATTTCTAGGCCTGTTGAATTGTCTCCGCCGCCAGCGAGTTCTATAGTAAATGTCATTTGCCTCAGTGAAGCCCTTAACCCATATTTTTAGCGGAACTTTTTTTATATTTTATTGATTGTAGTGAAAAGTTTAGGTCAAATAACAAAAATTGAAACAAAAACTTTAATAGGTCTTTTACAGCTCTGTCTAAACTAGACTAAAGCCTGTGTTTCAATTAAAGTTTAGAATTATTTTATCTAAATTTCTGTTCTTATCAAGCCATATTCTTTTTATTTATTCAAACAGTGCAAGCACATAAACCCAGCAATTGTAAATAATGGAACATTTATATCTTTAAATTTTTTTATGGACATTGACTTATGGAAATAAAACTTATTGACATATTTTCTCGAAATAACTATTGACGTCACATTTGTTTATTTATTTATGAACAAGATATTTACATTACAACGAAATGGCGGGTAATGTTGTAAACCTTTTATTACCTGTCATTGCAATATACTTATATCAATAAGATACTCGTGTCGAGTGGCCTGTAATAAATAGATTAAAATTTCTATAGTATTTGATAGTATAAACTTCTTTGATACTAGAATAACTATAAGTTTACAAAAGTTCTTTACTTATGTGTTTTGTATTTTCGATATTAGACAATTTTTTATGCTATACACATAAAGAACAAAAGTTCTTTATGCGTCTATACGATGTTAGACAATTCGCATTTTCGGAAACCAATAAGTAGGTATTATGAAATTTAGACATGACATCTAGGCATTTTGCTTCATTGACGAAATGAAATTTAGACATTCTGATCATAATTGGTCTAGTCTAGATAATGAATTTTCGTATACCTACAGGTTGAGGTTTAAAAATATTTAGATATATTAGATCACAAAGAGTGTGCTTTAATTTACATTGATAGACGTACAGTATGCTTTATTTTGAATTTCAATAAAATAAAACTACCAGATAAAGAGTTTTTGTTCTTATTAAAAACTTTTAAAATTTAAATATTTTTTTGTGTAATTATTATCACATTTTATTTTTATTTTGTTTTATAGATAAACCGTTTAAATGAGTCCTCGCCCGAGCGGTACAAAGGCGCGATCGCGCGGGCTTTTGACGACAAAGGGGACTGTGGGGGTGCGGGCGGCAGGGCTCTATAGAGGGCGGGCGAGGACTCATTTAGACGGTCTATCTATAATTATTTTTGTAGGAATTAATTAGTGTGAATTAATAAGTTTTAACCTTTATTGTTTTTTTAATTGTTTTTAACCTTTTATTGAAACGTATGACTCACACAACTTATAATAATAATAATTAAAGATTGAACAACCAAAAACTTTACACATTTTGAAACAATGCTTCAAATTTTGCAAATAATTTTAACATAATAAAATAAGCATGCATAATTGTATACGCACACAGAATTTAAAGCTGCGTTCATATTATGCATTTTACATAAATATTGAAATATTCTGTATATACGAGGGTCGTTTAAAAAAGGTGACTTTTAAAATTTCTCAGACTGTGTATATTAG
Source organism: Bembecia ichneumoniformis (assembly GCA_910589475.2). Lineage (NCBI taxonomy): Eukaryota > Metazoa > Arthropoda > Insecta > Lepidoptera > Sesiidae > Bembecia > Bembecia ichneumoniformis. The sequence goes on from OU342541.1 coordinate 14,133,993, forward strand.
ATTCTTGTTTTTTTTTTGTTATGTTGGTACACAAATGTTCCTAACATAATTATGTTGACATGATCAGATATTTTGCATTTGCAGTTTGTTTTTGACAGACATAAATTTTAGACTAATTTAATATAATATATTAGATACTTTGTGTTTTCATAATTTAAATTAAATTATGTTTTTATGTTATATTAAATTAGAATATGTGAGATGCATAGTGTTTTCATGCGATTGCCAAGTCAATTTATTTATTTAAAACATACAAGATTTTTAATATTGATATGGTCAGTATGAGATGTTGTTAGGTGAGCTAATTTCGTAATAACTCAAGACAGAAGGTTACTTAAGTAGGGACTGAATAAATTAACCGACTTGGCATAACATGGATCTCACAACTTTTGACGGTAGAAGAAGTAGAACTGAGTTGCGAGACTTGTTTTTTTTTACAAGTTATGTTTTTGATGGCATCTCACTTCTTTTTGTAGATAGTCCAATTTTATTTCTTCCTCTTTTTCTTTTCCGGTACTACTTCCTGAGCTACAGCTTTTCTCAAAGCCCACTCCCTGTCTCTATGGGTTTTTCTCGGAGGCTTTGATGTTACAATTTTTGTCAAGTCTGGACGATAAATGCTTCTAAGTCTATTATATTCACAAATTGAGGATTCCTGCGCTTTAATACTTCCGAAGTCGAGATTAATTGTTTATCTAGATACTTATCTACACCTATCTTATAATATAGTTTAAAAATATTAATAACACATACACTGATTCATTAACTGCAAATGTAACTTTGTATTCCTATACTATTTATATGAGATTACAAAGTTATTTATGCAGTTAGTATATCTAGAAAACTGGGCCGAAATTGCAAAATATTTTAGTTTTTCCTTGATTTATACACTAAACACTAACTGTATTCTAAATTTGAAGCTTCTATGTTTGCTAGAAGTGCCTTAGAGTTTTGATGATCGGTCAGTCAGTGAGAGACAAAATTAAGAAACTATTTGACTAGTTATAATTCTTAAACTACTGGCTCAAATTCAATGAAATTTGAAATATACCGAGTTTATACAATGCCTACTTGGTTACTGAAAATTCAGGCTTCTAGTTTTATCGCCAACGAAGTTATAGGGGGTTGAAAATGGCCTGAACTGTTTCGAGAAAAGGATGGTACGGCCGTGCCGCTGTTTTTGTTTTGCTCGACTTGGCGGGGGCACTACCGTGCCCCCAGATATATATTTTTTGCGGTGTTTGACGACTTATATCTACAAGTCGTCAAACACCGCAAAAAAACTAAAAAGCGACACAGATCGAAATGAACTTTAGGTGTGAAAAGAAGTTAACTATTTATTTAATAATTAATATATACTTATTTCCTTTTTAATTAGTGCTGTGTATTTTATAAAGAAAAAAAAAACAGTCAGGAAGTGATGGCAGGTGTTAGGTAGCTACCTGCGTCACCTACGAAGACAACTGGGAGGATGCAACCGTACTATTGACATTGAAAAGATAATAGGTATGAGACAAGGCACAGGATTTCCTTAGAGAATTATATTATACTAGCGACCCGCCCCCGGCTTCGCCCGGGATGCAATTTTTATATATAAGAACATTCCCCGTTTATCACTCTTTCCATTAGTGAAAACCGAATTAAAATCGGTCTACCCGTTCACGCGTGATGCCGTGACCAAGGGAAATAGGGATTCATTTTTATATATATAGAAGATATACATACCTACTTATAGATGATTTGAGTAGAACTACAAAGTACATTAGATATAAACATAACAAATTAGTGTTTAATAGTAGAATGTAGGTTTTCTCGGCCGGTATCCATATGAGTTGTGGGTTTCCGGGTGGGGATTCAACCACGGGGTGGGGATATAAATTTAAATATAGATACATTCCAGTCGACAAATCAGTCAGTTAGTTCGCCGCTCGACGTCGCCCAGTGCACACGTCCCGCTGAACGCTCCGAAGCGTTGCTCGTCGCTTGTCGCTCGCCGCGCACCGCGCAGTTGTGTATTGTGCAGTGCTGTTGCGGACTTTTTACATTGCGCTAGTTGTCAAGTCGGTCTCAGTAGTTCTTACTATAAGGCCGTCGCGCAACTAGCGTTCTGTACCCATCCCATTGCCCTTGCGGTTGGTAAGCCGCCAGGGTCACTCCCCCTTCTCAGGGACACACGTTAGGTACACTATAACCCACGCGTTAGGTACACACTCACACCTAGCGGCGCGTCTACACGCGCCGACCCGGGGCCGCTCCCCGCGCCTCCGCCGCCAGGATGGATTTCTCCATCCTGGTTCACCATCTCCGGCTCCTCTTCCAGGAGCAGCCCGATGCGCTAGATAGGGTTATCCAACTGGCCCGCGAGCCAGCGGCCGACTCTCCTGAGTCGCCCATGGACGCCACTTCGGCGCCCTCTCCCTCCCCGTCGCCTATACCCTCTCTGGCGAATGACTCGGATGCCGACGATGGGTCGACGGCATCCGAGGAGTCGGATCTCCCGGATGACGACGGCTTCACCGTTGTCAGAAAAAAAAGAAAAACAAACTTAAAGTCCAAACAGCTGTCTAGTAAACAGAAACTGGAGTCGGACTCCACGTCCCGCCGCCCGACACCGCCGCGTACCGCGACCGCGCCCGCGCCCCCCGCCGCCAAGGCCCCACCTCCTGTCTTCCTCAGAGACAAGAGGGATTGGGATTCCGTCCGCGAAATGATGCTCGCCAAGGGCATCAAGTCATACCGAGGCTCCAACGCGGGAGTCGGTATTTCTGTTAAGGTGAACTCAGTAGCCGACTACCGAGTTCTAACTGCTTTGCTCAGGAAGGAGCGCATCTCCTTCCACACGTACTCTCTCCCCGAGGAGAAAAACCTCCGCGTCGTCGCGAGGGGCCTTCCCCACGAACTCGGCGAGCAACCGATCCTGCGGGACCTCATGTCCCAAGGGCTGCCAGTTTTAGAAGTGCATCGGATGCACTCTAGGGATCGCACTCCCTACGACATGGTTCTCGTCGTTCTCGAGAACTCCCCCGAGGGGAAACGCATTTTCGGCGTCCCCACCATTTGTGGCCTATCGGGCCTACGTTTCGAGGCGCCACACAAGCGCAACACCATAGGGCAATGTCACAATTGCCAGCTCTACGGGCACTCGGCCCGTAACTGCTACGCGACGCCCCGGTGCGTCAAATGCCTAGGGGACCACGCCACCCGCGACTGCGCGCGCGTTGCGGGTTGCAGTGAGCCTCCCGCGTGTGTGCTCTGCAAGGAGTACGGCCATCCCGCGAACTACCGCGGATGCCCCAAGGCACCCAAAAGGAAGCCCCGTATGGCTTCCTCTCGCCGCGTCCCCTCACAACCGAGGCCCGCTGCCTCTCGCGCCGCGCCCGTTCATTCCGCCGCAAACTTTCCACCGCTACCGAAAGCGGCATCCGCGATCGCGTTAACACCAGCATGGGCGAGGCCCGCGCCCGCCCCTGCAACCAGCGCCGCTTGGAGGAGGCCCATGCCCCAGCCAACAGCGCCCGTACCAACACCCAGCGCTGCCTGGGGGAGGCCCGCGCCTCCTCCGGCAGTGCCGGCTTCACACCGCTTTCGCCCCGCACCGGCTCGCGTTAATAACAACATAGAGTTCATAGATAAGCTCTCGGAGAGCATAGATCTCGACGAAATTTCGTCCCTCGTCCGCGACTTCAAAACGTGCAAAAAGGGCTCGCTAGGTATAGTTAGCGTGTTCGTCCGTCACGAACACACACTCGCCGCCCTCCGCCGGATGCGGGACTCTTTTGACTAATTCCAATGGCTACCACTAGTAGAATTAGACCTTCTTCCCTGTCGTTGGCGTTCTATAACGCTCGCGGCATCCGATCCCATAAAACCGAAATCCAACATTTCCTTACATCCCATCAGGTCGACGTGATGCTAGTGCAAGAGACTTTCTTAAAACCTAGCATACGCGATCCGCGAATCGCACAATATCTTTTGGTCAGAAATGACCGCCTCGACGCCCGGGCAGGAGGCACTTTAATTTACTACAGAAGGTCTCTTCACTGCGTCCCCATTAACACTCCTCATCTAGTCAACATGGAAGCGTCGGTTTGCCGTCTCGCAATGTCCGGCCATCCTCCAGTAATTATAGCATCGATTTACCTTCCCCCCGATAAGCGCCTGTTGAAAAGAGATCTCGAATCTCTCTTCAACCTCGGCCCCTCTGTCATTCTGGCAGGGGACTTTAACTGTAAACATACCCGCTGGAACTGTAGTAGAGTTTCACGTAACGGTACAATACTCGACCTACTAACAGACGAATTAGACTTCGACATTATTGCACCATTAACACCAACCCACTTCCCTAGCAATCCGAACCACAGACTAGACGTTCTCGACATCGCTCTCCTTAAAAACATATCGCTGTCTTTTCTCTCAATCGAGCCCATTCACGAGCTCAATTCAGATCACCGTCCCGTTATTTTAAAGCTCGGACGGCAAACCGACCGCTCTCGCGATACCACCACGATTATCGATTGGAATAAACTACAGAAGTCACTCGCGCGTCCTTCGCAACACCTAGAGCAGATCCCTGAGACACTAGACAGACCCGACGACATAAGTGAAGCAATCAGAGCGCTCAACAGCCACCTCCACGATCGCATCAGCGACTCCTCTAAAGAGATCCCGGCGGCGAGCGATCGCCGTCTGGAACTCCCGGAGGACGCGAGGAGGCTGTTGAGGGCTAAGAATGCGGCTACTCGTGCATACGACTCGTTTCCCTCTCCCGAGAACCGTTCTCGCTTACGGCGACTGCAACGCCGTGTCAAATCGCGCATAGCCGAACTCCGTAGTGACCAATGGAGCCGTCTTCTATCTGATATCTCGCCTTCACATCTAGCATACTGGAGGCTGGCGAGGACGATGAAGACGGAATCTAACCTATCCCAAACTCCTCCGTTAGCACGACCCAACGGCCCTCCGGCGTTTGACGACGACGAGAAGGCCGAATACCTTGCCGACTCCCTCGAGGCCCAATGCTCGCCCAGCCTTCAACCGGTCGACGCCAACCACGTCGCCCGGGTGGAGGAAGAGGTGGAGCAAAGGGCATCACAACCTCCTGATGACCCCATCGAACCTGTCTCCCCTGCTGAACTGCAGATCCTATTCAGACAACTGAACCCTAAGAAATCGCCGGGTATAGACCGAATCTCCAACAAACTACTGAAGCGATTTCCGCCGACGTTATTCTCGCTCCTACTAAGCATCTTCAATGCAGCCTTGCGCGATCGCGTCTTTCCAGCCGCCTGGAAGGAAGCGATCGTTATCGGTATTGCAAAGCCGGGCAAGGATAGAACCCTCCCCGCCAGTTATAGGCCAATTAGCCTACTCAGCTCAATTGGGAAACTCTACGAGAGAATCCTATTGACGCGTCTCCTTCGTCATATCAATTCTAATAACATTCTCATCGACGAGCAGTTTGGCTTCAGAGCCAGACACTCGTGCGTTCATCAAGTGCATCGACTAACTGAGCACATTCTTACCGGGCTTACCGCAAGCCCTCGTCCGACAGGCACCGGTGCCGTCTTCTTCGATGTGGCGAAGGCCTTCGATAAGGTGTGGCATGCCGGGTTGATATACAAGCTATATCAACTCGGTCTGCCGGAGGGCCTCGTACTTATAGTACGGGACTTTCTAGCCGATCGAAGCTTTCGCTACAGAGTTGAAGGCACTCTCTCCTCCCCCCGCCCCCTACGGGCAGGCGTTCCTCAGGGTTCAGTTCTCTCACCAACCCTCTATTCCTTATACACCAACGACATACCACGCACGGAGGGGGTCGAGTTGTCTTTCTTCGCAGACGACACGGCCCTCTACTTCTCCACCCGACACCGAGGCTTCTTAACTCGAATGCTTCAAACCGCCGTGACCGCTCTCAGCGATTGGTTTCAGAAATGGAGAATTGAGGTGAATCCCGAGAAAAGCGCAGCAATGTTCTTTTCGCGCGGGAATCTACTTCAAACTCCTCGCGCTCAGAATGCCCTACAAATTGATCGAGCTTCACTCGGTCAAATCTCACTCCAGGGCCGCGTTATCCCTTGGGTCCATCAGACCAAATACCTCGGTGTTACCCTCGACCGAAGACTTACCTTCGGTCCTCACATAAAGCGTGTCAGGGACAGGGCAGCGTTCGTCCTGGGTCGCCTGACGTGCCTCATAGGCAGGCGGAGTACAATGGCCCTTAGAGATAAGGTGACATTGTACAAAGTCTGCGTCAGACCGATCATAACGTACGCTAGCGTTGTCTTTGCGCACGCTGCTCCCACCCATATCCAATCCCTTCAAGTCATTCAGAACCGATTCCTGCGGAGAGCTGTGGGCGCCCCATGGTACATCCGCAACGTCGACCTCCACCACGACCTCAACCTTCCCTCCATTGTCAAGTGCATCAAGGACTTCGCCTTGAAGTACTACGACAAACTCCCTCGCCATCCTAATCCGCTAGTGGTCAGTTCTCTCATTTACTCTCCTGACACTAGCGATACTCTTTCTCGTTTCAGAAGACGACCTCGACACATCCTACTGGACCAGGATGACCCCATCACAGCAGCAAACGCGGCGTTTGCTGGTGATGACAACGACGTGCAGCTGCCCCGACATCGTGAAAGAAGAGGAAGACCGCCGCGCCGCTTCTCACCTCCGAGGCGCGACCAGGACACGGCGCCTGCGAGGGACCTCCCGGCCCGGGGACCACTTGTACCGGCCACGGCCAACGCCGTGGTCGTCGTAAGTGGCCCTACAGGGCTAGCCGGTCCCTCATAGCTTAAGCTTTAGATAAGTTTTTACTTGTAAGGGCCGGTCGCTTCTCGCCCCCCCGACGCCCGGTGACGGTTCCAAAGTCCCCTACGGACTAGAACCACACCCATTTCGAGGTGAGTTTTAGTGCGGTAAGAGTCCCACATAACCTCTATGGGCATTTGCATTGCATGCGGCATTTGAGCATAAGGTATCTTTTGAAGATTTCTCTCCTCGGAAAAAAAAAAAAAAAAAAGACAAATCAGTCTCGCTCGAGAAGTCGAAAAGTGCAGAAGTGAAGTGCAGTGATGTGATGTACCTTTTCTTCTAACACGGACTATACCACTGAGGATGTCAACCGCAGTTGTTGACGAAACGTTTGGAAGAATTTCCAACAGACCTGGGCCATCATCCCGGAAACCCACAACTCAAATTGGTGTTTATTGTGTCTCTTTTTAAAAAAAAAGTCTTTAGAAAATATATTTACATACTAGCAACTTCGTATGCCTGGTATTCGGTATAGCGTGTAACTTTTTTGTTTTTAAACCGATTGAAATGAAACAAACACTAAATGTTACGGGAAGTTTGCTGCAATACATCAGTAAAAACTGCATTCAAATTTGTTAAGCCATATCAGAGATTAGTGTGTACAAACGCACAGACAAACAGACAAAAATTCTAAAAACTATTTTTTTTGTTCTCGGTAACATAAGTACAACGTGTGCCAATTGTTTTTTTTTGCTGTAACCTTTGGGATGGCTCAGCAAAATACGAACTTGCCGCACTCGACTCGGTGGATCGCAGAGCTAGGAGGCTCGTTGGCGATGATACACTAATAAAAACTAACCTGCAGAGCTTGGCACATAGACGCAAAGTTACCATCCTCACCTTGTCGAAATCCCTCTAATTCGGACCAAGCGCTTTAAAACATCTTTTGTGATGCGCACTGCTAAGGATTGGAACTCCCTGCCGGCGTCTGTATTTCCGAGCTCATATAACCCAAATCTTTTCAAGGTTCGAGTGAATAGGCATCTTCTGGGTGAGCTCGCTCCATCTTCGGCCTCATCCTTCCTACATGGATAGATGCTGGTCAAGAGCAAACCCATCTTTAATAAAAAAAAAAACATTTTGAAAACATTTTTATATGCTTTTATTAACTTTCTCTAAAGATTTCTTAAAAATAAAAATGTATACTTATTATCGGCACATGTGACAGTATTGCTCTAACTGAGAAATGTACAGAGCAGAATTTGGACTACACCTATGTACATATGAACAGAAAAACTATTGGTATTCCTATAGCATGAATCTTAAACGTTAGATGACATGTCAATTCAGGATATTTATGACATTTGTTATAAATACTTAAGAATACTAAAGAAGAAAAGGACAGCAAAAAGAAACTGTTTAGGAAATACAGCAATGGCAACAAAGTTATGTTCTTCTATATCAATTGGAAAACAAAATGTAAAATTAAATTTACAATAAGTATACAATATACCTATGTCATATAGTAAAAAGTTAGCTTTAGTTTTAATATAGTGTATCCTAAGCCTTATCTGTACACTTGTTGAAACATTCAGTATTTTCGCCCGGTCCCTCTTTGAACTATAAATATTTATTTTTCTTAATGCCTCTCGCATAAGTGTTCCAAGTTTTGATACAACATGTTGAGTTCAAAGGATTATGTTGCTGTATTGCTTCTCGTTGCTTCTACAAATGTCATTTGTGCATCTGTATATCGGGATAAAGTGACGAAAGGAACAGAATTGCTCTTCAGTTTTGTGGTAAATATAATTATGTTTTTTTTTTCTTCTCCCCGGTTTCGCCAGTATAAATTGCATATACGTGAAGATATAATAGTAGCTCTTCCCCGCTAATGGGACGCCTTAAATTTAGATTCCCGTAATGTGTACAGCCCGACAAGTTTGAGAGCCATATTCGATTTCATGAAAAGGTTCCTAATTATTTTCCAATAACTTCTTAAATTCAATGATTCTAATAATAAATATTTATTAAGAATTTGTGATTAATTAGACAAATTTCATATCGTCTGTCCACCATAAAAATTCTTTTTCGTCTTACTTCCTTATTTTCAACGCCAATCCCTCAGTGCCTTGAAGTTCTATAACCAGTTGCATTGCGTATTGCCAGTTTGACATACGGCGCTGAGAAGTAGCTACTGACGAAATATCTCGTCCACAAATTACAAGTCGCTCGGTGGTACTATAACATTTCTCTGAGAGTTCGGAACGCTGTGTTGACCGACCACGGTCCCCCGTCGAATCGCTCGCTGAACTGATGACATCAAGAAGCCGAGATTCATTCGAATGTCAGTAAATGAATGCGAGAGGGTGAAGGATGATGCAATTTAATTTTATTCAGTTGAAATTAATAAAATGTTCAACAGTGTACGCTTGTGGGATGATGATGATAAAACAAAGCATAAATCTATCGAGAGATCCTACTGACATCACCTTTTGCATCCAGACCTAGCAACATTGTAATTTTTACTATATTAGTATTTAGGATTGTAAGATATTTACAACCTTAGCATACGTCAGCTCAAATTTTATGAGTTCACGAGGTTTCGTCTGCTAAAGCCGGTAATAAAGCTGTCAATAGTGAAAAGCTAGACCTGGTACTTGTAGTTTTTATTGGAAAATGAATGTGCCATCAAGAAAACTTACTGTCGAGCCGCTTAGTCTTACAAGATATACTGTCTGTAGCGATCTCTAGCCAGCCAAGTCCGATATTTATTTGGTCTTTTACTTACAGGTCCACCGTCACGGAGACAGGACGCCTACAGAATCCTCTGTGTCCTTTAGCGATGACCCTGAAACTCTCGCAAAATATAGCCAGCGGTATGGTTACGGCCAATTGACTGATGTGAGTTGTTCGGATATTTATTTTTTAATTTTTCAGTCATACCCAACTTGTCAGACAGAGCTTCGATTTGCTGTGCCTGTTGGGGAATAAACCAATATGAATCGTTTACTATAAGATACCAATGTTAAAGTGTGCATGCGTTGAATAATGAGTAAGGAAAACATTTATATTTTTGATTTCTAAATCACATATTACTATAATACACACACACACACACACACACACACACACACACACACACACACACACACGATTAGAGAACGTACAAAAAAGGTTCCTCAAAAGACTTGCATTCACATCAGGAGTGCGCTACACTGTTAGGGTAACATAACCACAAACTTTCACTGACTTCTAATTATATAAAATAAATAAAACACTACACTGATATTTTGAACAAAAAGTTTTTTTTTTATTTTCATATGTGATAATGTATTGAACAGACCGGTACACTGCGTTAGCGGGATATAATTTAACTTAGGGGCGACATCTAGTGCCCAGACATAGCATCCGTACATATGCCATCTAACATACCGGCCCACAAGGACGAATCGTCCTTAATAAAGGGTACATTAACTAGTGACAAACAAACATTAAAGTAATAATCAATTTTCAAAAGGTAGAGGGCATATCTTAGTAATAGGTCGTTTAATTACATTGTTCTTACACCTTAAACTTACTACTCTGGTTAAGCCATCCTTTCCAGGGTGCTTTTCCAGAATTCGTCCTAAAAGCCATTTACCAGGAGGAAGTCTTTCATCCCTAACAAGAACTACAGTATCAATATCGGATTCGGTTCTTTTCTCATCCCATTTGTATCGCTGTTGTAAATTCGTTAAATATTCGGAACTCCAACGCGACCACAAATTTTGGACCATTTTTTGAATGAGTTGCCAGCGATTCAAATATGATGACTTAACATCTTCAAGACTTACTTCCGGTACCAAGATCGGGCTTTCTCCTATTAAGAAATGTCCTGGAGTGATAGGAGAATTGTCATCAATAGAATTGCTAATTGGATACAAGGGTCTAGAATTAACACAAGCTTCGACTTGAGTCAATAAAGTAGCATATTCTTCGAAAGTGAGAAGTGTCTGACCAATAACGCGTTTCAAGTGCGACTTAATTGATTTAACTCCAGCTTCCCACAAACCGCCGAAATTTGGTGAGCCAGGTGGAATGAAATGCCAAGTAGTATTATCATTTGCAAGTAATTCAGCAATTTCTCCACTCACTTGAGACCTTCTATTCTTAAACATACAGTCAAGTTCTTTGGAAGCACCAATAAAATTGGTAGCACAATCGCTCCAAAGATCACTACAGTGACCTCGCCTTGCAGTAAATCTGCGAAAAGCGGCTAGAAAGGCGGCCGTAGTTAACTCAGTGACTAATTCCAAGTGAATAGCCTTTGTGGTCATACATATAAATAAGCAAATATATGCTTTCATTATACGTTGACATCTGCCAGGATACAATTTCAATGTCAATGGACCTGCATAGTCTACTCCACTATTCCGGAAGGGTTTACTCGGGTTTACTCTGCAAGTCGGCAATTGACCCATAAGTTGGTTAATCGGAGCAGTTGAGTGTTTGTAACAAATTAAACATTCACGAATACATTTCTTAATTAAATTTTTTGCACCGATTATCCAATAACCTTGACGGATAAGATTGAGTGTCAGTTGAGGACCACCATGTAAAGTTTGACGATGCGCGTCTCTAACAAGCAACATAGAAAAATTACACTTAGCAGACAAAATAATTGGATATTTAACATTAAATTTTAATTGAGAGTTACGCAAACGTCCTGAAATACGCAAAATTCCATTTTCATCCAAATAAGGCGTTAGTGACCTCAATTGACTTTGTTTCGAAAGTTTTCCTCCTTTTTTTAGTGTTTGTATATCAATTTTAAATTTAGTAAACTGTGAAAGACGAATGCAAACATTTTTGGCTTTTCTTAACTCATTGACTGTCAAATAAGGAAGAAAGGATTCGAAATTGCTTCGGTTTCCTTTGGATGCAGTTCTTGTTCTACAAACATTTACAAACCTAAACACATAAGCTGTGACACGTATCAATCTTTGTAATGTTGAGTATCTATTTAGATGAGAAAGAATTCCGTCATCATTCTCAATTAGTGTTCCGACTGATATCAACTGTTTACATTCTAGTGTTGTTTCTGGTATCATAATTTTTGTTAACGGAATTATTTCTAATCCTTGCAAGAACTTCGGTCCATGCCACCACATGTCGCAGTCTGTTAGTGTGTCTGGATTTACACCTCGCGTTGCCAGATCTGCTGGGTTTTCTGCTGACTTTATGTGGTGCCATCGATCGCTACTCAAATTGTTTAATATCTCAGTAGTTCGATTGGCTACATAAGTTTTCCAATAGTTTGGGTTTTTTCTAAGCCACGATAAAACTATAGTAGAATCAGTCCACGCAAAAACGGAATCATTTTTAACTTTAAAACATCTTTTAACGTCTCTTATTAATTTAGATAATAGGACTGCACCGCACAGTTCCAATCGTGGTAGAGAGATTTGTTTAACGGGAGCTACTTTCGTCTTTGCGAGCACTAATGATACACGGCTTTCCTCTGAAGTGATAACTCTAACATACACGGCAGCAGCATATGCTAAACAAGAAGCGTCACTGAAACCATGAATTTGGATTTGCTCAGAATCAACAAACCGAGTATATATCCAACGATTAATGTGTATTGTCTCCATATGGAGTATTTGATTTCGATATGTAGACCATTTCAAAGAAAGTTCAGGTGGCAGTTCCTCAGTCCAACCTATACCGCTAAGCCAGAGGTTTTGCAAGAAAATCTTTGCCGTTATGATTATAGGACTTAAATAACCTAAAGGATCAAATATTCGTGCAATATCAGATAGAACTGCAGACTTAGTAAAAGATTTACATTGTTGTGAAATATCTATTTTCAAATCAAAAGCATCAAGTCGTGAGTTCCATTTAATGCCTAAAGCTTTAATAGTATTGTCCATAGTAATTTCAATACTTTCATTAGTAACTTTATCTGAATCTGGAATAGTTTTCAAAACTGCAGTGCTATTTGATGACCATTTGTGCATTTGAAATCTACCTTTAAACATTGCTTCTTTACTAAGTCTCTTTACTATAGAAATAGCTTTATCCTCGTCATTGGCACCAGTCAATAAATCATCCATATAAAAATCATTGTTAATAATCTCAAAAAGATCTGGATATTCAATTTTTACATCTTTAGCAAGTTGTTTGAGGGTGCGAATGGCCAGGAATGGAGCACAAGAAGTAACAGTGAGCAAACGTTTTTCCTGAATATTTTGTTGTGGTGAGGAACGCCAAAGAATTCTTTGATAATCCGTATCTTCTTTTGAGACAAGTATTTGGCGATACATTTGCTTTATATCAGCGATTAAACAAATTTTGTGAGTTCGCCAACGCATAATTAAACCCCGAAGATCTTGTTGTAGTGCAGGACCTATGAGTAATTCATCGTTGAGTGAGGTCCCGTTGTGTGGTTGGGCTGAACCATCGAAGACGACTCGAAGTTTGGTTGTTGTACTGCTCTCTCGAAGAACAGCGTGATGAGGTAGATAGTAAACCTTATGACTAGGTTTATCCAATGGATTGATGTCTTCCAAGTGACCTAGATTTTCATATTGAGACATAAATGTTTTATACTCATCCGTAAAAGATTTCTGTTGAGCAAATCTTCTTTCCACGTGTAATAATCTATTCTTTGCTATTGGTTTTGAATCTCCCAATCTTTCTTCGTGTGATTCTCGAAATGGTAGGCGTACAATGTACCTTCCATCTTTGTTTCTACGATGCGTTTGTTCATAATGTTCTTCACATTGTTTCTCTAAAAGTGTTAAAGTTCTTTCATTGGTAGAATACTCTTCTGTCTCCCAAAACCTTCGTAGTAATTGATCCACCTCCGTCAATGTCGTGTTAACTATTATTGTAGGTGAAGGTAGGTCATCCTTTGATTTGGTTGTACCAGATACTAACCATCCTAGTTTAGATTTTTGAGCAATAAGAGATCCATATTTCTGTAAGCCTTCCAACAAAATCATAGCATATATATCAGCACCTAACAAGAGATCTATACGTCCAGGTTCGTGTAAGTGAGGATCAGATAACTTCAATGAGGTAAGACCTGGCCAAGTTGTCAAATCGAATTTTCTTGCAGGTAGTAATGGTGTCAATCTTGTGAGCACATGTGCCCTGACTTGAGAAACATGTGTCGAATCAACTGGTGAATACATGTCAAATTCCACAATGTGTCGTGATGTGAGAGCCTTGTTTCCTATGCCTGATACGTTAGATTCAAATGGCATCCTTTTAAGTTTAAGTAATTGAACTGCTGACTCGGTAATAAATGTAGCTTGCGATCCCTGGTCTACTAAAGCTCGTAAAATGACTAGTTTGCCATTTCTATCGTGAATTCCAACTTGAGCAGTCGCAAGAATAACTTGCTTATCTCCGTTAGAAATTTTCAAACTAGTGATTGGAGTGACTACAGGTTGAGTTTCGACAACATTAGTATCTGTAATAGCAGGTTTGGCTGTGATATAATCGCAATGTAACAATGTGTGATGTTTTCTGCTACAGATTTTACATGTCGTTCGTTGTTTGCAGTTATTAATTGTGTGCCCTTCGACCAAACAGTTAAAACATAGTCCATTAGTTTTTGCAAATTCTCTCCGTTGTTCTACGTGAAGTTGTGTAAATTCAGTGCAATGACAAATGTAGTGCTTCTTCTTACAATATGTGCAGTCAGTGTTTATTTCTGTAGTAAATGTTTTAAAATTCTTAACTTTTTGTGTTCTGTGTACAAACGGAATTTCCTTCTTCTCATTTCTTTGTCCTGTTTGTATCATTTCCATAGCTCGAAATCTTCCTTCTAGGTACGATATTAATTGGTTGAATGTGGGCAATTCTGTTGTAGAACCAAGCGATTGTTCCCAACATTTGTGTGTTTCGAAATCTAGTTTTGATACTATGATGTGAACAATAAACGGATCCCAAGTTTTCGTATCGATTTCCAAATTATTGAGGCTGTTCAGACATTCATTTGTTGTGTCGACTAATTCCTTTAAACCTTTGGAACATTCGGTTGTAAGTTTCTTCTGATTAAGGAGACGATTAAAAATAGTATTGACGATAACCCTTTTATTGCTGTATCTACTCACTAAAGTTTCCCAAGCCTTCTTATAATTAGCTTCTGTCACGTCAAAATGTCGAAGAAGCTGTTCAGCTTCACCTTTTAAACTCGTTCGTAAATAGTGATGTTTTTGAATATCGCTTAAACTTTTCTCCTGATCGATAAGTGAAATAAATAAATCTTTGAAATTTATCCAATCGGCGTAATTTCCAGAAAATATTGGTAAATTAATTGGTGGTAATCGCGTTTGTGAAGTTGGCAACATTGTAGGTTGTGACTTTGGTGATATTGTTGAATGACTGTTCGAGGAAATTGTTTCTTTTAAAACAATTTTAAATTCTAAATATAATTCTTCTGTTGCACAATATAATTCCTTGCATGCTTTCTTAGCTTCTCTAGGCAATTCGCTATTTTCCATACATTCCTGATGTTTGTTTATGTATCTTTTCCAATATTGTTCTAATAGTTCTATTCTAGTTTCTAAATAACTGAGGGTATATCGAGAACTTGACGTCTTTTTGTAATTGTTGTAAAGTTTTTGTATATTTTCAAACAGTTCTGTTAATACGTCAGCCATAATGTACAAACTATAATTCTAACAATAGTTTTATTAATAATTGTTAACTTGATTATGTAAATATGTAATTTCAAAATTTAAATTTCTTCAATGTTACTTTTAAATTTCACAGTTCAGTTCACTTGATTTTATTACTTTAGTTAGTTCTATCTAATTTCTATTACTCACGGTTATGCGAATAATCGCGGCTCGAATAGGACCAATGTTAGGGTAACATAACCACAAACTTTCACTGACTTCTAATTATATAAAATAAATAAAACACTACACTGATATTTTGAACAAAAAGTTTTTTTTTTATTTTCATATGTGATAATGTATTGAACAGACCGGTACACTGCGTTAGCGGGATATAATTTAACTTAGGGGCGACATCTAGTGCCCAGACATAGCATCCGTACATATGCCATCTAACACAATCAAAGAATATAAAGACAGGTTGCAATACTTTGAAATGAAATCTTTGCATTGGCGCAGCGATTTTCTGAGTTTAGTTTTTTTATTCAAAGTTATTAATAATTTAATAGACTGTCCACCGCTGCTATCACAAATAATTATAAATGTACCTAGAACTTCGGCTAGACCTGAGAACTATAAACCGTTTGCAGACAGATTTGCCAAAAACAAGTATGGTAGTGTTACACCTCTCAATTACAACGTAAAAAATACAACGAATTATTTCATAAATGTGATATTGATATTTTTGCCGGACGAATCGGAGCCTTCAGAAGGGCTATTTGCGATAGTTATAACTGACCTTATCTAAGCTCAATTGTGGCGTTAACGATGGCCTTTTCCCTCTTTTTTCATTTATAACCTAAAGTATTATTTTTTCTAATAAAAAAAAACTGCTTTTTGTAAAATGGTTTGGGTAGTATATAATGTGTGTGTGTTCTTTTGATTTTTTTTTCTATTGTAAACTAATATCTTTAATAATTATATAATGTTGTGCATACCTTTAAGTTAGTTGCATATTTAGTAACAGAAAATATTTCTTCTATGTAAATGTATCAATATGTATTTAGTTGGTAAGCCTCTTTAATAAATAAATAAATAAATAAACCTAAATATTAAAATAAATTCAGTAAATTATAATTCCTTAATTAAATTGATTTAATTCGCCTTATTATTATTGTCCACGCTTTTTTCATACGGACTTTACCAGCCGATCGAATTTACAAACTTTTTTTTTTCAGGTATTATAACGAAAAACTTAAGGTGGAGACAAACTCTAAATACTAAAAAATATCCATTGTTTAATGAAGATGTTACAAAAAATAGACAAGACAATTGCTTTCAAAAATATATATATTATACTCAAACAATTAATTAGAATTTTCGTTAAAGTAATAGAAACTTCACAAAAAAAGTTAGAACACAAGAAATTTGAAAATTCTCTCGAAAACGGCTTATTGCACGCATATGAATCCTGTACCTATTAATAAGTTAATGTCAGTTTAAAAAATTGCATTAATAATTTTTTTGCGTATTGTTCTAATGGTAAAAACAAAAAAAAACACCATTTTTAGGCCCGTTGAATTGCCTCCGCCGCCAGCGAGTTCTAATGTAAATGTCATTTGCCCAAGTTTGCTTCATTCCAGGCCGGCAAAAGAACTAGCTACAAAATTGGCGAATTCATTCGACGCCGCTACAACAAACTGTTGTCTCCTCAATACAATAAGTCGGACATATACATAAGATCTACTGATTCTACGCGTGCGAAGATGACAGTATTAACAGCGATGGCTGCTGTTTACCCACCTGGCCGTTCAAGGTGGAATGCGACTCTTGATTGGACGCCCGTACCTTATACAACTGTTCCGATGAAAAACGATTTTGTGGGTACATTTTTTATGTTACAAGTAACAATAGGGGATAGGGCAAATTTTCAGAAAGTGTTTTAAATTAATCTTCATGGATATTTATTCCCATAAAAAATACTATTTTATTTATTTATAGCCTTTTAGGTACTCAAAATCATGTTTTAATATTGTTTGTTTGAAAATGCCGCCAAAACGCCACGATAGTTCATCTGAGAGCGCGTAACGTCATTTGTGGTCATATCATAACAAAACAGCTGCATTGGCATAAGGCAATGATTGCCCACAAATGACGTCACGCACTGTGATTGGTGTTTCGGTATAGATTAAAAATATTGTAAATAATAAAATTTTATTTCTTCATTTAAAAATATTTAAATGAATTATAATAAATTATTATTCGATAAATAATCGTAAAAATTTATATATTTTCTTTCTAAGTACATTTTAGATTTTAATCTGATTACTGTCCGATCCCCTATTGTGTATGACTATGATAGCCTATGGGACACGGCAAACTAATTTGTCTGGTCTACTCTGCAAATCTGAGTCATGTCAACTTTAAATCAACAGTATAAATCTTTAAATCAAAAGTAGATCAAAGATGGTACGTAATCATTTTTCTAACGGTTAAGAAATATATTATGAGAAAATCTGCATAGATAAATCTTAGAATAAGTTCATCCTCTTATAGAAGACTATCGTGAAGCATACGTGCTTTTGGGTTTCGATGAGTGAGTGAGGTGTGGAAAAGCTCATTTCCCTGCTTATATTTTTTAATAGAAAATTAATGTATTTTTATTTTACTTTTTCCCGCAATCATTCCAGGATGAAATTGAAACTAATATCTTTTAAGGACTTTACATAATATAAATGTAGTTATATATTTTAAGCATACCTCATTTATTTACACTTAAGGGGGAGACAAACGCTAAATACTAAAAATACCCATTTTTTAATGAAGATGTTACAAGAAATAGACAAGACAATTGCTTTGAAAAAAATATATATTATACTTAAACATGTGAAGAACCAACTGTATTAATTAGAATTTTCGTTAAAGTAATAGAAACTCCACAAAAAAAGTTAGAACACAAGAAGAATTTGACCTTTATTGAAAATTCCCTCGAAAACGGCTTATTGCACGCATATAAATGCTGTACCTATTAATAAGTTAATATCAGATTAAAAAAATGTATTAATAAAAATTTTTTTTTTGTGTAATGTTCTATTGGTAAAAACAAAAAAACACCATTTCTAGGGCCGTTGAATTGTCTCCGCCGCCAGCGAGTTCTATAGTAAATGTCATTTGCCTCAGTGAATCCCTTAATATATAAATGCTAGGTATGATTGAAGGACACTATGAGCTGCCTAAAATATATACTTTGTCGGCTACTTTTACTATGCGTTTGTTTTCACGGGCCCACAAGTGCTGTTCGTCACACAAGTGTTATAAAACCCTGTGCGTTTTTTCGTTTCGATGAAATTTCGCTTAAAATTAAGAGAAATACACATGAATATAAGAAAATGTGTCATTATTGATGTTCTTAATATGTTTTTATTTATAGAATTTGGCCATATTAAATTGTCCCACATTAGCAACGTCGCTATCAACGTCGATGAATTCGAGACCGGCGGAAATGGAAGAGGACCGATATCGTGAGGTTTATGATAAACTTGGGTGCATAATTAATTACAACTTCACCGAGAATCCATTGGCCATAGTATCGGCATATGATGTATTCTTGAGTCAAGT
The DNA here is from genome assembly GCA_910589475.2 of Bembecia ichneumoniformis. Lineage (NCBI taxonomy): Eukaryota > Metazoa > Arthropoda > Insecta > Lepidoptera > Sesiidae > Bembecia > Bembecia ichneumoniformis. Next base: position 14,152,982 of record OU342541.1, read on the forward strand.
AAGTTAATTGGTTTTATAAATACTTTTAAAATAAAAACCACCTTATGTAAAAAAAAACACTTAGCCATATCCTAGCATACTAGTTTGTACGATTGTTTTATACCTGCATTACAGCCCAAGGTTTATTTATTTGATATAATTTACTTTTGAATAGTTACGTTTGAATAGTTAGTTACTTTTGAATAGCAAATTAAACAGCTCTCACCAGATAACAATAGAAGATAATATGTTACCTTTACTTAAACCTATTATTGTTATTTATTGTTTACAATTCTTTTAACGATTCTTTTGTTCAAAAGAATAAAAAACATTTTATAAATGGTAAATAAATGAAGGTCCAAATATTTCAGGCTTCTGCCAATTTTGCCAGTTTTATAAAAATAATTTGCAACGAATTATATTTTTTCTTTGGGTCCAGGACCTGTGTCCCATATTATATTGTTACGACTAACTATGGAACGTTCTGGAAAACTAACTATGGCGTTCGCGCCGGCCGAAAGTCTCGAACGTACCATCCTATCGATGGTAGCCCTTCCGATTAGTGTCAAAGGAAATTGGTCCTTGTGTTTACAACATAGAGTTTACATTTCAACAGAAATAGCATTCCCGAATTTCAATGGCTTTTTTACGATGTAGTTTTTAGTTTTTCTAGTAAATTCGAAATACTCGAGGCGTTTGGCACCTAGTATAAATAAAGGGCGGCGGGCCAAGTGCGAGTCAGTTTTGTGCGATAACAGCGATTCGAAAGCGAATCTTCGAACCTTTTGCGAAGTTACCTGCGACAGTAAACCGGCGACTCATTAAGGGAATCATTGACTCTTGGCAAGTTTAACGGTTTCATCGGACAAGTTAGTGGTTTTGGAAGTCATCTTGGTTTGTGAAAATAAATAGTTCGTTTCGCCCTTACACGGCAGTTTGACTCGCCCCGCACGTAACAATGTTACCTGTTTGCGAAATGCATACAATTTTAACGCAAGATTATAGATACTTTTCGACAAAACACACAATTGAAGTTATTATTTTTAATCGGTAACACCTTTGTCTACATTTTTACGTATGTAGAATTTCATTTCTGACTATAGAAGATATTATCATATGCTTGCATTTGCTTGCAGATGAGTTTGGGTATGCCTCTAAATCCGACCATAAAACAGTTGTTGCCTCAGATACAGAAGTTAGCAGCTATGGCATGGCATTACATATTTGGAGATGATCTATTTTTACGCCATGGGGCCGGTAATATTTACGTATATTTATGCACATTTCTTTTTTTTAATACTAGTGACCAGCTTCGGATACCATATTCTTCTACAAATTATTATTTGACGAGCCCGTTGAATAAGTGGTTAGAGTGCTTGCCTTAACGTTCTGTTCTAGGGTTCCCGGGTTCAATTCCCGGCAAGGTCAACTTTGAAAATGAGCTTAAAATTTGACTCTGGTCTGGATCTGGAAAGTAGCGGCAGGGCACACTGCGTTTCGCAGTCATTTAGGCAGCCCGTCTGGCAGCAGTAACCACCCCCTTACAGAATAATTATCGTGAAATAACAGCACGTGTGCTGTTGTGTTTCGTTGAGTGAGAAAAAGATGCCAGAGCCCATTTTCCTATCCAAACCCTTAACTTTAATCCTACTGTAGATGGCAGCGCACTTGCAGCAGCTGTGGCGTTGTTTGTGTTATACGCGACGGTAGCCACCTACCATCAAATGGACCGTTAGCCTGTCTGCCGGTTTTAACATAAAAAAATAATAACATATACAAAAACCTTCCAAGCTTTTATCTATACTAGACAGTAACCACTTTAGCAGTTACATAAGATCATCAAGGAATAAAAGCGTGTGTGCAGTGCTGTGTTTCAGCATAGATAAAATACTACTTTACTGGTTAAGTAGTATTTTATCTATGGTTTCAGTAAGCGAGTAAGGGATGCCAGATCCCATATCCCTAACCCCTCTAATCTCTTGTACTTAAACCTACTAAAGTCGGCAGCTCACCTGCAGCATATTTGGCGTTACTTAAGTTAATGTACGACTGCAGCTACTTTTCTCGATTTTTACATAACAAGTGATATACTGTAAACATGTTAAATTAAACTTCTTTCAGAAGACACCTTTAAATATCACCACGTAGGAATTAGTGTTTTGATGCCGGTGTGCATATCCATCTCCTCTCCTTATTTCTTTTCCTTTATCCTCTTAGGATCAGCATCACGCTCTCTTCCCTCTTGGTGTTATTTGGAACATACAATCTAACAGGCAAGACTTCATAAGCTGTCAGGCAAAGAACTTTTTATTTCGCAGAGTATTATGCCACACCCTTTAAAAGGCTTGCCGGTTAGCCAAGAATACAGCTGAGCAGTACACCCTTGTAATATAGGCGAAGGTAGCCAAGTAGCCATAACTTTCAAGAAATTCCTTATTTTAGTGTTCCTTTAATGTCTTGCTCAATTTTAAGGCAGTATTTGTTTTAAAAGTCTTTAAAACAGAAATTGCAATAGACATTACAAGTAAAGACCGGGTAATTTGGTAGAATAAGATTAAATAGGCAGTAAAAGAAAAACAATTCCCTGGTTGAGCGGTCATATATTGGCCGGCAAGACTTTTGTTAGGAATTATTGAAGGAAATATCACTAAATAACAACAGTATGATTAATAAATATGTACCGTACAATTTTCCAGGAGTGCTCCTCAATGAATTTTATGAATATGCCAATTTAATATTTTCTGGTGAAAACACTCCGAGGGTGAGGGTGTATTCCGGTCACGATATAAATGTATTCACCGCCATGTTGATATATAATATACCTGCACAAGGTGTGATAAAATATGGAGGAACGATATCACTTGAACTCAGAAAAGTGACTGCAACTGGGAAGTATGTTGTTCTGGTGAGTTAGTATATTTTTATACATAATATGGAATAATATGGAAAATGAAATCTTCAAAAAGTATCCTTGCATGTTAAAGAAAGAATAATGTTAGCAGTGATAGCACTGATGCTTTTAGAGCCGGTTTGAATTTTGGTCGGCCAGAACTTTTCAGTCTTCAGATTTTAAGTATCTTTTAAAAGACGGTAGGAATGCAGCCATTCCACTTGATGCTAGTTACTGCCCATGATCCAAAATACGAGTAACATAAAAAGGGAATGAACGCGAAAATGGGTAAAGGACTTGGTCTGGGAATAGAGGAATCGCCATTCGCGTACATTACCACAACAGTCAGCAGTCTATCAGAACTTGTGAACTAGAAATAACAACCATTGTACTTACTCGTAACAGTGAAGGCTTTGTGAATCTATCATCTGTAAACATTAGCAATCTTGGCGTTTACAAGAAAAGAGGGAGAATGAAATTCAACAGAGAAAGGATGTGATAAGCGCTAGGGATGGTAGACTTCAGATGCCTCCTAAATCACCTGAAGACAAGGTCCTTGGAAAGGACCAGGTGTTGTCATAAATTAATTTTTTGATGAAGGCAGACAACCTCTCTAGAAACAGCAATTACGAGCTATGTCATAACATACATAAAATTCTTGATATACTTGTAAATTTTCACTTAGCTCGTTTCTTAATCTCGGTATTCGGCTTGCTAAAGTTTATTTTATTATTGCTTACTCAGCTTCTTGAATGGAAGACCATGCTGAAATCATGGTCTCCGTCGAATGCAATAACATACTATGTTATGATAAACTGTAGTGGTCAGGTTGAGGTTCCGTTTGATAGTTGGTAACTATCGCCGCTTTTAAAAACATAATCTTCAAATAAATAAATAAATAAAAACATTGTTTATTGCATAGGACTAAATTTTAGTTACAATAGTAAATTAATTTATTGCATTCGAGAAAGAACTGGCAAGAAACCTCATAGTTGCTCTTTTCAAAATCAATCTCATATAAATCAGCCATTAGGCTCAAGCAGATCATCAGTAAAATAATATGAGTAATAATTTCTGTTTTATTACTCTTTTAAATATGTATAATAGTAGGGATAAGACTTTTATGTAATGTTTTTAAAGAAAATTTCAATTTACAGCCAGTTTTCTTGAAGAATCCTTACGAGCCCGAAGAGTATCTTCAAGTGACTGGATGCGACCTACTCTGCGATTTTGACCAGTTCTATGCTCTCACATCGCACAACGCACTCAATGAGACCGAATGGAGGAGCGAATGCGGATTCAGTGATGACTTGGAATTAGATACTTCTAGCATTGATTAAAATACCTGTAATCGAAACTTTTTTATTTACATTATTATTATAAAGAAGTTAAAGGTTTTAGTGTATTTTAAAATTTTAAAATATTTTTATAAACAACTAAATTGTTAAAATTTCAATATTTTTAATTGGGGTCACCATCTCGCAAGATGAAGCCCATGTTGTAGGTACGTGTAAACATTTCAGAAGGGAGGATATAGTTTCTATTCATCCGATCTGTGCTAAACGGCACCTTATCCAAGTAATGCAAGTATAATGTATTCATTGAAACAACTCATCAGAGCACTCACCATTGTACACCTAGAAGAAAACAAAGAGAGTTTACATATCTTGTTACACTAAGGGGTTTTAACTAAAGTTTGGGAAGCTTCGACAGTTTCAAAGTCCCGGGATATGAGACCGGAAATATTACAATTAACTTGGTAATTTGTAAAATTAATTTCATATAATTAAATATTTTTAAATATAATATTAATTTAATATTAAGAAACATTAATATCTAAAACTTATGATTGGTCGTAATTCTTATATTAAGAATCACAGATTCATTTATTTAGTATAAATATCCTCTAAATATACGTATTAAACATACTTAGATCCTATCAGTAATTAATAAATAATTACCTAGTCCTTTATTTATCTAATGGGGTTAGGTAGCTGAAAAAAGTTTCGGATCTGGCAACCAATGCGCCCTTTTGGATTCAGATAGTACATGGGCAGATGAGTCTAAAAAGCCCGGGACACAAATTTTTCTGGCCCTACAGCGACGTTGATGAGGCAATATGGCTGCTAAATTTTTGTGATGCCGGGGACAGCGCAGCGTTCGTCCTGGGTCGCCTGACATGCCTCATAGACAGCGGAGTACAATGGCCCTCAGAGATAAGGTGACATTGTACAAAGTCTGCGTCAGACCAATCGTGACGTACGCTAGCGTTGTCTATGCGCACGCTATTAAACTAATTGAGAGGAGTTACTGTCGCATAGAATACAAGAATGGAAAGTGCTGCAGCATGACACAGATTAGGCGCTGTACAACTTGGCAAAAAAGCTCCAAGATTGTATTTTTGGGCTTCTGCCGAGGCATGTAGCGCTCATCCGGCCAAAATATTTCAAAGCTAAATTAAAAATATTCAATTACGTGTCTCTATCATATGTAGTAAAGAGCAGAAGGTAAGCTAATGATTATTGTTGATGAGAGGTTGCTACCGACAATTAAGGACACAAATCTTGCTTACCTTGCCAGGGGTCTTGACACAAGTATATCCAGGGGGATTGTTAGTGAGTTGAAGATTTTGAAAGAATTTATTCACAGCTCTTTTGAAGAGCTTCATGTTGTAACAAGATGGTAACTGCTGATCTAAGCATTGAGAATGAATTCTGAATCTAAGGCACGCAGTACGTTGGTAGACATTTAGAACTCTCATCATTGTGAATTCGGGGTATCACAAAAAATGACGATTTAAAGATCCAATAATATACATTTTATTTGATTTTATTACAGTGAATTGAATTTTGTTACGAAATTTGTGTATTTAACAACAGCGAAATTATCACGCGTGAATAATTCAAAAGTACCGTGTTGAAGCGTGGCTGTTGTTAACCCATATTTTTAACGGAATTTTTATACTTTTTGGTAACAATTTTGAATCTAAAATTTCTTTCACCAATCGATATTTCATATCTTCTGGATACTTATATAAAAATGTGCCTGAGGGACTCAAATTTTGATTTGTTAGTAAATTTTCCTGGACTATTATTTCAAGGAGATCTTCTGTGAGGGGGTGGCTTCTGTAAGGGTGCGGTCCAAACGACTGCAAAGCGTAGGGTAACCTTCCATTGTTTAAATTTAAATAAATAAGAAAACATCATAAATATTTATTATCCATTTTATGTTATTGATTTATCTTATTGATTAGTAATAGATACCAAATCTTATCAATGAATCAATAATTCAGTCAATAAGATTAATTAGAGTCAATTTTATTGGAAGCAACCTTTGCCGCGTGTTTGTAAATCGACATGCGTCTGAGTACAATGTACTTTTGAAATAAGTTCAGTTGTTTCGAAGATTTAAGATCTTTTATCTTATAATATATCATCTATATAAATAAAAATAAATTGCCACATGTATGACAAAGCATCACTTGATTTTCAGGACAAGGTTTGCATGTAAGATATTTTTTTGGAAAGTTAACGGGAAATTACAAAAATTTGAATGGAATTTTTATATGAAATTGTCAGGGCAACGAGTGTCGGATCAGCTAGTTCAGCATACATTATTTTATTAATCATCATAGAATATTGTGTGACTCAAAACTTCGCAACACAACAAGAATACACTACAGGCATACCAAGGTCAACTTTTTTATATTAGAAAAAGTTTGTGTGTCAGCTCCGACGTATAAAATTTCCTTTAAACGTATAAAATTTAGTTACGTTCAGTATACATAGATGTCACTTTTTATAAGTTCAAATAGTTCATTACTTCGATGACAGATGTCGCTGGGCCGCGGCAGGTTATAACCCGCTATCGTTTCGTTTCTAAACATGGACTACACTTTTCATACAAGATTTCGACGTTTGCTTTTATAAGCCTAGAAAATAGAACATAAATACATGCGTCAGCCGTCGCACAAATGTCAAAGTGACAGCTAACGTATCGCTTTTTAGGTAACGCTTGTATTAATTTTACTCAAATTTACTCACCATAAAATTTCCTATAAAATTCTTTACATTAAAATAGATTCTTAAGGAATGGAGTAAACTCCAAAAAAAAAAAATCATAAAAACTTAGTATAATGTTCTTTGATCTTTGACAAATTTTAATGTAAAAATAATAGCAATAAAATTATTTAATGAATAAGACTGAATGAAAATGAGACCACTTCCTTCTTTGCTTTTTTGCTTTTGCTTTTTATTAGTATGTAGGTTTATATTGTTGTTGTGATATGAGAAACCCTAAAATAACATCTCAGGAAGGGAATGCCTCCAGGGTATTTAATCTCCGGTGTCTAGTATTTGTAATTATTTTTCTTTATAGAAATATTGGAAGGATGCAAGTGAGCTTCACCCCTTGGATAAAGGTAAGGGACAAAGTGAGGATAGCACAACAGCAAACTTGCTTTTATTTCATGGTGATCTCCATAACTTATAATATTTCTATGTAAAAAATATTTAAGAAATGGTTTTAACAGTGGCAGGGCACACTTCGTTTCGCAGTCACAAAAGGCAGCTCGTCTGGCGGCAATAGCTACCACCTCATAGAAGACCTCCGTGAAATAACAGTACCTATATGTGTGCTGTTGCGTTTCAGGGAGTGAGTAAAGCCCATTTCCTTATCCCCTAATCTCTTGTCTTGTCAAGGATAAAGAAAAACGAAATAAGAGACCACTTTATAAAAAAAATTTTGCACCACTTTATAAAAAATCATCGCTTTTAAAAAGAAGCCAGCATATAATTTGTAAAATTGAAATTAAATACACTGGTAACGTCCTTTGTCAATTGATAGCAGTTCGTTGTGGTATGTGCTGTCTCGCTCCCACTATATACCTATCCATATATCCGTCCCCACCGCAAACCGCGCAAGCGGCCATTTTAAAAAACCACAGTCAGTCTAAGAAAAACATCGCAACAATAACACGCTTAGAGACTTATCCCGCCGATCTCGACTAACGAGATTTGAATTTATTTCATTCGCTTATGTTATCAGGCAATTTTTCTTGTAGTTTATCTATTTTTTTTTTTCATTTTTTTTTTATGTTAAGATCGGCAGACGGGCTGACGGTCCACTTGAGGGTAGGTGGCTACCGTCGCCTATAACACAAGTATCGCTACAGCTGCTGCAAGTGCGCTGCCGACTACAGTAGGATTAAGGATAAGGGATTAGGAGAGGGACAGGGAAATGGGCTTTGGCATCCCTTAATCATTCACTGAAACACAATAGCACACGTACTGTTATTTCACGGTCGTCTTCTGTAAGGGGATGGTTACTGCCGCCAGCCGGCTGCCCAAATTGACTGATAAACTCAGTGTGCCCTGCCACTACTAAACGTAGGACCAACGACTTAGTGATTCACGAGGTAAGTGACAGATCCTTCATTTACTCGCCCTTTCATATGTAATAAATTCCATTTTTTACAATCGAAGATATTCGACATTATAAATACTTTGGCTTGATAATACACCATAAAATATATTCCAATAGCATATCTTGTTTTTGTTATCTGTGCACTTATCAGTAAATTTGGTGAAATTTTTATGGTTCCTGATTAGTTCCCGTTTCCTTTATAAGTAGCATCTTAGCAAATTTGAGTTTAAAAGAGACACAATATTTGACTCAACATGTTGAATATTGGAGTGTTTCTTGGAGTGCTCTTCTTCATTACAGTGCCTGGTGTCAGCACTGGACCTGTTCGTGACGATGTGACAAAAGGAACAGAATTACTTTTCAGTTTTATGGTAAGTTATGTTATTCTTTAGCTTATGTCATTTAGGGGCTGATCACTTTTTAAATAATACAAAGGAAATATGTCGTGGCTGCATTTGTTGTGTTGTGTTAGGCCTATGTTTTGATTTCATTTATTAAATCTTGTTTTTGTAATGGCCAATGAGACCAATGAGACCTTTATCAGTAATTTTTTTTTTAAATTTATTTATTGATATTTCAACAGTTAAACAAAGACAAGATAAAAACTAAAACTAAAAAACATATAACCAATTAAAGATTCTCACCCATAGAAACAAACAGTACAGCGTTCATAAAAATAAAATAAAAACAATAAAACTTTAAAAACAAAATCACAATTTGTAAAGGAAGAGTAATGCCAGAAACAGGAAGAAACAAAACCAAACTAGTCATCGAAAATCTTCGCGCCAATAAACTCCTCGCCGACACCACGCTGGTGTTGAATAAATCAAGATTTAGTTCGCTTTCATTGCTTAACATATTGAACATGTTGCTCGCACGCCAAATAAAAGTATTCCGTCTGTAATTAGTTGAGGCTAACGGCATATAAATCAAATTATTAAATCTAAGACTAATAGCTGGGACTCTTAGACAGATTTGAGATAAAAGATCTGGACAATCAATTAGACCTGATGCAATTTTAAGTAGAAATATTAAGTCGGCTATTGAACGACGGTTTTCAAGGGGTAGTAAATGGTGTTTCTTACAAAGGCTAAGATAAAACTCTGAATCATACCGATCACCTGTTCTGTAACATAAATAGCGAATGAATTTTTTTTGAATTCTTTCAATGCGATTGATATACATAGCATATCTAGGGTTCCAGACCTAGGTTCCAGACTCTCTCGCACTCCGGCTCCGATCTGTCTCCAAGTCAATATGGATTCCGCTCGGGGCGATCAACAGTGGATGCAATATTGACGGTGCGCTCCCTGTCAGAGCAAGCGATATCCCAGGGTAAGGTTGCATTGGCAGTTAGTCTGGATATTGTTAACGCATTTAACTCACTGCCTTGGAATGCGGTCAGAGAAGCTCTCATCTATCACCGAGTGCCTATATATCTACAGGGGATTATCGGAGCATACCTGAGCGAACGATATATCCTGTACACGGCGCAAGATGGTTCACATCGTCGCAAGGTCAGCTGTGGTGTTCCACAGGGGTCAGTTTTAGGGCCACTACTGTGGAACTTTTCGTACGACGCAGTTCTTCGCGTAAGACTTCCAAAGGAGTTGAGTGTCGTCTGTTATGCTGACGATACCTTAGTGGTCGCAAGCGGGATCACATTTGAAGCCACAATCAAGCTCGCTGAACTCGGTACAGCAATGATAGTCGCGAAGATCGAAGAGCTGGGCCTTCAGGTAGCGCCACATAAGACTGAGGCGTTATGGTTTTATAAACTACCGCGAGGCAGACAACCGCCAGATTCTGTAATTAGTGTAGGTAATGCACGCGTCCGTGTGAGTCGCTACATTAAATATCTCGGACTCACTTTAGACGGCCGATGGAGTTTTGAAGAGCATTTTGGACGTCTCATTCCTCGGATCGAGGGGGTGGCTGGAGCAATGCACCGAATTTTGCCCAATCTCGGAGGACCAAGGGAGCATGTCCGTCGTCTCTACGCAGGTATCGTGAGATCAATGGCTCTTTATGGTGCGCCAGTATGGTCAAATAGATTACAGGGGGTGCGGCGCTGCAAAACAAAACTTCTTGCTTTGCAGCGAAAGATGGCCATTCGAGTTATCCGGGGATATCGTACGGTGTCTTTCGAGGCGGCAACTTTACTGGCGCGCTTTCCGCCCTTGGCGGAAGATTCTGGCGGACATGGATGCCAGAATCTTCATGAGAGTACGCCCTATTCGCCTGGGAGATGAATGCATCCCAAGTGGTATGGTAGCGGAGATGCGGCGAGAAGAGAGACAACGTGCATTACGGACATGGCGCGGGCGTCTTGAGGAGGAGCGGTGCTCGCAAAAGCGCGTAGTTCAAGCCATTCTCCCTGTCTTCGAGCAGTGGCTTAACAGACAACATGGATGTGTTACGTATCGACTGACACAGATGTTCACCGGACACGGCTGCTTTGGTGACTTCCTGTATAAAATTGGACGCGAAGCAACAACCCAATGCCACCACTGTGAAGCTGATCATGATTCTGCCCAGCACACACTCGAAAGGTGCCCCGCTTGGCACCTTCAGTGGCAAGTCATAATCGACGAAATTGGAGTGAACTTATCACTCCCAGAAGTTATGGCTGCTATGATCAGAAAAGAATCATCGTGGAGAGCAGTGGCAACTTTCTGTGAGACGGTACTTCTCCAGAAGGAGGCCGCTGAACGGAATCGAGAGAGGGCTGACCCTGCAAGACGCAGACGTCAAAGAGGAGGTAGTGGAAACCGCCCTAGCACCCTGTGATCTGGGGTTCAATTAGAATACAGACACGGTATCCTCTGCCTGTCGTATGAGGCGACTAAAAGAGGTTCCGGTGATTGGCTTATAGAAAGCTGGGATAACATCAGGGTATTCCACAAGAATGGTGCTACAGGGATCGCGGGGTAATACGGATGGAGGTACCATGGTCCCTGATAGGCACGGCTGGCGACAATCGGGGGGGTTTTTAGTGAGTAAAAATCTCACATAACCCGGTTTTTTTACAAACCCGGTACCTATGGAAGGTTTTCCCCCACGTTAATAAAATAAAAAAAAAAAAAAAAAGGGTTCCAGACCTGTGATGCATATTCCAAATTGCTTCGAACATACGTACAATACAGAATTGTGAATGTTTTGACATTAGTAAATTCCTTGGAGCTGCGCATCACAAATCCAAGATAACACAAATTCAGTGTGTTTTCTAAGTAAAACACACTGAGGGAACACCGCGGCATTTTTTTTACTTTCAGCATTTTTATACCAGTCGTAAATTCTAAACTAAAGGTCCGGTTCGATCTTTTCTGTGAGAAATAGTGACCAGTACGAGTATAAATATGTAGCACATTATTTTAACTATCATCAATAGTTTTTGCAGCGTACGCCAAATAACAACTTTTATAGTTAAATTTTTGATACCTTTTTGATACATTTTGTAGTTTTTGTAAAAATTAATAATTTCTTTGAAAATAAGTTACAGCCTATGTTACTCGATCATAATATATAAGTATAGCTATCTAAATGTGAATTTTTTTTACAATATGTATATATAAAAATAAAATAAAAAAACAATATAATAAAAAACTTAAAACTAAAAATCAGCAAGTAGCGGGGCAAGGCCCAAGCCTTTGCGTTGTATAAAAGACTACGCAGCGTCAATAGACGAGTCGCTATGGCTTTAACCAATGATATTTTTTATCCGGAAAATAACATAAATATTTTTTTTATGTTTTGTTTACAGATACATCGTCATGGGGATAGAACACCTACCGACGGTGTCGTAGCGTTGAGTGAAGACCCAGAAGCTCTCGCAGCAATTAGTGCACCGTATGGATACGGACAGTTAACTGAAGTAAGCGGGCTCATTTAATAATCATACGTATATTTAATGGTAAAGTGTAGTAGACAGGCTGGCGGCCAACTTAATGGTAGTGGCTACTCTCGCCTATAAATACAAGTAATACCGGAGGGTGTGCAGTTACGAAGTTGACCTTGACGAGCCCGTTAGATGAATGGGTAGGGTGCTTGCCTTAACCCTTAACGCTCTGTTCTAGGGTTCCCAGGTCCGATTCCCGGCAGAGTCAACTTTGAAAATGATTTCAAAGTTCGCTCTGGTCTGGATCTGAAAAGTAATGGCATGAGGGATTCTTGTAAAAAAAAGGGCCTACAGCATTTCGCAATCATCTGAGCGGTCCGTCTGGCGGCAGTAACCACTCCCTTACAGAAGACCACAATGAAATAACTGCACGTTGCTTTTGTGTTTCGGTAAGGGATGCCAGAACCCATTTCCCTATCCCTTCCTAATCCCTTATCCTTAAACCTACCTGTAGTCGGTAGCGCACTTGCAACACCTGTGGCGTTGCTTGTGTGATAGGCGACGGTAGCCACCTACGATCAAGTGGACCGTCAGCCTGTCTGCCGATCTTAACATGAAAAAATATATATAGAGGATAAGAGGTTGTTTAGGGTAAGACATGAATTTAAATGTTGTACTTTTAATTTAACATAACTTTCTGTTGTTTTTAACAGTTACAAACCACCTAGCATATAACACCTATATAAGTGTTAAAATATATAAAAAAGTATTATTACCCCGACCCTAGGTATAGTTTATTTGTCATTTAAAAACTAAACCATGGGTCGGTATCAAAACGACTGGATCTCCAAAATGACTATCTGCATAAGGACTAGCTCACAAAACGACCATAGCTGCAGAAAGCGACTTTTTTAATTTATTCCAATTTTTTTTTTCATCTGCCAACGGTGAATTTTTTTTTATTTTTCATAATGCATGTGTAAAATTAAAAATTCAATTACTATTTAGACGATCACTAGTATAAATAATAAATAAAAATTTACAAAATAATATTTTTTTTATTGCAGACAGGTTTCAGAACTGGATATAAAGTTGGTGAATTTATCCGACGGCGCTACAACGAATTATTGTCACCCAAATATAACAGATCAGAAATATACTTAAGATCCACTGATTCCACTCGAGCTAAAATGACTGCTTTGACGTCAATGGCAGCTGTCTTTCCGCCTGTCGGTTCCTCAAGGTGGCATCCGAAACTGAACTGGAACCCTGTACCCTACACCACAGTTCCCGCAAAATACGACTTTGTATGTATTCTTCGCATTTTAACTTTTATATTTTTATTTGTATATATGTCTATATGAAAGATCACAAGATGAAAGATCACGGTAACAACAAATTACTAAATAATAATAGTTGGATTATCAATTATGATCGAAACTATCGGCTATGGTAATAAATCAATTCCTGGTTTCGTATGAGTATAATTTATTAAAGTGTGAATTCCGTTTTCCACATATTTATTTTTTATTGAAGATTTTTTTATTATGATTTGCCTTGGTCAGGCATCTATTCACGTAGAAAGGCCGACGATGGAGCGAGCTCACCCAGAAGATGCCTATTCACTCGAACCTTGAAAAGATTTGGGTTGTATGAGCTCGGAAATATAGCGCCGGCAAGTAGCATCTTTAACAGATGTTTTAAATCGCTTGGTACGGATTAGAGGGATTTCCACAAAGTGAGGATGGTAACCAGCCGTACGTCTGCATGTCCGATAGAAGAAAGGGAAGGCGGTATGTTTTCATGCAGCTCCCGAGCACACTCTCCGAATTACATCTTATAGAAGACACGCAGATCTTGTGCCAGGCTTTGCAGCTTAGTTCTTATCAGCGTACCGCCGCCAATGAGCCTCTTAGCTCCGTCAACCCAAAGGTGACAGCAATACCCCATCAAGATCGGACTTGTTTATTCAAATATTCTTAAAAACAAATTTTTGTATCCCTTATGGTTTCAGATTTGTCCTCACTGACCAATTTGGATTGCTAATCATACTATAATTTTTTTTTTTAGTATTTTTTTTTGTGATTTAAGACCGAACGACAATGTTATGAACTACACAATCAAAATTACTGCCATAGTTTTAAAAAAAATATCTTTTATTGCTTTTTTTAAAAGTTTTCGCTGTTTTGAAAGGAATCCTAAAATATGACGCGTTTTACTTTGTTTAAAAAAAAAGATAATTTCTTAATTTTATTTGTGTGGAATCTCTAAACTCCCACAACCGTGACAATTAGCAGGTAGTTATTATATTAAGTATTTTTCACGGAGAAGGTTTTTATACTGTCAATAAATTTTTTTTAGAATATGGCTTTCTTCAACTGCCCAAAGTATACGGAGTTTATGAACGAAGCGATGACCATAAGACCATCTGAACTTGAAGAGTACTCTGAGGTTTTGAATAAACTTACCCGAATATTGAACACAGATTTCTCATTGTCTCCTCTCGCTTATGCCGTCGCAGTATATGGGTTATGGGAGTCTCAGGTGAGTTACTCGTATGTTCGACGAATATTCAGTTAAATAATTTGAATTTAGGAACGCGTTTGGTAACTTGTATTTCATTTATTTTCAATCTGTGCTTCAAATCAATAAACACATATCCGAGCTTTTGATGGACAAAACTGACGATGACAGGGCTGGACATAACTTCTCTCAGAGATTAAGTATAGCAACCAGAGAGGTAATGCAGCCAGCATGTCGGGTACCTCGACCATAATTTACTTGCATGACTAAAATATATTAAACCTAATAAATAACTTATTTATTTTAATATTAACAATTCATAAATAATTTATAGAATTCTGTAATCTTATCACAGAGATAAATATAAATAAAATCATAATAAAATATATGTTATTTTTTTATTGTAAATATTTTTTTATAGAAGAAAAACAAGATAAGGTTATGACAAATATAGAATAATAATGTGTACAGAAAAATAGCAATCAAAATACCATAGGCATTCACACAGAACCACCAGTATATTGCCCAATCTGCCGAGATAAATTTGTCATTGTACGATTTCTGAATTGGCAGCGGAATTTCTGTGGACGAACTGGTCTGGTTTGGACCATTGGAGACCACGTACCATTGCGAATTTTATATTTCTTGTAAAAACTAAATTTTAAACAAAAAAGAGTTTTTATAACTATTTATTAAAGCGCCATCTCGTAAATTTTTGTTATACTTATTTAGTTGTCGGTGGATGGTAATCAAATGTTACCTCAAAATTTTGAGCGATGACATTATATACAGAGGGTTCCAGATCTACTTCAATATTCAAGGACACTACCAACTTAGGTGTAATTGAGGTGTTAAATTAAGTCAAATTAAGTGTAAAAATGATCATAGATATAAAAACTCATCATAGATTATAAATTTAAAGTGCATTTAGAAAATTTTGTTAGCTAATTTTTGTACTAGAGAGTTCCGAAATTGAAGCGGCATGCAAATAATAAAGGGTTTCGATTGTCCAAAAAAACAAAAAGATACAAAAACCTACTTTTTGATAAGGGATAGAGCGTGAATAGAGCTAACACTACTGAATACTGAAGTAGTGAAATACTAACTAGATGTCTACATTATACTACAATAGGGCTTGTATACATATTGATACCTGTTTGGATTGAAAAGAACTCGGCCTGACCAGGGCCGGATTAACCATGTCAGGGTCCCTAGGCAATCGCCTCGGGGTTCCTTACCCATTTTCTCACTTCCTCAACTATGTAATTCTATTTATAATTACGCTGTTGTTACTATACTACCAAATTATGCTATCACCCTATTAAAAATGTTATGAAATGCAAAGTTTTGAAGCATCTAAGTCTCAGTCTGTTAAAATCACGGTGCTAAATATGTATAACATCATTCTTCAGTAACTTGAAATATGTTCCGAAATTATGACGCAGTAGTATTAAAAAAAACAGGGCAACAATGTTGTTATTAAGAATTTGTTACGTACAAATCGTACAAATCTTCTAATTTAATTTTCATTCAAAATGTTTGTTCTATTTTTTTTGCATTGACCCCGGAGGGCCCTAGCTGATGCGGTCCCCTAGGCAGTTGCCTACACCGTCTAATGGATAACCCGGCCCCAGGCCTCACAAAGATAGCCCACATTATTTAGTTCAGTTCAGGCTAGTTAACTGTGCGAAGTTAAAAACGTATGCGATAATTAGTTGCGATTTTATAAGTTGATTTATCAAACAATCCGACGTAATTTCCGCAAATGGAGCAAATTGAGCAGCATGCTGTCATTAAGTACTTCCACAAGAAGGGGTTATCACCAAAGAACATCCATGGATTCCGCTTTGTCATATTCATCCGTCAAAAAATGGATAGCAGAATTTAACCGTGGTGGTAGAGAGAGTGTGGAAGACGAACCCGCTCTGGAAGGTTTTCGACGTTCACCACTTATTAAAATTTAGAAATATACCTACTTGATTTAATTATGGGAGACCTCAGATTAAAATTTAGAGAGATAGCCGAGATCATAGGCATCTCAAAAGAAAGAACCCAAAACATCATAATCAACGAATTAGGCTTCCACAAGGTGTCAGTCGAACAAAAAAGGACGCGATTGACTATTCTACGCGATGGTTTATAGTTATTTTGAGCCGATTCAGATGATTTTTTGAATCGCTTTGTTTCTATGGACGAAACATGGGTTGTACAGTGGAAACAAAGCAACCATTAAACAGTGGAGAACCCCCTCAAAAGGCTAAGTCGATTTTTATGGCAAATAAGGCGATGGCTTCAGTATTCTTGGACTTAAGGGGTGTGCAGATCATAAACTCTAATTACTACTGCACCTTACTATGTCGTTTATGTGAGGAAATAAAAGAAAAACGTCCAGGAATGCTATTAAGAAAAGTCCTGTTTCATCACGATAATGCCCGTGCTCACACATCTGTGCCATTAATGACTGAAATTCACAACTGTGGCTTTGAACTAATACCGCATAAGTCTTATTCACCTGATCTGGGACTATCCGACTTATTTCTGTTCCCTAACCTAAAAAAGCACCTGGGAGGTCAAAAATTTTCGACAAACGACAAGGTCAAAGAAACAGTAGACGCCTATTTTGACTCTAAGGAAGATTTTTTTTCAACGGTTTAATTGCTTTGAAGCGGAGGTAGCAGAAGTGCGTTAAACTTGATGGTGATTTCTTAGAAAAATAATATATTTTTTTTAATGTTAAGGTGGGCAGACAGGCTGACGATCCACTTGATGGTAGGTGGCTACCGTCGCCTATAACACAAGCAACGCCAAAGCTGCTGCAAGTGCGCTGCCGACTACAGTAGGTAAGGATAAGGGATTAGGAGTGGATAGGGAAATGAGCTCTGGCATCCCTTACTCACTCACCGAAACACAACAGCACACGTGCTATTATTTCACGGTGGTATTCTGTAATCGATTTTATATGTGTTTATTTTCTTGGTTAGGCTGAGTACTTTTCAATCCACCCATCAAGAAATTTACCTTTTAGTAATAAAGTATTTCATTAACTCAGTAAATAAGTCCAACATTTTTGTATTTATAGATTAGCTTGGGAATGCAATTAAGCCCTGCTATAAGAGAAATTTTACCACAAGTGAAAGAAATAGCTGCCCTTGGATGGGGTGTTTTATATGGAGATGTCGACCATTTACGCTTTGCGTCTGGTAAGTTTAAATCACAGATTATTTAAACAAAAACTAACCATGGCAGCTTTGTATTAAATACAGTTTTACGAGAGATCTAACCTAACCTAACTTTTACTAAAAATACTTACCTAATTTAGAACACCTACTGTACGGGCTATGGTTACCTATACATCCGTATAAGAGCTAATGGTAAGAGCTAATGGTAATGGTAAGAGCTAATGGTAAGGTGGTATACGCGTTACCGGTATGAACGTCGGAAACATACTAACGATTGGGTCAATGGCACCGCGGGGTGCGAAATGTTTACGCTGCATACAGGCGGTCAATGTACGTGTCTCGTACACCTACAATGCTTTTTCACGATAGCCGTGAATTTAGGAAAATAAAAAACCTCTCACCTTGGTCACTTGCTCTGATGGACTGTGGCATCTCTTTCCCAATCGACACCTCAGAGGTTTCAAGCCATTTTGGAAATGTACACAAATCAAACAACGTCTGTCGTGGTGGTATATGGATGCAGATTTTTAGAGGATTTACATCTGCGAAACCGGATTCGGATTTCAAGTTATTTTAAAATTCATAAATAAATTTATTTATTGAATGGCAAACTTAAAAGCATACAAACATTTACATATATATTTAAAAGAAAATTTAATTTTTACAGAGAAAATTTAAATTTAAATTTTTATTGTTAAAAATTAGAAAAAAATAGAAAAAAATCTTAAACAATGCCATGGTTCATCCTGGGGAAATCTGTTAGATTGAGAACCCGAAAAAAGATTCGCTTAATTATAATATTGTATATGATTAAGTTATTGCAGTTGCGGATATGTAAATCGATACGGAAGTTCCGCATTTGTGGATACGGATGTGAATATCCTCGACACGTTGGTATAGAATGCTGTCTCATCTACGGCAGAGTCCTACTAATCCGGCACTTGACGTGACGTACTAGTGAGACTAGTGTCTCAGTAACAATATTCTTTTCACCTCTCCAGCACGAAAAGGGTGCTTTTGGTGCCTAAAAACTCGCAGGAAAATCGATTTTTGCTGCGAGCGTGAGGAAAAGTGATTCAAATTTCGAACACGCGATTTAACTCCCTGGAATAACATTATTAGGATTTTATTAGTGTGTCTAGCCATAGCCGACTAGAGTCGGCCGGCCATAGCCGACTAGATTCGGCCGACCATAGCCAACTAGAGCTGGCCCAGCTGTGAAGATAGTTTTACAGCTGTGAAGATATACCAGTGGTGATGGCCTAACTCGCTGTTGAGGTGAAAAGTTGTATGTTTAACACGAGAGCAAATTTTTTTATGTCTCGTGCCTTTAAATCACTCACTTCGCTCAGTAGTCTATATTAGAATCACTCGCTACGCTCGTGATTCAATTCTATAGACTACTTCGCTAGTTCGTGATTTAAAGACGGCACTCGCAGGAAAAAACAATTTTGCTCTCTAGTTGAACAAATAACTATAATGCACGTACTGCTGGTGTTCCAATTCTAAAATAAATGTCTAAATACATGTCTAAATAATAGTCGGTTTCCAGGTGTACTTCTCAATGAATTCCACAAATACGCCAATTTAATTATATCCGGTGAAGAGAGTCCGCGTGTAAGAGTGTATTCTGCTCACGACGCAAACGTGTTTGCCGCAATTTTGACATACAACATACCGTCGCAAGGTGTCGTTACATATGGAGGGACGATATCTCTTGAGCTTAGAAAGGTGACCGCTACTGGGAAATACGTTGTTCTGGTAAGCTTAATATTTTAAATGTTTTTTTTTGTTAAGGTCGACAGACAGGCTGCCGGTACACTTGATGGTACGCACAGATGCTGCTAGTGCACTGCCGACCACAGTAGTACTAAGGATAATGGATAAGGAAGGGATAGGGCAATGGGCATTGGCATCCCTTACTCACTCACCACTAACAGCACACATGGTGTTATTTAACGGTGCTCATCTGTAAGGGGGTGGCTACAGCCCCCAGACGGGCTGGCCAAATGACCGAGGAACGCAGTGTGTTCTGCAACTACTTTCCAGATCCAGACCAGAGTCAACTTTGAAAAGCTCCAGTCCGCCCTGTGAATCGAACCCAGGACCCCCTAAGACAGAGCATCCAATGGGCTCGTCAATTTAAATATGTATATAAATGACGTTTTTAACAGAGAAAATAGAGACAAAAGATCAATAACAATCTAATCTAAGATTAATAAATATTTATTTATTTATTTATTTAGAATGATGATATGATATGATGAGAGTACGATGGATAAATAGCTACAAACCTTCTTTGTAGACGTATAATTCATACTCACTCATTAAAAATTCATTCACTCGCAAAATATATAAGGTAGACGCTCATACACACTGAACTCGTCTTAAACGGCTGGACGCTGTTGGACGAATTCTGTGTGGGCATCTGGAAGGTTTATATTCGCAAATGGATCCGATATTTTATTCTAGGGTCTTGGGTGAAAATGATTAAATTGTTTTCTATAGCGTTCACGTATCTACTAGTCGCTTGATAACTAAATTTTTATCTTGAAATACAGGAAACAATATATTTCTTTTTTTTTTAAGTAGTACTTACTCAAATGTTGATGTCCATTTAAAATGCAATTTTTTCAAAAATCGTTAACGCTGAGCCAAACTGGAACTATAATAAAACAATCTAATTTTTTGAGTTGTAATTAAACAAAAGGTAAGTGGGTAAATACGTTTTTGGGATTATGTGTTCGCCCATTGGACGAAATTTTACAATAATGAAATATTGTCTTTTGACACAAATATTTGGATCAGTTATGTCATACAGCGCCATCTAGCCCTAAACTAAGCAGAGCTTGTAGACAATTGACACCTAGACCAAGACGAATAAACGTATTCGCGCTCAAGACAAAGAAATTTTTGTCTTGAGCGCGAATCTAACAAAGCAGGCAGAGCTGAATTCAATTCATAAGAACAGGTATTAATTTATTTCTATTGTTACGTAAAACACCCTTCACGATTCATTTGAAATCGTTTCAATTAGATAGTAAATTTTTTTTTTTCGTAAACCGTAAATGAGGATAATTTTTATTTTAGAAAATTTTCGGGTTGTATAAACGGAGGCCAGTCGCTAAACCACATTCTCAACACATTTTTTTTTAACTTAGCCTAATAGAACTATTGAATTTCGAGAATTCAAAAACACACCGGATTTACGGCCGAGCGTAACGTACTAATTTAATCTAAGCAACTTTCATTACAAACCATTTGTACCCTCTGTGGATTGAACCAACGGAGGCAGAAAAGGTTCTCGAATGAGTAGTCTGCGGAATGTTATACGTAGATAGTAACTGCATTCAAAATTTTGTACATTCTAAGCACAGACTGTAAGAGTGTAAAGTAAGAGATCACTTATCAAAACTTAACTGAAGCGGAACTGACTTTAACTTGACTATGGTATGTTCTTTGAAAAAAAAAAAAAAAATTACAGCCAGTTTACTTGAGGAGTCCTTACGAGCCCGAAGAGTATCTTCAAGTTACTGGATGCGACCTACTCTGCGATTTTGACCAGTTCTATGCTCTCACATCGCACAACGCACTCAATGAGACCGAATGGAGGAGCGAATGCGAATTCAGTGATGACTTGGAATTAGATACTTCTAGCATTGATTAAAATGATAACTTGTATATCGGATATGAGCTAATTGTAAAAACTCTTTTTTTTTGGACAACTTATTATGTTTCACCTATGTAATTTTGGAATTATTTTACTATCAAAAAGCCTTAAAATGTTTGGGTATTATTGAAATGGCAAAAGAACATGTAATTTGGAATTTTCTAAAAAAAATTATTATATCAATTAAAATGTATTCAATGTAAAAACTTTACGGAAGTAATTTTGTGAATGTTTTTATGTTACCCAATCCGGAGAATATCCCAATCCTAATATTATAAATGCGCAAGTGAGTTTGTTTCTTTTTAGGGTTCCGAACGTCCGAATAAAAAAACGGAACCCTTATAGGATCCCTCGTGTGTCCGTCTGTCCGTCGCTCACAGTCAATTATCTCCGAATCTAATAGACCGATTAAGTTGAAATTTAGTACACATATCAATTTCTGTGACCCAAATGCAGAGGTGTGACGTTAATAGATGAAATCTGTACATGGGAGGTCATTTTTGGGGGGAAGGTGGAAAATTAAAATTTTTTTTTTTAAAAACTGCATCATGTGACATATCAAATGTGACATATCAAGACCTTCCGTCTTGTTGTGAAGATCTTAAATGTATTTTTTTTTTGTAATTTTAAAATAAATAGTTTCCATGACCATCCCCCCCCCCCCTCCATCCCCCCATACCCTCTTATCTCCGAAACTACTGAACCTAAAATTTTGAAAAAAAAATACAGAAATTAGTTTTCTACTCATAGATTATAGGAAGTCCATGATATTAAGAAGTCCATGATATTAAAATAACATGGTAAATCACTCAACATCGTTCGGAACCCTCTTCACGCGAGTTCAACTCGCACTTGTCCCGTTTTTTTGTTACGGTTTCACGCCTTAACTATTCAACCGATCATCATAATAGATTCACGATATCATATCATGATACATGATCATGATTATGATCTCATCAATACAATTTGGCATACAAGTTGTCACGACAAAAGCACATTTTTCCAGAAAAAGCACTGTCCCCGAGGAATCATCAAAAATATAAATATAAACCAAACAATTCATTGCGTGATGCCGAACCACTATTAAGAAAGTATGAATTGTATTTTATAAATATTCTCATACATACCAAATATACAAAAAAAAAAAAATCATAAAAATCCATCCAGTCGTTTCGGAGGAGTTTTGTTACAAACACTGTGACACGAGAATTTTATATATTAGATATTTTAGAGGTTAACATCATAACCAAGTTAGCAAACCATTTCTAACTGTACTCTGTTATTGCAAGCTTTGTCTTTGAATGCAAATTGAGTTGAAACTCGTGTTCTTTCTAACCGTTCGCCAAACTTTGCTGTTTTGATGAGCTGTGAAAGTTGGTCTACTGGTTCAAATCAACAAAAAATTCGAAAATATTTTACATATTTTTTTCAGATTAATTATTCATAACACGTGACAAAATCTCAGACATTTTATCAACCAATGCCAGTTAATACATATATAAGATAACTATTTTCATTGGGATGATAGATTGGGAGACATATCTCTATTTGTTCAACCACTTGTTTAACTTTTGACATCTACTTGTGAACGTAAATTATTAAAAAAAAAAAACAATGTTATCATGCCAAATATATTTATATTTGAATAAAGTACATGTATTAAAAAAATAGTTTCTTTTTATATGACTCCAATTTATGCTAGCAGAGTATTTTTAAAGGCTAAGAAAACAAACATTTTAGAAGTAACCAAAAAAAAAAAAATTACCTATGCTCTTTAGGTGTAAATTTCATGTAAGTGGTATTATAGAAAGCCTTCTAAAACCTTGAATGAATCTCTCTCATTTTCTGAATTCATAAAGGCTAACACTATCAAATGTCTTGTACACTTAATGGCTTAGTCATATGTTATATTTCAGCGGCTTATGGAGAAAGAGTAACAGATTCGTTGTTCGTAGAAATGGTTTGCAACCAGCCACATGAATCAGACTTTTAAGTCAACACACCAGCACAATATAACAAGTGCAATTAATCCTGAATTCTGTTAATCGGGTCCTTTTTTGATGCCAGAAAATCTCTCAGCATAATCAAACCAACTCTAGGCATTGTTGTTGTTATTTGCCTTAATAAATGCTTGTCTAGAGAATTTTATTTAAGTTAAGGTCGACAGACTGGCTGACGCTCCATTTGATGGTGGGTGGTTACTGAGTCGTACAAGTGCTGCAAGTGCGCTGCCGACCATATTAGGATTAAGGATAAGGGATAGGGAAATTGGCTCACTCAACGAAACAATGGCACACATGCTGTTATTTCATGGTGATCTTCTGTAAGGAGGTGGTTACTGTCGCCAGCCGAACGCAGTGTGCACTGCCACTACTTTCTAAATCTAGATAAGAGCGAACTTTGAAAAGTTCATTTCCAAAATTGACCTAGCCGGGAATCGAACTCGGGACCCATGAAACAGAGCGTTAGGGCAAGCGTCCTAACCACTCATCCAACGGGCTTTTCAAAATCTCTGAATGGAACTTTTTATAATAATACGAAAACTCTTTATTTGTCCATCTGTGATCATTTGTCAGCAGCTGAACGATACAAAAATGCATTGGGGATGCTGTTGGAGCTGATTCGAACCCTGCGCACCAGAGATGCACACCGTTTCCTCATAGTGGTCTAGAAACAGTCTGCTTTGAAGAAGTCTCATAGCGAACATTCCTGACGCACTACAGAACCTTGGCAGGCTCGTGTAGCACTGGTGTTTGGTATGATTGGTTGAGTGCGTAGTTCATGTAAATAAAATGCTACTACAGCGCCTCCTATTTAATGGTGGCCGACTGACTCTCTCTCATGTATAGAGTTCGTCTTCCTTATATAGAGTTCATGTATAGAGTCAACATATTATTAGTCCTTACAGATAACGCTCTGCGCTCTTATGTTTTTAATTCTGCATAATTTTCCAGACCAGAGGTTAGGTACTAAGTGACAAACTAAAGGTAATTTAAATACCTGTTTGACCCTTTTCCATGGCACGCAATTTAATAGAAAAGTTATCTGGACATGGACATTGGACACCCCCCAATATATATAACAACATAACACATATTTACAACAATTATTATGTTAGTTCTGTTTGGTCGGTCTGAGATTTGTTTACCAAATATGTTTGTATTTTGGTAGAACGATGTAGTAGTTTTAAAAGATTCTAATAGATGGCGCCAACTACGGACGCCATGAATTGTAATATGAAGATACATTTTTAACGTATTTTTAAATTATTCAGTGGCTGTTCTTTCTGCAAAGAGCAAAGAAAATAATTTCTTGGATTGCAATCTACCGATAAATTAAATTAGGAATGAATTGGGCATCTTATACCACTATATTTAGTTGTAACCGCTTACTAAATTCCAACTTAACAAAATAAAAAATATATTGAGAGGCTTTTAAAAGCCTTTTACTATTATTTTTATTCAAGTGGTGTTTGAATTGCGTCCGCTGTACTAAATTATTCCAAATTGCCTAAGTTCCGATTCAACCGCAATAATGGATTAATAATTGTAATTAGCGCCTTAATGGCTTTCACACAATAAAATGGCGAGGTTTAATTGAAATTCTTCGATAAAGACTTTTTTCTTTTTGCAAATTTATTAATATATATTTTTATTTTTAGGATTTGAATAAATGAGTAGGTACTTACCTATTTCATAATTTTGTTCGATCTAGCGCCATCTTAACGGCGTTGATGCAATTAATAGTTTTTAAATAAAAACACAGATGGCGCTAGTTACCTGTTGACGAGCCTGTTTGATGAGTGGTTAGGGTGCTTGCCTTAACGTGCCTTAACGCTCTGTTCTAGGGTTCCCGGATTCGATTCCCGGCTGGGACAACTTTGAAAAATGAACTTTTAAAATTTGGCTCTGGTCTGGATTTGGAAAGTAGTGGCAGTGCAGACTGCGTTTTCGCAGTCATTTGGGCAGCCCGTCTGGCGCCAGTAACCACCCCCTTACAGAAGACCACCGTGAAATAATAGCACGTGTGCTGTTGTATTTCGGTGAGTAAGTAAGGAATGCCAGAGCCCATTTCCCTATCTCCTTTCATTTATCTTTATTGCATAAAAATTTTTAGGCGTTAAATAGTTAAGGCGTGAAAAATTAACAAACAAATAAACAAAGTCACTTTCGCATTTAAATACAAATGCGCCATTTTTTATACTAAGACATGATTTCAAGATAGTTTCGTAGTGTTCCCTAAGGTTACAAATTTTACATACTATGCACGTATTACAAACTAGATGGTACAGTGCTTCTGTGCAACATAACTGATAAATAGACAAGCTAAATAGGACCAGTCAGTTCTATAAGTGGATTGTATTGGAGTTCGCTCGGTTCTAGTTGGTGTGCTCTGTACTCACATCAGCGGGAGACAAACTTAATTCGGCGGAGAAATGGGTGAGCGTTCCTGTGCCGAGTTTGTGCCATCGGCCGGATTAATGAGTGCTGCCAATAACAGCCATTCACTAAGCTCTGGTGCCAAGCTATGGAATTGTAGCGGGATTAGCTTGTCAAAGCCACAAATCGACATTAAACATTTACTTATACAAATTTACGCTATAAATAGGCTTGTACCGTTTAGGTTCCGATGGGTCGAGTGGTTAAAGTATTAGCTCTAAGACTCTAAGGCTCCCAGTGCGATTCGTGTATAATACAATCATAGAAATGCACGTTTGGTTTGAATGTAGATTTCCTAGTGTGTTTGTAAGTCTGTAGAATGCTTTCTATAATAGGATTTTATTTACAAAACACTTCAGCACTTAATTAGTTTTCGCGTATAAATGGAAATAGACGGTTTATTTATAAATATATCGATTGAGACAATATTATCCGAAGTCTCAAATTAGGGTTGTTCGAATCTTGTTCGATTAAACCCCTGAACTCCTGCAAGACACAAGTTTGTGCTTTCACCGCAAAAAGGCCCCATTTGTAGCGACACCTAACTTTCAGGGCACTCCCCTCGAAATATCAAAGAGCATTGCTATTCTGGGTCTAGAAATTTCGAGTAAGGTCGAGTTTAGATGTTATTTGGAAGAAAAGGCTACTCTAGCTTCAAAAAAAATTGGCGTGTTGAACAAGGCAAAGCAGTATTTCTCATCGGAGTAATGCCTTATTTATACTTTATAAGGCCCAAATTAGGCCCCACATGGAGTACTGTTCTCACCTCTCACCTTAGGGCTGGCGCGCCTAAGTACCAGCTAGATCCATTTGACATCTTACTTGATACTCATACAGCAATGATTAGAACCTCTTAGTTTAAGAAGAGATGTAGCCTCTCTCTGTGTGTTCTACTGGCTGTACAATGGCGAGTGCTCGGATGAGTTGTTCCAATTAACGCCTACCTCAAACTTTTACCACCGCACTGCGCGCCATAGACGCGAAGTTCATCCGCATTACTTGGATAAAGTGCCGCTGCGCACAGTTCGGATGAGTAGAAACTTTATCCCACGGATGCGCGAACTTTGGAACAATCCTCCCTTCTTAGGTGTTTCTATCTAGTTACAATATGAGCTTATTCAAGCGAGCAGTGAACAAATTCCTGCAGGGTCGGCTAAGCGCGTGTATCCCCTGGTGTCGCTTGTGTCCTTAGGCGAACGGTGGCCTTGATCGGTGTCCTTACCATCAAGTGGACCGTCAGTCCGCCTGCCACATTTAATAATATAAAAAAATAGCAATTTTGAGTAAGTTAGCTATTTTGTGGCATAGATTTTCGAAGAATAGACATGGTAAAAAACAACGGACAAGTTAGCGGGCCGCTTAGTCGTCTATAAACACAACCATTGCAAAAGTCCCAACAGCCCTATCTGCCCACCTTTTCCACTTCCACACTCAATCCTTAACCAGCCGCTCTCTTACACTCGATCTAGTAGAAAATAGTATAAAACTATTAAAAAACATTAT
This sequence comes from Bembecia ichneumoniformis, assembly GCA_910589475.2. Taxonomy (NCBI): domain Eukaryota; kingdom Metazoa; phylum Arthropoda; class Insecta; order Lepidoptera; family Sesiidae; genus Bembecia; species Bembecia ichneumoniformis. The sequence goes on from OU342541.1 coordinate 14,180,427, forward strand.
AAAAAGTGAAATGTCGATTTAGTAGCCGTAAGGCACACTGCGTTTCGCAGTCATTTGGGTAGCCATCACCGAGCCCTTACAGAAGACCACTTTGAAATAGCAGCATGTCTGCTATTGTGTTTCGGTGAGTGAATAAGGATGCCAGAGCCCATTTCTCTTTCTAATTCCTTATCCTTAATCCTACTATGGTGGGCGGCGCACTTGCAGGTCCTATTACGTTGCTTGTGTTATAGGTGATGGTAGGCTACCATCAAGTGGACCGTTAGACTGTCTGACGACCTTAACATCATAAAAACTAAACAGTATAAGTCGATGTATTGTACATTTGCGCACTGCGTTTCTCAGCCGTAACCTAGTCAGAGCTTGAGGTGACAGTAATTACCCCACTTACAGAATAACACCGTGAAGTAACAGCGTGTCTTGTTCAGAAAGGGACGCCGAAGCCTATTCTCTGTCTCTTATAATTATCTATCAAAGTTCCTCCTGGTGTTTTTTGTTCTTGTTGTGACTATCTGATCCAGTCCGCTTTAAACCAGTTCTGTTGGAAAATTATGGGGAAGGCCTATGTCCCGCAGTGGACTTATATCGTCAACCTTAACATTTACTATCACTAATTCGACAGTAATCTGCTGTTATCGTTTCTGTTGGCACTTCTCGTTTATTTAATTTAGTTAGCGATTGACGTATTCAGTCCTCTCATCATTTCGTAGTATGACAACTGTGACTAACTGTGTACAATAAGGTATATAGGCATTGATTTATTGACTATAGTAATGACGCATACTAGGTAGATATACATATAATTAAAACAATGTTTGTATTTCGTATAATATTTACTTTTTACACTATTTTTGTTTATTATAATGTACAGTGTCCATATTATTGTTTTGACTTAAGTAAATATAATATTTACCGAGTATGTCCGCTCGCCTGTAAATAGAAATAAATAAATAAAACAGTATCAATCAATGTTAGGCTACTACTCGCGCTAAAAGTTTTAGAATTTAAATTTATTCATTTCAGCACTAATTCAAAAGTAATTTTCAACTTTATGATTAACTGTTTCGCCAAAAAGGTAAACTCGAATATAACGTATAAACACTTTCAAATTTTTTTCGTATTTGTAAGAAAGTTGAGTAAGTTTCAGTAAAATTTTGATTAAAACATAAAATGTATTAATAATTATGGATAAACAAAAAAATATATCAAATACTAGGCCGCAGCTCATACTACGTCTTCAATTTGGATTTCGTACAAAATGTATGATAGTGTTATGACTCACCAGGGAACGTTCTAGTTATGACTCACTATGGAACGTTCTAGAAAAACGACTTCGCCTACAATTTCTGGAAAAATTATTGTCAAGGGAAATTGATCCTTATGCACACAACATAGAGTTCACATACAACAGAAATAGCGTTCCCGAATTTTCAATGACCTGTTTACAATACGTGTTTACAAAAGTTGTTTACTTCTAATTGTTTGTTGTTTGTTTGTACTAAATTCGAGAAAGATCTAGACGATTAGCAGCGGATATAAATAGGCGAAGTGGGAGCTATCGACACAGTTCGATTCTGCGATTCGAAAGCGATACTACGGAACTATACCTGCGACTCATTACGGAATTACGGACGACTTTTGGCAAGTTTAACGGATTTAAAGAAGAAGTTTAGCCCTATTGGAAGTCATCTTGGTTTGTGGCAATAAATAGTTGATTTTCGCCCTTACACGGCAATTTGACTCACCCCACACTTAACAATAGGTATCACATATATTTTATTTAATATCTTTATATCACTTTAGAAAATGCTAAAACACAGTATCAATATCGAGTGTAAAACCACTTTCAAGTCATTAACTACTTGTACTCGTAGTAAAAATAATCTTATTTCTTCTTAATAACTTATCCTTAATACTACTAAGATCGGTAGCGTTGCTATAGGTGACGGTGGCCACCGTCGCGAATAACACAAACAACAATACAGTTGCTACAAGTGCGCCGCCGACTACAGTAGGATTAAGGATACGGGATTGGATAGGAAAATGGGCTCTGGCATCCCTCACTCACTTACAGAAACACAACAGCACACGTGCTGTTATTTCACGGTAGTACTTTTTAAGGGGGTGATTACTGCCGCCAGACGGGCTGCCCAAATGACTACGAAATTCAGTGTGCTCTGCTACTACTTTCTAAATCTAGACCAGAGCCAAATTTGAAAAGTTCATTTTCAAAGTTGACCTTACCAGGAATCGAACCCTAGAACAGATTGTTAAGGCAATCACCCTAACCACTCATCGAACGAGCTCGTCAAACTATTGCATTTTAAGAATAAAAAAAAACACAGTGAGATATACTATTTTTTTTATGTTAAGATCGGCAGACAGACTGACGGTCCACTTGTGGCTACCGTCATCTATAACACAAGCAACGCCAAAGCTGCTACCAGTGCGCTGCCGACTACAGTAGGATTAAGGATAAGGGATTAGGAGGGGATAGGGAAATGGGCCCTGGCATCCCTTACTCACTCACTGAAACACAACAGCACACGAGCTGTTATTTCACGGTGGTCTTTTGTAAGGAATTACATTGATTTTGATTGAAATTACATTTAAAATATTTCCAATAAGCTAAAAGGCTAATACAGAGAAAATAATGGAGTACGTTTGTATGGACAAAACGTTGTAGCTTTTATCCTATCACTTGTACCGTGGCGTAGTTTGTTTTACCAATGCACATTCGGTGCCTTCCACCTGATGACGCTCATTCACCAACTGCAACTCCTAATCTGACTTTTAGCTCACTTTTGCATAGGTTTTAGGTAAGAGTTAGTTAAAAGCCATAATAAATCATTTGCATTACAACTATTAGCTTAAAGCTCTACGACGAATTTTGTGAAAGGTTTCGTATCCTAAAAGTTTAATATTACTAGTTGAATGAAATTCACAAATCCTTAAAAATTCACTTAAAAATTATCGATAGGTAAACTAAACTGAATTTGTCGAAATATTTCGACTGTATACATTCTTAACACAAATATCAATCTTAGATGTTTCATCGATAATTGTGTTAAGAATTTCAACAATAATATGAGACATTTCTCATCAAGCATCAAAAGCACGTGAGCTTTTTTCACGCACTTATCTGTTGACTGCAGAAAGCTATCTGTCCTGCCACTCAAGTGAACTTGTTTATTAGTTATTAGAAACTAGTTGAGCCTGCTACTTCGTACGCGTGGTATTCGGTGTAACTTTTTTGTTTGTAAACCGATTGGAATGAAACAAACACTAAGAGCGTTATTACAAAAAAGATAAACAGACATTGAACATGTGTCTAAAAAATTTTTTTATTACAAAAGCGTGTTTAAGCAGTTAGAGTTAGGCACGGTTTAAATAATACTTTTCATATTTAAATACATGTCAATACTTGTCGAAGCCTCAAAGTTAGTCTAAACTGCTTTGTCTCTAATTTTCGCAAGTTGTATTTAGTGGTGTGGTTATGATTATGATGAAATATCGGGTTGTTTTACCTTTTATTCTTGAACCCAATTTTCTTCACGTTCTCGAATTTTTATTTTAATATTGCAATTGTGCATTTTTTTCCATATTACTTGAAATAATTTTTATTTATATTATACTCATTTGACAATGAGTAATGACGATTGACAAGTCTCGATAAACACATTCCATTCTTTCAACCGATCCCTGTTCTATGTGTACAATGTACTCATTATATACGTAAGTTTTGGTTCCAAAACATACTTATGGCGGTGTATTTAGAGCAATAATTAATTTATAATCACACACGGCACTGTTTTATTTATATATAGATAATTTTAAAATATTTTTCTGCGCAGGATATTCTATTAGCACATAACAAATTTGCATAGAAAGGAACGTTTCGGATTGAACCAAATGAAGTTGAACGAACGTTTTGTAATGTTGCTATTTTATTGTTACTATTTGCTATTTTATAATTTTAAAATAGCAACATTTGGTTGCCTATAGGTTGCCTAGCGATGTTTTGGTTAGTCAAAGAACAAACACGATTTTGTAATAGCGAAGGTTAAACATTATTTGAGGCAGGGTTTAAACTGTGAAATTGTACACAAATGTCATTAGACGCTGTTTGACAAAACACGTGTTGAGACATAGTTTAGTATTTTTTTTTGTAATAACACTGTAAATGTTACGGGAAGCTTGCTGTTATATGTGCGTACAGTAATGAAACGCAGTTTCATGATCAACGTATATTTCCGACTGACTGACAATATTATTTGATACCCTATATATATAATAATAATAATAATAACTACCCTACATTACATTCCTCCACCTTAAATTGACACTAGATAATGAATAACAAAATAAAATAATAACAAAGAATAAAGTTTATACACATATCAATTTATACCTTATAGTTTACATGCTTTAGCCTACACTTTCGAATAGGTCGGGCGACGGGCGATATAGGGGCGGCAGGTGGCGTACTGTAATCTTCTTTATTATCACGAGCCGGTGAAGGAGGCGCCACGCGAGCCGGAGACGCCGAGCCCGCGCGTGGGCGCTCCGGCTGTTCCTCGCCTGCGCTCTCATCCCGCCTATCTATGCAGGGACTAGCGACCGAATGCGGTAATGGTGACGGAAGCGATGACGAACCCGTAGGGACTACAAGCGAGCTCCGCGACCTACGTTTTAGCTGGTCGACATGCCTATGCAATCTATTCCCCTCACTATCTATAACGCTATAGTCGTTTAACCCTGCCGAACTTACTACAGTTCCCGGAGCCCATTTTTCTCCCTTAATGTACTGACGATACCATACGTCCTCCCCCTCTCTCATCTCCCTGCTCGTCCCCCCCGCACATTCTACCTGCTTCTGTTGCGCATTTCCTACCCTCGCTTCTCTATCAGGTTTCAGTGCGTCCAGTCTTGTCCTCAATCGCCTCCCCAAAAGTATCACGGAAGGGGGTTCTCCCGTTGTAGCATGTTCCGTATTCCTATAATACATCAGATATGTGTTTAATGCTTCATTTATATCAGTTCTTTGTGATATAGCTTTTTTAATTACCCTTTTTAAGGTTTTGACGGCATTTTCAGCCGCACCGTTCGATGATGGGTGATATGGAGCAGTATACACATGTCTGATTCCACAATATTTAATAAAATTCGCGAATTCTATACTCGTAAATGGCGGTCCGTTGTCGGTAACTATCTGCCTAGGTATACCCCATCTACTCCATAGTTCTCTAAGTTTCCCTATGGTGCTACTCGCGGCCGTACTGGGAACTGCAAAAACTTCTAACCATTTAGACGTCGCGTCTACGACTACAAGGTAAACTTTACCAGCGATCGGGCCCATAAAGTCTAAATGCAAACGAGTCCAGGGCCGCGTATGCCAGGGCCAGGGCCTCGGCGGCGCGAGCGCCGGTGCGTCCGCCACGGCAGCGCACACCTCGCAGGCGCGGCACTCGCGCTCCACCGCCTCGTCCACGCCGGGCCACCACACGTAGCTACGCGCCAACGACTTCGACCTTACGATGCCCATGTGCGGTTCATGAATTATTTTCAATACTTTACTGTAGCAAGCCTCCGGAATGACAACCCTGTGACCCCACGTTACGCAACTAAGTTCCTCATACAGCTCTTTTTTGCGATTAAAGTAAGGCATTAAATTTCTTATTTCGCATGCCTGCGGCCAACCATCCCTAATGTAACTCAACACCCTACTTAATATCGGATCTTTTTCAGTTTCTGTTTTTAACTCATTATAGTCCAATAACAAGGCGTCCTGAGCGAAATGTAAATAAGTTTGCTCCGGAACGGCGTCGCTAACTACTGTCCGATCTCTCGTGCTCACCGGTAGGCGCGAGAGGCCGTCTGCGCAGTTCTCGTCGGTTCTAATATATTCTATATCGTAATTGTACGCCGAAAGAATTACTGCCCACCGTTGCATTCGACTGGCCGTCATTGTAGGTATACCTGTATGGGGTCCAAATATAGATACTAGCGGTTTATGATCCGTGCGTAATACAAATTTCCTTCCATAAACATATTGATGAAATTTTTGCATACAAAACACTATCGCTAATGCTTCCCGATGTATCTGTGAATAGTTAGCCTCCGCCGGTGTGAGCGAGCGCGACGCGTAGGCGACCGGGCGCTCCCCACTCCCGCCGGGCTGTGATAACACTCCACCGATTCCTCGCGCGCTCGCATCGCACGTTACTATCAGAGGTCGCTTTGGCTCATAATGCGCCAGTACATCGGTACTAGTTAAAACCCGCTTTATTTCCGTAAAAGCCTCATTACATTCCTCGCTCCAATACCAATCGACTCCCTTTTGTAATAATTTGTTTAAAGGTAATAACAAGGAACTGAAATTTCTTACGAATCTAGAAAAGAAATTTACCAACCCGAGAAAAGAACGCAACTCACTAACGTTCTCGGGTGGTTCAATTTTAACAATTGCTTTTATTTTTGACTGATCAGCTTTTATTCCTTGTTTAGAAACAATATAACCCAAATATTTTACTTCGTCGACTAAGAAAATACATTTTTGTCTTTTTAATTTTAATCCGCTTCCCGACACCCTTCTAAAAACCTCTTCGAGTGCCTTTAAATGTTCCTTCTTAGTCTTACCGCCTACGATCACGTCGTCCAGGAAGACCTGGACGTCTGGAATTCCCTGGAAAAGATTAGTCATAATCCGCTGGAAAATACCTACGATCGAGGATAAGCCATACACTAATCTATTGTAACGGAATAACCCCCTATGTGTATTTATAACTGTGTACATTTTAGACTCGTCTAACTCCACCTGGTTATATGCCTGCGAAAAATCAATTTTACTGAAATATTGTGCCCCATTTAACCCTACCAGTACGTCTTCGATTCGAGGTAGCGGAAATCGGTCGATCAGCAAAACGGGATTAACAGTCGCTTTGTAGTCCGCACAAATTCGCAACGTACCGTCCGCCTTATTGACAGGCACCAGCGGCGAGGCCCAGTCGGAGCAGTCGACGGGCTCGATGACGCCGGCGTCCAGCATGGCGTCCAGCTCTGCGTCGACGCGTTCGCGCAATGCGTACGGCAGCGGCCGCGCGCGGTGAAACACAGGCACCGCCCCCTCTCTCACGCGCAGTGTCGCCTTGCCGCCCGTGTACCGCCCGAGCCCGCCACTAAACACTTCTTTATATCTGTCGAGTATAGTACACACATCTTTGTGAATATGTTCAACACACAAATTATTTAATCTTGAAACTTTTTTAAACGTGAGAATATTAATGTTTAATTCTGCTAACCATTGTCTACCTATTAAAGGAGTGGCGCCTTGGTTCATTATAAATAACTCTAATTGTTTTCCTTGTTGATCTTGGTACTGAACATAGGGCCGTATTATACCTAACGGCTTGACCTTTGTGCCATCGTAAAATCTCAAAACTGTATTGTCTTTAATAATGGGAAATTTCGAAAAATGTCTATCGTATGTCTCCTTGTTTATGCACGACACCGCCGTCCCGGTGTCTATTTCCATGTATATATTTGTGTTGTTTATAGAAATGGGCACACTTACTGCCTTATAATTGTTTAGAGCCAGAAGGTTCAGTCTCTCTTCGGCATCGTGGTCATCCTCACTGGACTCGCGATCCACGCCGCCGAAGTGGAATTGCCGCCGCTGACCTTGACCCCTCGCCCCACCGCGTCCGCTTGGTCTCTCGCGTTCCGTGCAAACGCGACGCAAATGCCCGACGTGTCGACACTTACTGCATACAAACTTCCGGTAACGACAGGTGCTATAGGCGTGATCGGTGGCTCCACACGCCCCGCAACCCATCGTCTCGGTTCTCGTGTGATCAGTGGGACTCGTTAATCCCGCACTGCCGTTCTTGAGTGCGCGTAAGCGCTCCTTCCCGCAGCTCGCCGTGCCCCTCCAGCCGTCCGAGCTCTTCGGCCTCCGCCCGTGATTCAGTGCATGCACCGCACTGGAACCCGCGGATGACACTGGTGCTCCCTCGACCTCCGCTGCATCTCTCTCCGCAGCTTCCAAGGAACTCGCCAGAAGCACCGCCCGAGCGAACGTGATTGAGTCATCCTCCGCAAACAACCTTTGCCTGATCAAATCACTTTTGAGTCCGCACACAAATTGGTCACGTAAATTTTCGTTTAGGTTGGCGGCGAATTTGCAGTTACGTGACATCTTCTTTAAGTCTGCTACGTAGGCCGCCACGTCTTCCGATGCAGCTTGGCGCTTTTGCCTGAATCGGAATCTCTCCGCTAGCGCTGATGGTGTTGGTTGTAAATGGTCCTTCATTAACTTAATGACTTCTGCATATGTCAATTCTGAAGGCTTATTCGGGCTTGCGAGGCTTACCAGCAGCTCATAAGCTTCGTCTCCAATGCTGGCTATTAGCGAGGGTAAGTGCAATTCACTCGCCACATTATTGGCCTTAAAGTACATTTCCACTCTGTCGATATACGACGACCATTGTCCCGTATTCAAATCAAATGCACTTAACTTCCCGATCGACATTTTACCGACTCGTTTAAAATAATATACGCGCAAATTATTTTATTTTCTCGTCGCCACTGTTATATGTGCGTACAGTAATGAAACGCAGTTTCATGATCAACGTATATTTCCGACTGACTTACAATATTATTTGATACCCTATATATATAATAATAATAATAATAACTACCCTACATTACACTTGCTACAATACATTAGTGAAAACAGCATTCAAATCGGTTAAGTCGTTTCTGAGATTAGTATGTACAAACGCACAGACAAACATACATACAACAGACTAAAATTGTAAAAACTATTCTTTTGACCTCGGTAACGTAATTACAATGTGATCAAATTGTTTTCTTTTTTTTTGAAAAAAAATAAAAATTAATGTACAGACTCAGCTCGTTTACGATTTTATTGTCTACTTGTATATATATTTATATATATATCTTATATATAAAAATGATTCCCTATTTCTCCTGGTCACGGCATCACGCGTGAACGGGTAGACTGATTTTAATTCGGTTTACGCTAATGGAAAGAGGGATAAACGGGGAATGTTTATTGTATATATAAAAATTGCACCCCGGGCGAAGCCGAGTCGGGTCGCTAGTATATTATAGATAATAGATATATGTAGGTTTACGCATTAGTGCACAGTAGATAGAAAAGTGGAATCTTTATTTCCTTATTATTAGTCTTTACGAGTTAAGATAGCATTCGGATCAAGACGACCGCGACGAGAGACCACGACCCGAGACCGCGACCGGCAACCGGTCGCAGGTCGCAGGGCGACAGCTACCTACGAATCTACGCGACACGAGTCGTGCGACCCATTTGAAACTCAGTATGCTTGCAGTTACTAAACTAAACGGTTGTATTCCATCACGACGCGTTTTAACTATGAACAGAAAAAGATTTCTTCGACAGTTATTAGAAGACGAAGAAGAAGAAGACGATGATATCCTTCTTTTATTATGTGCTCCGAAAAAAAGGATGAAAATCGATACATTGTTTACGTCGCGAGAAGAAGAGGGCTGCTTTCAGACACTCATAAAACGACATTTAAATTATAAAGAAGAAAAGTTCAGAAAGTATTGTAGGCTTAATCAAAGTCAGTTTAATTTTGTACTCAATAAAGGTGCGTTTTTACTAACTAACTCTATTAAAATTTCGTCTTCGTGCGAAGAAAACACGGCCATTTTGCATCTGTCGCGCCACGGCACTGCCTTGTGAGCGACCGAGTCGCGCGACGCAAGGCGCCGGCAGGCCACGCCCACACGTCGCGCGACTCGGTTGCTTGCATCCGTCAGCACTTCCTATTAATTCATATAAAGCAGTGGGTCGCGGTCGCCGGTCGCGGTCTCGAGTCGCGGTCTCGCGTCGCGGTCGTCTTGATCCGAATGCTACCTTTACCCAAATAAATTGGACCCCTCTTTAGATCGGACGACTTTTGATTTATGTTCAACATTACACAGGAGAAAGGTTGGTTACTGCAGTCACTACTAAAACTAGCAACTTAAGACATTGGAAAATAAATTACGAGATTTTTTTTATTGCGGGATCAAAAAACTTTTTTTTAAATATTTTATTGCGGGAAATTAGCCGTACTTTCATAATGACAACAAATTTTTCCTTTATTTTAGTAGATACTAACAGTAATAGTTATTTTAATTATAAAATAATTATTAAAAATAATTATAAATTAATTATAAAAATTAGTTATTTACTTTTTACTATTAACAAACAGACATACAGTACTATTAATGTGGACAAAATTGTTTAAAAACATAATATAGCGTATAGCTAATTACATGTTTCTTTTTATAATCTAAAATATTTTTAACTATGTAACTAAAGAACAACATAAGTTAATTTATACTAATATAAAGCTGAAGAGTTTGTTTGTTTATTTGGTTGAACGCTTTTAATTTTGGAACTGCCAGTCAAATTTAAAAAAAAAATATATTAAAGGACGGGTGTAACCACGGATCAAAGCTAGTTCAAAATTAAAAATTAACTTTTATGACCTCGGCTACCTAATTGTATACGTACTACTGTTGATCTCTGCATATAATTATTTACTTAAAAACTTTATTTACCGTATTTATGTAACTTTATTTATATAAAATCAATTATTTTATTTATTTAAGTTAATTTTATAGAAGAGTATTTCACTTTGTCTATGTGAAAAAAAAAACAATAGACATAACAAAATGACCTATTAAAATAAAATAGAGTATCATCTAAAATAGACCTATTAAAGGCACGGTAAAAGGTCTAATTAACATAAAAACCTTTCCGCTTACCCCAGTGTATGAAATTTTAGAATACAAAGTTGTCTTAAGTTCAATGTTTATTAGACATACTTAAACAACTTCGTTCTCTGAATCATTAATGTAATTTAGCGGCCTTAAGAGTGAGACGAACAGCTCGAGTTTCTCTTTCGCACCGACGAGTTATCGAAGACATCCAATTACATGACCAACGTAACAAAATTATAGTTATTAATGACCTCTAATGAGCATAGACAATTAGTCTGTAGCAGAATTTTACTGAATTTAATGACATGAACTGATAACGCCATCTAGTCCTAAACTGTCCTCCTGTTTTCATAATTTGGCATTTATCTGCAGAGGCAATAAAATGTATCCAAATTTCAAATATACACATAAACGTGTGTACCTTGTCGTAAGCAAAAATACGTATAAACGTAACATAGCATAAATAATAATTAGCACTGTCCACTTCATAATGCTCTGATTACAGTTTATTGTACTCATAAATATGTATACAGGACATAAATGACGAGTCCGTTGAATGAGAGGTTAAGGTGCTTGCCTTAACGCTCTGTTCTAGGGTTCCCGGGATCGATTCCCTACAGGGTCCACTTTGGAAATGAACTTTACAAAGTTGACTCTGGTCTGGATCTGAAAAGTAGTGGCGAGCACACTACGTTTCGCAGTCATAAGTCACGCAGTCAGCCCGTCTGGCGGCAGTAAAAACCACCTTACAGAAGACCACCGTGAAATAACAGCATGTGTGCTATTCTGTTTCGGTGAGTGAGTAAGGAATGCTAGAGCCCATTTTCCATCCCTTATCCTTAATCCTACTGCAGGCGGCAGCGCACTTGCAGAACTTGTAGCATTGCTTGTGTTGTAAGCGACGGTAGCCACCTGCCATCAAGTGGACCGTCAGCCTGTCTGCCGATCTTAACATAAAAAAAAATTGAAAGGGTCTTTCATCACGACAATACTAGACCACACACATCTTTAGCCACTTAGAAAAAATCAAGAGAGTTTGACTGGGAGGTGTTAATGCATCCGCTATTTAGCTCCGCCTTCGGATTTCACCTGTTTCGGTCTCTTCAGAATTTTTTAGCCAGTATCGGGTTAACATCAACAGAGGACTGCGAAAACTACTTGTCGCGTTATTTTGATCAGAAGCAAGCACGTATACAGAGGGGGGGATAGTTGGGATTTATCCCTCCCCGAAATCTGACTGAAAAAAAAAACGATAGATGTTATTCATTCAGAAATTGAATTAAAAAAATGAGTTACTCAAACCTATTGTCATTACATTGAGAGAACTATCCTGCACAAACAGAGTCTACATTCATAGCTGCGATGGAAAAAAGTAGTTTCTTGATTTCTCTAAAAACCTGTGAAAGATTTTTCAGAAAAATTAAAGTAAAGTACAGTGATTACAGCGATTTTTACACAATTCACATGGTTGTTACAGTGTTTGTCCCCCCCCCCCCCCCCCCCCCGAACCAAAAGTCTGGATACGTGCCTGATCAGAAGTCCCAAAATTTTCACAGCAACGGGATCATGTCACCACTACTAAGATGGCAAAAAGTCATTGAACAAAATGGTAGGTAATATATTTCTGTAATTAAATGTAAGAAACTTTTTCCCCAACCTATTATGTATGTCGTGAAAAATTTCGTCACGCAGAAACATCAATGTACGAACACGATAAATAAATATCAAATACGTGTACGATTTATATTCAATAAACGTAAACGAAATTTCCACCAAATTGATATATCGTGTAAGGTATTTCAAATACCCAACATTCGCGTCTGTAATGTACCAACCTAATGAATATAGATCACTGTTCCTGTGAGTATTATGTAACAACTAAAACAAATTCTATGTCGAGATTTGCGGGATCTACAGGACGTCTCGTTGCGGACCTGAGGCTTCGTACTCGATCAAGGTGAAACATCAACACACATGCGTATTGAGTGTGAATTATGGTGGGATTATTTATGTTAATAGTAAAGCTGTTACCTATAACAATCATCATCTAAAGAGAAGTCTGTCCATTTTATAGGTGGATGTCCTACACTGCCCTTATCGGTTCTCTGGAGAGGGGCAGTCTCTGTGCTATTTGAATCGGCTCTATTTACTATGCATTCAAATTCATTGTCACTTCATCTTACAAATCCACCGGATTATGTCGGTGACTTTCTACAGATCTCCTCATTCCTGATTCGATCTCGCATTGTAAGCCTTATAGCCTCTTCATAGCTTTTACGAGGCGCCTAATTAGAGATCCCATTTCAAAGCCATATATAATCACTGGCAACACACATTAGAAACGTTAACGCTTTAATGAACTTATTTAATTTATACATAACTTTCAATTGTTCTCCGAGTTAAATTCTGCGAAATAGCTTTTAAATGGTACTGTACGGCCGTTTCTGAAATAGTGGTATTTAAATACTACAGCGGCAGTGTGTAATTACACTGCCCTTAAACTGTAAACAACACCTTAACTTAAGGAATAGGGTTGGCTACAGAAAGAGATCTCGAATGAAAATTCAAATATTGAGAAGATATTTTTTTTTTAAATAGACACAACATATATTTAAATTTGATTAATCTTAAGTGTTTGCATGTTAATTCAGGAATTCCATCTATTTTATTCAAATTATAATAATAATAATAATAAATAAATTTTTATTTCACAAAAAATGCAAAACTACATTTAGTACACAAATTATACATACTCACAACTATAATCGCCAATTGCATTATATTACATTATATATTTGCACAATATGTATGCCAATCAATGTATGCCAACAATGTATCTCAGGTGCCAGCAACCTTTCCCATATTATAAATCTATTTCAAAGAATTTAGTACCTATATAATTCTAAATTCTTTAAAATTTAATTTAAAATTCTAAATTTCTAATTCTAAATTTTAAATTTTATATGATGCAAGAGTATAGAATAAGTTATTGCTCATGTATTTTGTTAGGCGTTATTAATTTTGAATTATTTCATCAGGCGTTAAGAAGGTTTGTGTCAATTATGTATGTAATTTGTATTTTATAATGTGCAGTGGAAACAATGGTAATGTTGAACGATATCGTTATCATTAACCTATATTAGGGAGAGACCGTAAAAAATTCTAGAAAGAGCAAAATAAAGCCTCTAACATTGATAAAATAATCCTCAGACCTAATAAGAACTAAAGAGAGAATTTTACGCACAAAATAGTGAAGCTATTTTTATAAACATGTGTGTCAATTTTTATTTATTTTTAATGCTTTTTTTTGTTGAAGACTGGTTTTTACACCTTTTCATTACGCAGTTCGGCATTTTCATTAGTAAATATTTTAATTATACGTCAACTTATAAGGCGAGGCGTAGTTTTACCGTCTTCACTCTATCGTCCATAGTTTTTTATTTTGTCTTTCATCATTGTAAAGCATTGTCTTTCGTCTTTAAAAAACTACTATTATAAAATACCGATATTATCTATTTAACACTATTTTTGCATTAGCGAACGCAGAATATAATTTGAAAATTTGCCTCTCTGTATCTATTCTTTACATATAATAAAATCGTAAATGACCCGTGTGTACATACATATATTAAAGATTTAAAAAAAAAAAAAAAAAAAAAAAAACAATTTGTATTAGTTGTACTTAATATGTTACCGAGGTGAAAAATACAGTTTTTAGAATTTTTGTCTGTTTGTCGGTTTGTCTGTGTGTTTGTAAACTCTAATCTCTGAAACAGCTTAACCGATATCATTGATATGTTGTCGCAAGCTTAGAGTTTGTTTCATTCCAATCGGTTTAAAAACAATAAGCTACTACGTGGAAGTCGCGGGCTCAGCTAGTGTCTTAATAAATAAATTTATTGTGTAGTTGTCTGATTGCCCAACATAACTGTATTTCATGAGTTACGAAGTATGGCAGTCACCTAGGTACTAGTGGACCTTAGTCGTCTGTCACCACTTATTATAAAAAACGGGACAAGTGCGAGTTGAACTCGCGTGAAGAGGGTTCCGTACGATGTTACCTATCCGCACAATATTGAGTGATTTACCACGTTATTTTAATATTATGGACTTATAGCTTTTCCTATAATCTATAAGTAGAAAACTAATTTCTGTATTTTTTTTTTCAAAATTTTAGGTTTAGTAGTTTCGGAGATGGGGGGGGGGGGTAGTCAATTTTCATCTATTTTCTTGAATAACTTGGAAACTATTTATTTTAAAATTACAAAAAAATACATTTAAGATCCTCGCAACAAGACCTTCCATTTGATATGTCACACGATGCAGTTTTCAAATTATTATTTTTTAAATTTTCCACCTTCCCACCAAAAATGACCTCCCATATACAGCTTTCATCTATTCACGTCACACGTCTGCGTTTGGGTCACAGAAATTGATATGTGTACCAAATTTCAACTTAATCGTTCCAGTAGATTCCGAGATAATTGACTGTGAGCGACGGACAGACGGACACACGAGTGATCCTATAAGGGTTCCGTTTTTTTTTCGGACGTACGGAACCCTAAAAACAATCACAACCTATTCAATTTAGGGTTTCATTTATTTTATACACTAACAGTGATGGACTATTTCATTCCTTGAATATTTATAGTTTAAGATGAATTTGTTATGAATTAATTTGGGGCCGAAACAGTGGAAACAGCCAATCCTGTCTTATCCACGCGATTCCTCGCGAAGGACGTATCGGATAGCAATTTATCAAAGTCACAACAGGCCCACGTCGACATTAATTATTGCGTTTTGAATAACGTCATAGCATCGCCAAGCGAAGAGCTCCAACGCCGATACAATGGAGATGGAATTTTGGCATGCGGAATATTCACAACGTGGACTATGTTGTGTAAGCTTTCCCGTGATATATTTTAAGCAGTCCGCGGGTGCTGTAGCTGTAGTTTAAGGACTATGAGATTCGGGTAAAGACTAACCGACAAAAAGGTATATTAAAGAAAAAAAAAAACGGGACAAGTGCGAATTGAACTCGCGTGAAGAATGTTCCGTACGATGTTACCTATCCGCACTATATTGAGTGACTTACCATGTTATTTTAATATCATGGACTTCTTATAGGTTTTCCTATAATCTATAAGTAGAAAACTAATTTCTGTATTTTTTTCAAAATTTTAGGCTCAGTAATTTTGGAGATAAGGGGGAATAACTTGGAAGGAAACCATTTATTTTAAAATTACAAAAAAATAGATTTAAGATCTTCACAACAAGACCTCCCATTTGATATGTCACACGATGCAGTTTTCAATTTTTTTTTTAATTTTCCACCTTCCCTCCCAAAAATGACCTCCCATATACAGATTTCATCTATTCACGTCACACCTCTGCGTTTGATATGTGTACCAAATTTCAACTTAATCGGTCTAGTAGATTTCGAGATAATTGACTGTGACCGATGCACAGACGGACACACGAGTGATCCTATAAGGGTTCCGTTTTTTTATTCGGACGTACGGAATCCTAAAAACAGGGAGTTTACTCTTTTTTGACTATGCAACAGGAAAAGAGGGTAAATAAACGCGGCATTTATTATGCCACAATAGAATTAGATGAAGCGGCGACATCTATCGGATTTGGGTAAACGTGCTTAGAAGAACATAACGCTTTTTAGTTAACGCTTGTATTAATTTTGTAACGCTTGTAGAATGAAACTAGTATTAGTAAAAAATAAACTAATTGGATACAGACCAACATAAGCAACGTTTCATGTAAGGCCGAAATTTTAATTATGTATTTTTATGATATTGTGCGGCAGGCAATGGAACATTAATCAGAAAGTGAGAAGTTACTGTAACGATGCGACTGATAGGAAAAAGGTATAGGATGAATGAGAACAGGATTACGGACTCATATTCACGCATCGAAACACAATAGCACATGTGCCGTTGTGTTTATTTATTTTATTTTATTCTCAACAAAAACCCTACAGCAATAGAGCAGAAATAATATACACAAAAGACATAAAAGACATCACCAAGCACATTGCCACTTACAGGGTTTCATTATGTATCCAAATTACCCATTTTTTTTAATGGTAAAGTCGACAGACAGGCTGACGGTCCACTTGATGTTGAAAAGTAAGTTGATTTTAGACGATGGGGAAAAGGATCTAGGTAAGGAGTTAGGATGTGTGTGTGTTTGTGTGTGTATGCTGTGTACGTTTGTGTGTATGCGTGGGCGCACGAGTGATTATTTGTCCTTCAGCGTATTCACGACACTGCGCTTGAAGGACGCTCTCGGCAGGTGGAAAATGTCCAAGTCTATAAACTTATCGTTATAAATTGTGGGTAATCCGTGGTATATCGAGTTAAGGTCGTAATTAGATCGAGATAGTGGGACATGGAACAATTTTATCCTTCTTCCACGCCTAGGCCCGGCCTGAAGCTGCAACATTTCAGACAGCAGTTTTGGACAATTAAGAGTCCCAGAACAAATGTCGTCTATCCTCCAGAGTCATCAATGCGTGACGTTTGCAAGAATCATCATAGTTTAAGGGAATGTAATGGGAACGGCAATTAAGCCATCTCACAAACCTTTTCTGTATGCGCTCTATACGATTCCCGTGCGTAACATACTGTGGGTTCCAAATCGGACTACCAAATTCTAGGACACTGCGCACATAGGCGTTGTATAGCAACTTCACGCAGGACAAATCAGTAAGATCTTTACTAACCCGAAACACAAAACCCAAATTCTTAAAAGCTCTGCTCACAATATTATCTAAATGAGAATAAAAAGTAAGTTTTGCGTCCAGTGTTATGCCAAGGTCCTTCACCACGTATTTTTTGGGAATGCATGCGTTGCCTATTTTATAAGTGTAATCATAGTATAAGTATAGTGTAATTATAGTATAAGATTGAAACACAATCTCGTTGGCTGGAGTGCTCATTTTATGACTGCGGTATGATCCTATGATCCAAATATGCATTTTGAAATTATAATAACAATTTTTCATTTCCCATACATTTCTGAACAAACATCTTATATGTCTGATTCTTTAAAATTCTCACCCTGTCCTTATCCGGACGGATAACCGCCATCAAACACGAGGACGAACCCATTACCGTACCGGAAGCGCGGCCATTTTTCTAACTCGCACTTCCTGTCGCCGACCTGATTCGGCTTATAGAGGTTCAAGAAAATAAGTTAAAGCGATTTTGTGAGTACTGAATACCTTAACCGTAAATTAGCACCCAAATTGACGTTAGAAATCAACTCCATACTATAGATCAATGTTAAATTTTAGCACTGGTGCTGTTGCGTTTGGTAAAATAAACTTCCACCTTTTTTGGCACCCTAATTAATTTTAGAAATCACCTGCTTACTGTAGACCAAGGTGAAATTTTGGCACTAATGCTGTTGTTTTTTCGTACAAACATGTTAATTCCTTTTCGAGGGAGGTAATTCTTACTTATCAGAAAGCTTTTTGTTTAAAGTGTTTTTAATTTCTTGAAAATCATATAATTTTATACCATTGACAATGGTCGCAAATAATTTGGTCGCTCGCACAGCCACAGCACACAGCCGCCGATTGCGACGGGCAGTGGATTCATGGTCGTTTTCAACCACCGTGGACTAAGGACGTTTTAACTGACTTATAGCTTCAGTTTACTTTGACAGGGATTTACGTCGAAACATACAGATTTCCAGAAACAACATTATTGCTTCAGGAAGAAGAAGACGACAATATATTAAATGAAAAAGCTTAAACGAAAACAAAAAATGCAAGATGTTTAAAAATAGAGAAAATGAAGCTTATGTTCATTTATAAAAATAATGAATTGAAGTTTCTTTATAAAATTTCTTCATTTTTTTGAAAAAAAAAAAAACATAAAATATGACATATACTAAAGACGCCGCGGGCCGTGGGTGCCGCTTGCGGGGACATCCATTTATGGAAATAATGGCAATTTTATTTTCATAGTCAATATTCCCATTATTCTCCTTATTCCTGTACGACCTTATTGATTTAAGGCTGTCGCTTACGACTTGAAGACTAAAACATTTCGTGAGAGCTCCGAATTCTTTAGTGAAAAATAATGAAACAAAAATTACTTGAATAGCTCTAGAAATGTTGCAATTTTTGAAGAGAACGTTTTTACTCCTTAGTTGTAGGAGTAAAATTACTATTTCACGTAATTTATAAGCATAAGTATGTTAAGTAGTGGTAGGGCACACTGCGTTTCGCAGTCATTTGGGCAGCCCGCCTGGCGGCAGTGACCACCCCCTTACAGAAGACCACCGTGAAATAACAGCATATACGTGCTGTTGTGTTTCGGTGAGTGAGTAAGGGATGCCAGAGCCCATTTCCTTATCCCCTCCTAATCCCTTATCCTTAATCCTACTGTAGTCGGCAGCGCACTTGCAGCACCTGTAGCGTTGCTTGTGTTATAGGCGACGGTAGCCACTTACCATCAAGTGGACAGTCAGCCTGTCTGTCGACATAACATAAAAAAAAAATCTTAAGCTTGCTGGTGTCCGCTATTTCGCCTATAGAATCCTATTTTCATATTCGAGTAGCCTATTTTTGATGTGAAACATCTATAGGCGCGGGTGAAACTGATTGATAGCGTGGCGACGCAGTCCGTGGCGACGCGTCACCACGCTATACGACAGTCTATGCATAGTAGTGTGTACGGTGTGGCAACGCGTGCCGTGGTGATTGTTGTTATTGTTGTGATTGTTGGTGGTTGTTGCAACTTGAAATAGATATTTAAATTTTTGTATTCAATAAAAATAAACGTTAAATAAATAAATAAACAGTCATCATTTTATTTCACTCGATGATACACATCTACTAGGCGTCCC
This sequence comes from Bembecia ichneumoniformis, assembly GCA_910589475.2. Taxonomy (NCBI): domain Eukaryota; kingdom Metazoa; phylum Arthropoda; class Insecta; order Lepidoptera; family Sesiidae; genus Bembecia; species Bembecia ichneumoniformis. The sequence continues at coordinate 14,200,077 of OU342541.1, forward strand.
GTGACGGTCTCTATACTAATTGACTCCAACTTTGTGTGGAGACGTGCTGTGTGTTTTCGGCACGTGTCTCCACGGCGCGGGGGTCAAACTCCGCGCCTAATCGAGGTGGAGCCCGTAAGTGCGCGGGCCTCGTCTGGCGGGGGAGGCCGATGTATGTTTCCACGATCCCTTACCCCGGCTCATAGACGGCGCGAGGAAAAACCGTGTGTTTTTAGTGGGTAGAAGTCCCACATACTTCACCGATCTCCCCATGGTCGATGGGGATCTGGTTCGCAGATTTTCCTACGCAAAAAATTTAAAAAAAAAACGATAATGTCTGCTGGGTCCGCTAGTTATAAATAAAATAATTCGCCGTCAGCCCCTGACTGTTTCTCCGCTATCTTCTTCTAGACCGCCCAACGGATTTAGCGATAAACGAGTAAGAAAAAGTTTGATGCTAGTTCTACTTATTTTGGGTTACATCCTATGCTGTTGATGGTATAAAATATAATTTTCGAGAAGTTGAAACCTCTGAAAGCTATAAAGGTGACGCGTTTAACAAAAAGCTTACTTGACAATTAAGGTATTTGTAAAACTCCTCCCTTAATAAACTATTTTAAGGGGCGAGTCCGTAAGATGAAAGTTTATATTAAAAAAGATATTCGACAAATATCCACTTAGCTTAAAGACTTAATACACTCGGGTTGAAGTTAATTATTAATACTAATTCTCATTAAAATGTCCCATAATAATTTTAGTAGCGCTATCTCTTTCGCGAAATATCGCCTTATTTATGACTTTTTGTTGTAAACAATAGAGGCTATAAAACTGGTTAAAAGTGGCAACAGCCCACGAAGTGGAACAATGGGCTGCCAACTTATATTGCTTCTTCTAGTCTTAACTATTCGAAGTTTAACCATAAATTTAAATATGAATATGTCGTTTATAGCAGGGCGGCGCGAAACGAGTTCAGAATAACATAATGGCTATAGTCACACCATTTTAAGGTAGCTGTTCCCGCTCGAGCATGATGGACTGCATTTTTTTTTGTTGGTGGTACATGTAATTAAAGGGTGAGGAAATGAAGAAAAATCTGTCACCTACCTAGTGAATCACCAAGTCCTTGGTCCTCCAGCTGCGAAGATTGCAACGAGCCCGTCGCGCACAGAGTTCAGAAGCTTCAGCACTTCAACACCTCAATGATTACACTCGGAGCGGGAAGCGGGACAAATTAGATAAATTACAAGCAGAGTGCCCGATAATAAATTAGCGGATAAATAAATTTTTCTCAAACATGCTCGGAAATGTAGGCATTCTTGTACTAAAAACAAGCCACGAAGTTTGTGATTCTTGGCTCATGCATTTCTTTCTCGGCCTAGGCCAAGAATGTTGTATGAAAATTCATTCCTGGCGGCTGCTCAGCCCGATGAAACCCGAAATTTCACGAGTCGCCGCTGTCACAGGCGTAGTAGGCGGGGGCGAGCGCACGCTCTTTTCAAGACTGGGCTGTATGGCTGTTTCCTTTGCACTCATTGAAAATAAAAAATAAAAAAGGCGGGAAAGCCGACTTTTTTCAGTATCTACATAAATATTTATTGCTTTTAGTAAACATTTGAGTTTGTTTTATTCTAAATAAAACTGTGTATATGTAAATTTATTTTTTATTAATTTTTTCATGTTATAATATTTTTTTGCATTATCACGTGTTTCATTATTTCCTCACATTTATTGAGAAAAGCACTATACCAGCCTCGACCGGAATGAGGATTGCCGGACTCAGACCTTTATCAAGGCCTCGCTAACGCTCGGTCTTGAAACCACTTCGTCCAGCAATCCTTCACTTCCTGGTCTCTGCGGTAATGTACTATAAATGTGGCGGATCGAGATCGAGTCTGTAGGTACGCGTGTTATCGATACGATGTTTTGCTTAGACTGATTGCGGTTTAGAAATGGCCGCTCGCGTGGCTTGTGCTGGCGACAGATATATGGACTATCAATTAATTTGAATTGACAATTGATGTTAACATTAGCAATAAAATGTAAAACTTATTTACTACACAAAAAGGTACACAGTTCAGTGAGTACGCGAAAGTGGTGTCTGCGGATTCATACTGAGCTGCAATGCAAAATCAAGCATCTTGCCTCGCGTCGCGTCGATTTTCTGTGGACCCTAATGGTCGCTTTTTTATATGTATATACTGTGTACTGTAGCTGTGAAGTAGTCTTATCTTATATTTGAAGACTAAAACGCATTACTGCTTTTATGTTCAACCGGTTGTATAAATAGCATTTTGATAAGTTATGAAACTTAATATGAACTTAATATCATGTAAGCGGAAAAAAATAAATAAAAAAACAAAGTGGTCGTTCAGTACTCTGTACCATTGTATAGCAGTACCAAATCTTTATAGAGCAAGTGGACTTAGTTCGTTTACTTTACTAGCTATATACTGATCTATGCCAAGGAACCCTAGCCGGTAGGACAAAAAAAAAGAAAAAAAAAGAAACTTATAATATGTCAACACGGCGATGGTATTATTTTATTATTGAATGAACCATCAATGAATTTGAAATATACTTGTATTATTTAATACATACGCATTCATGATACTTTTTTGTGAGGCGTAGGGCCTACCTAAGGCATTTGATCATTTAATAGAAAGGAATGTACAGAATACCGCCGTGAAATAACAGCATATACGTGCTGTTGTGTTTCGGTGAGTGAGTAAGGGATGCCAGAGCCCATTTCCTTATCCCCTCCTAATCCCTTATCCAATCCTACTGTAGTCGGCAGCGCACTTGCAGCAGCTGTGGCGTTGCTTGTGTTATAGGCGACGGTAGTCACCTACCATCAAGTGGACAGTCAGCCTGTCTGTCGACCTAAACATAAAAAAAAACATGTACAATTTATTTGGAAACATGTATATGAACTTTCGATATTGCGACATGAGAGATACAGTAATGATGGGAAAGATAGAAGGAAAAGATAAAGTTGGAAGAAGAAAATTGTCATGGCTGCGTAACATCAGACCGTAAGACGCCTTTTTTTTCTAGAACAATGTATCCTATTACACTTCGGTGTAATAGGAGGTCGCATCTAAAGTTTGGCATCGTAATTGTTTTCTTCAGTAACTTCGTCGGTTCTAAGGTTTAACGTTGATCTTTAAACATTAATGTTTTGTTTACATAACTAGTAACGCGTCACGTTTTACTACATGAGTGAATTTAAAAAAAAATATGCATAAATTATGGATTATTCCTAACACTTCAAAGACAATGCCTTTGGAAAAAATTTACAAGTTTAAAATGTTTAAAAATTAGTAATGATCACGCCAAATATATTGTCGAATATCTTCGATGGACTGTATTTTTATTGATACGTGCAATCAAAGGGGACGGGGAAGCGAGAGAAATCAGGAATGCTGCCACTAGAACTCGCAGACACTGACCGCTCCCAGGTCTTCCAGCGGCGTGGTCCGCCACACACGAATCCAGATGTTTCAGCATACTGTACACCTTTACATTGCACTCGCAGATTGGCGCGATCATTTGGGTTAATTACAAAAGCACACTGCTTGACTATCGCGGGATGTAAATTTAAAGTCTGCGCAGTGTCGTCAGTACGAACGTTTATTTCAGGCGTACCATAATAAATTACCATTAGCTACTTCGAACTATCTGGCGTTACAAGTTATTTAAATATTGTTTAAATAATAGCTCTATATTTTTTTTGCTTCGTGGAGCTCTTCCTATATTAACAATTAATAAGATTACACTATAAAAGATTTTAAAATTTGTTTACCTAATTTATAATAATTTCTTAAAATGAAGAAAAAATTACGTTTTTTGAGTTTTTCTATCACTAAAAATAGCGAAAAAAAACCGAGACTTGTCTATTATTTCTAATTATTTCGTTTCAATTATTTATTACTAGATACATGCATAATATGTTTCGTTAATTGTTTCTCTTATAAATTATTTGCAAATGAATTCAAATTGATGATAAATAATGGATTTCAGAACACAAGCGTTTGCTTAAGAAAGTTGTTCTACGATTGTCTACATTGCTCCCATTAGAGTTGTAATTTTTTGACTAACTTCAGAATAATAAATGTTTCCAACTCAAGATTCGACTTTGAATTACTGATTCATTATATTCTATTTAAATATTGGGATGTCGACTTCACGGTGTCCATAATATTTATTCTTGTTTTATAGGTTCATATATGGAAAAATATACTAAGAGAAGAAATAAAATTAAAATGTGTGAAAAATTAACACATATATTTTTACCTTTTTTACCGAATGTCACATAGATGTCGTCAGATAGGCTGGTGGTCGGTCAGATAGGCATGAGTCAGGCGGTAGGTGGTTACCATCGGCTATAACACAAGCAGCAGGTGTTGCAAGTACCACTGCCAACCATAGTAGGATAAAGGCTAAGGGATTATATCGTATGTACACGTATACTTTTTAAAAAAATTGTAATCTTCGCGACGAGTCTTAGCTCCCGACGAGGTGGACGAATTTTACTACTACCATTTTTTGTAGGCCACGCCATGTCTATACTTTCAATTTACTTATATAGCCTTAGTTTGTAATGCTCAAAGTCACGCGTGTCTTAAAATAATAGAAATTCGTTCGTTCACGCTAATGTTAGAAATAAAATTACAGGTGTCTAAATAACACTACCTACTGTACTAGGCTAAGTCGAGCGATAATAGCCGTAGCAGACAAACAAACATACAAATAATTAAATGTTGACATACAGCCTACAGCGACGTATTTAATTAACTGTCAGTGTAATTTGGAAGAATTTCCAACAAACCTGGGCCATCATCCCGGAAACCCACAACTTTATAATGTATACATATAATAAAATGTAAACGAGCTGTGTCTGAACATTAAATATTAAAAAAAATGTGTAACGCTGTGAAGTTAGTTTTAATTTATATTGACGTGTTTATATGAGTTATAAAATGTCATAAAAATATATTTATGAATATAAATATATTTTGTTTCCCTATCCCCTACTAATCTTCTTATCCTTAATCCCATTGTAGTCGACAGCGCACTTGCAGCAGCTTTGGCGTTGCTGTGTTATAGGCGACGGTAGACAGCCTGTCTGTCAATCTTAACATTAAAAAAAATAGTTATTTGTTATCTTATATAATGCAATCACAATTTACTCAGAAAATATTTATTTCGGTATTTCTCTAAGTGTTTTGTTTATGAGTTTTTGACTCCGAATCGTAATGTATCCTGCCATATAAAGTTATATACAAATTAGCTACTTGTTACAGTTTTCTTTAAGTTTTCTTTTCGTGTAAATGTGATTTTTTTTATACTGTATATGCATGCCGTGATAACCTTGCAGTTATAATATACGATTATACAAGTGATCTATACAAATGTAATCACTTGTATAATCAGAACGAACAGTACGTTGTTTATTCTTAATAATATATATATATATATATTACTTCTAAATAAATTTAACTGAACGTAGGCAATTATATCACGGCACACATGGAGTTACAGAGGCCTGCTTAAGGCATAAATTGGAGGCTGGAGCTTAGCCTGTGGTAAACTTCCTTCACAATGTTGTACTTGGCACAATTCGGTGTCGCCACCTTTCGCATCATAAGTCATATAAGTAAGTCATAAGAGTATTATACATTGTAAGTTCTTGGGCCACAAAGCTGCATTGGTTTTTTTTTACGCTGAACACTGAAGCTGAACATATTCGTATTCATGTAGCGCCATCTCACAAAATTTTGAGGTAACAGTTTATTATAATCCATCGATAACATTATAAGCAGGTACCACAAAAATTTACGAGATGGCCCTTTAATAAATAGTCATATCTTTAATGTGCTCGATACCTCCGTTTAATACGGGGTCTTTTGAAAAAAGGAAATAGAACTAAATCTGAAAGTGGATTGTGAATGTTTCTCTTTGTTTACTTTCTGAGACTCGTTTCGGGTCATTTATTTTATTGCGTATAATTTTATTGCGGACCCAAACATTTTGTGCGTTTACGCGAATAATGGCGACGCGTTGAAGAATTCTTTATGCAAGATTAAAAGTTTTTATTGGAAAATAAGATAAGTAAATGGCTGATATTTTGGGCGTAAGTTATGGTTTCTTTGAAAATATATTTAGTTACACAAATTCTTTGCCTAATAATGCTAATAAGCTAGAATTCTGAAATTTCCAAATTTCAGAATTCTAGACTTATTATTTCTGGCTGTCAATCAGGACAAACGATTTTATAGTATAGATTATAAAGATAAATAGATTAAGCCAGCCAATTGCGTTTCGCTATAAAATATTTTACCAGTAATTTTTATGAGATTTCGAGGACAATTACAATAAATGTTTTATAGGAAATGAAATTATTTACCGTAATTTAATTTTATTTTATTTTATTAGGAAAATATACGCTATTTACAGTCTGAACAATGACAAGTATTCGTAAATACAATCTAAACAAAAACAAAATATTACAAAGTTGCACACTCTTTCAGAGTGGTCGCGTTGGTGCGGATGATGTACATGAAGGATGGTCGTGTTCACCTTCCCTGGCTTGCCGCAGTACATAATAGCTCACTGCCGCTCCTGCGACACTTCTCCACTTTTGTCTGCTGGTGGCGTCACGAGCACACTGTACCACAGTAGATCGAGTTGAGGTCTGTCCAGCGGGTAGGCGATCTACGTCTTGGACGTCTGCCCTCCACTTGACCCTGAATCAGAAGCCGTTCCATCGAATTTTCCTTCCTAGAGATGTGGTCAAAGAACTTTAGTATTCGCTATAGCACAACCGACGAAAGTCTGTCCTTAACTTTAAACTCTAAAATTGATTTAATGGTGCTGTCCATGAGAAATTCTTTGCGTCTCCAGCACCACATCTCAATCTTGCGACGGTCTTGCAGTTACGGGTACCAAGTTTCAGCCCCGTAAGGGACAAGGGATTTCATAAGTCGGACTTTAGTCGTCTTTGTGATTCTCGTATCTCTCCACACCCTTCCCAGCCTGTCAACCGCTAATCTAGCAATGGGGCACATCCATTACTAACTTACAGCCTCTTTTGTTTGAAATCGCAGAGCCCAGGTAAATCTCACTTTACACCATTTTACGATGTTCACTCAGTCATTTCCAGCCCAAAATAAAATGCTCGAAACTAATTCTCATATTAAACAAATGCATATTAAAATTTAATGAATGTATTGGAAAAAAAAAAAGTTAGAATTTCCTTCGTATCTAAATTTGGAAGATTCGTATTGGAAGTCGTACAAAAGAACAATATAAAATTTTAATGACTTTGACAATCTTTAAATTGACTGCTTACCCTCTTTAAAAATCGCATTATTCAATAAGATTGTAAGATGGTCCTCCGGACGCTCCCCAACCGAAGTTGGATTCGCTGGTTGACCTCTTTCTTTTAGTTGGATTTGTCAAATTTATCCTTGTTTCATTTTGAATTTTCATTTTGAAAACAGCTGCTGTGATGCTTTATTTAGGTTCTTGAGAATTTATTGTGTACATTGTGTCCATAATCACAAACTGAGAATCTTGGAGTAAATGCTTGAGGAGCTACGTTTTCACGTTAGCGTGATGCTTTCGATTGTTTATGTTAGTCTTTTCAGATTTCCCGAAGATGTTTTTTTTTAATGTTATTGCAAGTGATCTTGATTACAAAACCACAAATTAAAAAGAATATTGGAATCCAATCTATATCAAGAGACATTATTTTCCAGTAGGACTGGTCAGAAGCAGTCTGGATACATCTTCCATCCGCGACCCGTTTAGGTCGTCGATCCATATCCTAAGCTTGCCGGTCCAGCTCTCCATTCGGAAACTTTCCGGCTCTAAAGACTGTCGTCATAAAGTAATAGTCGTAACGTAATCTCAAGTTGGTACTATGAGCAACTGTTGGTAACTAATGAGCAAGATATAAATCTGGGCTATAAAAGCTTATATATTACAATCTTTGTTAAAAGCTTCATTTGAGCTTTAGTTTACGCTTAATTTAGCGAAACATTTCTTATTTATTTATGTGTTTAAAGTTTAAAGAGAACATTTTTACCTTCTCATATTTTGATGGAATATAATTTGAACTGCGTTTATTAGTATTTTGTATGAAATTAAATTTTGTATATTATTAAATAATATAAAATCATGACATTGATTGGAAGATACAGAATGTTATCTAGAAGCCATGATGGATTGAATTTGATTAATCAAATAGATTAAAATATAAGCTATAGATAAATAATATATTTATTATTTAGATAACAAATCAATTCACCATTTCGTTAAAGTTATTGTTTGAATACGGTCATGTATCGAATTGTTGGTTTGTTCGTGTTATTAAGCGTTGCGTTCGCGAAACACGAAATTTATGATGGGTAAGTCAATTTATACAGAAAACCGAGGAGTATTACTATGTCTGTGGAAGGTTGTAGACTATGAGAAGGGCTTCGACTATGAGTGTGCGACAGGGAGATTTATTCTCTCCGAAATTATTCACTGCCTCTTTAGAACTTGCATTTAAGCTCCAAAGCTCTCAAAGTTATTGACAAGTATATCAACTTGGGACAAACAGTCCAATTAGGTAGAGCCAACTTCGAGAAGCAGGTCAATTGTCGAATCCAGCTCGGATGGGCAGCGTTCGGGAAGCTCCGAGACATCTTCTCGACAAAAATTACTCATTGCTTTAAAACAAATTTTTTCGACCAATGTGTGTTGCTGTGTGATCCAGACTACTTCTGACTGGTAGTTTTGGAAAATTAGAGGGGGGAGGCCTTTGTTCAACAGTGGACGTTCTACGGATGAGACTAAGTCAATTTATGTAGATATATGGAAAAGTATACCCAATATAAATTTTATCCCAGTGCTAATTGGGATAACTAGAATGGGCGATATTATTGACTGTATACTCTCTTCTTCTCGCTCTTGAAGAGTCTTTTCATTGACAGTTCATCGGAGAAGCTTGTGTTTTACAGTTGCTATCGTTACGATAATGAAGGAGCACTAGACTACTAAACAATTTAACTTCTAGAAAATTCTGTAGAGGCAGTTAGTAGTGGCTTAGTAAGTAATAATGCATAATATCACTGCTGAAAAGACGTATAGTCATAAATTAAGCAGTATCTCTATTTGATGGTAGGCGGCTACCGTCGCCACTAACTTGAGCAACGCCATAGTTGCTGCAATTGCGCTGCCGACCATAGTAAAGCAAAATTGTGATACAATGTGTTTTTTTTTGTATTCTGTGATTGCTTGAAAAAGGCATTTTGAAGAAAATTAAAACTAGTAAAATTGTAAGTAGAAAACACGTTATCAGTTTATTTTCTCTATTCAGGCACACACTCTTTGAAGTGACCGTACAAAACACAGACCAGGCGAAACTGCTGAATCTTATTCAGAACCATTTGAATCTGGACGTTTGGTCACCGGCTCTGCCATCAAGACCTGGTCAAGTTCTCGTCGCAAGAAATCAGAGGGCGGTTTTTCAGAAGCTTCTGGAAGATGCTGAAATCCGGTTCAAGGTTGAAGCTGAAAATATTAAAGAGTAAGTAAAGTCAGCTGTGGATGTATTCGATGTTTAAAAATTGAATTAATAAAGTTGAGTATTTCTTGATCTTACTAGTTCATTATAAATAATAGTAAATCGGATATTTACTATAATGAAATGTCTTTGGGCATTACTGATTTTGACTTTTAAATAAGTCTAGCTGAGCCATCAACTTCGTACGCGTGGTACTTTTTTGTTTTTAAACCGATTAGAATGAAACAAACACTAAATGTTACGGGAAGCTTGCTACAATACATCAGTGAAAACCGCATTCAAATCGGTTACGCCGTTTCAGAGATTGGCGTGCACAAACGCACAGACAAACAGACAAAAATTCTAAAAACAATTTTTTTTGACTCGGTAACATACATAAGTACAACGTACTTTGGGAACTAAGGCTCTATAATAATAGGGTTATTATATAAGTATTGAATCAAAAAAATTTGTGTTTCATAAAAAATAACTGTGTTTCTTACCTTTTCACGCCTTAATTACTCAACCAACTCAACAAGTTGTCGGAGATACAAAAAGGGACGTAGGGTATCTATTACTTTAAATTTTTATTTACATTTAAAGTTTCATCAAAACCATTCAGCAGTTTTCATGTTAGTATTTATATAATATTTAGTTGGATTGTATTGTATTTCCTTTCTTTTTAGGGTTCCGTACGTCCGAATAAAAAAACGGAACCCTTATAGGATCACTCGTGTGTCCGTCTGTCCGACCATCCCCTTCCCCCCCTATCTCCGAAACTACTGAACATAAAATTTTGAAAAAAAATACAGAAATTAGTTTTCTACTTATAGATTATAGGAAAACCTATAAGAAGTCCACGATATTAAAATAACATGGTAAATCACTCAATATTGTTCGGATAAGTAACATCGTATGGAATTCAACTCGCACTTGTCCCGTTTTTTTAACTCCCGACGCCCGACGCAAAAACGCAAAACTATGGCATCGTAGCTCCCTAAGGTTGGACCAAGTTTGAAAAGTTTTTTTGTTTGAAAGCGTGATAGAGTTGGATTCATAACTATAGTTCATAAAGATCTATACAGGCGTTTGAAGGTCATCGGTCCATTTCCTAATTGATGAAGGGGTTTCACTAACTTCCACACGTTCGATTGATGTGAAATTTGATATACTGTTACTTCGATGGTATTTCCATGACATGGTAACCTTGATATGATGCTGTAGCAACAAGTAGTATGCGGGACACCTAACTCCTCAGCAACTTGCAGTAGATAATAGCTTGTTTGGGCTCATTAAAAAGTAGGGGGTTAGATTATAATTTTAATCTTTTAATCTGTATACACTGTATTTCATTTTATAAAATAATGGGGGTCTGAAACTGGTTGGCCCGTCTTATGGCAGTTAAAAGATCACCGTGAAATAACAGCTTTTGTGCTTTTGTGTGAATAACGGAAGTAAGAGCCTATCCAAGTGGACTCACGTCCCCTTAAATGCTTTAGCTCCTAAGTGTCAACATCGTACTTTCGGTATTCCTGGTGTTGCTTACATATGGAATATATTGGCGACAGTAGCCATCTACCATCTAATGGGCCGTCAGCCTGTCCGTTATTCTTTTACAAATAAAATATAATTGATTTGTTAATTTCCTTTCAGATTACTTGATTTAGAAGACAAACTTCTATCTGAGGCCTCCAGCAAAGATGCTATCAAATCAGAATCTGTTGGACTCACTTTTGACCGAATTTATACTTATTCAGAGGTAAGTTATTTTTTAATTAGAATTCCCTGAACGTATGGTGATGGTCACGATGCATTTGATGGATGATGATGGATGATGAGGACTGCAGATGTGATAGACCTTCTTTAATGTTTACTTATTGACATTAGATTCCCATAGTAGAATGTAGGTTTTCTCGGCCGGTATCCATATGAGTTGTGGGTTTCCGGGATGATGGCCCAGGTCTGTTGGAAATTCTTCCAAACGTTTCGTCAACAACTGCGGTTGACATCCTCAGTGGTGTAGTCCGTGTTAGAAAAAAAAGTACATCACATCACTGCACTTCACTTCTGCACTTTTCGACTTCTCGAGCGAGACTGCTCGCAGTTGTTGACGAAACGTTTGGAAGAATTTCCAACAGACCTGGGCCATCATCCCGGAAACCCACAACTCATATTAGATTCCCGGCTTAATACTTAGTTACTCGTACTTATAAAAATACTCTTTACTCCTTCTTTGGTTAGAGCAGGTTTTTACAATTACTTTAATAATGACAAGAGTATATAGGTAGGTATTTGTAAGCACTATTTCTTAAAATTTAACTTAACAATAATTTAACTTTAGTAATTTTAAAAAGAACATTATCTGTCTAGTTTTTTTTAATATTTCATGTTAATATGTGTCAGTGCTTTTGTAGAAGTAAGATATCATTCTTTTTACTATTATCCAGAGACGATACGCCATTACTTTGTAGTTTGGCATATACAGACAGATGTACAACACTATATATACCTGTATATGTATATGTCTGTGTTGTCCAAACGAAAATATTCACTGTCTCCTTACTTAAATGAAAATCTTAAAGACAAGCAGATAGTCCAATATATGGGATGTCACCTGTAGACCAATGTAATCCCAGGGAGATCGCAGTCGTGCCACCGATTGGATAAGACGGTAGCATCTTTTACTCATGAACTAAAACCTAACAGGGCGTTCAATATGTTCTCGGTATCGGGGTAAATACTAAAGATGTCGGTGATTTGACTAATTAATTAATTAGTGACACTATCTGAAGGTATACATGACGTTGTGATGAGTAGTTCACTAGTTATCCTCAGTCCAAATCGAAAACCTATTCACGAAGAGATGGTAGTTGTTCACCAGGATTCTGCGCCTTCGTTCAAAAGTGGTCACGTGAATTTAAAGGAGCAAAGAGAGAGAGTATAGAAGACGACCCTCGCTCAGAAGGCTCGACCGAACGTGAAAAAAGTTGAGTACTAGAGAATACCCGATTTAAGGTAAAAATTATAGCAGATGTGACTAATCTCTCCCCTGGTTCTGCACAACATTCTTTATGACCTTTTCAACCTTTCAAAAGTCAGTGCAAGATGGATACCGCGAATGCTCAGTCAAGTCCGGTAGAAATTTTTTAGAGCTTTGTAGTAAAATATTTTAGTGATGTAACGGAGCTTTCATTATTATGACCCTGGAGTCATGCAGTGCCATCTCCTCTCCCGAAAAAGTCATGGTTTGGGATTCAAAGGGAATTTTACTGACAGAGTACACGAGAAAAGAAGAAACCATGGTAACGCAACAGTCTACGTAACCACTTTGTAATTTACGGGAAGCGACCAAAGAAAAAAGACCGGGTATACTGACCGCCGAAGTGTTGCTTGTTTGCGACAAGGTCCCGGTTCACAAGGCGCGTGTTTCCAAGACTACTTACTGTGAAAGATTGAGGTTTCGAAGAAATCAACCACCTACTTTATGTAGTCCGGACCGTTTGATTGACTGTTTGATCCTAATTTGAAAAAAGACCTTCACCGGAAACGTTTTTCCAACTACGAAAAGCTCACGGGCGACAATGAATGCAGATTTTTCGGAAATTGAGGAAGGTTTTTTTCAAAGGGTATTAAAAAGTTAATTCCAAAATGTAATAAGTAGTTACATGGAGGTTATGAGGTATTATATTAAAAAAATATGAATATTTTACATTTAATTTAATTTTTGTTTCATGCCGATGATGAAAATACAACGCCCTTGGTTTTGAAATAGCAAAAAAGCTATTTCTAATATCTTTAGATTCATCCTAGTGTTTGCTAGCGTTCACGTGGTACTACTTGAGAACCTTATTGTCCAATAGGTCTCGGAAGTCAATAGAAGCTGTCTCGGAAGCCAATAGCTACAAGTAGCACTTGAGAGTGGGGAAACTTTGTGAACGACGAATTGAAAATTAAATCACTAAAAATACAATACAAACATACTCGGATAGTCTAAAAGCATATCCTCTGTTTATTGAGATGTAATCATAAGAATCTGATAAAGATATTTGAACAATAATATCGTGGAAGTTACGAAATACGTAAATTTTATGCTTTTTTTAGAACTACATACATGCATGCACGTTATACTGTTAGACTACATGTATAAAAGTCGATCTACATGTATTTGTCTGGTGACAATAACAATAGGGGATCGGACAAATTTTCAGAAAGTGTTTTAAATTAACCTTCATGGATATTTATTCCCATAAAAAATACTATTTTATTTATTTATAGCCTTTTAGGTACTCAAAATCATGTTTTAATATTGTTTGTTTGAAAATGCCGCCAAAACGCCACGATAGTTCATCTGAGACCAACTGCTACAAAAAGCATTCATATCCATTGTATGTGTCAACGCTACGTCTGTAAAAGTTATTTTGTTTTAATACAGGTAGATGCATTCCTGGAGAGCTTGGCAGAAAATTACCCACAGCTCGTCACGTTAGTGAATGCTGGAAAAAGTTTCGAGGGACGCGATATCAAGTATATCAGAATATCCACAACCAATTTTGAGGTAACGATCATTTTATTTTTAGAAGCTTCGATAGAAGCTGATAATATAATAGAAGTTTGGATGGTGAATCGCTGAAATAATTTGAACAAAGCTTGCCACATAGATAAACTAGGATAGTCTTCCATTAGTGTGGAATGTCATCATCGCGGAACTGCTTCCATAGTTGATGCTGCTGTAGACTCACTGGCTACATTTTTATTCCTTTCGGTGTCGAATCTCTGGCTCCGTGGGATCGCTATGGGCTTAAATTATTCACAATTTTAGCATTACGTATATCTCCATCACGGCGACCTCAGAGCTACATAGCTATTACCTAGGTATTCAACTCAGCCAGTATGATTGGAACCTAGCAAAGTTACATAAGCCTATGAAACCTAGCTAAGTTACGTAAGCAATATAATTTCTAAATATAACTAGTTATGTACGAGTATTTAATTGCTACTGATGTTCAGGTTAAATCAGGTTTATATGTATGTATATCCGCCACCTTCCCCCCTTGACCAGGACCTGGGCGGTAGTCTAAGGGGAGACTACCGCCCGTTGTGAGGTCCACGAGATGGCCGACGTACCTCCGCTTGCGCCGAGGTTCCGACAGGGAGCGTAGTCCCCCCCGCGCAGAACAGCCGTGGCGGGTCGCCGAAGTTGTGCAACAACGTTCCTGCGACCCCGCCCATCTACGGCTGCGCTATAAAGTCGTTGGATTTTAGCCGGTAGGAGTCCGGCATAACCCACAGCGTCCCCCTTCGCTGCCGGGTATCCATGATGGATTTCCCAACGTATAAAAAAGGTTTATATGTATGTAAAGCAAAATATCACTCCCTCACTGAAATTCTTATATAAGGGCAAGCAGACAAGCTAATGGTCAACTTCATAGTAGGCTGTTACGGTCGCCTATGAACACAAGTAAATCTATAGGTGCTGCATTGTGCTGCTGACCATAGTAGAATAAATAAAAGAGAGGATAGCCAAATGTGCTCTGGCATTCTTTACTCAACAGCACCCATGCTTTTATTTCACGGTGGTCTTGTGTAAAGGAGTGGTTACTGCCGCCACATTGGGCACCCAATACCAAAGTGTGCCCTAAAACCTTTTGATTGTTTGAATTCCTGAAATTTGCTAATATTAAAGTAGATAATTTCTCTGGGTCTGCTAAAAATACATTTTGGAAATTTACTTTTCAAAGCGGAAAAGGGGTAGAACTTTGTACGAAACTTTATTACGCAACTTATTACGGTTGCGGGAATTGACACTTGCGATCGGGAGTCACGTAACGTACTTATAACGAGATACATACACAATGGAAATCCAAATTTAAGGAAGACGAAATATTTTAGTCGTTATGACGGATCACTTGGAGTGAGATTCATTTTGACTGATTTATTTAATAGTTAATTTATTTTCAAAATAATAAATGATAATACATTAAAAATTACATCAAGAAAAGGATATAAACCATACGTTTAAAAGTCGTAAAATTGCTCCTTAACACAGAACATAGTACATACTAACTGAGAAAGAAACTTCGTACGCCTGGTATTCGATATACGGCGTAACTTTTTTGTTTATAACCGATTGGAATGAAACAAACACTAAATGTTACCGGAAGCTTGCTACAATACATCAGTGAAAACCGAATTCAAATCGGTTAAGCCAAAACAGACAAAAATTCAAAAAAATAATATTTTTTTGACTTCGGTAACAGAAGTACAACGTGTACACATTGCTTTTTGAAAAAATATTTAATGTACAGACGCGACTCGTTTAAGATTTTATTATATACTAGCTGTTGCACGCGACTTCATCCGCGTCTCTTTATAAAATATTACTCGCTGATAAAGTAGCTTTCTACAGGTGAAAGAATTTTTAAAATCGGTTCAGTAGTTTTTGAGTTCATTCATTACAAACATCATTTATTCATTACACAAATCTTTTCTCTTTAAATATTATACATTATTGAGCTTAGATATTTTTAGCTAAGAAACACCTACGTTCATTATGATAAACTCTCATTACTCAAACTAGCTTTTAATCGTTGGTTGCCTTGCCGATTTACTACTAATAAAATAAGTCAATGATGTGGTTTCTAGTCGTATACCCGGATTGGACCCCTTTAATATATAAGTTACTCTATAGTTCAAAAATACTTCATATAATGATCAATGTCACACGTGTTCGAAGATTACAATTTTTTTAGAGCTTATTACGTCGTCAGTACATATTGTGAGTGAACGTTCTTCGCTACGCTCGCGGTCTGTGGTCTCCACTCGAGAAGAATATACCTAGAGGGAAATGTCCTAAATACACCTGTTCAATGCAGTGATGCTGTAGATTGCACAGGAATCGATTAAGAGATGTAGTAAGGAAATTGATTCCTTAGGACATAATAATAATAATAAATACATAATAATAAATATTTGTTTATAATGACGAACAAAACGCACATGAGGGTTCAAGATCACGATAAACTTGGAGATAATTTATAGAAGCCAAATGTTTTGCCCAGTTTATCACCAAGTAACGCAGGATATCTTACATTACTTACAATCATTTGGCTACATATAAAATGTTAAAAATTTCTTTTCAGAATCTTGGGAAACCCGTTGTGTACATGCAGTCATTGCTACACGCTCGTGAATGGGTAACCTTACCTACTACACTGTACGCCATCCACGAGTTGGTTATAGATGTGAGCGAACGAGATCTTCTGCAGAACATTGACTGGGTTATACTTCCCATTGCTAACCCTGATGGTTATGAACACACACATGGTCAGGTAAGGGTATGAATGGTTTTATTTAGTCGTTGTTTAAAAAAAAGCTTAACTAATGGGTTCTGGCATATCTTCTGTTTGAGGGAATATGAGTTTTAATTTACCACATTAAAATATTGTGAAATAGTAAGAATACAGAAAACGTTGACGAACCTGTTAGATGGGTGGTTAGAGTGCTTGCCTTAACGCTCTGTTCTAGGGTTCTCGGGCTCGATTCCCGGCTGGGTCAACTTTGAAAAACGAACTTTTCAAATTTGGCTCTGGTCTGGGTCTGGAAAGTAGTGGCAGTGCACACTGCGTTTGCAGTCATTTGGGCAGTCCGTTTTGCCGCAGTAACCATCCCCTTACAGAAGACCATCTTTCTTTTTTCTTTTTTTTTTGACGCGGAGAAAAATGCGTTACGCATACAGTCCGGGGAGACGGTGCGGTTATGTGGGACTCCCTTCTCTCTTGATGAGAGAGGTATACCCACTAAAACCCCGCGGCAGTTTTCCCCAGCGGTCGAGGGAGGGTCCTGGAGCACCTGGTTTTGTACCCTTGTGTACCCTTCAACGGCCAAGTCACAAAACATTAACTATAATAATAAAGAAATCACAGTAAGGAACCTTAGACTTGGCACGACTTTGTCTAGATTTCATTACTTTTTAGAGATAAACAAGCAGCTCCATCGAGACTTGGCTAGTTTTTTACAGAATGTTGTTGTTTTTGGTGGGATGAAACTATTCTCCAAACAATTGAGGAGCTGGTTTTCCTTCTAACACTTTTTACATGAAAAAGTCTCTTTAGTTTGACTTATTATGGTAATTTTACATGATTAACCTCATGTAAAATTTTATTAATTTTCTCTTGCAGTTAATAGTTATACGAATTTCGAAGAAGCTTCATGTTTCTTACCGACAAAACTTTGCGAGAGATTAATCAGCCCCTTTATAACTCTTTAATCTCCCCGGTAATCTGCGCGAAATTAAGCAAACAGGATGGTCCGTTTTAAGCACGAATTTTAAATATACCGCTGTTATTTGGACTTACATAAAAATTATTACGCAAACCAAATTTCTTATTAATTTATTTAAGACAAGTGTATGTAATTAACAAAATTATTAACGTTATGTAAAATGACAATGATAAAACCATGATAAATCATAGTTGTAACGCAAGTGAAAATATTCGTAATGACCGTAGCAGTATTTGCTCCGAGCATTTATAGTGTATGTATTTAAATACTAGCATTTTAAATATAGCAAAATAAATAAATATTATTTTAAATACTAGCATTTATAGTGTAGGTATTTTTAAAAAAATACATAAAAATACCTACACTATAAATACATTTCCTACATTCTAAGCATTGAAATTTCATGTACACATATTGTTTTTTCAACGAACTGTCTCAATTTGTAGAAATAGCACAAAATGCACTATTTCATTATTTTTTTAAAGCTATTCGATTAAAATTATAAATATCAATTGAAACAAATAAAAGAAGAGAATATTTTTGTAATTGAAATATTTTTCCAAACACGCTTCTAACAATTATTCTAAGGTAAATATATCAAAAAGTGACTCGATGGCAAATTTTAGGAAAATATGAGTCGCTAAAAACAGGATTCCAGATACATATTGGAATATAATATTTAATTGCAATAAAAATAGTTATCCTGTTCCATTATTGTTTTGTTTGTATTATTTTTACGTGAATCACAACCAGTCACGACGCCCGCAGCGTTGAAACTACCCTCTCAACGCTCTGCTGTCACAAGGCAAACGTCATCGGTTTGTGAAGCAGCTACAACCGCACCTCTGAGTTTTTTAACAATTTAATGTGTACATTTTTATTTAACCATGAATCAGAATAATTCATCATCGAAATAGGGGTTCATACTGAGTTGATAGTCACTATCGATATAATATTATAGAATTATAAAATTAGGGAAAAATGAGTGGTTAATTTTTTTTAATACTTAATGAAATAATTTGACCTTCAAAATTATCAGTTTGCGTTGTCATTAATCGATAATTACATAAGGTCTTACATAATTTAGAATTTCTAGGATCATGACCCTTTGAAAGGTTGAATATGTCGCTAAGGAAATCAATAAACATTGTTATTATTTCCACATACTCCAGTGTCAAATCATTTCACGCTTTATAAAAGATAATAAGAGTCGTGTCCCTTTTAGAGGTTTAACCTTTGCTATTTTAAAATTCCAGAATAGATTTTGGCGCAAGAATCGTGCAACGGGATACATGGTGAACGATTTATGTTCGGGTGTGGATCTCAATCGCAACTTTGACATCAATTGGTCAACAGCTTCAAGTAACATCGTCTGCATGGAGACGTTCCACGGACGCGGGCCTTTCTCTGAACCAGAGACAGCCATAATCAGGGACATCATTGAAGAACACAGAGACAGATTGGCTCTTTTCCTAGACATTCATAGCTTTGGAAGCATGATTCTCTATGGTTACGGCAACGGAACTCTTCCAGCTAACGGTCTGACACTTCATTTGGCTGGTGTACAAATGGCGCAAGCTATAGATTCCGTTAAAACCAGCTGGAACCCGAACTACATAGTCGGAAATGTAGCTTTGGTGCTTTACGATGCCTCAGGAAGTGCTGGAGATTATGGTCAATCTGTTGGTGCTCTATCGTACACGTATGAGTTACCCGGCTATAGGTATTCTCTAGGTACTATTCTTGGGTTTCTGGTAGATCCCAATTTTATAGAGCAGGCCGGTTTTGAAACTTGGCAAGGTATAAAGGCGGGCGCAAGATACGCTCTAAACAACTATTCAATGAAAAGAGCTGAATTTGAAAGTAAGAAACATTAATTTCGTGAATACATCATGAAGCACATAAATGTATCTTTTATTTTTCCTTCGTAAATTGGTACACAAAAAAGGATTAATCTCGTTATGTCTCCTACTTTTTCCAAAGAAACGATAGTTCAGTTAAACTTTTGTTGATTTTTTTTGTTTCTGATATTTTTTTTCTTTCACTTTAAGTGATACGTTTTCTACATAATATTTAATGAAATCGTAAACGTGTCTGTACATTAAGTATAAAAAAAAAACAATTTACGCTTATGTTACGGAGGTCAAAATATTGGTTTTATAATTTTTGTCTGTTTGTGTGTATGTTTGTTTGTCTGTGCGTTTGTGCACGCTAATCTCTGAAACGCCTACGAATTTGTGGGCTCAGCTGTGTAGTTGTACAATAAATGCATAACGAAGCAGCATTTCAATTTTAAATCTCAATAATTAAATTTTTAAGAGCATACGATGCCTCAGAGACTTTTGAAAAATAGGTATTTTAATTAAATGTTGCTGTCTCGCTGCACCTCCCCGCCGCGCCGCTCTACTGTATCTATGTGTGAGGATCGCGGGTTTGTGTGCGTGCGCATAGGTAGGTGCGCTGTGGCTGCGGGTCGCGCGTTTCACTTCTAGTATTTGCATCGTTGTTTGTTATTATTGCGCGTAGTGATCTCCTTCTGACTTTGGCTTATTTATTGGACTTTTTCTGCTTACTACTCTTGTGCTTGTGACTCGGCTTACGTTTACTGGATTTCTGATACTATCCAATCTTTGGACTCGGCTTGTGTTTACTGGACTTTGAATACCTACTGTTTGTGACTTGAATACCTAGATTTACTGTAGAATTTTGTACTACCCGTGACTTCGTACCTTCGTACCTACCATCATTCCGCCTTTCGGTACGCGGCCCTAATAATTAATCGACAAATTAAAATACTAAAATGTTTGATGATGATAATGATGATGAATGATGATGAATGATGATGTTATTAGACTGTCCCACAGGAACCACTTGATGAATCGGGATAAAATGTAGCCTATTTCACTCTCTGTGCAAAAAAACAGGTCGATCGGATGCTCCGTTGCTCCGTGAAAGAAGGACAAACAAACAAACAAACACACTTTCTATATATTTATAATATTAGTATGGAAGTATGGATAGAGTACAAATTGTATGCAATATAATTAGTTTATTGTGTTATTCAATGAATAATAATCGCAGTAACCGAAGACTTTAATGTTAACTTAGTACCTAAATATCGATATCGACTAACAACTACAACACTAGTGTATCGATATAATTATCGACTATGAGGCATCACTTTACTGACAGTATACGTATACGTGTTCCGACCCTTCCCTCCCCCAAACCCCCCGTAAACAGCAAGATAGGGACAACTGCAGCTCAGACCGATAATAGGCATACAAAATTGATCAAAACAGCATTTCGTGGTCCCTATTTCCTCCTCCAAAACTTGACTTATAATAATTTTTTTTTTAATAATTAGAAGAAGACTTTAGCTATGCCCCTATGTTTTCGTATATATATATATTTTTTATGAGTGTCTAAAAATGATGTAGAGATTGGGAAATTTTCTTAGTTTTTGAAGGCTCCTATTTCTTATGATAATTAGAATATGGTAAAAAACAAAACATAGGGGCATAGCCGTGGTGAATATAGATTTTTCGGTAAAAAAATATTTGTTCTAATGCCATTATCCAGGGAGAAAACAGGGGACTACGTTTGTATGGAGAAATGAGTCGCATCGTACCCTCTTAAAGTTATTTATAAGAAATATTTAAAAACTGTATATAAAATCTATTTTAGGCACTTCAGACAGGATTGAAAGCATGTTGTGCCTTATTGTATTGCAATTTTAAAATGCTGACGCAAACATTGATCTAGGGTTTACAGTGATGTTTTGAAAAAAAAAAAAATAACATTGTGATTTAATTGACACCTCACGGACACCAAGATCCAGAGATTCTACACGGAAGGGAAATCAACTGTGGCAAGAGTTCCATGAAGATGAGAAGGAACTAATGTGTCGACATAGGTTGTATTGTATTCTACACGCAAGGACAATTAATATAAAAAGTGAAATCTTTGCATCATTTTTTCTTATTTATTTGTCCCCTTTATATATATTTTTTAAATTTTGTTTAGTAGCCATCAATAAGCGATCAATGAGCAGTCCGTCTGGCGGTAGTAACCATCACCTTCCGGAAGACCACTGTGAAATAAAAGCTAGCGTGTTTTTGTGTTTCCGTGAGTTAGTAAGGGATACCAAAGCCCATTTACCTGTCCCTTCGTAATCCCTAATCCTTAATCCTACTATGGTCTGCAGCGCACTTGCAACACCTGTTGCTCTGCTTGTGTTAATAGGCATCGGTAGGTAGCCATGAAGTGGTAAAAAATGTTTTTTTTTTCTTCTCCACCACGATCAAATTTCGACCAATGAGCGAACACTAGTAATTATATAATATAATAGTAAATTATATAATATTGTTACGTTAGTCGTGGAACATTCTGGAAAAAGCACTCGCGCTGGTCGAAAATCTCGAAGGTGCCCCACTATCAATAGTAGTCACGCCGCTTCCCGGTTAGTGTCAAGGTCCTTATTTTTACAACATAGAGTTCACATTCAACGAAAAGTTCGGGAATGCTCTTTCTATTTGTTTTTCTATTCCGTAATTATTACGGAATAGAAAAACAATTCCGCGTTTACAATACTTGTTTAATTCTAGTAAATTCGAAATAGATCGAGACGTTTGGCGCCAAATATATAGGAGAGTGGCGGGCGGGAGTCCCAGTTGAGCTATAGCCTGCGATTCGAAAGCGACAGTGAACCGGCAACTCATTAAGGGAATCATTAACGACTTTTGGCAAGTTTAACGGTTTGATCGGACAAGTTTAGCCCTTTTGGAAGCCATCTTGGTTTGTGGAAATAAATAGTTCATTTTCGCCCTTACACGGCAGTTTGACTCACCTCGCACGTAACAATATCAATAATAACGTCCTAGTACATGCTCCAGTAAGTATAGGAAATACTTAGCATGACAAATTTTATGTCACAATGATTAGGCAATGGTGTGTAATGAGATCTCACTGATTTATCCATTTTCTTCCTCCTAGGACAAAAACGTACAGGAGTTGATGACTAATTGACCGTACAAGGACAATTGAGTAATTGACCGTGCAATACAGGTTTTCGGATGCTTCCTTTTTCATATTAATTGTTTTAGTTCGCCAAATATTTTTCCATTCATTGTACGCTATTTTCAGATAAAATTAATATCTGATACTGTTGTTAATCCTTCCCTCGCGTTATCTATTAATATTTAATTCGCTCAATATCCCCATTATCATAATTAGTAATGAAAAAATACCGCTTTTTATATAATATACGTATTTTGTTATTTTATTAGCTAAATAGTTTCCTTTTCTTACCATCGGCTTTTTTTATGATTAATTTTTAATATTATGATATTTTTTATAAAGTTTTTAAACAACGTTTAAGTTACTTATAACATTAATATATTTAGATTTTGTATTTTTTTGCCGTAATATGTGTCTAGCAATTTGTATAAGATCGTGCAAATTGTATATTTCAAGACTAGTTATCTGAAATATTTTTGCTCGGTCGGTCGGTCCAGTTTATGGTAGGTGGCTACCGTCGCCTATAACACAAGCAATGCCACAGCTGCTGCAAATGAGCTGCCGATTACAGTAGGATTAAGGATAAAGGATTGGACATGAAAATGAGCTTACTCACTCACCGAAACACAACAGCACTCGTGCAGTTTTTTCACGTTGGTAAGGGGGTGGTTACTACCGCCAGACGGGCTGTCCAAATGACTGCGAAACGCAGTGTGCCCCACCACTACTTTTACTATTTTATTCTTTTTATTGTTTATTCGCACTTGATATATTTTAGCATGAAAGATTTGACTTTGTTTTACATTTTAAGATAGATATTGTATTGGTAAGTATTTGTTAGATTTTTTAAAATGAGAATATTTGACATATTGTTTTGTTGACACATGTTTGAAAAAGTTTAATGTTGGTAGTGGTATGCGTTTGGAAGGGGTTACAGGACTCCTTCGGAAAAGAGCAAGAGATGCTAAAGACGGCGAAGAGTTCCTTGCCAAGAGTTGGTAGCGAATTTTTAAACCATTGTATTTACCATCAAGTGCATCGTAATTGGTAAATAACAGTAATTATACTATTATGAACTTTTGTAATTCACACTGCACATAGTACGGACATAGTGGAGACGATTGCTGGCTCTTGAAAATTCTCGAGTGGAAATCAAGGATTGGCAAGTGTAGGACATCCACCTACAAGGACAGAAGACCTTATAAGGGCCGAAAGTAGACCTGGGTCCAAGCTACTTCTGAGCTGTCTTGCTAGAAAATTACGAGAGAATCCTATGTCTAGCAGTGGACGTCCCACGGATGACACGATGATGGTGACCGCCAGTGGCAAATTGAATTGTAAAATCAAACAGATAGTCACATAAATCAACATGATTTTGTTGTAAATAGTCTAATAATGGTTGGTGTTATCATAGGATTATCGATATCTTTTGATAAAACATTTGATTTAAATTTCGATTAGGTCTTCTGTTGAGTTACAATAATTAACGCGCTCACAATGCTTTTATTTTTCATTTTAATTAATACATTAATTTCATATGTGTTTGCAAAAAATGAACATTATATTGGGTAAGTTGTTTTCTTTATACCGTAGTTGCTTATCCCCTTTTTATCCCATGTTTTTGATTCATGCGTGAATCTTTTGGTACATAGTATTATTAAATTTCATTAATCAACTATCCCGAAACATTATGTAATGATTAATGAAATTGATTGATTATTCAAATATTCTGTCAGTATTTACATCTACTTGTCTATTTGACAAAGGAAAGTTTGACTAAGTTAAGGTTACTACAGTACAAAAGTCAAGTTACAAGGCATACTTATAATGGAAGTCAAACGGACTTATATTATTATGGGTATATTAATCTTATCAAATTCCTTATTTTGGGCACAAAAAACCTTTTGCAGTTTTTGGGAATATTAATGCGTCTTAAATTTGCCTATTTGCAAACATTATCAATGTAATAAATAATTTGTTATCTTGGATTGCTGGATAAGTCGTTTAGGTAGTTCTAATAATTTGCGGCTCTCGCACTTTTTCGCGTTTTTTTTGATATTAGAAAATCAGCAAAATAACAACAATATCAAGAAATGTCAAAAAAACGCAAAAAATATACAACATTAGTCCGGTTATTGACAAAGTTTGGGAAGTCTCTGTAGTTTCAAAGTATCGGGACACGAGACAATCCACGGTCAAACTGCCGAGACATCCCAGGACTTCAATATTTAAAATTGAATCGAGTTGATTTTTAGGAAGATGTATCAATAAAAAGGGATTTTGGTATAAAATCAATATTTTTTTCAACGTATAATTATATTTTAAGATTTATAACGTCATTTAGAGTCTAAAGAAATCGAATGTTTAAAATTCTTTTCGGAATCAGTTTTTGGGAGTAAATTCTTAAAATTATGCAAAAATCTTAGTAATTTTTAAAACTCATTTTATTAATATTAATAATCATATCTAATACCTCTCATTGGTCATATTTTTTTAAATTAGAATAAGTAACACATTAATTTATCTCTATATATAAAAAATGAATCCTCAATTCCCTTGGTCACGGAATCACGCGTGAACGGGTAGACCGATTTTAATTCGGTTTTCACTAATGGAAGGAGGGATAAACGGGGAATGTTTTAGTATATAAAAATTGCACCACGGGCGAAGACGGGGGCGGGCCGCTAGTTTAGTATAAATATCATCTAAATATAAAACATACTTAGAATTTGGAATCATACACGTACACATCAGTCACATAAATAATATATTGAACTAACGACTGGACTTTGATGATTTATTTTAAGAGGCTTTTAAACAATTAAGGCATTAGTAACAGAGTGCGGGAAGCTGATAAGGTTTATTATGTAAGTATTTAATATTGAAAATAACATGATTACAATTTTAAGAAACGTGTCGGGACCCGAGACGACAAAATTTACAAAAAAGACTAGGTTGTTATTTGTAATCCCCACGTTTATGTAAATCATCGTACAAACACGATACAATAATGTAAGTTGATGTCTTTTCAGACATAAAGTATACAGTATAAAATTTAATTCACAAGAGCAGCAAGATAAGTTTAATGGCGCTAAAAGTGACGTTATCGACTTTTGGCGGAAGCCATGCTTTGAATATGGCGTCGCAGGACGCGCCATGGTGCCGCTTTCGTATATAGACTGGTTTGAAGGGATTCTGCACGATTTGGGTATCGACGTCGATGTGTACGTCGATGATGTATACGAGTAAGTTTTCTATGTTCATATTTTAACTTGGAGTTAAAAACACAACAAAGGACTAAAGTGATACATGACAGATGTCGCCGCAATTACAGGAAGCACAGTTTGCGCCAATAAAAAGTCCAGAGCAACATCCCAACAACAATAATAAAAAAAGGCCCGTTGGATGAGTGGCAAGGGTGCTTGCCTAACGTCTCAGGGATCAGGGAATCTCTGGATTTGAAAAGTAGTGGTAGGGCACACTGCGTTTCGCAGTCATTTGGGCAGCCCGCTTGGCGGCAGTAACCACCCCCTTACAGAAGACCACCGTGAAATAACAGCAAGTGTGCTGTTGTGTTTCGGTGAGTGAGTAAGGGATGCCAGAGCCCATTTCCTTATCCCCCTCCTAATCCCTTATCCAATCCTACTGTAGTTGGCAGCGCACTTGCAGCAGCTGTGGCGTTGCTTGTACTATAGGCGACGTTAGCCACCTACCATCAAGTGGACCGTCAGCCTGTCTGTCGATCTTAACATAAAAAAAAAAAACAAAAAAAAAACGTGAGGAAATGTTATTGGACAGTTTTTTCTAAATTGTATTTTCATAGAGTGAATTTGTTTTTATTCATGTTTATGTGCACATAAATTGACAATGAAGTTTATAATAGAGCTTTATTGATTGAAGATTTAAACGGATCTCAAATGTATGAAGATATATAAAGGTATGATGAAAAAAAATATGATTGCGGAACGCAATGTGCCCTGGCGGCGTCTTATCTTTTAATAAAACAGGTAATTGTCATTTTAAAACCCTAACAATATCCTTTCGAAAACTCCAGTCGAGTGTGTACCGCAAGAGAGCGTGAAGTATTGAACGAAGTTTATGAAATATAATGTTGCGTATTGAAAAGTTGTTTTATGTTGAACTCAATTTTCAGATACTTGAACGAGAGAGAGCAAAGTTTGGTGCACACGTCGAATGCCGACGGTCGAGTGTTTGATTTCGACGGGTACTACAGATACACCGATGTTAGTTCATTTATCGTTTTGCGATACAATCCAAACATGTTTCCGGATAGAAGTATTTATCTTTTACTCTCTAAACATTAATAGAGGAAAGGAATGTCTATAAGTTGATACAGAATCTTCCATATAATTGATTTTGTATATATTAAGGGCGATCCACTTAATGATAGGTAGCTACTATCGCCCACAGACCAGCAAAATCAGGGGAGTTTCAAGTGAAGACATACTGCATTACAAGAAGGCCACGGTGAAATAACAGCGTGTGTGTTTCAGTGAGTGAGTAAGGGATACTACAGCCAACCCCTTATTCATTACCTTATTAAGGTCAGCAGTGCACTTGCAGACAAGACGGTAGCCACATACCGTTAGCCTACCTGCCAAATATTATATAAGGAAATGTGTCTTCTATTCCTTGCTTACGCATTAAAACACAAGAGCACAAGTACTGTAGGGGTGGTCTGCTGTAAGAGAATGGTTATGGACTAAAGAAGAAGAAGAAGACAGACTTGAGCACGCTTATTTTAATATGAACTATAATAGTTTCTCATATAAACCACTTAGGTATAACTTTATAACCAAAATTCACTTAAAAGTATGAAAGAAAGAAAACATTTAAGACCAAAAATTTAGTATACAAGTTAAATAATGAAAAATTAAAGACAAAAAGGTACGCGGAAATACTAAATTCGTGAAACATTACTTATGTCGTACTTGCTAGTTTGTGCTCCAGTGTATGGCCTCAAATTGGCGCTGATCTTCCTTTAGGACCTCGTTTTGGCTCCACCCATGTCAGCTCTAGTCCTTAACAAATAAAATATAATGCTATAAAATAGAACAATAAAACATACTTATAACATAAACTAATAAATATAATTAAATAGATACATATAGGTAATATAATAGTATAGAATCCTGTTAGATCTGCAAGTCTGTTTTTGGAGTTTACTCTTTCGTAAGGCCCCTTAAGACCGGTATGGAAATTGTACGAGAAGTAAAATTAATACAAGCGTTAACTAAAGCGTAACGTTATCTGTCACTTTGACATTTGTGCGAAAGCTGAGGCATGTATTTATGTTCCCTAATGCTATTCTCTGGGCTTATAAAAGCAAACGTCGAAATATTGTATGAAAAGTGTAGTCCGCGTTGAGGAACGAAAAGATAGCACGTCATAACCTGCATGCGCAGCGACATCTGTCGTAAAATGAACTATTTGAACTTATAACACGAGGAAAATTTTATAATTATAATTTTATACGTTTAAGACTGACAGACAAGCTTTTTTTTTAAATTTCACCTTTGAGTAGAAATTACTAATACATAACATAAAATCAATAAGAATTAAAGGTGCAGGTCCGATTGTTCCACCAAAAATTGTATAATGTTGTAATTTACAGATTCTTGATTACCTAAACACATTAGAAAATTCAAGTACTAATGTGGAACAAGTTGTTTATGGTGTTACTGAAGAGAGCAGACCTATAGTATATTTGAAAATTACCAATGACAATACGACTGTTGATAAACCGGTTATTATTATTGATGCTGGTATAAATCCAAGAGAATGGATTACAGTGTCAGCAGCTTTAAAGATTGCTAATGAAGTTTTGGACGAAACGAGGTTAATGAATGCTTTTGATTGGATCATTGTGCCTCTTTTAAACCCGGATGGATATGAATATTCTCATACAACGGTAAGTAATTTTATTCTAAAAGTATGTTTGTATAAGCTTAAAGGTCACACATTCTGTCTAGCTCGAGTGTAATTAATTTTCTTTAGGTTTTTATCCATTCATGTATTGTCTTTTAAACTCAAAAGATACGAAATATTTTGTTGAGAGTAATCTTATTTTTTTGATAGCCATTTTTAGTATCGTTCTATACTCAACGTCCACTTCGCATTTAAAATTCGAATGTATGGGACGTTCTGGAAAAAGTGTTCGTGCCGGCCGAAAGTCTCGAACGTTTCACCCTATCGATGGTAGCCACGCTCCTTCTCGACTGGTGTCAAAAGCGATCGGTCCTTGTGTTTACATTTCAATAGAAATAGCATTCCCGAACTTTCAATAGTTTGTTAACATTTTCTGGTAAATTCAAAATACATCGAGGAGGCGTTTGGCGCCAATTATAAATATGAGTGTGGCCGGCCAAGAGCAGTTAGTATGAGACAACCAGCGATACGAAAGCGACTCTTCGAAGTCATCTTGGTTTGTGAAATTAAATCGTCCCTTACACGGCATTTTAACTCACCCCGCATTTAACAGTATTATTTATTAAAGCAATCGAACAATTTTCAATTACTACGACATTATTCAAATTAAAAGGTATTTTAATTTCTTTTGTAGAAAAATGTTTTAAAACAGTTTGGCAATAATTTCACTTCATAAATTTCATGTCAGAGCGCATTGTACGGTAGTTGTGTTATCCAATTATATAGAAAAGCTTATTTTGATGACCGAAATACATAAGCGGATTTAAGGTCGGCAGTGATATCTACCAAGAATTATACCAAAAAGATAAAATTATGTTTTTGAATCAAAATATTCACAATAATAATGGATTAATATGATTATTTCCAGGAAAGAATGTGGTCTAAATCAAGAAGCTTGAATAATAATCTCGGCTTTATTTGCCCCGGTGTCAACATCAACCGAAATTTCGACATTGATTGGTCGTCTACTGCTGGTTCTAGCTCTAGTGCTTGCAGCCACTTGTTTAGGGGAGTGGAACCGTTTTCCGAAATCGAGAGTCAAGTAATTCAACATTTAATCAATGAGTACGGCAGCAGAACTCGTCTTTATATCTCCTTGCAGAATAATGGAGGATTCATTACGTATCCATGGCAATACGAGAAAGCAGCTTCAGGCATGTTCATCCAACACCATCTTTTAGGCTTGAAAATGATCGAGGCCATGAATAGCAATTATAATCTGGATGTTGGATCAGTGGCAGCGGGAGATAGAGCTTCAGGCACTAGCTCAGATTTTGCACAACGAAATGGCATTTCATACAGCTATAATATAGAGATATATCAGGGCGACGATGGAGTCGTTGTTCCAGAAGACCAGATCTCAACTGTCGTTGAGGATGTATGGAGAGCTGTACTTGTAGCCGCTGATAATTTTGTTTAAGGGACCAGTAAATTATTGGTAGAATCGAATGTATCAGACACCTATCCCGACTTTGCGAGCAATTTAATTAAAGTTAGAAAAAATAATTTATTATTATACTCTCACCAACCCTTACCTATTGTAATAATATCATGAATCACCACGAAAAACCCATTCATTAATTAAAAGTTAAAAATAGACAAAAAGCCCCTTAGATAGAAGTCGTCAATAGATGCATGCATTTTAGAGGAGTAAATTTGGTTTCTCATTGACCAATTTAAAAGATGTAGAAAAAATATATACAGAAAACAAGACTTGATGGACTCCGGCATCCCCATACTTATATGGTAAAAAGAGTTCTCAAATGTATGACTGTGACAGGTAACCATGGAACCTATCAGGACCTTATACCACATTCTTTTTTTAGTTATCTTTTTTCTTATTCTAGAAAAGAACCAATCAAAACATTTTGTTTTCTATTAGCTACCCGTTAATCTTTTTCTGCAAATTATATATTCCTCGTGTATCGCCTTTTACATTAGTGAAAACCCTATAACATCCGTTGCGTGATTTAGGAGGAGTTATCGAACATACAGACAGACAGATGCGAGCAGCGTCTTCAATTTATGCTATGTTGAGGGTTTAGTGTTTATGTTTTGAGAAAGTCTTTACTGTGTATACCAGGCACAAAAAATATAAATATACAAAATATTTCAAGTTAAACGATTATACCTATCTGTTTCCGCATGTCTTCAAATCAATGGGCTGATTTCTCCAGATCATTTATTTTTCAGCATGGATATGTGATATCCAAGTGAGTTTCTAATGAGTCGTTTTTAATAATTTTTTGCTAGATGGATTTTTAATGTCCATTAGGGTACACACCTTCACAGAAGAATTTATATTCGTTAATTTTAAGATACTTGTTTAAAATTAATGTGTTCTTCTGCTTAAATCCGATTCTGTAAGAATCCATTGTTGGACATAAGCATTAAGTATACCGTTAAAATTTACGACTTTCAGAATCTTTTGGATTTAGACGACCTTTACTGTATTTTTGGATCACTTTTTTTAAGGAAGCAGTTAACGTTGTCACAAAACAAAATTAATTAAAAAAAAAAATATGAATTTTGTTTGCACGCAAGTGTATCGTATTTTTAATCCACTTAATTTATCACGTGATTACTTACTCAGGAAATATAGCAATATTATTATTAATGTTCAAAATTAAATATTCATTTGCAGAATTGAAATGTTTCGTTTTGAATTTCCCACATATTTTTTACACCGTATTATTTATATGTGAATTTGAATTCGCTAACATTACATTTCAACATTCCGGCTGCAACATACGAACAAAATGAAATTGGAATTCTATTACTTTGAATGTTTTGTCCTGCTTTCAACCTGCGTTGCTAGGAGAGCCGCCGCTTTGATGTGTTGTGGCATGCAAACATTGTACAATACGTGCATTGAATTTCTATTTTTTACTTACATTTTTATAACGAACATTTAAATTTTTTTTATCTTCTTAGTGGCTATTTCTGTCTGCCAGAGTTCCAGTATCACTTTGTCCATTGCTGAAATATTGTGATCGCCACGTGAACTAGAGCTCTCTACCTATACCTACCACGTTAAGGAACTGTAGTACTTTTTTGATAGAGGCATTCTTCATATCTTCACAAGCCCTCGCTTCCTAGGATGTGACTGCGCTTGTGCATCAGGGGGCCACACTCGCACAGGATATGTATTTGTGTTTCCTCTGCCTCATGGCAGAAGCGACACTCTCTCGTACTAGTGAGCCCCATTACTTTAAGGTGTCTATTGAGGCGGCAGTGCCCCGTTAGTGCTCTAACATTTAAATTTGTTATGACTTGTCAATGTCGCACTTCATCGACGAACCAAGATCATATTTTCAAGTTTCTTGACATGGACGGAGTTTTTGTTAACTAGCAGCCAGAAATATCTGGTTTTCTATCTATCAATCTCTCAAAGCACGAATCAAGTTCAATCCTTTATAAATATTCCAGTAGTGAATATGTTGTGCTCATCAGATAATTCTCATAAAATTTTAATGAAGCTATTTAGCTTCATTAAAATCCTTAATGAAGCTAAATTAGATTACCTGATCTGATCGGTGAGTAGTGGCAATGTCCGAATTACTAGATTTTATGACCCTAAAATAACGCAGCATTCGATCACATGGGTCTTTCAAGATTAACCGAAACCACCAAGACATTACAAAACTGCAAATGTGGTCACTGTTCTTTTGGAAAACCATCTTACGGTTTGGTTTAATGTTGTTTTTCTGATGGTAAATAACACAGAAATTACGTATATATTCTAATTAACATCTGTAATTTCTCTTCCCAAAAGCAGTCAATGATTTTCATCGGTAGAGGAGGCTGATGAAGAGTATAAAAAATAAAGTGCACTCCTCAAAGTCGCTATGGAGGCGTGGAATTATTTTTAGCCATTAGTTGTTATTTTAATTGTGGAATTTTTTTTGTGCGTTCATAAATAAAGAAGATGTATTTTTATTGCTGTTTTAACATCATAATTATGGTTTAATAAATGTATCAGAC
This sequence comes from Bembecia ichneumoniformis, assembly GCA_910589475.2. Taxonomy (NCBI): domain Eukaryota; kingdom Metazoa; phylum Arthropoda; class Insecta; order Lepidoptera; family Sesiidae; genus Bembecia; species Bembecia ichneumoniformis. The sequence continues at coordinate 14,232,841 of OU342541.1, forward strand.
GAACTATAATATAATTAAAAGTGCAATAAAAATGAGTTCTGGACATAAATTCGAAGATTACTCAAAGTCCATAATTGAGCAGATAACATATTATTTCTGATGATATCGAGATTCGTTATTATCGAACTAAATAGCTTATATGCAAGTACTTTATTGAAGCTTGGGTGTGTTAAATACCAATTAATAATTGTTATATTTTTATATGATAGTGAGACAGAAAAACAACCACGAGGTTCTCAGTGCTGTAGTCGATTATCAGGAGATTTGCTGATATTTCATAGTAACCCGGTTATTGTAAAAATACGGATTTTCTGGTTCTAGAAACCAACAATTGATAGGAATCAAAACGAAAGTGGGAATTATAAAAGATTTATTTAAAATATAAGTCATATTTTCGAAGTTATGATAATTCGAGTCTTATTTTTCACGAAGTGGGTAGATATTATTTTGTGGCGAATCAAAACGAGTGTCACTTAAGAAATATCCTCCAAATTGGAAATTGATCCGTTTGCCACCGCTCACGATGACAAAAGGGGAAATCTAATTTTAAAGTTCTCAGTAGGGATGTGACATGAGTGGCAAACAATTCGTAAATATCTTTTGACTGCCAATGAAGCGAAGCGAAGCGCGTAACGTCCACTCGTATTATTTCCTTATATAAAAGATATAACAAATATACGTTTTCTTTCATTAAATTATATGCTGCTTTATATCTTTTCTTAAAAGTTGAAATACGTGTTATCGAGCCTTCTTATCTATAACAATGATTAGGTATCGTGTTTTTACTGTCACAAACAAATTAAGAGATAAAGAAAAAAGGAATAATTATTTTGATCAGCAAAATATCCATTTGGTCGCAACTTTTTTTGGCTGACCTAGTACTTGCTGCCCAAATAGGTTTCTTGGTTGATCAATCATTAATAGAGAATATGCGTCTAATTCAAAAAAGGCATAAATATATTTTTTTATCAACATTTTTGCTTTAGAATTGTGTCTAATGTAAATATTTTTTAATATTATTTCTTTTTCGCTAAGAAAATAATTATTAAAAAGTGCATAAAAATGTGGGAAATTCAAAATACTTGAAACGGTCAGATCGAATGTGACGTCAAAGTCTATGTAATGTACGTCAACGTCTATGATATGTCAACGAGCGTGTAGATGTTTACAAGCGTGTACAAGCGCGCCAAAAGGGCGGGTGTTTAAAGTGCCCGTAGCTGTTAGTTAATTTTAACTTTTTTTTTTGTTACCAAATTTCTGTTTTTTGGCGCTGAATATTTTTTTACGGTTATATAACGATATAACCTATCGTATGAAAATATAAAAAAAATGTGCATATTCCCTACTGGTTAGGCTAGGCTAGGCTAGGACAGCCAAAGAAAAATACTTACTCTTAAAAGTTAATTACTAATTTCCCATCTGAGTTTTAATAATGTAAATATGACTGAACATATTAAAATATGAGTATCTTAGCAATCGTTAGCAAAGGAGTGAATTAATAATTTCCAAACCAGATATTTGAGGCTTTTTATTTTTTTTTTTTATTAAAGATGGGTTTGCTCTTGACCAGCATCTATCCATGTAGGAAAGATGAGGCCGAAGATGGAGCGAACTCACCCAGATACCCAAACCCAGATTCACTCGAACCTTGAAAATATTTGGGTTTTATGAGCTCGGAAATACACACGCCGGCAGGTAGTTCCAATCCTTAGCAGTGCGCATTATAAAAGATGTTTTAAAGCGCTTGGTCCGAGTTAGAGGGATTTCAACAAGTGAGGATGCTAACCAGCCGTACGTCTGCATGTTCGATAGAAGAATGGGGAAGGCGGTATGATCTCATGCAGCTCCCGAGCACACTCTCTGCTGAAAAAGTAATATTTAAGTAATTTAAGTTAATTCATATTAATTATTTTCTAACAAAAAATATGCTAGAATTTTTTTTTTGTTCGATAATAATTATTATCGTAGGGAATAAAGCGCTGTTAAATCCCATTTGAATATATAAAATTGGCACAACACTACGTCGCCGTTGCTTGCGGTGATATCAGAATTTAATATGTTTGATAAAATTGCTTACTTAATGTTCTTAAGGAAAGTCTGCTCAACAAATGGATTCGTAAGAAAATTTATTTTATACGTCATTTGAAGCTGGCTGGTCTTTATGGAAAAAATAATCAGAGACCAATATTTTTATATATTTTAACGATTTTGTATACTAATGGGAGAATCATTTGAACATTTGTATTAGGTAAGCCATTATTGTAACTTTCGAATTATATTATGAAATCTTTTGTCCTGACTGACTATATCAACGCGGAGACAAAACTACTAATATAAAAAGAGAAAAAGAGAAATTTTGAAAAGAGCTTTATTTTATAAAAAACGTATCCAAGCATCCGCTAACAAAAGATTTTTGTGTGACACAGGAATTAGAGGGTCGCTAGTATTTTATTAATTGGAAAAATTAATGGTTATAGGCTGAGGAGACCTACAGGCAGAAGTCTGACACGTTGGACTGACCAGATTCGCAGAACTCTAGACAAAGGGCAAATTGCTGCGAAAGACACAGGAAAAACTGTTCTCACGTGGTCCATTTGATGGTAGGGGCTCCGTCGCCTATAACACCAGCAATACCACAGTTGCTACAAGTGCGCTGCAGACCATAGTGGGTTTAAGGATAAGGGATAAGGAAAGGATAGGGTAATAGGTTCTGACATCCCTTACTCACTCACATGCGTGATAGAGGTGGTCACGACCTTCAGTATTGAGTAAACTGACGCGAGGAGGAGGATTTGTATTTTACAAGTGTTACATATTATATTTTCATAGTAAACAGCATCATAGTACGTAAACAATCAACTAAAAAAATTATATCCTATTCGTAGGTACCGTATAAGTGATATGAGAAACATTTTATATTTATACACGAACACACATCATCTTGTTATTATTTGTATAATATTATTTCGTCTAGATATTTTTTTCACCGTAAGAGCTATTAGTGGCTCACAAGATATTTCTAAAATATATTTCTACAAGGGCACTTTAGTTTTGTGTCAGGAATTTCCACACATTCAAGCTTGAAGACATTCCGAGAGACAATAGTGCCGTGGAGTGAGATTATCGATACCTTTACTTATTGAAATTAAACTTTTTTTTTTTTTATTAGATCAGGGTAGCGCTTGACCACTATCTCACCTGATGTGAGGTGTAGATGTGGCCGAAGGTGGACCACGCTTACCCAGTAAATGCCCATTTACCCTGTTTTTGAAGACCCCGAGATTGTAGTTCTGTGGGAACACAGACGCAGGCAATGAGTTCCACTCCTTAGCAGTCCGAACAAGGAAAGTGGAACTGAAACGCTTCGTGCGTGATCGAGGTACATCGACCACGAAGGGATGAAACCCCCGCCCACGCCTAGTGTTCCGAATTTAGGTGTCCATTAGTAGTATATGCATTATTCTGCACTGGTCGTCCATGTAACTAAACAATAATGATCTACAACGAAATGCAGCAAAATGTTTTAAAGTCTACGGCCTCCAATGCGGAAGGATTACCTACTATCCAAACCACGATTATTATTTTTTATTAAAAATGGGTTTGCTCTTGACCAGCAACTATCCATGTAGTAAAGATGAAGCCGACGATGGAGCGAGCTCACCCAGAAGGTGCCTATTCACTCGAACTCTGAAAAGATTTGGGTTGTATGAGCTCGGAAATACAGACGCCGGCAGAGAGTTCCAATGCTTAGCAGTGCGCATCACAAAAAATATATTACAGTGCAACTTCAAGAGTGTTATCTAATGATAATAATGCTCTTGAATTTGACAGTGGTTAAATTTAAAAAAGTTCTTATATTGAAGAGAGTTAGTCTACGAGAAATATCACATTTTCATTTATATGAAAATGTGTGCGTGTTTATGTGTTCTTTCGCTTTATCTAATAAATATTATTAATACATATAATGAAATGTACGAGCGGTGTCTGTTCATTATTTAAAAAAAAAACATTTGTACACGTATTTATGTTAGCGAGGTTAAAAGATAGTTTTTAGAATTTTTGTCTATTCGTTTGTGCACGATAATCTCAGCAATGGCTTAACCGATTTTGACGCGGTTTTCACTGGTGTATTGTAACAAGCTTCCAGTAACATTTACAGTTATGTTTCATTCCAATCGGTTCATAAACAAAAAGTTATGCGCTATTTTAGAACGCGTACGCTAGCATGCTAGTAGGTAATATAATTGCATGTCTGACATCACTAACAAAATAAGAAATACGGAAGAAGTACTTAAAGAACCACATATTTTGTTAAATGACTTTGTTTTATCGATTGAATAATGTTTTACTGTTTTATAATAAAGGAAGATTCCAATGTTGATTATGAAGAGTGTTTATCGATAAGAAGGGCTGTACAGCACTACTGTCCACTCTACAGCGTGTCACGTTTCCCCTCTCGAGGCAATATTTTCCATCCTTCCACCTCATCCCTTCATCCCTCTCGGGTAATACCTCACCTCCCTCACTCACCATACACTAGCACTTCTTGACACGAACACTATGGTATTTCACAAATCTAAAGTGTAGTACAGTAGTACAATTACGAGTTATTTTAAAAATGTGATTTTTCACAGTATTAACAGCGATGTCAGAAGCAGCAATATCCCATGCACACGTATTCGAATCCTGGTGAAGAATGCAGCAAGACAGATGGACGAGTTGATGATTGCGAAATCATCAAGTCCTACTTTTATGAGTTTCATTTCAACTCCATGTATCTATCCGTGTAGGAAATATGAGGCCGACGATGGAGCGAGCTCACCCAGAAGATGCCTATTCACTCGAACCTTGAAAAGATTTGGCTTGTATGAGCTCGGAAATACAGACGCCGGCAAGGAGTTCCAATCTTTATAAATGATATTTTAAAGCACTTGGTCCGAATTAGAGGGATTTTGACAAGGTGAGGATGGTAACCAGCCGTCTGTCTGCATGTCCGATAGTAGAATGGTGAAGGCGGTATGATTTCATGCAGCTCCCGAGCACACTCTCCGAAGTACATCTTATAGAATACACACTATCTACGATAATCGGTAAACAATAGCAGCGTCAAGTTGAAAAGAATGTTTTTGATTTGTGATTAGTTAAGAGTGGAGTGAGATTGAAGTATTTAAATAATGAACTTTCAAACAAAACATAGTTCTTGATTTATGATTAGTTAAGATTGGAGTGAGATTGAATTATTTAAATAATGAACTTTCAAACAAAACATAGTTCTTGATGACTTTTGATTTATTTTTTTAATTTAAAAAAGTAGTTTTTGGAATAATTGTATGTTTGTCTGTGCGTTTGTGCACGCTGATCTCAAAAGCGACTAAGCCGATATCAATGAGCTTTTTACTGATCTATTGTAGCAAGCTTCCCGTAACATTTAGTTTTTGTTTCATTCCAATCGGTTGACAAACAAAGAATTACGCGCTATGCCGAATATCACGCGTATGAAGTAATGTATGTATATGTATACCACATAATGCAAGCTTTTATATATATTTTATTTATATATATTTATTTTATTTATTTTATACTTTATTGCACATCGTACAAAAGGCGGGCCTAATGCCACACGGCATTCTCTCAAAGCATCTCAAATATAAAAGTGAAAATCACGTAAGCTGACCAATCAGGTGTCAGAACTGGCAGAGTTAAGCGGTTCTTAAGACTTGAAAGCTGCTTAAATGATAAAATGCTTCCAAATATACGAAGATAAGACACTTCATACCTATATTGGAGTTTGACTCGTCAAACCCCGATTTAATAAAATTGTGTTTTGACGTTTGCCTGACCAAATTAGTCTCTCCCAGGTTTGACGAAAATTGTTTAGTCAAAGGCCGAAAATTTACATTTGTTTGGGCTTTGACTAAGTCATTCAGTCTGACCTGAGGATTGACCAGTCCAACCTAGGAGCGCCGGAGCTTCGGAGTTTGCCTATAACATATACATTTTATTCTTACTACATTTTTTTAATACTATCTCACTCTAATATATTCTGTTGGAGATGAGCTACTGATCATGGACTGTGCGTAACACATTCCTCCGATTATTACTTTACCTGAACTGAAAAAACAATGTCGGATTCCATTGATGTCTGTTTTTCTTTAGCTGAGAGCAAATGAGATAAGGCTTCCGTGCCTATATTTTACGATGATCCCTTCATGGATACATGATCATTCGTTCTCTTATATTGTGATTGAGGAAGGCTCGTGAACAAAATACGCTTTGTTATGGTAGTGAATTCGTATTCTCTCAGAATACAGTTAGTGATTTAGTATTTATTCGTCTTACTCACTTAATTATGTTTAACTAGGGATTCTAGTTTTTTTTCTGAAATAGGATGTTTTTTTTTCTAAAAATTGTATATAAAAACCACCCTCGTTTATAGCTCGTTCCATTAGTGAAAACCGTATCAAAATAGTTGGGTGGTTTAGAAGTTAGCGAAGAAACAGACAGACCGACAGCGATTTTTTTTATAATAATGTAGAGATATAAATTTAGATACATTACATTAATATAAACACCATGCAATACATACATAAAAACAAAAAAACACAATCATACTTACAACATTTTTTTTATTAAATTATAATAATCACTTAGGTAATCTTTATATATGAAAATGAATCCCCATTTCTTCTGGTCACGGCATCACGCGTGAACGGGTAGACCGATTTTAATTCGGTTTTCGCTGATGGAAAGAGGGATAAACGGGGAATGTTTGAGGGTATATAAAAATTGCACGCCGGGCGAAGCCGGGGGCGGGTCGCTAGTAAATAATAGTAATAGAATTGCAATGCATGTAATAATAAAATCGTAAAAATCTAAAAAAAAACAAGTACACGTTGTAGTTACTTATGTTACCGAGGTCAAAAAATTTGTTTTCAGAATTTTTGTCTGTTTGTCTGTGCGTTTGTGCACGCTTATCTCTGAAACGGCTTAACCGGTTTGAAAGTGGCTTTTACTGATATATTGTAGCAAGCTTCCCTTAACATTTAGTGTTTGTTTCATATCAATCGGTTCATAAACAAAAAAGTTACGCACTATACCGAATACCACGCGTACGAAGTTGAGGGCTCGGGTAATATACTATAAAATGAACATACTTACTTATTAGATACTTAGTTAGTTTTAGATAATAAAATATAAAGTGAAAATTGTTAAAGGGCAAATAAATCACTATTTTTTTTTAAAATAAAGTATGCTATGTATATACATACATCACACAGCAATCTTCTAAACAATGACGAGCCCGTTGGTCGAGTGGTTAAAGTGTTTGTTTTAACGCTCTGACACAGAGTTCGATTCCCGGTAGGGCCAATTTTGGAAATGAACATTCCACAGTTGGCTCTGGTTTGGATCTAGCAAGTAGTGTCAGGGTACACCGAGTTTCGCAGACATTTGGGCAGCCCATCTGGCGTTAATAACCACCACTTTACCGAAGACCACCGTGACAGCATGTGTGCTCGTTTCGGTGAGTTTCGGTGAGCTAGTGAACTAGTGAGCTAGTAGCACGTCCACTGATGAATAAACTCTCCAATTTTCTAAAAGGACCGGTCAGAAGCAGCCTGGCTCTTATCAGGTCGTCTGTTCACGTTATGGACTTTCGTTCTGTTACGGATCTCCTAATTCCTGATTCGTTCTGGCAGTGTAACCTCGAGCATAGCCTTCTCCATAGCCTTTGAGCTACGTTGAGTTTTCTTCTGGCCCATAGTGAGAGACCACGTTTCAGCACCATATGTCACTGGCACCACACATTGGTCCAAAAATTTTGTTTTAAGAAACTGAAGAATTTCTGGCGAGAAGATTTTTCTCTTTTTTGTTTTGTATTAATATGTTACTCTGGACTTTTTATTGGTACAAGTACATCTGCCACGTGTTGCTTTCCTTTGTTCATTGTTGTGTTTTTGTTTGAAGCCTGCCTCGTTGGAGGCCAGGTAATAATAAATAAATAAATAAAGGTGTCTCGAAGCTTCCCGTACGCCGCCTATCCGAGCTGGATTCGATGATTGGCCACTTTCTCGACGTTGGTTTTACCTAACTGGACTATTTGTCCCAAGTAGATGTACTCGCCTCAAGTAAGGGATGCCAGAGCTCATTTTCCTCTCCTTCCTAATCCCTTATCCTTAATCCTATTAGGACCATCAGTGAACTTGCATTTTCTATTAATGTTGCTTGTATTTGTAGGCAACGTTGGTCTCCACAAAGTCTTGCAGGCTGTCTGATGACCTTAACGCAAAAAGTACAAAGAATTTCTTTCAATTAGACATAAAGTATCGATAAACACACTTTGAATTGCTGATGGAGAATTGTAAAATCATTTAAATGATCAGGAACTTGTTGAAGATTCGTTCAATGACGTATGTATAGGGTCAGGCGCACACTTAGTTCTGCACCCCAGTCTGTCTTATAATTTTAGTAAATCATACAAAAACGTAGTAAATCATACAAATATGGTGAATTGCTTGTGAAAGTCAGCGATGACGTTATCGTGCCAGCTTTATTTTTGTTAAAAATCGGGAATTTTAAAAAGATAAACACATTTTTCGAGTACATTTAAAACGTTAGTATGTAAAATAAATTAGACTGAGTGAGCCACGACTGCGGTAGGTTTTCGCGAAGCTTGCTTCAATAGTTTCATTAATTAGCGAGGTGCTCGTTAGACTACAAGCTTTCATCGTGGTTAGCGATTTAGCGGCTTGCGTTGGAATAGCTTAGCTTTTTCTACTAATTATGATTTATTTTATTTTATTTATGTGAGAACACTCTTCCAGACACATTTCCAGTCTATCGTGTTTTCGGGTGACGGGTCACCTGATGGTAGGTGGCTACCATCACTTATTGACAAAACATCCTATTAATACTCAAATACTCACACTTACTCACTTACCGAAACACAACAGCAAATATAAAGTTTGTAAGAATGATTAAATTTGTAAGAATTATTAAATTAATGTATTAATATGAATATTCTACTATAATGACGTGTTGTAATGTTAATTATAAATAACGGAAATTATGTATAACTTTAAAAAAAAAAGATTATGCTGAAAACTCTACGCCGAGCGAGGCTCGGTGGGAGGGTGGCAGCGCGCGGCATTCTTTGCACGGAGCGCGAGCGAACGGTTGTATTTTGTTGGAATAACTGTAATTTATTCGGTGGTAATAAATATATTATATTCGTTGATAGTAACGGTACCTCACCTCAAGTAATCAAATAAAGAGGAAATCTGTTCTCGTTGGTGGTTTTATTACAATTCAGAAGTGGTAAGTACCTTTGAACATTTTATTCGGTCCTACCGTACGTTAAATTACAAAGTGCTTAACATAGTGAAAAAAAAAAAAAAAAAAAAATTGTGAAACCTTTGGTGTTATAATCTAGGTAGTTACTTTTACACATCAATATAGTCGTTAGCATGATAATTTTACTAGTGTTTAAAATATGGGATAGTCAAATCCTAAGAAATCAGAGTTATCATTGAGATTTAAGCCTCAAATTCATGTGGATTATCCCTTTTAATTCGAATACTCACTCGCAGTTACTATATTTTTGTGTTTAATAAAAATATCATGATAATTTTACTAGTGTTTAAAATGTGGGGTAGTTAAATCCTAATAAACCAGAGTTATCATTGAGATTATAATCTATGTAGGTAGTTACTTTTACACATCAATATAGTCGTTAGCATGATAATTTTACTAGTGTTTAAAATATGGGATAGTCAAATCCTAAGAAATCAGAGTTATCATTGAGATTTAAGCCTCAAATTCATGTTGATTATCCCTTTTAATTCGAATACTCACTCGCAGTTACTATATTTTTGTGTTTAATAAAAATATCATGATAATTTTACCAGTGTTTAAAATGTGGGGTAGTTAAATCCTAATAAACCAGAGTTATCATTGAGATTGAAGCCTCAGATTCATGTGAATTACCCCTTTTTAATATCAATACTCACTTGCAGTTATTATATTTTTGCGTCACGACTTTGTTAGGGTACCGCCCAAATGAAAACATGAACGGTCAGCTTCAAGATCAATCAAAGTTATAATATGCACTGGCATGTGTACGGTAGCCTACAGGGGGTACCGTACACGTTTTCGTTATTTCTCGTCTAGGATGCCTAGTTTCGAGATATGTTACAAAATTACAATTTGACCCAGTGTTGATACCCCAAACTTAGTTTGTTAATAATTTGAACAAATACATAGTTGGTATTGCTTTGAGTTTCAGAACAATGGAGAGATCATGTTCGCGACGCCTGGAGACCCCTCCAGGTGACACGGCTTTGCGAGGGCGTGACTATGAAGGAGTCAGGCGAAGTCGCAGCCGCATCCGTCGTGACAGCCCGCCGGAGTACCGTCGGAGCCGTCCGAACGAGAGTCGGAGTTCGCGCGACGACGACAGACTTCGCGCACTGGAAAGAGAAATGGATCGTGAACGCAGAAGACTTCGTGATCTGCAAGACAACCTGGACAAGGAGCGAACTCGACTGCGGAAAACTGTGAGTAATCATCGAGAACTCAACCAGCCCCATGTGCGTCCCACGGAACATGAGCATGCCACGGCTCAGGATGTAAATCGTTCCCGTGGACGATCGCGCAGTCCGAGTAAAAGCAACGAAGGCCCTGAACCTCGCAGAACCCAGAACGAGCGACATTCTCCTCGGTTAAATAGATCAGTGAGCCCTACGTTTACTACTAAAGATCTTATAGGTATTCTTAGTTCCCTTAAAAGTTTACCGCCCCAGCCGTCGGCTACGCCCGTTACGTATACTTCAAATAATCATAAAAACATTTTACCTGATTTTGATCCGTCAGCGAGAAGCCAACGTGTAGATATTTGGCTAAACAAAGTGAACGAATGTGCTACCGTTTACGGCTGGGACGAGAAAACCACAATCCATTTCGCAATGCAGAAGCTCCAGGGTTTGGCCCAAACCTGGTACGAAAGTTTACCGTCTATATTGTATAGCTGGTCTGAGTGGCAAATTAAATTAACTAATGCGTTCCCTTACGAACAAAATTATGGCCAAATCCTGGAGGATATGCTGAAAAGGAAAAGTAGGATAAACGAACCGATTGAAGTGTATTTTTATGAAAAATTAGCATTATTGAACCAATGCAACATCGAAGGAAAGCGTGCTGTTGATTGTATTATTCACGGGCTAACGGAAAGGACAATGAAATCTAGTGCTATCACTTTGCGTTGCTCCCATCCGGAGCAACTGCTACAATTCTTAATGAGCAACAAAGACATGTCTCAATCTCACCCCCTTTTTGGAACGCCTTACAAGATTAGGTCCAGAACCGACAACTGTCACTCAAGCAACAACAGTATCTCGGCTAGGGTAGCTAAAATACCACCCCCAAATAATAATATCTTTTGTTACAACTGCAAGGAAAGAGGACATCCATTTTTGAAGTGCCCTAAACCCATTACGAAGTGTGCGAATTGCAACAAAGTGGGTCACAAGACTGAAAATTGTTTTAGCAATAATTCCAAAGATAGTAAAACTGACACGGTTCAAAAGACACTGTGCATTTCAAACACAACCCCAAACTCAAAGTTTTTTAAGGAAATAACCGTGAATAATGTTCCTACAAAATGCTTTATCGATTTTGGCAGCGAAGTGACCTTGGTTAGGCAGTCTCACGTGTCACGTTTAGACTTGACGTGTAGCGGTGAAACAACTGCTTTGAAGGGTTTTGGTAACGACATAGTGCGCACTCTTGGTACCGTTAGTGTAAACGTGGTTATTGACGGAGTTGCCGCTAATGTAGTTTGTCATGTTGTTAAGGACAAATATTTGGAGCACCCTATGTTAATAGGTCAGTCGTTCACTGAGCAACCTCATGTTGCTGTTTATAAGACCACCGATAAGCTTAGTTTTCTTGACTTAGGCAATGAAATGCCCTTCTCGCAAACGGAAATCAATTATGATGCTACCGTTAAGCTATTTACAGTCTCGGACGTAAACGTTTGTGGTCTAGCTAGTGTAAAAACATTTGTGGAACCCCAGGTGAATGGCGAAATATTAGTAACCAGTAAGATTGTTGGCAAGCCTTCTCAGCAATTCGCAGTTTTAGGAGGCGTTTACCCAGTAGATAACGGAACGGTCAATGTATTAGTATCTCCTGTGTCATCATCCATTTTAATCAGAGGGGGAATAATTTTGAGTCGCGGTACAGAGGTTAGAGTAGTGAATCGTGTAATCTCGTCTATTGACCAGCAGCCGGAACAGCACATAATTGATAAAGCGCAGATACGTATAGGAACTTCAATTAAAGAACCTCACCGCGAAAAGCTTTTAGCACTACTAGATAAATATCGACATTGCTTTGCATCAACCTTAAAGCAATTAGGATGTACTAGCGCAACGGAAATGACTATTGAGCTGGATAACAAAAAGCCAATTGTTTATCGGCCATATAGGCTCTCGCACAAGGAGCGGGAAAATGTTCGCGCAATGATAGATGAAATGCTGGAAGCGGGGATAGTGAGGGAGAGTGTGTCGGAGTATGCTAGTCCTATCATTTTAGTACGAAAGAAGGATGGTAAAATACGAATGTGCGTTGACTACCGAATGCTAAACTCTGTCACAATTAAGGAACGTTATCCTATGCCTAACTTAGAGGACGAAATTTCACGATTGTCAGGACAAGCATACTTCGTCACACTTGATTTAACATCTGGCTACTACCAAGTGCCAATATCCGAGGATTCGCGGCCTTTAACGTCGTTTGTCACCCCGGATGGCCAGTATGAGTTTAATCGTATGCCATTCGGGTTGGCCAACGCACCTGCAGTCTTTCAAAGGATGATGCACAAGATACTGGGTCCTGTCCGTTATGATGGTGCTACATCATACATAGATGACGTGTTGGTGTACGGCCGAAATATTGACGAGTGCCTTATTAGGCTAGAAAAGGTCTTGCAATTACTAGAGGGTGCCAACCTCACACTTAATTTGGCAAAATGTGAGTTTCTAATGGAGAAGATCGATTACTTAGGGTATGAGATAAGTGTTACAGGAATAAGACCAGGCGATAAGAAAATTCAGTGCGTAGTGAATTTTCCGTGCCCTATCGACCAACATACGGTCCGACAGTTCCTCGGTCTTGTAGGGTACTTTCGAAAATTCATTCACAATTTCGCCACCTTGGCATATCCTCTGACGAAACTACTTACCAAAGATGCGGTCTGGACCTGGTCACACGAGCAGGAGACAGCCTTCAAAACACTTAAGGACAAGCTAGTAACTAGACCTATTCTGGCAATTTTCAACCCCGACTATCAAACGGAGCTGCATACTGACGCCAGTAAATTGGGAGTTAGTGGCGTTATGTTGCAGAAATCATCTGAAGAAGATGTAATTAGACCGGTAGCGTATTACAGCCGCAAAACTTCTCCGGAGGAGAGAAACTTTCACGCTTACGAACTCGAGACGTTAGCGGTGATATGTTCTCTGAAGAAGTTTCGGGTATATTTGCTGGGGCAAAATTTTAAAATCGTAACCGATTGTAGTGCCCTCCGGTCTACCTTCTCAAAACGAGATATTCTCCCAAGGGTTGCGAGATGGTGGCTTCTTATGCAAGAGTTCCAATGCACCGTTGAATATCGTCCAGGTGCAAAAATGGCCCACGTCGATGCGCTTTCACGCAACCCCATACCGGACGAAGAGACTGCGCAAGTTTCAGAACATTATCCGTCCGTCATGAGCATCAGTAACGAGGATTGGTTGCATACTTTACAGTTAGGTGACACGGAGTTGTGTAGGATCCGTAACGTTATAGAATCAGGCTTAAATGAAAATGGACTTAAATATATAACAGACAATTACATTATCAAAGACAATAAATTATACCGGTATTTAGGCGGAGATAAAAACAATATTCGATGGGTCGTACCAAAGGGGGCAAGGTGGCAATTGTGCCGTATCAATCATGATGAAATCGGTCATTTTGGAGTAGAGAAGACTTTGGAACGTATAAAAAAATCGTATTGGTTTTCCAAAATGTCAAGGTTCGTTAAGAAGTACGTCAATGCCTGTATAGAGTGTGCCTATGCTAAAAGAAAGAACTCTGCTAAGGAAGGACACCTATACCCGATACCTAAGATTGAAGTCCCGTTTCACACGCTGCACATTGACCACCTTGGACCCTTTGTCAAATCAAAAAGAGGGAACACCCACCTTTTGGTCATTGTGGATGGTTTCACCAAATTCGTATTTTCCAAACCCGTTCGTAATACAAAGACCCAAAGTGCCATCAAGGTGTTAGAAGACATATTTTATACATTCCGTGTACCAGATCGCATTGTCAGTGACAGAGGAACGTGTTTCACATCTCATGCGTTTAAAAGATTTTGCCTAGACAAAGGTGTGAAACACATTCTTAACGCTGTTGCCAGTCCTCGCTCTAACGGCCAGGTAGAAAGGTACAACCGTACCATTCTTAGTTCTCTAACTGCTCAAAATTTAAACCGGGACGAAAAGGAATGGGATGATATGGTTGGAAAGGTGCAGTGGGGACTGAACAATACAAACCATAAGACTTTAGGTAGAACGCCGTCCGAGATGATGTTTGGTACATGTATGGACTCGGAAATAAATCCTAGACTTAATGAGACGCGTGAAACTTGTGACCTAACCGTTATTAGAGAAGAAGCTAAAAAAGCGATAGATAATGAACAGGAAAAACAGAGACAGAGATATGATAGAGATAGGAGACCCGCGAGGGTCTACGCCGAAGGTGAACTTGTTAAAATCACGAAGACCGCTTTTGCTAATGACGGTAAAAGTAAGAAGTTACACCCCGTTTATGTAGGGCCGTATCGCGTCGTTTCAATACTGGGAAATGATAGATATAGGTTATCTCACATCCCCGGTCTAACAGGGACAAAGAACAAACGGCATACTACGGTTGCTGCTGATAGAATGTTGCCTTGGGTCAATATTGCTGCGTTGAAAGTAAATGAATTAGATGTATCTGATAACGATGAAAGTGAAACCGATAAAAGTGATAATAATGATTAAGAACTTATGTACTTACATAATTATATTAACTTAAATTCAGTTGACTATTATAACTATGGCTTGTATGTATCGTCTGCCATAATAATGCAATTTGATTTAAATGGTATACGACATTAGGAGAGACAAATATTTTGACAATCCAAGTTTTATGTATGATTTTATTTATTATGTTTGACTGATCTAGTGTAAGACGGAACAGTGAGAATGGAATGGGTTCACTGTACTGTTGAATATGGATAAGTTTGATCACGAGAATGGATGGGTTCGTGATCAATTAAGGTGGCTATACCTCTGCTCGCAAGAATGGATGGGTTTGCGAGGAGAGGTATTGTGTACTTTATTATGGTGGCCATATCTCTGTTCGCAAGAATGGATGGGTTTGCGAGGAGAGGTATGGTGCACTTTATTACGGATAAGTTGGTCACGAGAATGGATGGGTTCGTGACCAATTAGGGTGGCTACATTTCTGTTCGCAAGAATGGATGGGTTTGCGAGCAGAAGTATAGTGTACTTTATTACTATGTGAGTTTGAATGGGTTGCAAAGATCACATAGTTGGTGTAATTTGTGCTCTTTCGGGAATGGATGGGTCCGAAGGGTATCTAGTCGATTGGAAATGGTTGTCGTTGATAATAATTGTACTAGTTAGTATTATTTAACTTTCTATTTGATTCTATGATTAAGTTAATTTAATTCTATACTATAGTGGGAATGCTGTCACGAATGTATCAATGAATCAAGGCATTTATAAACAATGTCCTGAAAGTTTTTTTTTGCTCTCACTCTGAGTGTGTTTGTATATTTTGTATATTTCGTGCTATAGTGTCAACATTCCTTAGTGCATGAGGACATGCACCATGTCAGGATGGGCGAATGTAAGAATGATTAAATTTGTAAGAATTATTAAATTAATGTATTAATATGAATATTCTACTATAATGACGTGTTGTAATGTTAATTATAAATAACGGAAATTATGTATAACTTTAAAAAAAAAAGATTATGCTGAAAACTCTACGCCGAGCGAGGCTCGGTGGGAGGGTGGCAGCGCGCGGCATTCTTTGCACGGAGCGCGAGCGAACGGTTGTACTTTGTTGGAATAACTGTAATTTATTCGGTGGTAATAAATATATTATATTCGTTGATAGTAACGGTACCTCACCTCAAGTAATCAAATAAAGAGGAAATCTGTTCTCGTTGGTGGTTTTATTACAAGTTATTTCACTAGTTTTAGTAGTAGGTTTTTTTTTATGTTAAGGTCGGCAGCACACTTTAAGTGTGCTAAGCTGTTGCTGATGTAAATAAGTTAATAAATAAATAATAAAATAGTAAACGAGCCGTGTTTGTACATTAAAGATTTATTCAAAAAAAAACAATTTGTACACGATAATATAAGTTACCGACGTCAAAAAATAGTTTTTAAAATTTTTATCTGTGCACGCTGATCTCTGAATTAACCGATTTGAATGTGGTTTTCACTTATGTATTGTAGCAAGCTTCCTGTAACATTTAGTGTTTGTTTCATTCCAATCGGTTTACAAACAAAAAAGTTACGTGCTATTCCGAATACCACCCGTACGAAGTTGCGGCTCAGCTATTGATTAAATAAAATTAAAGTAAGATAAATAAAATTAGATTAAAATTGGTAATGGGTGGGTAGATTTTCCGTGCAATGACTACAAAACATAATTGTATTACTCGCTAGGTTGTTTTAAGTGTTTAAAGTTAGTCGAATCATGTACAAGAGTCGGCAGGACTATTGCAAAGTAGCACTAGAAAGCTTTCTATTAAAAGTTCACAAGTACAACGTACGAGTACAATTTGTACGCCAAGTGGACTTACCGGGACGATACGATTCGAAATTGCCAATGGAAATACATATTGTTACCACTAACTATGGAATGTTTCCGAAAGTCTAGAACGTCCCACCCTGTCTATGGTAGCCACGCCCCTTTCCGATTAGTGTCAAAGGAAATTGGTCCTTATGTTTACAATATAGAGTTTACATTTCATCAGAAATAGCATTCCCGAACTATCAATGGTTTGTTTACAATCTTGTTTATATTTCCAGTAAATTCGAAATACATGGAGGCGTTTGGCGCCAAGTATAAATAGAGGCGGCCGGTCAAGTTTTAGTTTAGTGGTGCGACAACTAGCGATACGAAAGCGACTCTTCAGAGCTTTTGCGAAGATATCTGCGACAGTGAACCGGCGACACATTAAGGGAATCATTGACGACTTTTGACAAGTTTAACGGTTTCATCGGACAAGTTTAGTGATTTTAGAAGTCATCTTGGTTTGTGAAAATAAATCGTTCCTTTCGCCCTTACACGGCATTTTAACTCATCCCGCACGTAAAAATATTTATCACCATTGCTTTAAGTATGTGAACTGTTCGCAAATGCATATTTATTGTATGCTTGTATCCGCGCACGCACACTCCGCAGCGATGTAACAATATGAATATGGGCTGCCTAGGTATTTTGCTCTTTTGCGCTGCCGACGCCGGGGAGACAAACTTTTCGATTAATTATTCAACATCGTCAAAATTCCTAAGCGTTGGCTGTGACGGCTGCTGTTGGCTCCTATTCATCCTCCGTCGTGAATCCAGCGATAAACAGCTCTTTTCATAGCTATTCCAATTAATCCGTTAATGGGTTCTCTATGTATTATTTTCCACACCTTCCACTCGGTACGGTAACTACAGAGCTGTAAACAAATTCTTGCAAAGTCGGCTGCGCAACTGTAACGTCATGGTGCTGCTAATGTCCGATGGTAACCGCCTGTCATCAACTGGACAGTCAGCCTGTCTGCCACCCTTTAAAAGAAGTTTTAAAATCATTGCATAATACGAATAAAAACTTGACAACTTTAAGGTTGAATTTCTAAAATAGACGAAGCATTTTAGTGTCGTAATTTCTGAAGTTCCATTCGACGTGGGTCCTCGCTACACAGGATTTGGCGAATATCTTGTGAGTTTCAACAAATGAAAACTTTATTGCTTCCAAAGAACTGTATTTGACGTTTTATTTAAGTTACAACTTCGCTCTACTGTTGAGAGATGTTGTAGCGTTCCCAAATTGCAGGTGTAATAGAAAGGTTAGGTTAACATTATACTTATGTATGTTAGTGAGTCTACATGTTAAAAGTGAGTCTGTTGGTCTACCTGACTCATAGTTCAAAAGCTAAATCTGGAAACGATGTTAACGTTACTTGATAGCTTCACTCCTGAAGAACTAATATATCTTTTCTTTTTTGTAATTTTGACCTCCCTAACGGATACAATAGAAAAGGCACTTTTCTTATTCGCCCGCACTACACGTCAATAGAGATCCCGTTGTGTTAACCATAGACATCGGTCTCAGCTACATTGGCCCAGATCATTTGATTTGTTTGTAGCATTTGCATAGAACCCTTTATGTTTTGCTTGTTGAAGATGATGTTGTGTGTCTAACAGGAATAATGCTGCTAACGTACATACTATACACATTTTTGCTTGTAACGAGTGTAGAGTGTTTGTTCGCGTCTAATCCTGACGGAATTAATGTAAATGTTTACGATTCCTAGAGCCTGAAATAAACAAACACACAATTCTGCAACATACACAATCTGGTACAAACAACACAAATCTGGTAAATTTGTTAGGTCAAGTCAACCATTAAATATTAATATGAGACTTCGTTATTAAAAACAAAGGACTTTGCGTCTTTTCTTTTCTCTGCTACATTTCTAAACTTGAAGGCCCTCGTTGGTATCTGAAAGAGGTAATGAGAAGAAGTATTACGCGCCACTGTTCGTTTGCCTCTGAGGCGATTTAAAATGTATTTAGTGCAAATATTGTTCCAAAAGACTCAACCGGCCGCCAATCGACGCTTTCACACAAATTAAAACTAAAATCACTGTTTCTTTTGTCTCGCGACACGTATACAAAACTCCATACAGTAGACTTTTACAAAAGTTGCAAAAATCCAAAAATCCCGTTGTGTTAACCATCCGTGTCTCTTCTTGGTCGGAGAGGAACTGTTTGGTTCTTAATCCGGGCAAGTCGAGATATGTGGTTTTTGGGTCTGAGCATCAGATTCGTAATAGTCTGGAAGCTCTGATCGAAAGTGATGTAGCCATCATGGGCGAACCAATAGAACGAGTGATGGAAGCAAACAATCTCGGCCTCCTCATGGACGGCAAGTTACGCTTTGAGAGTCACATTATTAAAGTCGTGAGCAACTGCTTCTATCGCCTTAAAGTTCTATATAATATACGTGATTACCTTAGTGTCGATTTGCGTGTCACGCTTTGTGAGTCGCTTATATTATCTAGATTAAATTATTGTGATGTCGTGTATGATGGCTGCATTACTGGCCGCTCTAAGAGGTTGATACAACGAGTGCAAAACGCATGCACTCGTTTTTGCTTTCACATCCCTCCTCGTTCCCATGTCACTCCGTACTTGAGCGCCGCTGGCCTGCTGAATATGTCTGCACGCCGACGCCTCCACCTCGCCACTCTGCTGTTTGGGGTGGTGCGTTATGAAACGCCGTCCTACCTATACAGGAAGCTCCAATGGCCCAAACGCGTGCGCAGAATAAGGTCCACGGCTATCGTGCCTGTTCACAGGACAGCGGCCTTCCGAGGAAGTTTCAGGTTTGCGGCGTCCAAGTGCTGGAATGATCTCCCTCCTCCTGTCCAAGGAGCGTCTAATAGGTACACCTATAGGCGTGAGCTTAGGGGTTATTTGTTGGCGCTCCAAAATTCATAAATTCCAAAATTCCAGCATTTATCACCGCATTAATACACCAACATAATATGTATGTAAGTTTTAACATTTAGCAATTACTAAATTTATTATTGATTACTGTAGAATTTCCTTTTTTTCGCGCCTTTTCTGTCAATAGAAGCAGTGCATTATGTATAAATAAGTAATTTTATATATATATATATATATATATATATATATATATATATATATGTGTATGTATGTGTATGTATGTATATGTGTATGTATGTATATAGTAATTTATAAAGTAAGTTTGTATGGTGTCCAATGAGTCACATACGGTGCTGGCTGAAAATGAGCGCTGTAGGTGTTTGTCAGCACCTCAGCACAATGCTGAGCCAGTATCCGATTCGCTGCCGCGAGGACACACACACGTTTTTTTTTTTTTTATTATTATTAATTTCTTCCCTGTCCTTGTACATAATGTGTCTTCCGTGCAGTGAATAAAAGTCTTTCTTTCTTTCTTTCTTTCTTTCAAATGCGCGCTTCGCGTTCAAATCAATTTCACCATCATGCTTTTTACAACTGACCACAGACTGCCGCAAGTATTCTACAATCAGCTTTCAAGTATAAAGCTCCCGGATATATTTGCTAGTAATATATAAGCTTTTACTACCGGGTCCACTCTATCCCCGAGTAGTGAGACTGGAAGTGCTACCTTGTCTCCGGTGTTCCTCGAAACAGTTGGTGCTCCTCAGTCCCCGAGTAGTGAGACTGGAAGTGCTACCTTGTCTCCGGTGTTCCTCGAAACAGTTGGTGCTCCTCAGTCCACGGTAGTGGAGGAAAGGAAGTGCTACCTTGCTCCCGGTGTTCCTAGTAACAGTTTGTGCTCCTCAGTCCACGAGTGTAGATGAGGAAAGGAAGTGCTACCTTGCTCCCGGTGTTCCTTGTAACAGTTTGTGCCCCTAAGCCCACCAGCGTAGTGGAAGGAAGGAAATACTAACTTATCTCCGGTCTTCCTTCAAACCGTGTATGGGAGATAGTGTACTCGCACCGTGTTACCTCGAAGTGTAGTTACAAGAAAGTAACAGTGACCTTCGAAGTGTTTTTTTTTTACAAGAAAGTGATAGTGTGACCTGACGGTGCTCCGGCTGCGGGTACTGCAGAGCCTCTGCCAGCCTACTGGAGTTTTCCTACAAGAGTCCGGTCATGGGGTAACACGTTATCTATTAGTTCTAGATAGTTTATTCCTGTAGACTCCACACCACCCACACCACTTTCCCACATACTTCACAATTTCCTCTTCTGTTGTAAAAATAATAAATTTGTAACCCCTTGTGTTTAATAAATTGTGTGGAAAGAATCCCTCTTTATTTTCGTTTGCATACCCTATCAACTGAGTTACCGAGTAAACGGGACGGGAGGATTCTCAAAAGAGCTCACACTCTTTCCACTCCCGTTCTGTGACAACAGGTTCAGGGAGTTGACGGCCAACCTTCAGGACTGAAGTTGCACTGAGAGAGAGAGAGAGAGAGAAACAGATTTTAAAGTTTTTTTGCAATGTTGTCTCGCTCGAAAAAACAAGGGAGAGTAACATTTATTACAGGTTTTTCAAAATTTTAGAAGATGGAAGAATATACATAGTTTCAGTATTTAGACTATTCACTTTTTCTTTATTTTCAGCCCTTATAATAGGGTAAGACAATAGGGTAAGTAAAAACCCACACGATTTCTGCAGGTTTTGCAGGTAGAAAAGATAATATTCGTTTGAGTTGAAAAATTAACAAGCAAATATAACGTCTAATATGCTTGAAAATGTCCACGTTCGTGGTCTATTTACACGTATAGTGAACTAGGTATAGAAATACAGCATTATATTGTGGGCAGGTTAATAGAATGTTTGTTATAGCCAGTTAAGTAAATTAAGTACCCAACGAGCTGTTAGCGGGAACATGAAGGGACAATATAGATAAACATTAATTTTACTGAAATTGGTCAGTGTCTGTTACATGTACGGGATGTATGCTATTAATAGGTTGTAGAGAGAATTTAATGTGTTATTAATTCATGTTTTGTTTCAAGTAATGTTTTTTTTTTGTCCATTTATAGAAAGGTAATAGGACAACTAGTTCAATGGGAAATTGATATAAAATACACCTCTGATGATACCTGCTTTTTATTAATAAAGGTATGCGAATTCTTCGGTGACAGTTATAATACTGAGAAGAGACTGTGCTTAAGAATGGCAAAGTTCTAATTTGTCTATGCTGATACACATACAAGTAATCAACCCATTCCATTATTCTTTCTTACTTTTCTTTCTTTCTTTTTAGAATTGACCAGAAAGTATAGAAAGAAACGAAAAATAAATTTCAAATTAAGAACTCTTTAGGAAGCTGTCGAGGTAACTTCATTCAGTTGACAATTGTTTTTACAAAATTTGTGTTCATTTAAAAAGTGTGTGTCATGCGAAAAAAATTATTTGACCGGAGAAAATTTTCGCTCTATAATTTATTATGATTTTCGTTGCGGTCTTAATAAAAAACAAAGTTATGATAGATTTCGATTGTCATTTCATGACGCGGCTCCATCCCTTGCCACTGTTTATAATTGGTTCGGTGAGTTTAAACGTGGTCGTAGCGATCTCACTGATGATTTTTGTAAAGGAAGTCCATCTACGGCAACAAATGAAAATACATTGAGTGCAGTGCGGCTCATGATTGAAATTGATAAAACCAACAGACCAACAGATTTAACCAAGTTTAGGCATTGGCATGAATTCAAATCCATAAATTCTTACACGAACATCTAGGCGTGAGGATGCCATCGCTTAGATTGGTGTCGCGAAATGATTGAAAACTATAACGGGGGTTAGTCAAATACTGTATTTGTGTTCACGAGAGATGAAACCTGGATATATTGTTACGAATCCGAAACCAAAAGGCAATCTGCACAATAGGTGTCGAAGATTTACCAACAAAAGTGAAGAAGGGAGGAAGTGAAGGAAAAAGATGATTGCCTCATTCTTTGGACGGACGGGACGTTTTACAACCATTGCGTTATTACAAGATCAAAGGGCAGTTACTGCAGACTGGTTTGGTGGTAATTGTTTACCAGTTGTCTTGGAAAATGTTCGAAAGAAGCTACCAAGAAGTTGGATCCTGCTTAACCACGACAATGCTCCAGCCCACTCCGCTAGACTAACAATAGAATATTTGACTATGGAGGTGTGGAATTAGTAAGTCATCTTCCTTATAGTATATGTACCGCCGAAGCAAGTACACACTGCCACAAAGTGGGGTAGCCAAATACTTGACAGTAAACAAACCTGGAAACACAACAATTTAAAAAAACGTGACCAACTCAGGTTATTGCTTAGAAAACATTACTGGCTTCTGGGACCCAAATCATTATTGTCCTTGAACAATAAATTGCTTATCTATAAGGCTATACTCAAACAAGTCTGGTCCTATGGAATTGAATTATGGGGCACAGCTAGAAATTCAAATGTTGAAATTCTCCAGAGATTCCAGAACGGAACTCTCAGAACCATCTCAGGTGCACCTCTGTTTATCAGGAACTCTGAAATACACGAGTGTTTGCAAATGTTTACCATCAAACAAGAGATTGAGCGCAGAACCAAGACATATATGATACGGATAGACAATCATGTCAACACCTTGGCTAAAGAGCTAGACAAATCAAGACAAGTTAAAAGGCCACATTTGGTAAAATAATGAAATAAAATAAAGGGCGAGCCCTTCACTGGAAGGACTGGCCTTACAAGTCACTGAAAGCCTCCTAACTAATCTGCTTATGGTTGAGAACCGATTGCAAGATATTAACACACACACACACACACACACACACACACACAACACACAAAATCCTTCTTATAGTCCCGACTTGGCACTATGTGATTTCTATTTATTCCCAAAAATAAAAGATAGACTTAGAGGAATTCGTTTTTTGAGGCCTGAAGATGCAGTGAAAGCGTTTGAAAATGCCATGAAAGACTGGGACCACTGCTCATGCCACGGTGCTTACAAAGGATGGAGATTATTTCGAAAAACAATAAGAATACAAACCGCTTCCTATATTATTTAGTTTTCAAGTTTCTAAAAACTTTCAGTATTACTCGTATTACACACACGTCAGTCAATTAATTATAAAGAGAGAGCGCATTTTGGAAGTTTGTTTATACAGGGCGGAAATTTGAGACGGGTCAGTAAGGACAACTACCTATAGCTAGAACAAAACACCCTTAGAAGAATCTCCATAATTTTAATAGTTATTCCCATCAGTCTTCAAATATTTTGGAAAAATGGTAATCAGCAGGAAAAAAGGACAATTTTAACGGTTTGTTTTTGTGGCGCCAATCACCTCTATTACTTATAATGATCAATTGACCCTATGGGACCACCTGAGGTTAGAGTACTAGAAACGTCAAAAATCGCAAAAACTTCTTCCATAAATTTCTTACGAAATGAGATTGAAAAATAAGTTCAAATATTTTTTTTAATTAATAAAGGAGGCAATCACAACAATGGCCAAACTTTAAAAACAACTGAAGATAAATCTACTATTGTAGGTACTCGAATTGGTTGCCGTTTTGACGGATGTATAGATCAATGCGCGGCTAACAAAGTATTTATACGTTTCTGCCATCTAATCGGAAAATCATTTAAACCCTTAGTTCCCAAAGTGGTCCAGGTGGATCCCAGGTGTCCACGGGAGCTCGAAGAGGGTCTACATTGACGTGACAAAAAAAACCAATCAATTCTCACTTATTTCATTATAAAAATTCCCCATTTGTGGTTGGAATTCAGCCGCAACACAAATTTCCATAGTTAGATCTAATCTTTACATTTTTTGTCGAGTTTTGGGAATGTAGTAGAAATGTAGCTGCAGGGGTCCACCGGAACCACCAAAATTTTGAAAATGGTCTGTGAGAAAAAAAGTCTATGAACCTTTGATTTAAACCTTTGCAATAGAACACTGGGGACCTGGAGTCCACAAAATGATAAAAAAATTATCCAATCGCTAATTACATATGATAATTACAACGCTAATTACAAATTACACATGATCACTCACTGGGTTGAGCTGAAGATTGCGTAAAAATTTACACACATAGATTTTATATAATATATAAGAAAGGTATATAATAATGTACATAAAATAGTTATTTAAGGTAGTATGTGGGTTCGATTGCCATGTTCGCCATGTGGTTGCGCGCCAAAAAATTGAAATGTTGCTACTATAAATTCACGTGTTTTTTTTTTGTGAAAGAATATTTTAGATCCTCAGTATGTATTATTTAGTAGGATTTCGTTCTCAAAGAATAGAAAAATATGTTTTAATAAATTAAAAATGTATCCAAATTAAGTGTTCGGGGAATATCCTTGTTTATTAAAAATAAAAAAAAAACGAAGTAAACTCAAATTGAGTATTAAAAGCTCGCGTCCATATTTGTTCTAAAAAACTTTCACAACTTGGTTAGCCTTGCGGAACACAATAAACCCTTCTAGTACATATTTGAAATTTCGAACTATTTTTAAGTGAATCTACCTTGCGGAGGATTACACGACACATCCAATTTGAAATTTAATTAGCTTAATGGCATTCAAGACGGTGCTCTAGAAACTTTGTTCGGTTGCATCGATGCATCGGTCTAAATTCTTTGCAAGCTTAAACTTTCAGATTACGCCATATTACCATTCGGGGCGAGTAGCGAGATTCGCGATGTTCCATCCCTTTATTGACAGAACTTAACTAATTATCCTATGAAATAACTATAATTTATTTACTTTTTAAAATTTTCTTTGTTAAGCTCAGAAGTGTCGAAATAACAGTCAGCTATAAGTATAGTAATAGAATTATTTGCGAGCAGACTCAGAACAAAACATACAACGAGCCCGTTGGATGAGTGGTTAGGGTGCTTGTCTTAATGCTCTGTTTTAGTGTTCCCGGGTTCGATTCTCGACACAGTCAATTTTGGAAATCAACTTTTCAAAGTTGACTCTGGTCTGGATCTGGTTAGTAGTGGCAGGGCACACTACGTTTCGCAGTCATTTGGACAGACCGACTGGCGGCAGTAACCACCCCCTTACAGAAGACCACTGTGAAATAACAGCACGTGTGCCGTTGTGTTTCGGTGAGTGAATAAGGGATGCCAGAGCCCATTTCCCTATCCCTTACCTTAATCCTACTGTAGTCGGCAGCGCACTTGCAGCAGTTTTGGCGTTGCTTGTGTTATAGGCCTACTGTCGCTTATAAGCCACATATGTTGTGCCGCTGCCGAACACTTGTCATGTGGCATGGGAAGTAGCGAGGAAAGGAGGCAGAGACGTAGTGTACCAACATTACTCGTCATGCTGTTTTGTCGGTTTTTTAGGCGCGAATCAAAGGATCGGCAACATGAGCGCGAGTAGTCCTAGTGCGGTGCGTCGCGAATTAATTGCACGAATAGAGCAACAGGAAGGGACAGGACAGGAACAGGAACGGTGTGGACAGGAAGGTCAACATCGCGGCAGCGCGAGGAGTATAGTGTGGCAGAGGCGTTGCAAGTACGATGCCGATCATAGTAGGATTTAAGATAAAGAATTTGGAAGGGATGGAAATTGGCTCTGGCATCCCTTATTCACTCACCGTAACACCATAGCACACATGCCGGTATTTCAAGGTGGTATTTTGTAAGGGGATGGTTACTGCGACGGCCAAACGGGCTGCCAAATGATTTCGATACGCAGTGTGACCTTCCACTACCTAATGTTTACTGACAATAATTATTTTGCTGAAAAACGTACCTGTAGCAAAGTAAACGAATTTTTCATACTTCTTTATTGCTTACATGACCCATACATTTTCTTAAAAGTTCTGTCACAGGGTTCACTTTTTCTTTGTGAAAGTTTGTGAGGTTGGATGTTTCATGCAAAATCCTGAACGGATTATGAGGAATATAGTTTTATACATCAGAATAATAAACGGGCTATTTAGAAATGTATTTTTTAATTTTGATAGTCGGTATAAATAGTTAACAAAACACATCAAAAAGCCATTGAACAGTTGCGAATAATACCATAATTAATAATTACTGACAGTATTTTGCTCAATAGCTGTAATTATTCAAAGCAAAAAGAGCACCAGCTTTAATTCCCTGCCAAGTTTCGTAACCCGCTTGTTCAATGAAATAAGGATTCACCAAGAAACCATTCAAACCGCCCGAATTCTCATAAGCCGGCAACTCGTATGTGTATGACAGAGGAACTCCAGAATTTTGCGCATAGTCCTGGGCGCTGCCTGAAGTGGCATAGAGAAGCAGAGCACTATTGCCAACGACATAGTTAGGATGAGCGGGCCATTTAACAGCATCGATCGCTTGAGCCATCTGAACCCCAGCTAAATGGATCAACAAGCCGTTTGATGGCAAAGTGCCATTGCCAAAGCCGTACAGCATCCAGCTGCCGAAGCTATGGATATCGAGGAATAATTTGATTCGATCATTGTGTTGCCTGACAATTCTGCCGATTGCAGCGGTTTCTGGTTCGGAGAACGCTGATCTTCCGTGGAAGGTCTCGGAGCAGACGACAGAACTGGATGCGCTACCCCATAAGAAGTTGAAATTTCTGTTCAAGTCGACACCAATGCAGCTACCGTAGTCGTTGGCGCGATTCTTTCTCCAAAATCTATACTGAAAATGAAAAAATAAATAGTAACTTATATGTAAGACTAGCTAAAAACCATTAATGAATCTTCTATTATATAAAACAAAGTAGGGTTAGTTACGCCATTTATAACTCAAGAACGGCTGGATCGATTTTAATGAACATTGATTTGATGAAATGTCTCCGCCCCGAATAGTAAAATAGCTATTAAAACTTCGGAAATATTCACGAAGAAAAAATGAAAAAAAAAAAAAAAAAAAAAAAAATTATTTTCTCATACATTTTGTATGGAACAGCTTCTCTTAATATCTCGAGAACGGATTGACAGATTTCGATCAATTTTTTAAACTCTTTTTAAACCTCTATGAACATGGTGTCATATGCTCTCTTTCTCTTTCTGTGCCTCTTCAGTCCCGAAGGTTAGCCGTCAACTCCCTGAACCGGTCTCTGTCAAGAGCGAACTGGAACAGTTGCTCAACCGAGGCAATTCCAATACAATCCCGGAAGTTTCTCAACCACGACTTCCTCCTTCGTCTAGCGCATCTCTTCCCTTCCACCTTACCCATCATGACTAACTGAAGCAGACATCTGTCGTGTCTAAGCACGTGGCTAAGAATTGGTCCAATGAAGGTTGTGTGCGATCACTGCGGTGCTTTGAAGTTCGCTGGAGAAATGCCTGGATTGTGCTGTCTCAGTGGAAAGATGAAACCATTATTGCGACCACCACCTGAGCCATGGCATTCATTGCACCTGAACCATGTCGCAAAACCAGAATCATGACATTTTCCATCGAACACGGATGTTTTCAAATTACTTCATTTGGACGGATATTATGCCGCAAGTGCGCTGCCGAATCTGCCGAATAAAGGATAAAGGATTCGGAGGGGAGAGGGAAATAAGTTCTGGCATCCCTTACTCACTTGTAGTTATTGCCATCATAAGTCTGCCCAATTCTAGACTTTCCTTACTTACTGTTTTGTTTAAAAAATTACACTACTTACTTCTCTGTGTGTGTGTTCATAGCCATCAGGATTAGCTATGGGTATAATAATCCAGTCAATGTTCTGCAAATATTGCCTTTCAGTTGGATTGGAGATCAGCTGTTGAATAGCATAGAGGGTTGCGGGCAAAGTGACCCATTCTCGAGCGTGGAGCAGGGATTCCATCATCACTATTGGCTTGGTTGTATCCTAGAAATAATTATTGATTTTTATTAAGTTAATATAATTTACGGAACATTTAGTACTAGCTGGTGTTCGCGACTTCGTCCGCTTTGAAAAATTAAAAGATATAACGCCTGACGAAATATGTAAAGCAATGCAACACCTAACATCTTATTGCTGTTATACATTTGTCAGGCGTTGAATCTATATTTTTAGATAGTGGAATATGTTGACATACTAAATATTGGGATGAGTACTTAGTTTCGAAGATTACCTCCTACAAACAAACGAACAAATTGACATACAAACTTTACTTCTTCATGATATTAGTATAGATTGAATTTTGGGAACTTGTTTCATCTAGCCCTATAAATCGGTCAAACTTCTAGAGACATAAATTTTTTTGCCGCCGAAAAAATTGAGACCAACATTTCTGTCATAACTCGCATAGTTTTTTTTTGTTAGGGGGTCTTTTAAAACGAAAATAAAGGTTTTTTTAACACTTAAGAAAGGTTCTTAAGAAGAATAACACTTTAAGAAAGGTTTCCCGAAGAGGTTTACCCCGAAAGTGCATTGTTTTTTTGGTTAAGTTTCGATTTTGGCGTTTGACGTATAAGAACCAGCATTCAACAAGCTATTACAATTATTGCATTGGGTGAAAGTTTGAGTTAAAATATTTACTTTTTGAGTTATTCGCGGAAAAACCGTCTGCTTTCACTAGCGAATAAGTCGACAAGTATTGACATTCAGTAAAAACTTTATGTTGCTTAGGAATTACCATTCCTTATTTTTAATCAGACATTTTTCACCCCCGAGAAGGGGTGGCATCCGCTACTAGTATAAAAGCAACCCCCGGCACTTTGTAGTTTTTGTGCAAATCGGTGCTGTTTGGCAAAATTATACAGTATCGTCGTAATTTACCTTCAATGACTGGTCTATTAAAGATGTCAATTTACAAGACATCAATATGCTACTAAATACATATAAGTACTTAAAGATGATAAGTTTGCCAATAAATAAAGCAGATTAAAACTTTTATATACTTGAATGAAGAGTGAAATGAAATAACAAGAGGGTTAGGTGGACATCAATCCACTCTGATTGTCAGAACACGCTTCTCTTCAAAATCATGCAAATAACCTACTAGACCCCGTTACAGGGAATAGTTACAAACGGTCACAAGGGATTATGTATTGTTGCCGAGGAATATTCGGGGGATTTTGTTAAACTGCACACGTTCTACAATTTCTCTATTCGTGCTAGTCGTGCTCTGTAGTAAATTTCGTATGTAGGTCATTTATAGAGGTGCACACCATGGATGTGTTCGAAATAGCCCATGGGCATTCATTATGGAGATGAATGCAACCAACAGTAACACTACGGTGCCTCAAATTTAAGCATTCTGATAAGCTAAAAAGAACTTGTATCTTTGGGCTTTGAAAACTGAACCTAAGAACTTAGGCTATTTTTTTTCACAATACGGCAAAACTACGAAAAATTTCAATAAAATTGGCTGTCAGGTATAGTAAAAGTATCAAGTGTGAGAAAAAAGCCTTACTAGATCATGGATCTGGGAATCGGACTACTGAGAATGATCCAATAATAACGGACTACTAAACTTGTGTACAAAAAATTTCCTTGAAAATATTTTGCCTAAAGAAGGTTCAAATAAACAGAAATGATCGATAAATATATTATTTTTGAGCTGAGCTTTGGAAAGATTTATGTGCTTGGGACTTCCCTGAGAAATAATACTTATGAAGAACTAGAGAATACTTAAGACTCTATAGAATTAGCTAAAAAATAGAAGTGGCAATGACTAACTTCCTATCCAATCCCTTGTCCTTAATCCTACTGTATTTGGTGGCGCACTTGCAGCAGCTGTGGCGTTGCTTGTGTTATACGCGACGGTAGCCACCTACCATCAAGTGGACATCAATCATCATCAACATCATCGGATAACATCAACTTAAAAATAAACATAGCTCGTAAGATGTACATATATACTCTCAGTATTGAGGGGAATACCTCCCTGTAGAGTCTACACAGGCAGTCCAACGACACAATAGAGATCGCAGCAATAAAGTGCGTGAGGTCTACGTGAGAAGCCTATGTCCAGCAGTAGGCGTAGCTATGTTTTTTTAATTTTTTATGTTAAGGTCGACAGACAGGCTGACGGTCCACTTATAGGCAACGGTCGCTACCGTTGCCTATAACACAAGCAACGCCAGAGCTGCTGCAAGTGCGCTGCCGACTACAGTAGGATGGATAAGGGATTAGGAGGGGATGGCTCTGGCATCCCTTACTCTGGCATCACTCACCGAAACACAACAGCAATTACAGCACAACTTCTGTAAGGTGGTGGTTACTGCCGCCAGGCGGGCTGCCCAAATGACTGCGAAACGCAGTGTGCCCTACCACTACTTTTCAATAATACATATAAAAATAAAATAAAAACTTTAATATAAAAATCACTATAGCACTTCTGCTGTATATGTGTCCTCGAATAGCCATCCCATCAAAATCAAGACAGAAAAGTCGCTTAAACATCATGTTGAATATTTATCACAAATGTGTATGATTCGAACTAATATTAATCACGTCGTACGTCTAAATTATCAGCTGGATTATTGGAACAGATAAGTAATTAAACGTCGTAATTAGTAGGAAGTAATTAAATATGTTTTAATCATTATTGACTAATTTAATTTTTTACTATTCCCATAATTACTAATGTTGTCATGATCAGAATGAGTAGAGAATAACTGAAAGAGTTACTAGCTGAACTCGGCCACGCTTCGCTGCGGTCCATACGGCGGCGGCGTGCGCATGGGGCGCGCGGTACTGGACACTGCTTATATTTAATACTATTTATCATAGCGATTTTTTCTTTTTTAGTATTTCTATTTTCCTACTTATTGTTGTTATAGAGACAACCACTGGTCTGACCTTTCCTGAGTTTTTTCCCATCCTATTAACGTGTTCTATTTCCCATTTCTGGCAAGGTATTTCCATTCTGTTGTTAATGATGTATAACACCATGGAGAGTAGACTTTCATACCCCTTTTCTTTTTCTTCAATCCCAAAGAATATAAAATTTTTTCTTCTGATCTGTTTATCTAAAATTTCGATGGTTTTCTGCTGTTGTTCAATTTTCATTTCCAAATGTTTAGTTTTAGTTTCAAAAATGAGGAATTTTTCGTTTATGTTATTATTTATAGACTCTTTGATATTTAGCTCCAGCTCTTTCATTTCTTGCTTATTTTTTGATATGTCATCTTGTATATTTTGCAAAATTTTTAAAACTTCTTCCATTATGAACGTATCACTCACGCCCTCTGTTGTGATCGCAACAAACTATTAGGTGTTAGTTGCTTGCGCAGTTCGCCGATAGATGGCGCTAATGTAAGTAATTTTTGATGTCGATGATTTTTATTTTGTCTTGGGGGTAATTAGAGTTTTCTTATATAAACAAGATTTTCTAAACAGTGTTATTAGCACTTATTTCTTACTTGACTTTTAGATAGCCGGTCCTGCTTTTGTCCTTGTGATTGCCTTCTTCGATATTTCTCAAGTAGATGTGTTAGTTTAGTTGTTAACACTCACTTTAGTTGTTGGCGGTTTTTCGGATATTTATACGTAAATATCGAATTTATGAAGCACATAACATTTGTCCGGCGGATTCACAGCGTATTTTATATATTTATCGTTATTTTACTTCTATTTATAACTTTTATATTTAAAAAAACACAATTATACAGCAGAGCCGATGTAAACACGAGCACAGCGCCCTCTCCTCTCCCTAGGAGAGGGCGCTGTGCTCGTGTTCGTGTAAAGAAATAAGTGCTAATAACACTGTTTAGAAAATCTTGTTTATATAAGAAAACTCTAATTACCCCCAAGACAAAATAAAAATCATCGACATCAAAAATTACTTACATTAGCGCCATCTATCGGCGAACTGCGCAAGCAACTAACACCTAATAGTTTGTTGCGATCACAACAGAGGGCGTGAGTGATACGTTCATAATGGAAGAAGTTTTAAAAATTTTGCAAAATATACAAGATGACATATCAAAAAATAAGCAAGAAATGAAAGAGCTGGAGCTAAATATCAAAGAGTCTATAAATAATAACATAAACGAAAAATTCCTCATTTTTGAAACTAAAACTAAACATTTGGAAATGAAAATTGAACAACAGCAGAAAACCATCGAAATTTTAGATAAACAGATCAGAAGAAAAAATTTTATATTCTTTGGGATTGAAGAAAAAGAAAAGGGGTATGAAAGTCTACTCTCCATGGTGTTATACATCATTAACAACAGAATGGAAATACCTTGCCAGAAATGGGAAATAGAACACGTTAATAGGATGGGAAAAAACTCAGGAAAGGTCAGACCAGTGGTTGTCTCTATAACAACAATAAGTAGGAAAATAGAAATACTAAAAAAGAAAAAATCCCTGGAGGGTACAAATATTTACCTGAAAGAAGATTTTCCTCCTAGCGTGCTACAAAAACGGAAAGACTTACAAGAAGAACTTAAACGCAAGCGAGAGTCAGGAAAAAGAGTAGCTTTACGCTACGACAAAATTGTGACACTAAAAACACGAGGATCAGAAGTCAGTACACCCACAACAAGAAACACAAATAAACGTTTTATATCTACATCACCGGAGGAAACAGAGAAAGAAATTGCAAAAGAAGGCGACAACGAAAGGATAAAACAAATATCTAAAAAAAACAAGCTACAAACCATGACCAGCTTTCTACGCCCGTCGCAGCTGAATACCAACAACCGGACAATGCCAAATGTAAATGTGGAAATTATTGAAAAAAACTAACTAGCGCCTCTTCAACCTCTCTACCTCCTCCAAGCCGGCTGGTCACCGTGGAGGAGTCAGACCACTGCCTCCTAAATCACAATCAAAACCGATCAAACAAGATTAGTAATAAAAACATAAACAAAAAACATAAAAACTTAAACAAAAGTAAAAAATCACAAAATCTTTACATAGCAAGTATCAATGTAAGAACCTTATTATCGGACAGTAAAATAGAAGAGTTAAGATACGCTGTTATGTCAATAAAATGGGACATTATAGGTCTATGCGAAACAAGAAGAGAAAAGGAAACAATAGAAGAACACGCCGATTTTATCTTATATCATACATCTGGGACGAATGGAAGAAATGGAGTTGGATTTTTGATTAAAAAACATTTAAAGAACAATATAATGAATTTAAAAAGCTTTTCAGACCGTGTTGCGATACTAGAAATGCAAACATCTGACAACTCTATCTGGTCACTTGTCCAATCATATGCCCCTACAGAGAAATGCACTAAAGAAGACTTGGAATATTTTTATGCAACAGTGCAAATCGCCTTAGACTCTATCCACACAAAAAATATAATTTTACTTGGAGATTTCAACGCAAAAATAGGTAAAGCGCAAAAAACCGAGAGAAAAAATATAGGACTATATACATACGGAAGAAGAAGCCCACACGGCCAAAGGCTAGTAGAATTTGCAATCGAAAATGATTACTACTTCATGAACAGCATGTTCCCATGCAAACCACACAAAAAATGGACATGGCGATCCCCAAATAGTCAACATCTCAACGAGATTGACTATATACTAACAAATCAACCAAACAATATAAAGAATTTCGATATAATAAAAAACCTGAACTTCAATTCTGATCACAGGATGATTAGATGTGAACTATCCTTGGTTTCAAAATCACAAAGAAGGAAAATAAAATCAGCCGAATACATTAGAGAACTACAAGATATTTCAGAAGACGACGCTACCTACTGGGAAAATAAATTTATGGGAGCTATTGGTACACATGCAGAGGTACAAAACCAATATGACAAATTAGAAAGAGAATTACAAGAGTTTCTGAAACAACTGCCAAGAAAAAATAAACATATAAACAAATATATCAATGAAGAAACAAAAGATCTCTTAAAACAGAGAAAAGAGTTATACACGAAGAAGAGAACAAAAGAAGTAAAATGTGAAATAACAAGAATAAGCAAAAAAATCAATAGAAATATTACACAACAAAAAAGAATAATACGACAAAATACCTTCGAAAAATTCATAGGCAAAACAGGGGCTCTACGTAAAGCATATAAAGAGTTGAGCGATAAGTCAGAGTGGACAGGAAAACTTAAGAATAAACAGGGAATTATGCAATCAAGACGTCCTGATATAATAAATGAAGCCACACAGTTTTATAAAAACCTTTACACGGTCACGGATACCAATTGCTCCTTCTTATGTACAAAATCATACAAATACAATGCAGAGAATACAAATACAGAGACACCAACCATTCTCAGATCAGAAATCGAACACGCAATAAAATCTCAAAAAAATGATAAAGCCCCAGGAAACGACAACATTGCCAACGAAGTTCCTAAAGCGCTATCTGTTACACTTTTGAAACCGCTTCAAGCATTATTCAATAACATACTTAGAACCGAAACCACACCAGAGCAATGGTCGAAATCTACAATCATACTACTGTTCAAAAAGGGAGATAGAAGTGATCTAGGAAACTATAGACCAATTAGTCTCATGACAAATTTATATAAAATTTTTTCAAAGATCATATTAAATAGGATAACAAAGAGTCTCGATGAAAACCAACCGCGTGAACAAGCGGGTTTCCGCAAAAGTTACTCGACTATAGATCACATACAAGTTATAACACAACTAATCGAAAAAGCAAAGGAATATGGAACGACGTTATATATGTGTTTTATAGATTACACAAAAGCATTCGATTCTTTGCACTTCCAAGCTATATGGGCATCACTAACACAACAAGGTGTCAACCAGAAATACATTAACTTAATTAATAATATATATACAAAATGTCATGCCAAAGTGCGCCTAGAGCGAGAAGGTACAGAATTCCCCATACAAAAAGGAGTAAGACAGGGAGACCCTCTCTCTCCGAAATTGTTTTCAGCTGTGCTCGAATCTATTTTCAGACGTTTAGATTGGGAAACGAAGGGAATAAGGGTGGATGGAGAACTACTGAACCACTTGCGTTTCGCTGACGACATTGTGATCTTCGCAGAAAGTTCCAGCGAATTGGAGAGTATGGTGATCGAACTAGCAATGGAAAGTAAAAAGGTAGGATTGTCAATGAACACTACGAAAACCAAGATTTTAACCAATGGAATACCCCGGGACATTACAATAGCAAATGAAAAGATTGAATGTGTAAAAGAATATGTATATTTAGGACAGCTAGTATCTTTCGAAAATAGTACGGAAAAGGAGATAGAAAGAAGAATAACTCTAGCCTGGAAGAAATATTGGGGATTGAGAGAAATAATGAAAAATAACTATATCAGTATAAATATAAAGAAAAAAATCTATGAAATAGGGATATTGCCATGTCTTACATATGGTTGCCAGACGTGGTCATTAAGGAAAGAAGACGAAGAAAGAATTGCTATCTGCCAACGTAAAATGGAAAGAAGCATGCTTGGTCTGAAACTATCAGATAAGATTAACAACGTCAATATCAGAAAAAGAACAAAAATAATAGATGTAATTAAAAGAATTAGATTACTCAAGTGGCATTGGGCAGGGCATATTTGTAGGATGAATAATAACAAATGGACAAAACGTTTAACAGAATGGGTACCCAGAGACAGGAAAAGGAAAAAAGGGAGACCAAGTAAAAGGTGGAGAGACATTTTCAACCAGAGATGTGGACCCTTATGGATGCGAGAGGCGCGAGAAAGAAATGTATGGAAAGGTTTAGGAGAGGCCTACGCCGCAGAGGCGACTACTACCAATATAAATTAACTTATATACAGCATACATATAATATAATCATACATGTCATAAAATATTAAACTATTATAATCTACACTATTCATGTCAAGTTTTAACTGTAGTAGAAAATAAAGGCTATTTTTATTTTTATTTTATTTTATTTTTTATTATTTATATCATAGCGTGATGTTATATAGCCTCCCTCGATAAATAGACTATTCAAAACAAAAAGAATTTTTCAATTCGAACCAGTAGTTCCTGAGATTAGCGCGTTCAAACAAACAAACTCTTCAGCTTTATAATATTAGTATGGATAAACTGAAAGTAATTTATATAATACAGCATCAAGTGGACATTATGATGTCCAGAAAAGCAGCAGAAGAATTTTACTGTTAAGGAGTTATTAAGGAAGACGAGATATAGTTCGCATAATATAAATATACATAAAATCCCATAAATAAAGACTTAATTTTTTTGACAAATGGTGGCTGGTAATCCATGGTCAATATGATGGTAGATACATACCCTTCGTCTTAGCAACATCAGCGGTTGTAGATGCGCCACCAACCTTTATAGGGCTGACCATGATATTACATCAAAGTTTTATTCCATAAACATTTATTTTGTGGTTATTATAAGGAGATGTTTACTTGAGAACACTGCGAGACTTACTTAATTAGTAAAAATATCTAATTTTCACCTGGAAATTTGTAGAAGAAATCTTTAAATACTTGATGTCACGACCCTCGAAGCTCCTTCCTGCAGATTCTACTTTCACGATGCCAGGGTACCGGTTTGCCAATGACACAAGATATTGATCGACCTGAAATTTATTATAATAATAATAATACTGGAATGTGTATTTGAACCATCGAGAGAGCTTAAAAAGGATTTACCTTACAACTAAAGCAGGCAAAATGCTGTCTTTAATTGTAATTTTTATGACATACATATTTAATTGATCTATGACTATAAATGTATTTTTAAAGGCATATACTAGCATCAAATTTGTAATTTATATAATACTAGCTGGTGCCCGCGTTTAAAAGGAAAAAAAAAACGCCCGACTAAACATATGAGCAATGTAAAGCCTAACATTTTTATTGCAGTTATTGATTTGCCAGGCGTTAGATGATCTCTCGGGAACAGTACTTTTTTCTGTATGAAAGGTACCCTATGTCCTTTCATGCATCTCTGACAACATGTATACAAAATTTCATGATGATCGGTTCAGCAGTTTAGGCGTGAAAAGGTAACAGACAGACAGAGTTACTTTTACATTTATAATATTAGTATGGATTAACAAAACACAACCTTCAAAATATGAAATTAAATTACAGTATTAATGTAATTTCATTATATTCATGATTCATTATAATATTGATTATGTTTGATTGATTTGATATGTGTATATGTGTGATTGATTATTTCCCATAATTGAAGAAAGTAGGCAAGTGAGTCAGATATGTAGGTACAGGTATGTACATACATATTAATATGTAGGTATAGGTATACAGTAGGTATGGTAATACTGGTAATACAGAAATGAAGTGGAAATGACATATAGTAGGTACACATTACTGGAGACAGATTACAAAAAAAAAATTAACGATAATCACACTCATAATGACAAAAATATGTATAGTACAGCCAAGGAGACAACGCAAAAAATGTAAACAATCCCGGCCCTCTGTCCTTTTCCCTCACACGAAGCGGCCGGCGCTATCTCTTTCATGATATAGGAAGCCAAGTTGACAACCCTTCAAAGTTTGTTTTTCAAATCAAATCAAATCAATTAGGTTTCTCCGAGAAACTCTTATGATCGTCATTTAGATTTACCAGTTAAAGTTAAATTTACCAGTAAATTTACCAGTTTACATTCTTTACCTTGTTTCTTTGGTCTTGCTTTAGAACTATACGTATGATCATTTACCACATCATATCTGTGAATTGTATCGAACGAAAGATGACCACCAGCTCGGCTTGGCTTTGTTGACGCAGCAGCTAACAACTCAGCTTCCCGTTCTACCTGTCTTTAAGAGTAATGCTAAAGTTTAATACTATATTTCAGGTTTCCTTTTTAGTGATACAGGACAGTTCAGCATGTTAGGTTGTCAATTAAGAAAGTGTTCTATTAACAGTAGCCACCAAACAAAAAGTGGTAACTAACTGAAAGCATATACATATATATATTTACGAAAGGTAATGGTAGCAACGGGGGAGGATTGGTTAAACAAAAATGGTTTACAAACAAGTGATCCGGAGTTTTCCCTCACTATATTATAGCTCTTTTTTCTTTTTCTTTTTTTTTTATGAAATCGAGGTAGCGCTTGACCACTATCTCACCTGATGTGAGGTGCAGATGTGGCCGAAGGTGGACCACGCTTACCTAGTAAATGCCCATTTACCCTAGTTTTGAAGACCCCGAGGTTGTAGTTCTGTGGGAACTACAACTCTTCTCTTTCGACAGCTGTCATCGTATAAAGTTTCGTATTTTGCCAACATCAAATGCACGTACGTCAATATCATAATTTATTAGTGGTAGCATAGGTTAGCGTAGACTGTTGACTGACAGCTGACTTGACTGACTAGTTTCGGGATCTACTACTTTTGATTTTAATTTTAATTTTGAGTTTTTTTTATATTGCTATTATTTATTTATTTATTTATTTATTTATTTTATTAGGAAGCCAACGCAGTATACAATCATCCTTATACATAAACACATTTAAAAATTCATTTATAATATCGTATACTCCACTTATAGGCTAACTTGTCATGCATTAAGACGAAAACAAAAAGAAATAAAATTAAAAAAATAATAAATAAACCAATAATAAAAGAATAAAAAACAAAAACTCAAAAAACAACAAACCATTATGCAGTACGCGATAAAAGAATTTTTTTAACCCTTCTTTTAAAATATGCGGAGGAATACTGAAAGATATCGATACCAGTTCCCCTAATTAAATTATTGTAGGTGACGACCATTCTGCTCAAGGGAGCGGCTCCGCCCAGATTAGTTTTGGCGATTCTAGGCCTGAACGTTAGCCTGTTCTTAATATGCGACCTAGAATTACTCTTTGGTACCGCCAATCGCACCCTGCCAAAATCATCGGAGAAGGCCTAATTGAGCCATAACCAAAATAATAAGAAGAAGGTGGTAGAATCTACTTTCTCACTCTCACCTCTTCCTGTCTCACTCCCTCGAGCGCCCAGACGATTTGGTAAGATTGCGACGGCCTTGTATTTTATTATCAACAGCACAGTAAAATTTACTAAGTCACACAAGCAAAATAAACAAACACATTTACACTTGCATGCCAGTCACAGGTATCTAGAGATATTATCTTTTATCTCGGTTTAAAAAAAAAATTTACTTGTTGCGTCACGTACTTAGGTTGCTACTTATGTATTGAGCCTTTGCAACACTGAGCGCTGTCTTATACCTATTTTTATTACTTGTTATTGTTCAATTTTAGTTTTGGCGTTTTTAAGATGGCGAAAAAAAATGTGGTAAAATAGTGAAAATAGCGATTAATTTAGGCGATTATTTTGAACGTGAATCACAAAACGGCGGACCATTATTTGCATTTTGGGTGTACTGCACTGTAACACGAATTTCAACGGAAAATTATATGAACTTACTCCCGAATATTTTCCGCTTTAATTGTAAATCTGATATCAGCAGCCTGCAAGAACTGCTGGAACTGTTCTTTCCTTTCCTTAGACACAAGAATGCTGCCTGGTCTTGAAGGCAGCGCTGCAGACCATACATCGACATCGAGTTGGTTTTCCAGATCTTGAACGAATTTCGCCTGTTCTGCATTTTGTACAACTACTTCGTATAGTGAGTACCTGGCGAATAAAATGTAAAAATTATTGGAATTTACTCCTTAAGACCGCGCTGTCAAGGTCGTTCAAAACCGCGATAGGTCCGTCACTGTTCGCGCACAACGCTGTACTGATCATCTGATATTCAACCTTATACAGATCTAAATAAGGTTGAATATCGAATGTTACGTTTGGCTCTGTCTAGGTCCGTCGAAGACCGCGTTAGTGCGCTACTGATCATTCGATATTCAACCTAAAATACGTTAAAATAAGGTTGAATATCAAATGATCCGTTTGACCGTATTCTTGCACAGAAGTAAAGGACGCAGGTCTCAAATCATATTTGGTTTATTATGAGAATAATAATCGGTCTAGGCAATTTTTGTCTTTTATGTAACTAATAAATCGTATTTTCTTTCTATGAGTATTCATTTTACATATGTAACCGTTTTCCGAGAAAAACGGGAAAAATCTTGAAAAAGGTATTTAAAAAAAATAAAAGTTACGAGTCAATTTTCATCAATTGTAATTCTGTCTTTAAAATAACTGGAAAAAGGTTTTAAAAAACATATTATTTAAGTTTTACATTGATGAGATATTTGGTTTAGTTATAAACTTAAGACAAACAATCATAATTTTCGGGAGAATCGATTTTCATATGAGGCCTACGGTATGGAAATTTTATGAGTAAAATTAATACAAGCGTTAACTAAAAAGCGTTATGTTCTTCTAATTTGTGATCAACAATTAATGTGTATTTTTTTATTCATATTGGTACATTTTTGTAACCAATTATTATTATCCTGGACCAAATACACAAATGTTTGTGAAAAATTAAAGAAAATTTCATTTTTGTTAAAAATAATGCTGTGCCTTTAAAAAAACGTTGCATTTCTTAAAATGCGTTTTTTTATTTTTTATGTTAAGATCGACAGACAGGCTGACGGTCCACTTGATGCTAGGTGGCTACCGTAGCCTATAACACAAGCAACGCCAAAGCGCTGCCGATAAGGAAATGGGCTCTGGCATCCCTTACTCACTCACCGTAACACAACAGCACACGTGCTGTTCTGTAAGGGGGTGGTTACTGCCGCCAGACGGGCTGCCCAAATGACTACGAAACGCAGTGTGCCCTGCCACTACTGTTCTAGGGATCCCGGGTTCGATTCCCGGCTGGGTCAAATTTGAAAATGAACTTTTCAAAGTTGGCTCTGGTTTGGATCTGGAAAGTAGTGGCAGGGCAGGACACACTGCGATTCGCAGTCATTTGGGCAGCCCGTATGTGTGCTGTTGTGTTTCGGTGAGTGAGTAAAGGATTCCAGAGCCCATTTCCCTATCCCCTCCTAATCTCCTATCCCTAATCCTACTGTAGTCGGTAGCGCACTTGCAGCACCTATGGCGTTGCTTGTGTTATAGGCGACGGTAGCCACCTACCATCAAGTGGATCGTCAGCCTGTCTGCCGAATTTAACATTAAAAAAAAATGCTATCTTCTACTGGCAAAATTTATCAGTATTAAGGAGAAATAATAAATTGTAAAATAACCCAAATTATTTCTTACTAAGGTCCCAAATACCATTAATGTTACTTATATCCGATGGTTTTTGCGACTGCCATTTCGAGCTGTATACTATGATTACTTGTATTATTTATAATATTATTTTTTTAAAAAATCATCAAGATGAACTTAATTCATAAAAAATATGAATTAAGTTTCAACATGAATTATATAAAAACCTCATATCAATCCACTTACAGAAGACGACTTGGGTGATCGAGTGATACCAGGGCTCGTTCTGCTAACCCCCCTTATGTCTCAAAGTCGCAAAATACTTGCAACTCCTATGGCATTTGGTAGCCAAGTCATAAAAAATTAGGCATCAAAAGTGCATCGAAACACATGAAAAAGCAAATCTTCTAGAGTGAAGAGTTAAAGGTAAAATTCAGTGCTCTTAGAGAATTTGATATGAGGTCATAATTATGTTAAAAAAATCTTACCCATCGTATTGTTCATGTTTCGCTAGAACAACAGCAACAGCAAGGAAAAACAAAAATATGGTCTTAAACGCCATATTTGATATACAAGAATGACAATATAGAAATATTTCGTATTTTTATAATCCACAGTATTTAGATAAGAGTTGCTATAATTATTAATTTATCAAATTTCGTCGATTATATTTTTAATCCGTAAAGATAAACTACGTGCTAATTACTAGTTCTGTGTGCAGTGTCACGCAATCAACCTCATTAAGATAAGAATGCAGTGATTATGTATCATTGACGCGATATATTATATAAACGACTGTTTGGATACTGGTTGCTCAATAAGCGTTTCCACTCTCTTTGAGAAGGATCATCCTAACGGAGTATATAACACTAGCGAAGAAGCGACCCGCCCCAGGCCATGTTTCTCTGCAAATTATGTACAAAAATCTTCCTCGTTCATCGCTCTTTCTACTAGGGAAAAGCAATGTCTGTACATTGAATATAATATATTTAAAAAAATTATACACTTTGTACGTATGTTACTAAATCCTGTTGGATCAGGATGATCCCATCACAGTAGCAAACGCGGCGCTTGATGGTGATGACCACGATGTGCAGCTGCCCCGACCACCGAGAAAGAAGAGGAAGACCCCCGCGCTACTTCTCACCTCCAAAGCGCGACCAGGATACTGCACCTGCGAGGAACCTTTTTTTTTTAACAAGAGGAATCCATCATGTATACCCACCGGCCGGGGACAGACCGATGGGTTATGTCGGACTCCTGCCCCGAGATGGTAGTGGGGTAGACCTACCGACTAAACCTCTTGGCGTCCTCCTCATCCGCTATCGGTGAA
Source organism: Bembecia ichneumoniformis (assembly GCA_910589475.2). Lineage (NCBI taxonomy): Eukaryota > Metazoa > Arthropoda > Insecta > Lepidoptera > Sesiidae > Bembecia > Bembecia ichneumoniformis. The sequence continues at coordinate 14,275,957 of OU342541.1, forward strand.
GTTGCGAGGTCGGACAAGCATTCTTCCGCAGCTCCACCGCGGGGGTCCGCAACCGGACACGGCTCATTTGGACGGCGCACCCGAACTGCCAAGGTGCGCCGTGCCTCTCAGGATGAAGCAGGCGGTAGAGTCCCCATCTACCGCCCTAGTCCTGTCAGGGGTCCAGGTGGCGGGCGTGCGACAGCCGCCTACGCCCTGTTCGTCGGCGACGGAGGGGATGGGACAGGACAGGACGTCTACCTCCCGCTCTCTCTCCGCCGCCTCCTTCTGCGAGATGACATCTTCGCAGAAGGATTGAGTCGCTTGCCAAGCGGCTCTACTGCCGACCATAGCTTTCACTACGGCCGGCAGAAAGAAGTGCAATCCAATGGTCGCAGTGAGCTCAGTTCGCTACGCCGACCATTTAGGGCACTCCGCAAGAGTGTGCTGTGCGCTGTCCTCAGCGCACGCACACGAGGCCTGCGAGATAGGCGATGATATCAAAATTTTGACAATTTTTAAAATTGTAGAGATTTCTGTTTATTTTTTATACAAGGTTTCATAGCAAAATTTATTCTTTATATCAACAACGATAATAAAAATAATTGCGATTTTTACAGAGATTTGACCGGGTTCGATTCCTGGTCGCATGTGGGCGTAATTTAAAAAAGTTTGAATGCACTTTTATTTTCTCAAAAATAGAAGCCTTAGTTCCTAAGAAAACTATTTTTTGACCTCGGTAACATTAGTACAACGTGTTCAAATTGTTTTTTGCAAAAATATTTAATGCACACACACGGCTCGTTTACGATTTTATTATAGGTATGTATAGATATTAATAAAGATGTCACATAGTGTCTTTATTTCACTATTATTTTTATCCTCCTACGCCCAACGCAAAAAATGGGTTTTATAAGTTTGACGTGACGTCTATGGCATTGTAGCTTCCAAACGGGTGAAGCGATTTTGATCAGCTTTTTTGACGTTTTTTTGAGCTGACCTGATTCTTAGCTATAGTTTATGAAAATCTGTACAGGCGTTTGAAGATCAAAGACTATTTCATAGTTGAAGAATGGATTCTACTAACTTCCACAGGTCCGATTGATGTGAAATTTGGTATTACGGTGGTATTTTCATGAGATGGTAACCTTGATCTGATGGTGCAGCATCGAACAGTCCACGGGACACCTAACTCCTCAACAACTTACAACAAATATAGTCTGTTAGGGCTCAATAGAAACAGTGATGAGGTTTCCCAAATGATCACATGCCCAAGTTGTTGGGGAGTTGTAGCTCTTATAACTTTTCGCTGTTTACTGAATTCGGAAATCTGTGGGTTTTCATTAAAACAAAGAGTTGAATAAAAATCTTGACTGTATTGACTGAAGGTTAGTTGACAAGTGAGTAATAACGCGACATCTGTTGCACGGTTAATAGCAACATCATGCTAATAGTTGTAATTGCTTTTGTTGTATTGCAGGCGTTGTTAAACTTGAGCACAAGTATTCAAACTTAGTCAACGTTGTTCAGACAAATAGGTACACATTTAAACGAATTAGTGAGGAGTTGAGGACATTTAGCATTTGCCATTTCAAATATGATACATTGATTTCCTAAACAAATTGTTCAATCCGTATGCAAGTTTCAGGGTTCAAAATTTTTTTGAGAATGGGATTTGATTACATTCAAATTTAAAAAGTATCCTATTTACTTCTTCGGGGATTAACTTAGTTGAATTAAAATGAACTAAGTTAAAGAATCTTATACTTAGTTGAATGAAAATCCAAACGGTCTAATCATTATAACCTAACAGACAGAGTTACAATCCTATTCATAAATAAAAACGGCTGATAATCCGAACCAGTATTATATGTATGAGTCTGTATACATTAAGTCTCAACCGGTCATAAGCCTCTCTTCAGTGTCAAATATATCCTAGAGTTACCAGCATTTCCTGGCAGCATTGTCTTCACCATTGGTACTTCTGTCGACACTCGAGCGTTGTACTGAACATGTATCGCTTGCAGTAAGTTTTTGCACAACTTTGCACAACGATGCTCGGCTGTAATCTTATCTACTTAACACGTTCATCACCGCCACAAAATTTTGAACGTAACTTGCGATGCCGCCTATATTTCCATGGACCCGCTAGGCGGGTGACATACACTGCTAATTTTACATCACATACATTTGGTATTTTTTTAATTTTAATTAACTATGTTAAGAAAAAGGCCACTCGTAATGTTTTATGCATATTATAATTCAAGCGGTCTATTCTGTCATCGGTGTTATAATCGGGACCCAGAACGCACCGTATTTCATACATATTTTATTTTACAATGTTTTTTGGGTAATTAATAAGAAAACGATGATAATATTTTCGAATGCAGCCAGGCATTGTTTATCAATATAAATCAATATTTTGATAATAAATAGTGAAATTTTTATTGTATGTCGATATGTCAATGAAAAGGAAATTTAGTTTTTCCCACAATCATGTTAATTCAGTTTCCAAATCACCAAATAGCAGCATAATTCAAGAAATAATAATTAAAGAAATTTTTGGATTTGATGAAGATGACTGTGTGAATAAGAAAACAATTCTCATAGAAGAACCGAAGTATTTAATACTTTATTTTCAAAGATTAAGAGTACGAGATATATTTTCTCCAATTTATGTTCAGTTGGGACATAATTTGGGCATGATGCTTGCATTTAGACTAAGAAATATGCCGGCAAACAAACGTTTAGAGTGTTATAAACAGTTAATTTGCACAGTTACGATGAGACACACGTGAGTTACGTCAGTTACGGTGAGAATTTATTCTGTAGAATAAATTGAACCTTAAATATTTAGACACAAAGTCGAAAACGCTTTTCGACTATATGTATGTTCCGCTTTTTATAAGAATCGACTGGATCGAGTTGTGCAGCGTGAACAATAGGAACAGCATTGCATAGCAATAAGCGCAGAGTTGTATTGAGTATTAATGCAGTTGTGGTGAATTTTAAAACTTATGCATAATAAGATGCCACAATGACTAAGTACTTTGCAAAATCACAGAGCACATTGAGGATTATTGGAATAGGTACATTAAAAATGCGCATTAAGAATCTATTATATTTATATTTATATTGTATCGTCAGAAGTCCTAAAGAATGCTAAAAACAATTTTCTGTAATGTGTGCAAGACTCAGTTTAAAAAGTTTCTTTTCTTGTCATCATCATCATCAACAGCCTATTATAAGTTTCCAGTGCAGGAGTACAAGCCTACTCTCTCAAAAAGGGCGTATGGGCTATGGTTCACCACGGGGCTATGGGCTCAGTGCGGGTTGGTGGACTTCACATGCGCATTAAAATTTCTTCTTTGGCCTATGCAGGTTTCCTCGGGATGTTTTCCTTCATTTTTTTGGGAGATGTCAGTGAAACGCACAAGTTTTCTTTTAGAAAAACCCATGGGAACGTGGTATGACTGACGATCGATCTCAGACCTCACGATATTATAGGCCGCGCCTTTCCCGCTGCACCACCGACGCTCTATTGGTTATAATCCACTCTCTTAGTTATAAATAAATTTTTATATTAAATTGTTGATGACCACTATTTTTTTTTTCGATGTATTGAACCCGCCTAGCGGGATTTTTGACGCCACTGCAAGTATCGTAAGCTTTTAACGTATTAATGATACTGGCAAAGTTTTAAACAAAATTAAAACTTAGTTTAGGAAATAATACCAAAAACATAGAACTCACTAGGCGGGTCACCGGCATTACATGAACATTTTATAGAACCCGCTAAGCGGGTCACTGCGGCACTGATCGTGTTAAATTCATAGTTTATTAGGTCTTTAGAGTGGATGAACATAAAATACTTAAATAAAAACGCTTTTTGTGACGAAACCTCTACTACCTGTTGAAATATTCTAGTTTTGTTTGATTTTCTTACACATAGGGCCAAATAGGTTATTTGGCCATGTAAGATCTGTTCCGTGTTAGAAACCATCAATTTAGTTTCAGTAGTGAGTTGTGAGTTCGCATGCCCTTGGCGGGTAGAACATACTTTGTACTGTAACTGCTGTATACAAATTAAAATCCTGTAAACATGTGTTCGCGCAAATAAAGATTTATTTTATTTTATTTTTAATACGTACACGACTGATATTAAACACGGTTAATGTGTTTATATTAGGTCGGGAAAAAGTATTTTTGCATATAGTATATACTTGTGCATATACTTTTAATAAAATCTCTTTGATTGTACTATTTGTATGTTGCTGGTTTTGATGACATTAAAAAGGTTACAATTCAAAAAAAGAAGGAAATTAGTAAAATGTTGTTTCATTTGTTTTAAATTCCATACTTACATTTTAAAATTTTATTACAAAAAAGGTAAAAATGCAATGCAAGCCGCGAAAAAATTTGTGACGTTAATGGACCTAATGCAGTGTCAGTAAGAGTAGCACAAAGTTGGTTTAAGCGTTTTCAATCCGGGAATTTTGATGTCAAAGATGCATATGGCTCTGGTTTGGTCGCCCTGTTACGGATAAAATGGACGCCATTTTTGAAAAAGTGGAGCAAGATCGGTATATCAGTAGTTACGACATATCTGAAGAACTAGAAGTTGACCACAAAACAGTCTTGACCCATTTGGAACAGTTGCTAGACTGAGGCAATTCCAGTCCACTCAAACAACACAAATGTTTGTGTGGTCTGGAATTCTACATCTTTCTAAATCTATTACAGAGCCTAAAAATGGGGATGAAAATCTCTTACAAGCTATGGAAAAGGTTAAGCTTGCTTTTTCAATATACATTGATGCATAGTCTACATGGATGGCGATGGGAAAACTAAGTCGACAAATTACAGTGAATTGGAAACTTCAGATAATGGTAACCCATGAAACCATGAAGGATACATTTAGGAAGACTAAGTTGTATGGGTGTTAAACTGAAAAACTACAACGATTAAAAAATAGGGGTTCATAAATTGGCCAGATTTTGTGTATTTGTAACATTAGTGAATCGATACAGATGGTTGATTGCGTAGTTCATTAAAAATGAACGCCACACTCCAATGCTACTACAGCGACTAAAATTTAATGGTGACTTACCTCTATTCTCCATGCAAGAAACCCACAAAATTTGTCAAACGACGTTAACAATAGACGTTTTGATGATCCAAAATAGGAAACCGATTCTGTTGATTGAAAAATCAAGATCAGTTAGATCTGCTGAGTTGTCGTCATTGTCGTCAATGAAACGGTATCTGAGCTAACCGATTTCGAATTTAAATGTCATCCTTTTAAGTTACATAAACTTATGAACTTATAAAACAGGACAGAAAAGTGAAATTTTTATTTCAATTATGATTTTCGTTATTATCTATCGTATGAGGCTGATATTTTTATAAAGCTACGAGTAAATTATAGCCTGCATATATAAGGCAAGAACGATTCACAAATGACTGCCTTTAAGTATCTATAACAAAAAAGGGATTAGGTTAGGACCTTTTTAATGGATTTAACCACAAATTCAATTCAACACATTTGAAATCAAACACATTCTCACCAACATAATATAGTAAGACAACACAGTGGAAAAATAATATTCTGTCATATGAACGAATAGACGAATAAAATATTTTCGTAGTAGATATGAACTAAATAATCATGCGTAAGGGATACCAATACTAGAAAAGAAATCATTATCAGTTTAGATAATGTTATTTTATCGACATCTTATCAGAAAACAATGTGTTATAAGAATGTTTGTATTACGTTTGCAACGACATACCGTCAAAGATGAAGGCGTGGGCTCTACTTTTCTTCTTTGCTGTGGCTTATGCCAAACACGAGCAATATATAGGGTCAGTATTATCATTTCAATGTTAACTATTGCTGTTTCTAAATATGAAATAATTTGGTTTTAGTTAGGACGTTAAAAATATTTAAATTTTGTTGACTGTTGTTACGATGGCCTTAAATTGAACTTAAGCCGTTTAAGAAAATCATGTTAACCTGCAAGACATAATATAAAAGCATACAGAATAAAATGAAAGTATAAACATATAAGTAATAAAATAAATAAATAAACTTCAAAATAAGCAGAACTCGAGAAAATTAACTCGAAGCTGAGAATTCCACGGTAATAATGGCTGACAGTCAAATAATTTAAACAAAAATTGCGCACCCGCCCTGGGTCTGACAAGACTCCAATTCTTAGCTGAAATATAACTTCTGCGCCGTGATTTGGATAATTCAACCTTTGTTGTAAATATTTGGGAATATGGGCCTGGAAACAATAAAGTATACGATAAAAGATGTGTATATTTTGAGAAAAATGATCAACAGTCGAAGTAACAAAACAGCCAAAGGGGTAATGGGTAGAAATATTGCTTTTCAGACCAAATGTAAGATAGGTAATGAAGAGAATTGAAATTTACATTCTTTTCATGTTGCTTGTATAGAATTGGTTATTTGAATCTATTTCATCATTAATAGTAAATTAAATAATCGTAAAAGCCTCTTCATAAAGTAAATGCATTTTCTCGAATAAATAATTACCAAATGAAAATCGTCTTTACAGATGGAAGTCCTACTACATAGCTCCTTCCACTCAGGAGCAGGTTAAATCACTGAACTCTATGGCATTGGCATATGAGCTGGATTTCCTCAGCCATGCTATAGTTGGTCGTGAAGGTGTTGCTCTCGTGAGGCCGGAATACCAGGCTCCCTTCATTCAGTTCCTGGAGAGGGAAAGCATAGCTTATAGAGTCCATGCTGAGGATGTGAAAGCGTGAGTATTTAAACTAAACTAGAATAAATAATTTCGTTTAATACCTGTATTTATCGAATTCCACCTTTACAGTTGAATATGTCCCAGGCATATATTCAATAAAGAATCTGATCTATCCGGAATATATCCTAAACTGTGAACAGCCTTTGTTTTAGCTTATCCCACCCTAGCCATGTCCCTTATCCTATAACCACTATTAAAGATCTACGGTGCACTCGCATCCTTCCGGAAATTGGTTGATTTCCGAAAAGATCCGTCAGTCTGACTGACAACCTTAATGTAACAATATTTCATTGGACCATTTAAATGAATATAAAACAGAAAAATAAAACTACACTCATGGACAAATTTAGAGAAACGCAAAAAAGGAGCAAATTAATTTGAAAACACAATTATGTATTTGTACAATAGAAGATTTTAAAATTTGTTGAATAAGTTGAATTAATTACATTAACAATTTTGAACATAAAAAAAATTACACTTTGACATTTATTAAAAGTCGGATATTTCACAGGAAAGTCAAAGCAGAAAGAAAAAAAGTAAATTAAATTTGATAAAATCCTAGGCTCATGGCTTATAGTCTCTTCGACAACAATATTTTTATGCCAATCATGCCGTAACCTTTGTATCAAAATTTTAAATAAATAGATTTATGATTGTTTGTTAGCAGTAATCGTAAGCTCATAAAATTACCTTTCAATTAAACAGTTATTTAAACGATAAAACTGATTGCTTAAATCAAGGATTACACAACACATGTTATTGAAAATATTGTTGATGTTGTGACGAATATTGTAATTCTGTTTTTTCTTCAAGAAATAAGTATTCTTTCGTAAATTCGACATAAGTATTTGTCAATATAAAATACTATTTAAAAAGCATTTGATGAATACAAGTGTATATTTTCAGATGATGAAGCTTCTTACTATAGCAAATGCAATCATTTCACTAACCTGCCCAAAAGTCCAGATATAAAACAAGGAGTTTTTAGTGGAATAGAAATTTATAAGTTTACTTAGCCTATACCAGCTTAATGGTTAAATTTAAATTATCTGTTAATATATTGCATAAATGAAAAATAATAAAAGACGAATTGTTTTATTTTAGAGCCTTGGATATTGATGATAGTCGTATGGAGGCGAAGAGAAATGTGTCCATGAGGAGTGGACGAGCAAATATGCCCTACGACAACTACCAGCAAATTGAAGTGGTAAGTTTCTCTTAGACAATTTTAATATTAGGTAAAATTATTCATGGTATTATTTTGTTATTATTGAAATAATCAAAGATATTTACTGTCACTGCGATATTAAGCTTGATAATGAATAGTGCTTTTTATCGGGGTGTGACGTTCATAGTGGAAGTACACTAAGCTATTTATTTCATCCTCCTGGTTCACTTTACGGAATCTTATCTCATCTGCCTACCTGGAATATCGTTAAACACAAATATTTGAATTTCCAGATTGATGCCTACGTTAGGAACATCGCAGAAAGATTTCCTGACACCGTCACTCTAGTTACACCCGCTAACTCATTTGAAGGCCATCCTATCCTTTACCTGAAGATTTCTACAACGAACTTCCAAGATTCTAGGAAGCCAGTCATCTTTATTGACGGTGGTATTCACGCCAGAGAGTGGATAAGTCCTCCGTCTGTCACCTGGATGATTAGAAAATTAACTGAAGACGTGACGGAACCGGATCTACTCGAGAACTTTGACTGGATTCTTTTGCCAGTTGTTAATCCTGATGGCTACAAATTTACGTTCACTGTAAGTATGTACAATTATTCTCATTATCCAAAGTTGGACGTTGATTTAACCTGAATACATTTTTTTGCATTGACGTTAGTTTGGCAATATCCACTACTTCGTCGACTTTGATGACTACGAGCATTTTTCTTTTTTTTTTATCTTGGTTTTCGTTCTATCAATTTTTAATATATCGCTTTAACTATCAAAAGTAAGATCTGTTATTATATTCTGGTCCCTACTTTGTGTAAAATTTCACAGATTAGCATCGACTTTTGGATGATTTTTGACTCACTCGACTGTCAAATGAATATGATATTATTTATATAAAACTAATTACATGAAAGTATATTCTATATTAAATTAAGTGTATTAAAATTAAATTAAAGCTTACCTACTGCCACGTATACTACAAGTGTAGCCTATGGACCAACCAACGTAGAACTATTTCTACGCCAACATTCACAAAGAGACCGCTTTGGTCTGCAGAGTGCGTGCGAGTTCCAATTACACCTTGACGACCATAGCCAAGTGGTATACTCTAATATCCCGAACCACTTTATATGGGTGCCAGTCGGTAGATCACGTAACTCTAGTAACTAAATTTTGTTCACAATTTTTGGTATATCTATAATAAATTAATATCATTGATTTAAATGTTTCAGAATCGCTTCTGGCGTAAGACTCGTTCCACCGATACTCATTCACAGAGTTGGTTATGCCCCGGAGTTGATGGTAACCGAAACTATAATTTCTTCTGGAATACAGTCGGTGTCAGTTCCAATCCTTGTTCTGATACTTATGCCGGAAACGTCGCCTTCTCCGAAATCGAGACCAGGGTAGTTCGAGATATCATCCACGAGCATCTTCACCGCATGGCCTTATACATTACCATGCACAGCTACGGCAGTATGATTCTATATCCTTGGGGGCATGATGGCTCTCTCTCACACAATGCTTTCGCTCTCCACACCGTTGGAGTAGACATGGCGACAGCTATTGATGCTGCGGCTCTTGTTAGTTTCCCAAACTACATAGTTGGAAACGCAGTTTTGGTTTTGTACTACCCTACGTCAGGCGCTTCTGAAGATTGGGCTCATCAAGAAGGTGTTCCTTTGTCGTATACTTACGAACTGCCTGGCCTAGGAGGTGGTTTCGATGGCTTCCATCTGGATCCACTATTTATTGAACAAGTATGCAGAGAAACATGGCAAGGAATCGTAGTGGGAGCCAGAAGAGCTGGAGAACTGTTCTAAATTTTTCGTCTAACTGTTAGATAATAATTTATTAAAATTTATTTAAAAAATCCAATAAGAATCTTATTTCCCCCCGTTTTTTATAGGTTAAGGTCGACAGCAGACATGCTAATGGTCTACTTGATGGTACCGTCGCCAATAACACAAGCAACATTCTATCGGAATGCTTCTACCGATTGAAAGTTTTATACAGGGTGCGTCACTATCTTAGTGTTAAGTTGAGGGCGAATCTTTGTGAATCCTTAGTTCTTTCTAAGTTGAACTATGCTGATGCTGTCTATAGCCCGCTGTTACTTCGTAGAATAGAAAGGGTAATTCAACGAATACAGAACGCTTGCGCTCGTTTTTGTTTCGACATTCCACCTCGTGCACATGTTACCCCCATATTTTAATAATTCAAACTTTCTAAAAATGGTTTATCGCCCCAAGCTTCATCTGGTTACCTTACTTTTTGGTGTTATCCGCACTGAGCAGCCATTATATTTATACGATCGCTTGAAATGATACAAATCCCTACCGAAGTTCCGCGTCAAACCTGAGCAATTGTTGATTCCTAAGCATAGCACTGCGTCTTTTCGGGGAAGTTTTAAGTTGGCCGCCTCTAAATGTTGAAATGATCTGCCTCCTCCCATAAGAAATCTCGCACAAAGACGACAGAATGGCTTTTTGACTCCAATACTTCAATTTTGACTGGATTAATAGTATAGTCATATTTGTAGACGAAAAGACTTTTAAATTATATAAGCATGGTCGGAAAATATTATACAAGCGGAAAAACGAATACTATGTAGAAGGCAATACTTTGCCTAATAGGTCAAGTGGAAGAATAATTCTGGGTTTTTGGGGTTGGATGAGTTCCATGAGGGGAAAATGTTGAAGTGAGTGGCCGTATATGAATGGACATAAATATGTGGAACTCCTTAGGGATGTTTTTTTACCGATCGTTCGTTTGGCTTGCCCTGAAGGCACTATTTATCTTGCCCAGGATAATATTGCAGTTAATAGATCTCAAGCTGTGCCAGAATGGTTGACAAGTTAACCTGATATCGATCTCATACAATGGCCAGCAAAAAGTCCCAATCTAAACCCCATTGAGAATCTTTGGGCACAAATGATTCTCAATCGGGATGCCATTGAGGTGCGTAATCAGGCCAAGCTACGAGACTTTCCGAGGTGCATCCGTACCTGTGGCCAATGATCTCGAGCTTCTTGGCATGAGGTTAAGTTCCAAATTTGCTCAAATCTCAACTTCGGCACTTCTATCGAGTCCAAAGACCAAACAGTGGCCAAAAAGCTGGGCACCCTAAATAGGGTGAAGCGATGCTTCACAACTGGGCAGCTCCTCTCTTTGTACAAGGCACAAGTCCGATTTTGCATGGAGTATTGCTGTCACCTATGTGACAGCAATTGCCGTACTGCATGCAACTGCATAGTTCAGCAAAATACCAACTTGCCGTACTTGACTCGGTGGATCGCAGGCTCATTGGCGACGATACATTAACAAGAACTAAACTGTAAAGCCTGGCACATAGACGCAAAATTGTCTGTTTGTGTGTATTCTATAAGATGTACTTCAGAGAGTGTGCTCGGAAGCTGCATGAGATCATACCGCCTTCCCCTTTCTTCTATCGGACATGCAGACGTACGGCTGGTTGCCATCCTCACCTTGTCTGAATCCCTCTAATTCGGACCAAGCGCTTTTAAACATCTTTTATAATGCGCACTGCTAAAGATTGGAACTCCCTGCCGACGTCTGTGTTTCCGAGCTCATACAACCAAAATCTTTTCAAGGTTCGAGTGAATAGGCATCTTCTGGCCTCATCCTTCCTACATGGATAGATGCTGGTCAAGAGCAAACCCATCTTTAATATAAAAAAGTAAAGAAAAAAAACTAGAACTAGAAACTTAATACTTCAAAATACTTTTTTCTTAACTCCATACGACAATTTTTCACTGAGGATAATTTCAAAATAAAGTATTTAGGAATTTTTTTGATCCCTTAATTTTTTCCAGCACCAGTTAAAATTTGGATCGCACTGATGCTTGTTAATACAATTATCAAAAAGATTTAAACTCTTTGAAATTTAATATCTCCCTTAAAACTGTTTCAATTTAAAATGTTTAACAAGAGAGCTGTGAAAATTTCAAGGTAGCAAATCATGGAGTTAATGAATTTGGGTATTTTAGTTAATATCTTAAGTACTCGTAAGTCTAATAGCTTAAAATTCAGAAGTATATAAAGTTTTATACTCGAATATTTTAAAAACGTTACATGGCTTAGTCTCTTCGACAACAATATTTTTATGCCAATCATGCCGTAACCTTTGTATCATAATTTTAAATAAATAGATTTACGATTGTTTGTTAGCAGTAATCGTAAGCTCATAAAATACCTTTCAATTTACCTGTTATCTAAACGATAAAATTTGAAGGCGTGTAATTGATTATCGTCGATTAACCGATTGCTTAAATTAAGGGATTACACATGTTATTGAAAACATTGATAATGAAGTGACGAATATTGAAACGTAGGCATTCTGTTTTTCCCTCAAGAAGAAATTGCCTTTATAAATTCGAATGAGTATTTGTCAATATAAAATACGTTTTAAAAAGCATTTGATGAATACAAGCAAATTTATAAATGATGAAGGTTCTTACTATAGCAAATGCAATCATTTCCCCAAAAGTCCAGATATAAAAACAAGGAGTTTTTAGTGGAATGCAAACTTTAAAAAAAGGTTGCTTAGCCTGTACCAACTTGAATGGTTTAATTAAAATAATCGCATTGATGACCTTGGAGGACACATGCACTGTCTACGATATCTCATTCCATCACGACATCTGTTCTGGTACTCTTAACTTTCCAAAACTGCTGTCTGAAATGTCGCGGCTTCAGGCCGGGCCCAGGCGTGGAAGAAGGATAAAATTACTAATTACGACTAATTCTCGAACTAATTACGACCACAGATTACCCACAACTTACAATGACAAGTTTATAGACTTGGACATTTTCGACCTGCCGACAGCATGCTTCAAGCGCAGTGTCGTGAATACGCTGAAGGAAAATAGTCACACACATGCACATGCGCACATACATCCTAACTCTTTACCTAGATCCTCTTCCCCATCGTCAGAAATTAATTTTACTGTTCAACTCCATTTTCAAAATTATTTGGGTACATAATGAAGCCCTGTAAGTGGTAATGTTATTGGTGATGCTGTCTCTCTTGTATATTATTTCTGTATTGCTGTAGGGTTTTCGTTCAGAATAAAATAAATAAAATAAAATCTGTTAATATATTGCATGTCAAAAATAATGAAAAACGAATTGTTTTACTTTAGAGCCTTGGATATAACACAAGCAAAACTACAGATGGTGTAAGTGCGCTGCGGATCATCATAGTAGAAATAAGGATAAGGATTGGGAAGGGATAGGGATATGGTTTCTGGCGTTCCTTACTCACTCACCGAAATGCTGTTATTTCACGGTGATCTTCTATGAGGGGTGGTTACTGCCGCCAGACGGGCTGCCCAAATGACTGCGAAACGCAGTGTGTCAATTACTCCATCTTAAATTTATCAAATTACAATATAAGAAACAGTTGCTTTACAATTTTATTTATCCCAGTCCGATTGGGACATACTATAACCTGGATATACTATAACCTATTTGACATACTATATTCGTGAAGTTATTTGTGTCTTCGAAATCACGAATAACTTCAAATAATTTTATTACAATAATTGTACAACGTAAGTGTAACTTATCGATGTCACTAATACGGTCACATCACTATTAGTGAACACAATTGAATATTTTGCGTTGGAAATTGATCTCGCTGAAACTTTCTTCAAGAATGATGAGGAAATTCAAATTAAAACCTAAGTCTCAGACAGCCACCGCTCTTGTAGGTGTGCCCACAGTGCGACGCCTTAACTAAGCTCCAAAACTTAAGTCATTAAGTTGCTAATTCTTGTACAGTGGCTAGCGATCTTTAATTAATATTTTCGAATTAAGTATCAATGTAATAATTAAACATTTTCATTTCATAACCCTGTCGTTCATTATTGTGTTGAAATACTTTAAATTGTGGTTTTCATTTGATTTTTAGGGTTCCGTACGTCCGAATAAAAAAAACGGAACCCTTATAGGATCACTCGTGTGTCCGTCTGTTCGTCGGTCACAGTCAATTATCTCGGAATCTACTAGACCGATTAAGTTGAAATTTGGTACACAAATCAATTTCTGTGACCCAAAAGCAGAGGCGTGACGTGAATAGATGAAATCTGTGTATGGGAGGTCATTTTTGGGGGGAAGGTGGAAAATAATAAAAAATATATGAAAAATGCATCGTTGACCAATTCCCCCCCCCCCTTATCTCCGAAACTACTGAACCTAAAATTAAAAAAAAAATACAGAAATTAGTTTTCTACTTATAGATTATAGGAAAACCTATAAGAAGTCCATGATATTAAAATAACTTGGTAAATCACTCAATATTGTGCGGATAGGTAACATCGTACGGAACCCTCTTCACGGGAGTTCAACTCGCACTTGTCCCGTTATTTTTTTTTTGCATTTAGTATTGCAATGTGTTCCAATCCTTTACATTTAGTTATTCCGAAACTATGCGTTCGAACGATTTCATTCTGTTTATTTATGTACTTTATTTGAAATCGATATTTGAAATCACACTCTATTGAAATCGATAAAATATCATTGATAAGCCAACATTAAATAGGCCCATCTTATTTATTTATTTATTTATTTATTTATTTATTTATTTTAAAATTTACAAATAGTTTACACATATGAATAGTTTTTCGGTGACCTTTACACTAAGCATAGCTTGTATTGTAAAGGCCAGAATTTAATAAGATATAAAATAAAATAAAATAAGAAATAAGATTTGTGTGTCTGTCTATGTGTCTGTCTGTATGTGTGTGTGTGTGTGTGTGTGTGTGTGTGTGTGTGTGTGTGTGTGTGCGCGCGCCAGCAAAATCCTGTTTCAGATAATAGGTTAGTGTTGTGACTTATTGGATGCCTTTCAGTAAAAGTTCAATATCGTCATAATGAAGTCCGAGAAGCCAATTCCGAACAATGGGTTTGATGCTCTTGGTATTTTTGTCTTTTATATCGCAATGCCGGTTTGTTTTGTTGTAAATATAAATATGTGAGAAGTTAACAGAACGCCGACCAAAAGAAGTATTAATATGTGGTAGTGGAATTTTAAATGTCCGCTGCTTTAAGTATTGCTTGTATTGAGTAGAGCGGAGAGTATGTTCGTGTGCACTCATCACCGCTCTGTGGATGTATAATCCTCGAACACTTAGTAATTCACTTTCTGTATGCAGTAGTTTAGTTGGATATCTGAACGGTTTTTGGAACATAACTTTTAACACAGAGCGTTGTGCTCGTTCCAGTTGAATCATGTTGTTTTTACAACTTCCACCCCAGACAGAGATGCAATAACTTATAATCGATTCACACAGGGCCTTGTAAATAGATTTCAGAAGAGAGATGTCTGCTACTTGTCTTAGTAGTTTCAAGGGATAGATAAGTTTGCGAATCCGGTTTGATACAGCTACAATATGTGATTTAAAGGTGAACTTCTCGTCAAGTATGACACCAAGATATTTTATATTATCAGATCTATTGATCTTATCTATATAATATCAGAATGTATGACGTATAGCAAATATTTTTTTAAAAAATTTATAGCAAATAATTATTATTGATATATACAATGTTTAATTCAAATTTTTACAAATTTTGCAAACGTAATGTTAGATAATTATGTATAATTATAGGTTATGGCAAAAGCCAGTTTTAAGTCACAACAATTAAGATTGCGAAGTATTTACTAAAAGGTTGAAAGTTAGAGTTTCTAACGTTGCGGTCTGCCTGTTAAAGTTGCTTTGTGTCGGGACCCACTTTGGACACCGAAATTGTTACGAATTACGTGGTGGGTAACTCTACATTCTTAGAGTAGTTAAGAAATAGGTTCATTTTACCCAAAAAATCACCCTAAATTTAAGGCTAATTTTTAGACAAGGGTGTGCAAGGATACTTCTATTAAATCATAAAGGTGGCAGTTTGATAGTAGGTGGATACCGTAACACTTTATTGTTTAGTGCTAATCTTATGAACATTACTAAAGTGGGTCTGGTTGTGACTGTTCCAAGGTCAATACTGTCAACGGACTGCGGCATCCCTGTTGTATTGTTGCTAAAGAAATATGAGATATTACAGAATATTAGGCGCCGCACTGGAGAATATTTTTGATTGAAAATGTCGGCAGGATTGCTGACGGTCCACCCGATGATAGATGGCCACTGTCGCCTATACAAAGACAATACTTGTTCAAGCAACGTTATAGAGCTTACCAAGTCCGCCGCCAACTTTGGCATTGGGAGCCCTTCCTCACACACCAAACGTGCTGTTATTTCCCGAGGGTCTTCTATAAAGGGGTGGTTACTGCCGCCAGACGGGCTACCCAAATGACTGTAAAAGGCAGTGTACCCTCCCAGTACTTGTCAGATCCAGACCAGACCAGACACTCTTTTCAAAATCTTATTGGCTCATATTAATTAAAGTAAAAAATAGGGCAATTAAAGTAAGTCTGGACAGAAAGATAAATGCCTTTGAGGGAAGGAGTTTTACATCCGCGTCAATCTAAGACGCAATCAAGGTTGCCTGCATTGCCTTCTCCAACCTCATCGAGCTTAATGAGCTCGAACTTGTAATGTATGTGGGGTGGTCAAACGCACAGGTCCAGTCGCGTACCAAATCAACACAGCCAACAACCTAACAAGCAGTAGACACATTGACCAAATCATGCCTAATAAAAAGGTACGGAAGTCGTGGCATAACCCAGAGTGTGCTCCGGTGGAGGATAGCGAGCAATCACCATCCTCGGTAGCAACACCGCAATCACCAAAAACACCCGCTAGCCGCGCCTCCACACCAGCTGACACGCCGCGGTCGAGGCGCGTTGACGAGGTTGACGGTGCTACTTACGAACCGTCTGTGTCACCGGTTAGGTAGAATCTGCGGCCGCGAAAGAATCGACCTAGGTATAAGGAGTGACCCACTTGTACAGTCTAGCCTAGTATGTTCTTTGCTTAATAAAAAAAAATCTATCCTATACATAATACAATCGCGTATGGGTACATACACCATGCTGAACGATACGAAATTTCTTATTCTTTGTAAATTTTCTTAAGTTACCAATACGTTTTCTTAAGTTATCTTGTCGGTAGGATTAAGCAATCCAATGATAAAGCAAGAGATATTGGGAATTGGACGCCCAGCAATAGCAAAATAGTTAAAATAGACTGTCAAAGTCGAGGGCAAAAGCTAGTGTTTTTAATATTCTAGATATTGAATGTCAGACCTGTACGCAAAAATAGAAGGCAACGTGAGAGAAGAAAGCGGAACTAAAATGCAAATTACAAAGTGCAGTGTACGAGTAAAACACGACCCTCCTCTGTTTCTGATGCAACTGCATTTAAACTAAACTTCATCTGTTGCAGCATACAAATAGTCTGCTCACAAAGTCCATTACAACAATTGTGGATCGCTGAGACTGGCCCAGATTCTCTCGGATTTTCTCGGACAATACAATTAAATTGTTGCAATATCTTAGGGTTGTCCCTTACTTATTTTTTAATAAACTTTTTTTGATTAATTTGCGAGTGGTAAAAAGTAGGAAAGGTTTTTCGATAGTCCAATTAAATCTTTAAACGTTGCTGACTTGGTTATTTTTTATGTAAAAATGGCAGGCAGGCTGACTATTCACTTCGGGTCGCCGTAGTTGTGCAACAACGTTCCTGCGACCCCGCCCATCTACGGCCGCGCTAGAAAATCGTTGGGTTTTAGCCGGTAGGAGTCCGGCATAACCCACAGCGTCCCCTTTCGCTGCTGGGTATCCATGATGGATTTCCCAACGTAAAAAAAAAAAAAAAAAAAAAAAAAAAAAAGGCTGACTATTCACTTGATGGTAGATAGCTACCGTCGCCTAATATTGCATAGTGCCCCTGGGGTGGATCGGAGCTGTTGCCTCGGCAGAGCCCGGTCCATCCCTCTCGAAGGGCAAGGAGACACCGGGAAGTTTTAGTCATTGCCATTGCCGCTATGACCTAGAGCATAGCGTGGAGCACTGGTGATCCCCTCATACCCCTACCGCCTAGCCAGCTGCGGTAGGAAATCTGTAAATGGATTTCTCCTCGAAAAATAAAAATTGCATAGTGCACCAGTGACTTCAGTAGGATAAAGGTTAAGAGAGTAGGAGAGCATTCTGTTATTTCAGGGTTATCTTCTGTAAGGGATAGTTACTGCTGTCAGAGGGGCTGTTCAATTTATACCTGCGGAACGTGCCAATACGTAACAATAAAGTTGTGATGATCATAATTGATGAATGATAGATGATCATGATAGATGCAATAGTTTTAGTGAAAATCCTATGACACTGATTTTGCTCTCGATCAGCTTAAGTTGAACTTAAAACCGAGTTGTTGAATATTCATAGATCGCTTGGCACATAATTTACTTTTTAAATATATTTCTTGTTTTGTGAAAATATTTTATAAAGTATTATATATTCCATTTCTTTTTGGTTCTTTTTTTATTTTAAGATTGGCAGACAAGCTGACGGTCCACTTGATGGTAGGTGGCTACCGTCGCCTATAACACAAGCAACGCCAAAGCTGCTGCAAGTGCGCTGTACAGTAGGATTAAGGATAAGGGATTAGGAGTGGATAGGGAAATGGGCTCTGGCATCCCTTACTCACTCACCGAAACACAACAGCACAAGTGCAGTTATTTCGCGGTGGTCTTCTGTAAGGGGGTGGTTACTGCCGCCAGACGGGTTGCCCAAATGACTGCGAAAACGCAGTGTGCCCTGCCACTACTTTCCAAATCCAGACCAGAGCCAAATTTGAAAAGTTGATTTTTCAGAGTTGAATCTGCCGGGAATCGAACCCGGCAACCCTAGAACAGAGCGTTAAGGCAAGCACCCTAACCACTCATCCAACGGGCTCGTCAAAACGGGTTCTTTCATTGCGAACTCCATACGTATAGTTTTTTTTTATTCTATATTAAAAATCAATACATGTATTATTTACTGTATTTATGTATTATTTATTAGTAAAATGTAATCGCCTTTTAATATCTATTTAAAATATTTGAGAAAGATTGAAGAATTTTAAAATAATAGTAAAGTATTAGGTAACTTTACACTTCAAGAAAATTATTGGTTTTTTTGCTTAGACTTTTGGTGTTGTGGTCTAAGGGCAATATTGCAACTTAACTGATAAAAATAGCTTTCTGAGCTTGAGTTGAGCTTTCTCTCAATATGTCAATTAGGTAGCTAGTAGAAAAAATACATTTTTGCAAAAATGCATGTCGTGCATTGCCCCAAACAGATAACAGAATCGATGTTCACGTAAATTACTAGACATGTGAAAAACTAGCATCACAATATAACTAAATTTAAATTATTTATCAAAAGAATCGTGTACTGAGGTCTACTGTAGCGAATCAAACTATCTTGCTAACTAAAATGCGACATTCAAAGTACATATATATCTGAATATATTTAATATATATGCTAATGAAATATTTCTTTAATTTTTTTCCTAGAGGAAACACTTCTCAATACTTACTTTAATTGTGTTGACGATATGTTACATGTAATAATAAAAGTTTATATATGTAAATAAATACATATAACAATTATCTTTATTTCTCAGATTACAAGATTTACAAGAGTTCAAACAAGGCTGTGAACCTTTTCTACTATAACATCGGTTCTGGCGTTTCAAAATGGATGGAGCTTGCACAAGTGTATGTTTAGTTTGTTGATCGTACCAAATTTATTCAGAATACATAATTTTTATGTTAAAGTCGTCAGACTGGCTGATGGTCCACTTGATGGTAGGTGGTTACCGTCGCTTATAACACAAGCACAGATAACAGATTAGGTGGGGATAAGGAAATAGGCTCTGGCATCCCTTACTCACTTACTGAAACTTATTAAAATTTCACAGTGGTAAGGTGGTGGTTATTGCCGCTAGACGGGCTGGCCAAATGATTGCAAAACTTAGTGTGCCTTGCCACTACTTGCCAGATCCAGACCAGAACCAACTTTGAAAATTTATTACCAGGGTTGGCTTTTCCGGAAATCGAACCCAGGACCCCTGAGACAGAGCACCTTAACCACTCGACCAAGGGGCTCGTGAAAATACATTTTACGTTCACAATTAAACTGGTTGGAAATCATTCAAAAATATCAATTAAATCCGATCTTCCAATATTAAACAAGTCCAAGTAGACTTTCTAACTTTGAGCCGAACTCCGTTATAAGAGAAACTAAAAAACTTAATAACAATTGAAGATTTTCTCATACTTTTTCTACTTAATTACATAGAGTTGTTACTTATCACATGTTTTAGTAACGGCATATTACGTTATACAGTCGTCTCTCTTGTCTGTTTGCCGGACCTAATCCCTTTCAGAAGACCACCCTGAAATAACTGCACGTGTGCATTATATTACACATGAAAAATCTGACATCTCACGTACCACAACAGTGTTTCGGTACGGTAGATGTCAGAACCCATTCTTCCTTCCTATCCTTCGCCCTTTATAGGACCGTTAACCTAGTAAGCAATTTAAATGACAAAAAAGGGAATATTACACAACCTTTTACGGTTTTACACCCCAAAATAATAAATGAGTACCCCAGAAAAAATCCGTTTTTTGTTTGATCGATGACTAAAATTCGGGTACGTCTTTGCAGGTTTTTTTCTTAATCATTGTTATTTAGGGCAACTTTATTACATATGAAAAGGCTCCAGCCTAAGCTGAACCCTACTTAATATGACTGATCATATAGATCTGAGGTTAACTTACATTGGAGCATTCAAAATCATTTAAATTGTTTATTTTTAACTTTACATAAACTTTAAATCATCATCGTTTTACAGATAATAATATAGTTAACTAAAGTTTCAGCCAATTCAACTGAAGAGTGGCGTCCGGTAGCCACACAATAAATATTAAATATTACGGGAAGCTTGCTATAATACTTCAGTGAAAACCACATTCAAATCGGTTAATCCGTTTCTGAGATTAGCGTGCACAAACGCACAGATAAACAGACAAAAATTCTAAAAAGTATTTCTTTTGACTTCGGTAACATAAGTGCAACGTGTATAAATTGTTTTTTTGAAAAAATATTTAAGGACGTAATTACATTTTTGACGCGCTCGAATTCAGCTAATTGCGCCAGCACACTACAGCAAAGTGCCCACACACGCATTGAAGCCGCACGGTGTACTTTGGAACTTTGTCCTTCTAATTATTTAGAAAAAAGGCGATACACCCGTATATAAAAAGATACTCTGTGGCGGGGAATGGCGAACGAAACCTACGGCGAAAGACGTCGCAGTGCGATCCCTTAGAAAAATGTATGGAGAAAATATAGTGCGTTTTTTAGTGACTATTCTTGTTCAGAAATGAAAAAGTAATTTATTTGAGTACAAAATATTAAGCTAGACGTATAGAAGACTGTATAAGCTACAATTTCTTATTATTTTCATGTTAAAATATGCAGCGGATTTAGCTATTTATGTACCTATCCAGACACCATTTTTCGATATTTTTTGCGATTCTTGCTATGGTAAAAATGTATTTATGTGAAAATTTTGTATTGGGCTGCCCAGTGTTTATTAGCTATCTTTAGAGATGAATACATTACCTTTTATTTTATACCATGGTATCTCTACAGTTGTGCTTCTACCTACCACTTGATGGTAGGTCTGCCGAACTTAACATAAAAAAACAATTGCACTGTAAAATTTAGTTTTTTTTTTCTGTATTTTGACGAAGCCTTCGTGGCCCTGTACATACTGTATTAATTTTCTGACAGTAATTAAGACAGTAATAAATGAATTATTACCCTCCTAATCCCCTCCTAATCCCTTATCCTTAATCCTACTGTAGTCGGCAGCGCACTTGCAGCACCTGTAGCGTTGCTTGTGTTATAGGCGACGGTAGCCACCTACCATCAAGTGGACCGTCAGCCTGTCTGTCGACTTAACATAAAAAAAAAAATGAAAAGAATCCAATTTGAATATTTTTTAAAATTCATCCAATACTAAAAATTCCACCTTAAGAAATCTTTTATTAAATTGTTTCAAACTTTTCCGAAAAAAGTAAAGATGATTGATTCCAGTTATCTAATTTTAACCTTTAAAATCATTTTGTAAATTATACATGATTAATATTTGTAACTAGCTCCTGCCTGCGTCTTCGTCCGCCTCCCTCCGGAACAATATTTTTTTTTAATGTAAAGTAATCTTTATGTTCATTTCTGTACCTCTGACGACGGAAAGTTTGGGCATAAATTTTGCTTTCACGACCTTTCCAGATTTGGTATACAATGTACATATCCATATTTCTTTTCTGTCATTCAGCGAATAAGCTTACGAGCCCATTTCCCTGACCCTTCACAATCCCTTATCCTTAATCCTACTGCAGTCGAGAGAGCACTTGCAGCAGCCGTCAATTATTGTCTGCTGACCACATAAAAATAAAACGGCCGCTTGATAGGTCAGTGGCTATATGCATATACGCTGCCGACGTTGGGATAAACGATGATGATTTAGACAGAGACTACAATTTTATTAGTTTGAAAGGAAACAGAGCCTTGACCACTCTTAATAAATCCAATTGGCAGCTGTCATATTTACATTAAAAGTTTTAAGTGAAAACGTTTTATTATTGACTTTCAACCATTGGATTTCCTACGGGGGAGAGTTTAAACCGTCTCGATAATCGTGCAGACTTCGTGAAAGAGAAAAAAGTCGGTTATTGGTCCGTTTTTAATAAAACTTTCCCCCGAACGTGTACCCCTCTGCTACACAGTTTTCAGGATCATTTCGAAACTTATGGAAACTGCTGAAGTTTTAGAAAATGATATTTTTTTGGAGGTTTAAAAGTTTATTTTTGTCGGAGAACTGCGCAGATTTTAAATTATACTCTATAAGGGGATTAAATTAAAAAAATATATAATTATTTTATATAAGATAAAACACAGTTTTCCAGTAATAACATAATTATACACATGAATTTTCTAATTCATAAGTAAGTACCGTTGGACATAGGTACCCCAATTCACGGGATAGCCGATTCTTCGCCAAGCTATTTCAGCGCCGGCCGATTCATCGCTGGCCATTTCATCGCCGTTCTATTGTTTATCATGCGCAGTATAGCAGAAAGCAAAAATATTACTACCAGATATTTATCGTCAGAAAAGACGTAAATTTTCATAAAATGTTATGAAAATACATAATTTTAATAAATGTGATTTCGGAATGAACGGAATAGATACTAAGTTTTGACAAAAATACTTATTTGTACTGAAAACATAGTTAGTTTAGGTTCTGAAATTTTTATGAAGTTTAATTAAAGCTAGTATCTACACACTGAATACTGGTTATGGCGAATACACTGTGTTGTACTAAATGTGTAGCAAGACTTATTGAACTTGAAATGTGTGGGACATTGAATTTTTTTAAGCGATGCTGATGCTGATATTATAACTAAACAGCGATCAAATGACCAGCGTCGAATCAGCCTTCGATGAAACGGCCAGCGATGAAAAGGCGGCGGTGAAAGGGCGGCGATGAACCCCCATTTCAAGTGATCGCCATCACACTTCGACTTCCAATTAGATTCTCTTTTTTAACGCGTTTTAATTTTTTGAACTGATAAAATTAATAAGATTTATTAATTTTATCAGTTCATTAAGGCGGCTTAGACTGCACTGATGAATGCTTTACTTTTTTTAAGGGGGAATACTTCCGTATACCTATGTTATTAATTATTTATTTTAGAACGTGATCGTTGCACCCTTTTGACGTACGGTGCTATTATTTTATAATTAAATATATTTGTAATAAATACTTGCACCGCACTGCTAGAGTGGTCCTGGTGCGCGTCATGAGACATCGGCAAGGGCACAACTGAAAATCAGGGCTGTAACAATGTTGCAGCCTAAGCTGAGTTGTGTCCTTTTGGTGTTTACTAATTATGTCTTTTTTTTTTGTTTTGCTCATATGTTTTAAATGCCAATAAATGTTTCTTTCTTTCTTTCTTTCTTTCATTTATCATAATTATTCATTGACAAGAGAAATAGACATGCGCTATGGAGCGGCAAAACGCAAGATTGGCCGCACTAAACTATAAAATGTACTTATTAAAGAAAATTAACCTTTAAAAAAATTAAAAAGCTATCAACTTGGAACCCGGTAGGTATGCAACATAAATTTTTATTGCCTTTTCTAACTTAGTATAATCAATCTTGTGCTAATAATTAATTAGCACAACTTGCTTATTTAGCTAATTAATAGGAATAAATTATCTGATCTTATATTTTCTGTGACATGAATCTGATATGCCATTTTATTTTTATTTTAATTGCAGGTAACAATGCATTTTGCTTTTAAAAAACTAGGAAGGATCTGGCGGCAGTAATCACCCGTTACAGAAGACCACTGTGAAGTAAAAGCATGTGTGCTGTTGTGTTCTAATACCCTTTAGACTCTACTCTAATTACTCTAATACCCTATCCCCTCCTAATCTCTTATCCTTTATGCTACTGAGGTAGGCAACGTCAAGTGAACTGATTTTGTTAATGCAGTGGCCATATATGTTCTTACCAGCCCTACCACAAAACAAACACGGTGTGATTCCTTTGGCATACAGCGGAATATTTCGTTCCAGTTAAAGATGTGATCTTTCGACGTAACACGGACCGTCCTTCACATGTCACCTTAAATTATATGTAATTAAAACTTTTTAGGTGCCTTAATAGACTTGACAGGAGGAATAAATTTAAAAATCTAGTGCTTTCATTTATATGTAACTAGCGGCCCGCCCCCGGCTTCGCCCGGCGTGCAATTTTTATATACCCTAAAACATTTCCCGTTTATCCCTCTTTCCATTAGCGAAAACCGAATTGAAATCGGTCTACCCGTTCACGCGTGATGCCGTGACCAGGGGAAATGGGGATTCATTTTTATATATAAGACTAGAGACCCGTCCCCGGCTTCGCCCGGCGTGCAATTTTTATATACCCTAAAACATTCCCCGTTTATCCCTCTTTCCATTAGCGAAAACCGAATTAAAATCGGTCTACCCGTTCACGCGTGATGCCGTGACCAGGGGAAATAGGGATTCATTTTTATATATAAAGATTTGGAATTAGACAAGGTAAATTCTGTACTTTTTTGGCTTTCAAGTATGCCCAATTGCATCATATAGATAATATCTTATAAGTTAGATTTTTCTTTTAAGTTTTGTGCTTAAATCTCTTTAAAGAATTAATTCAAAAACCGGTTTGTTACAAGTATAAAAATCCAAGATATATTTTTGCAATGATTGTCGAAGTGTAGCACAGTTAACAGGCAATTTTTCCAATAGAAAACCATTTACCCAATTCGGATATGGGTTAATGATATTTTCATTCTCAATATCGACGGATGAAAATCAATTTGAGCGGGATGAGCGATGGCGGAAGTCGATTTGGAAATTATACTCAATTTTTATTGTGATATATGAAGGCTTACTTTTTACGGGATAAAAGACGCCATTTTGAGAAATTTGTGCGCTGTTTCCTGCGACCTTTATTCGTGGAAATAACCCTGTCAGTGCGTTTATTCAAAATAAAACAAAAAAATAAATATATAACACACCACACTTTAAAACTTCATACATTATATCAATAACAAAAAATCTATGATAAACAACTAGCAAGAAACCTCATAGTTGTTCTTTTATCAACATTTTGTTCTACAAGTTTACGATAAACAGATAAGTCCCAAACAGTTCTATCAGTTAAATAATCATTATACAAATAATAACCTTTTGCACACAATATAATCATATGAAAAATGTCATAGCCCATTTCACTATTCCTGTTCCTAACCCTTTCCTTTAAATTTACTATGGTCGGAAATGCACTTGCAGCGTGTTGCTTCCGTGGCGTTGCTACCTACCATAAAGTGGACCGTTAGCCTGTCTAGCTACATTTATGTATATAAAAAAAAAACTAAGTAATTAAATGTCAAAGAAAATATTAAAGTAAGTATTTGTGATCGCCTAGCGATTTCATATGCTACAGTTTCAGGGTTCAAAGCGAATAAGCGAACAATAATCCAGCACAACGACAAGTATTTATTTATTTAACAGGGTATTTTGTGCTTTGACGTTAATTTGGTGAATTACTTGGAGGAAATTGTAAATTTTATGTTAAAAGGTTGAGAGCGTTATGTGTCTTCTTTCGCAAATGTCTTTAATGTCACCTGATAAAATACTCGGGGAAAATAAAGAGCTTCCTTGTCGTAAACGGTTCTAATGTAACAGCATTATTAAGAGAGTATACAATTTCAAACGTGTTTTGTGTTCCTCAACAAACAAGTTCAAAAGAGAAACAGAAAATAACAAAAATAATATAAGTGGAAAGATATTGACTAAGTAAATATTATTTTATTAAATTGGAAAAAAAAATATATAAAAAAATGTTATGGATGGACCGAAGAAATATATGGAAAGAACAAAGACAAGCATTGCAAGTCCCCTCTTAAAAAATACAAAATTTTGTTGAATTGACAATTGACAAATTGTCATAGTGTTAAAAATTCTATGAGCTAAACGAAAAAAGGGTGAGACTTTATTTTGGCAATAATATAGTTGTGATTCTAGAGATTTGGACCCTTTTATGTACAGGTACCAACCCGGTCAGGTCATAAGTTCTGTTACATAATCAAAACTTTTGAATTTAGAATACTTGCCACAAAAATATTTATTGTATTCGAATAATAAAGATGTGCACTATTTCGATTTTTTTTTCTTTAAAAATGGAGCGGACGCTAAATAAGACCGAGTTGCGGTTATCGCGCTGCATCGGTGCGGTTTTGCGTTAAACCAGATTTTCAAAATACTGAAAAATTTTAATATGACCAAAAAATTCGTTTATCGCTCCATCATACGATATATTTTAAGATTCAAGTGTAGAAGGCAGAAGAAGAAGCACTCCCACTATTAGGACTCCAGCAGTGATAAAAGCGGTGATAAAGAAATCCCACGGTAAGCAGAAACTGTTGTCCTTTCAGAACGGGTTGAGCATAACCACGATGAAAAGGGTGTTGAATGTAGACTTAGAGCTTCGAACTTATCGAAGAAAAACAGGACATCGTTTGAATGTGCGATTAATGGACCTGAGGCTGAAGAGATCCCGTGATTTGTTGAAACGATACGCAGGAAAAAAGCTCTGTGAAATTATTTTTTTAAATGAAATTTTTTTTACCGTGGAGGAGAGCTACAATAAAAAAATGACAAAAGTGACGAAGCGAGCAGCCGCATTCAGCGTGTCCAGCGAGGCTATTTTCCATCGTCACTCATGGTTTTGCTGGGAGTCTCATATTCGGGCTTAACTGAAGCATATTTTGCGAGAAAGGCGCAAAAGCGAATCCAGTTGTGTATCCAAAATACAGTCTTTACAAACCCTGTGGAACCTCTTTCTCATACAATGTTCAATAACAGACACTGGATATTCCAACAAGATTCCGCGCCAGCTCATAGAGCGAAAATACACAAAATAGGCGCGTGAAATTGACTTCATACGGCACGATGACTGACCTTTCTCCAGTCCAGACTTAAATCCGTTGGATTATAAAGTATGAAAACACTTGGGGGAAAAGGCCTGCTCAAAGCCTCGTCCTGATTTGGAGTCTCACTCAAGATATCTTCGATCGAAGCAACCGCCGATATTGATATCTCGATCTCGTTCGTATTAACGACTGGCCGCGCAGATTGAAAGTTTTTATTCAAAACCGGATTAAACTTAGCATAAGAAGTTATGTTTTAGAAAGTTCCTTATGATATATAAATGGTTTTTTTTTATGTTAAGGTTGGCAGACAGGCTGACGGTCCACTTGATGGTAGGTGGCTACCGTCGTCTATAACACAAGCAACGCCAAAGCTGCTGCAAGTGCGCTGCCGACTGCAGTAGGATTAAGGATAAGGGATTAGGAGGGGAATAGGGAAATGGGCTCTGGCATCCCTTACGCACTCACCGAAACACAGCAGCACACATGCTGTTATTTCACGGTGGTCTTCTGTAAGGGGGTGGTTACTGCCACCAAACCCAAATGACTGCGAAAACGCAGTGTGCCCTGCCACCACTTAAAAACAATCATGTCTCAATTATGACACGTGACAGAACTTATGACCCGACTAGGTACAATGCATTTGAGACGCATTACTCGGTGAATTAATATAAAATTCGCTAAGTTGATTTTAATTTTATTTAAGAAGAAGTATTTCAAATGCGCCTACTCTAAATTAAGTGTCAGCTAACTTAGTATGTAGACGCCCTGTGATCGTGAAGCGTATACGCTCTCCCACGCTGCGTTCGCGATACACTTGGCTTCAAAGTTGAGCGTGCATTTTTTTAGATACTTAGTTCAGTAAGTGTTAGTTAATGCTTGAGTTAGCAGTGGCAGTGTACACTGCGTTTTGCAGTTATAAATTACGCAGGGTCTGGGGTAAATAATTAACCCTTTACAGAAGACCACATTTCGTTTCCAGTCATAAATCTGGCAGCAAGTTTTAGACAGCGGGTGTTACAGAAGACTAACGTGAAACACAGCAGTTGTGCTTTTATGTTTCGCTTTTCTCTTATTCATTTATTCTACTAAGGTCAGCAGCGCAGTTACAGCACTTGGCTTGCATGTGATAATGGGCGATTGCAATCACCTATCATAAAGTGGACCGTCAGGCTAATGGCTGACTAAAATCTATTTAATTAAATATTTATTCCACTTTGATCACCGTTACGACGAGCCGTGTATACCTATGCGACCTAATCGCGAGCTAGATAACGTCCAATGCAGCGTGACTTTCGAATAGCTTGACGCAGCTTGCTTTGATTCGCTTTTGACGCGACTACAGTTGTGTAAATGACAAATCCAATCAATTTCGCCATGCAGCTCTTAGTGTTAGCTTCAAGTGTAAATACATATCTTATTTAAACTTTTTTAGGGAGTTTGGTAAAAAAAAATGTTTTGGGGACACTATTAATAAATCATTTGTGATGTGCAATGTAAAAGATTTAAAAATAATGATTTATGTTTATCAATATTATTTTTATACCTATAAATTGACTAATATTTTTATACGTATAAATTAAATTTTCATTATTTTAAGCCTTTTAGGTTTTCAATATGGGAATCAATAATAATTTTTATTTAGATAACAGTAAAACAATGTTCTTGCAGACATTTAAGGCTATGATTATTTAAAGTAATGCTCATTTAAAAGAATATTGAACTTCAGACAAAAAATGTAATTTTATATGAAAAATAACAATGAAAAATAATGGGTATGCCCTCCTCTCTTAGCTGTGAACTCCCGTAGCCTTGTTTGCGTGCTCTCGATCAAATACCTCACGTTTTCAGCTGGAATCTCCTCCCAGGCAGTTTTTATTGCATTAATCAGCTGCTGCTAGTTGTGGATCTCTTGCTTACTCTCTGTAACCTTTTGTTTCATTTCATCCCATATATGCTTTATCGGATTTAAGTTCGGACTGTTCGCTGGCCACGGTAACACTTGAACATGAGGGTCTTCCAGTACAGACTGGGTTGCTCGAACTGTATGTGCACGAGCATTGTCTTGTATCAGAATGAACCCAGGACCCACTCGCTATGCAAATGGGATCACATGGGGGCTGTACAGTTCCTTCAGAATGTCGAGTTCAGTTTTGCCTTGTAAGCTAATCACATCCCAAATCATTGAGTCGGGACCACAGGTCTTCTCCACACCCTAATACGCCGATCGTCATTAAGCAATTTCACTTTGCACTCGTCCATGAAGAACACCATGTCCCACTGGTTTATTCCCCAGACCAAATGTTGACGAGAGTTAAACGAGAATTCGAACTACTTATCGCCTTGATCTTTGCTGATCTTCGTGAAAATTGGTCACTGACACGGGTACCCGTTGTTAGCCGAAGACGAGTTTGTAATTTCCGAGAAGTCATTGTTCGTCGACGGGCACTCAAGCGGAAGCAGTTGTAGCCCAAAGTTCAGTGTCTGTATCTTGGAAACGATTCCTAGCATTTTGGATAGCTCTGCGAGAAAACCTACCTGCAACCCCACAGAACTCAGCGAATGTCCTTATTGAATCAATGTAACGTGTCCTTTTTTGCAGTAATCGTGTTCAAATTCTTAGCATTATCCCCTTGAATAGATAAAATTACAAAAAAAAACTTGCTGAAAATCAATGCTAAACATCACAAGCAAAGAGTTCAGATAATAAAGAGTTGGTAACATCAATATTTTGTTACTTATCAATTAATTTTGTTAAATAAATTACAAATAAGTTATAAGTTAACAAACAGTGGCTAGTAATACAGTCAATTTCAAATACATCGTCATCACTAAATATATTATAGATTATTTAAAATATTTAAGAACTAGTCTAGTCGTCTATTTATGGCCATCCATGCATCAAATTTCATTTATTTTTATACATTATATGATATGGTGGGATACGTGTGCAAACTCAAATAGGTTTTACGGTAAATAAAATGGAACGTAAAGTTAGCGCAACTCGGTTGAACGGAAATTAAGGTCTATCTGAATGATTTTCCGATATGTGGTGCGTCTGAGGAGACACTAAACCGGTTTTTATCGGTTTTCTTGAGGTGGTTTTTTATGTGTCATCTATAGAAAATGTTTGTATTCTCATTATTTGAACTCGAAGCATACTTGCTGATAAATTGAAAAAGGTAATGGCAGTGATTTGGAATTTGATTGTCATCTTAATAGCTATATCATGTAAAGTTTATTTTGGCAATAAAAACACTTTTAATTAGTATAATCCTAACTAAGTTATAAATGCGAAAGTAAGTTTGTTTGTTACGCCACAGAATAAAGAATAGTAGTAGCGTACAGAAGTTGCACTCATTTCACATTCAATGTGAGCGACGGTAGGCAATTATATCACGGCACATACAGAGTGACAGAGGCCTGTTTACGCTGTCACGCCTTAATTACTCAACCGATCATCATGAATTTTTACACACACGTTGTCATGGATACAAAAAATGATATAGGGAACTTTTTATTCAGAAATTTATTTTTATTTTTTTATTAAAGATGGGTTTGCTCTGAGCTTGCATCTATCCGTGTAGGAAACATGAGGCCGACGATGGAGCGAGCTCACCCAGAAGCTGCCTGTTCACTCGCACCTTGAAAAGATTTGGGTTGTACGAGCTCGGAAATACAGATAATCTAAAAATAAAATTAAAGGATTCAACGCCTGAAAGATACATGATTGAGTAAATGTTTTTAAATCCAAGAAAAAAGGGCGCGGACAAAGTCGTGGAAAAAACTAGTTAAAAATATTTCTTAACTTCTTATACAGAAAATAATCCCAACGATTTTCTGCAGGCTTAACGACCTCGCCTAAGTCTAAACTTTTTATCCTTTTTCTTGTAATATTGCTTTTATAAAATTTACCTTTAGTCATTACTAACTTTGCCCGCGATTTCGTTAGCGTTAAAAATGAAATATCTGCCTGTTGATCACAAATTTACATAAAAAATTTAAACTTAATTTTCCGTTTAAACTGTTCGTCGTGGTTCATTTAAGCTTGCAACGAGTTGAAGTATGGTCATAATACGCGAGTGCATCGTTGAGTTACGCTTATTAAGTTTTCAAGTGTATTTTCATATCGATAATACACAAAAGAGCTGCCTCTGCACTCTAGAGAAAAAGCTCGCATTGTTAGCGTAGAGGAGTTCTTGCTACACCCATATTTTTGATGTGTACTTCATTTTTCATGATTTCACGTGATTATATTGGAAAAATTTTCTTAAAAATATACGAGTAATGTTTACATTTATTCCTAATATTATTATATTTGTTAACGCCAATTGTCAATTCAAATTAATTAATAGTTTCGCTGTGGTATGTGCTGTCTCACTCCCACCATATACCTATCCACATGTCTGTCACTACCGCAAGCCGCGCGACAGCCATTTTATGAAACCGCAGTCAGTCTAAGAAAAACATCGCAACAATAACACGCGTAGACTAATCTTGATCCGCGAGATTTGAATTTATTTCATCCGCTAATGTGCTTATAGTTTATCTATTTGGTGACGCTTGTAGATCATTGAAGTGGTGAAGTGCTGGAGCTTCTGGACTCTATGTGTGACGGGCCTGTTGCAATCTTTGCCGCTGGAGGGCTAAGGACTTGGTGATTCACGAGGTAGGTGACAGATTTTGCTTCGTTTCCTCGTCCTTTGATTACGTAAACCACCAACGAAAAATACAGTTCACTTTTGTAATTGCGTGGTGTGACCAACATAAGTATATTCTTATGTACTGTTAGATAATACCTTAAAGATTATTGAACATAATATTGGTTTCATTCAGCTAAAATACAAATTATATAAAAATAGAATCAAGTGAGTGAAAATTCGTTATTTGGTCATGAAAACTGATATACTTACCACATATACTAATTTTTATATTAAGACCGATACCATATTAAACTTGGATGCATAAGAGCCCATGCAACTAAAGTTTACGAGCAGAAATCGCTGACAATGACGACGCATCTCAAAGCCAATATTTTCGGTCGAAGGCTTTCGGTTCGCGACGCAAACACAATTTTATTGCGATACCACAAACAATTTATGGGTTCCGGTACTTGAGATTGATGTTTGTTTTACAAAATTGCCTTTTTATACACTCGAATAGGTGATTAATATGTTATGATCTATACTAATATAATAAAGGTATGTTTGTTATGCTTTCACGCATGAAATTTTGGATACATGTACTCAGGGGTACAGAAAAGGAGGCACCCTATGTCATTCAAAAAAAGTATTGTTCCAGAAGAATCCCCTAACAAGAAAATATTCATCAACGCCATCTACAAATTACCCAGTCAAAAGTTAACAATGCGAGCTCCCATTTCCACCTATAAAAGAGGTTGAAACCTCTGAGGTTCGACACCTAGTATAGTATGCGAATGAGCTGTAATCAAATCAAATCAAATCAAATCAAAATATTTATTTATCAATTAGGTTTCCCCAAGAAACTCTTATGATCGTCATTTAGAATTACCACTTAAATTTAAATTTACCAGGGTTTCGGAAAAAAGCTAAGATGACGATCCTGAGAAGAAACCCCGAAAGAAACTCAGGATACTATTCTTTTTGTCATCTTTACAATATAAAAAAATTACAATTATAATCATACACTTAATACCTAAAGTAAATATACAATACTAAGCATAGTATGAGCTCCGAATCCAGGCTTTATAAATTGTATGAGCTCCGAATCAAGAATATTATACAATGAACATACAGAACAACTCATTTTGAGTTATTATGGAACATATTTATAAATTGTACAGAACAGCAACGTGAGCTCTACGATGTATTTCTACAGTTTACTTAAAATCTCATTTTGGAGTTATGTAGTGGGCCCCAAACATGTTCTATCGGATTTAGGTCAGGCGAGCGTGCTGGCCACCCCAGAATCTGGATTCCAACCTCAGTAAAATACTCCAAAACTACCGCCGCAGAATGAAAGTAGTAAGCAAAATTCTATTCAAATCCTTCTTTTTTCAAATTACTTAATACTTAATACTGGCCAATACGATAAGAAAATATTTTATGCTATTCTACCTTTTCTTTGCGTTCCTCTAAATAAGTCTATCATCTGTGAGTGTAAAGTTATGGTTGCATCTATGAGTGCAACCAGTTGCGGATAAAAAAAGGTAATTCTTCTATCGCTCGTGGTTACGGAATTCAGTTGAGAAGGAATTTTTTTTATTGAATTTTTTAAATTTTACATACAACGACATTTTTACTTCTATACCTAAATAAAAATAAATAAAATATCTGCTCATATTCAAAGATAAACTTTTTTCGTTGGAGATATAATACCTATACACAAAAAAAAAATTAATATATGAAGAATATGCAGACACCAGGGGAATCCCATGTTTAAGCATGTAACCTTGTAAACCTTGGAATATCATCGCTGATCACTCAGTAAAAGGGAGAAAAAAGTGCGAAGGGTGCCAGAGCCATCCGCTTTTCCTCATCAAGTTAGATAAGCTTAACGAGGAATGAAGGAATGGCATTCCAATTAGAAACACACACATACGCACATGTGCTGTCTATTCACAGAACTCTTCTGTAAGAGAGACTAAGAATCTTCCTTCTAGGCTGAATTTTGTCCAGTGGGAAGTGTTTGAAATAATTAATTAATTAAACAAATTTAACGGTTGAAGTACCGCATCTCCAATTGCGAATGTCCGCACCATTTACATAAAAAAAATTTATGTCTCGTAACAAATCGAAAATGCATATTGTTATTTATTTTTCGGGTAGTGCTTTTAATTTCCCGATTGTGGCGTCCCCTGGCAGCTTTATTGCCACTCGGAGTGATTTACAACCTGTCCTTCTGTCTGTCATTAGTGAGATAACTCGGATGTGAAATCGAAATTAAACTTTACCCTGTCAAATTAGGAAAACTCAATATTAAATTTTATATTTGGATTTGTATCTGAAAATTCTTTCATTAAATATTCCTAATGAAGACTTCGAAGAATTCTGAAGTATTTATCAATCTACAGTGGACTGGTGTGATAGACTATGCCCGTGCTTCCTCACGGAGAAGATGAGCCAGTGATCTGCAGAGGGCTTTGTGTAAGTTATGTTTTAAAATGCGAAAGTGAGTTTATTTTTGGTTAGGCTTTCACGCCTTAGCTACACAACCTGAATACATCAATGATATAATCAACTTATGAGTTGGTTAGGGTGCTTGTTGCCTTGAGGGCGGCGCTGGGTGGTGGAAAGATGCTTCCTTCTGCGAACACGTGATGTTGCAGAAGGAGGCAGCTGAGAGGGAGCGAGAGGAAGCCAGTCTCACTTCTCTCAGACGTAGGCGGTTGGGCAGGAGAAGGCGGGCATACGAAGCCCGTCTTCAAATGCTTTAGGGGACCTGCGCACATGGATGGCTAACTATGTGTGCTTGCACAAGATTGCCTCGGTGCCTCCGGGCAATCCCCCATTGGAGTTAGCCTAGTCAGCAATGGATAGGCTGCCCTGGGGTGGATGGCAGTTGTTGCCTCAGCAGAGCCCGGTCCACGCCGCTCAAAGGGCAAGGAGACACCGGGGAGTTTTAGTGGGTATTCCCACTGCCGCTATGATCAGGCGCTGGGCGACCCCCACATACTCCTGCCGTCTAGCCAGCGACAGGAGATCTGTAAGCGGATTACTCCTCGTCAAAAAAAAAGGGTGCTTGTTGCCTTAACGCTTTGTTCTAGGGTCAACTTTGGAAATGAACTTTTCGAAATTGGCTCTGGTCTGTATATAGAAAGTAGGATTTCGCAGTCATTTGGGGAGCCCGTCTGGCGGCGTCTAGCGCAGCTACTATCAAGTGGCCCGTAAGCCTATCTGTCGACTTTAACATAAAAACTTAACCGATCATCATGAAATTATACATACACGTTGTCTATGAATCAATGTATACGATACCTATTGTTCGGTGTCTATCAACTCCTAGCCGTTGATATATTCTGTGTCACTAACTTGCGTTGACTTGTGTTAGTCTGTGGCCAGTTGTAAAAAACAAGATGGCGAAATAGATTTGAACCTTTTTATCGGGAAAAATTTTAATTGTTGAAAGTCAATAATATACGGATTTCGTGAAACTTTTGTTTGAACGGTTTACTGTATGGAAAACGTGATTTTAGTTTCAATTTATGTGGATTCTCGTCGAATTGCGGCCGTTTGAGATTAGAGACAATATTAGCACTAAAGACCTTTGGAATCGTCTGAGAGCCAAACGAACAGTGGCGCGTATTACTTCTTCTCTTGCAGCTACCTCTTTCAGATATCATCGAAGGCCCTCAAGGTTAGAAATGTAGCAGAAGGCGGTACGCGAAGACATTCTGGTGAGTCTTATTTTAGTAGCAAAGTTTAGTATTCATATTTAATGGTTGATTTGGCAATGCAAATCTGTGTTTATTTTGGGCTCTATGAATCGTAGACATTTCTGACAGGAGTAGAAGCAAACACCTATACTTTCCGGGATAATTAGAGACCTGTCCTTAAAGTGTAATCAGAGCCTGTTTGAAATGTTATTACAGAACCGCTGATTATTTAAGCGATAATGAAGCCTGGATTTAAACGTCTCTGAGCTCTTAAAATGTTGAGTATTATAGATACTAGCTCGAGGAGTAGCTCAGTGGTTATAAGAAATGATATCGAGGTCTTGGACTAACCTGCCCAATCCCCTGATTTAAATCCAACTGAACATGCGCGGGACATGCTCCAGCGGAGATCATTACGCAATTTTCCTGGTGTTCTGGGGTCGGGGGATGAACTTTTTGAGCACCTCCGCAATATCTGGAGCCTAATACCACAAGAAGACCTCGACACATTGATTTTGAGCAAGCATAACCGCTGCCAATGCGTACAGATTAATAATTTTGATGAAATGTAATTTAAGTTTTCTAATAAGTTTGTTTTTTTTATATTTTGAGCACCGATTCATAAACAAAAATTTTAGCCTAAAATGCACATTCTATTATTTTTTTACAATAAAAAAAATAAAAAAATATTTTTTTCATTACATATACATATACTATAAAATAATACATATTTGATTATAAGTATGTCTCAAGCAAGACTTTGTAGATTTTAGTATCTTTATTCGTATAATGCAACTCCCAATTAAATTGTTAAGTTTAATTACGTTATTTATCACATCAGGGATCAACTCATCCGAGAAAAAATGAAAGATATTCCGTCATTATTTCGGTTAAAACATCGTTCCATATAAATTAATTTCTTTTCAGTAGCGGTCACATTTCTATGCAAGTGAGTGTAAATATGATGTTAGATCTCACGACTGTGTGAAGAGTCTTCTTGCACTAAAAAGCAAGTAATAACTCTTTTTAAAGCGCATATGAGTTTAATTTAGTCGTAAGTTGCGTTGACATATTTCTCTCTAAGTTATCAACGCTTTAAACATACTTTAAGTTAATGACATTCGCTTTGTTAACTCAAGCTTTCTGTTGTATGCTTCTGACATGAAATTAAAAAGACAGGCTCGATAGTGGCTACCGTCGCCTGTAGTACGCTACCGTCCATAGTAGGACGAAGGATAACGGATAGGGAACTCACTGAAACACAACGGCACACATGCTATTATTTCACGGTGATCTTCTTCAAGGGGGTGGTTACTGCCGCCAAATGAGCTACCCAAAGTGTGCCCGCCACTACTGGCTAGATCCTGATCAGAGCTAACTATGAAAAATTCATTTCCAAAGTCGGTCTTGTCAGAAATCGAACCCGGGTCCCGTCTCCTACAGTTGTCTCTTACAACAGCACTTTTGGAAATTTGAAGAATATTGTCTTCAGAATGTATACGTAATCTCGG
Source organism: Bembecia ichneumoniformis (assembly GCA_910589475.2). NCBI lineage: Eukaryota > Metazoa > Arthropoda > Insecta > Lepidoptera > Sesiidae > Bembecia > Bembecia ichneumoniformis. The sequence continues at coordinate 14,313,281 of OU342541.1, forward strand.
TGTTAAAGTGTAAACCCTATCAAAAAATGTGTTTCATCAGACAATCATGCTGTAAAAATATTACAAATTTTGTAGTTGCGTTGCATCCTCGAGTATTGTTCGCTAATTTGGAAAACTCGTTATAAAGTCGAGAGCGTTTGCGGAACTCCAAAGCGAAATACGTACATCCCTTGTCAGTAGGAATTAAAATATATTTTAATAAAAGTGTGGGAGAAGAAATCGAAATTATTACGCAAGTTGAAGTCAACGCTGCTTGTAATAAGTTTTTTGTATCAACCCGTGTAAGCAGTAATAATAAATAATCTCACAATGTCACACAAAATATTGTGAAATATTGCGAAATCATTATTTAAATTGGCAGACAGGCTAACGGTCCACTTGATGGTTGGCTACCGTCGCCTATAACACAAGCAAAACGCCACAGCTGCTGCAAGTGCGCTGTCGACTACAGTAGGATTAAGGATAAGAGATTGGATAGGGAAATGGGCTCTAGCATCTCTTACTCACTCACCGAAACACGACAGCACACGTGCTATTATTTCACTGTGATATTCTGTAAGGAAGTGGTTACTGCCGCCAGACGGGCTGCCGAAATTAATGCAAAACCCAGTGTGCCCTGCAACTAATTTCCAGATCCAGAGGAGATCCAAATTTGAAAAGTTCATTTTCAAGTTGACCTTGCCGGGAATCGAACCCTAGAACCGAGCGCTAAGGCAGGCACCCTAATTACTAATCCAACGGGCTCGTCAGTATATCATTTGATATTTGTTTGTTTATTTTATTGTAATTCAACTAACAATATAACACGAATATTCTCATCTTTTGGCTTTCTAATGGTGAGTGCACTGATGAGCTAATGTTTTCACCATCCGCTTATATTCACGGTGGTCTTATGTAAGGGGTTGGTTACTGTCGCCAGACAGGCTGCCCAAATGACTGCGAAACGCAGTGTGCCCTGCCACTACTTCTTCAAAGGTATTCAGAGGTATAAATGAATTCCTGTAGGGTTGGCAGTGTTAGGAGATTGTAGCCACTTAGATAGTCGGCCTTTATAACAATACTCTTTACCTTATTAATATACTAACCGTTTTCCGCGGTTTCACCTACCTAGACTTGCATGATGTAAAATAGGCTCAAGAATTTGGCTAGAAAATGTTTTTTTTTAATCCGACTGGTAGTACCAATGTATAATACGTTCAATCAAACAAACATAATATTGTAGCCGCTTGGGCTTAGCGATTTTTACGCGTTTGCGACTTTTATATGAATTTTGTTATTAAAAATAGTGAAAATAAAAATGTCTGGCTTCGTTAAAACGTATATTGTGTCTAGAAATGAAATTACAATATTTTAGGGAAGGGGAAAAAAGGGACCAATCAAAATAAGGCAGAGCGCGGTTGATCATTGAGATAATTTTGCTAGATCACGCTAGAGGGCGCTAAAGCGCGAACACATATAAACTCTTATCAGAATATTTTGTTTAATTTTTGCTTTCTTTGTATGTTGCACATATCTTAATTTACAATTCTTGTATGAATCGTAAATTAAGGTACTTATGGTCAGTTTTGAACCTAGTTAATAGTTTCCAGTTTGTCTCAAAGAACTGCAAATGAGTAATCTAATTCACAGTAAGTATATTGCTTTAAGCTTTTCGTTACAGCTCATATGTTCTAAGAGATTTGGTTAAAGCGGTGACCTATATTATGCAAAGACTGGTTTAGACTTATCGCTTGCACCAGAGAAACCACATCGCTTACAACTTGTCCTCCTCTACCCTAACTATTCTCGATTCAATCATTTAGTTTGCAGCGTTTCAGAACATAACCTTTGGGACTACTCACACTCTGGATGCCACCAATTTTATTTATAACAAGCTGTGACAGTACACGTGGTATTTCGTTATTCGAAATAACTTTTTTGTTCGTAAATTTGGAATGAAACCAACACTAAATGTTACGGGAAGCTTGCTAACAATACCTCGGTGAAAACAGAATTCAAATAGGTTAAGCCATTACTGAGATTAATGTGCAAAAAGGCACAGACAAACAGACAAAAATTCTACAAACTCGGTATAACACAAATAGGTACCTATTTTATGATACAAATGGGTACAATTTTTTTAATACTTTATGTACAGACACGTCTCGTTTATGATTTTATTATGTGTATGATTACCTATAATGATGAGGATTTAAACTAAAATCTAGATTTAGTCTAAATTTTATATATAATTTAGTCCAGTAAGTTGAAAGCTCGAAATAAGTTGTGAGAGCACACTGCGCTTCGCAGTTAATTTGGACAGCACGTCTGGTGGCAGTAATCGTTAAATAACAGCACATGTGCTATTGTGTTTCGGTGAGAACTCACTTCCCTATGCTTTCCTAATAACTTAGCCGCAGTCCAACTATGATCGGCAGCGCACTTGCAGCTTGTGTTATAAGCGACGGTAGGCACGAGTGAAACGTCAGCTCAAGTTTTTGACTTAGGGCTTCACTGAGGCAAATGACATTTACTATAGAACTCGCTGGCGGCGGATCCAATTCAACAGGCCTAGATGGTGTTTTTTTGTTTTTACCATTAGAACAATACACAAAATAAAAATTTTTATTAATACAATTTTTTAATCTGATATTAACTTATTAATAGGTACAGGATTCGTATGCGTGCAAGCCGTTTTCGAGAGAATTTTCAATAAAAGTCAAATTCTTCTTGTGTTCTAACTTTTTTTGTGGAGTTTCTATTACTTTAACGAAAATTCTAATTAATACAATGTCCATTTCTTGTAACATCTTCATTAAACAATGGATATTTTTAGTATTTAGGGTTTGTCTCCCCCTTAATGTGTGTATTTAAAATTGAACACTGACTATTACGTCGAAGGAAAGTATCGTAAAAAGCCAGTGTTTTTGCGGAAAGAATTTGCAATTTTCGAAGACATACTTCGAAGGTCTCGCTAATTTACAGATGACTATTATGATGGACTATGTCCGCATACCATCATCCGGAAGACAAACAGGATCCGTAGTAGGATGTATGTGTAACTAGTAGAAGAACGTCTCGCGTTATCCTGCCTGAATAAAAAAAAAATATATATCTAGAACTTGATCTCAACGCCATCCAGTAAACATTCACACAGAAAATTTTTGTTCTCTCCTACAAAATTTCGCTTTTTCCTCCACAAAGTAATATTTAACCATGAATAACTTATTACATAATAATATTTACTAATATCATTTCATCCCACTTAATAACATGACGCTGATGCCTTTGAGATATGGATATGTAAACGCAGAGAGAATTAGACGTTAGTTTGGAAATACAAACATTCCAGATATGGGCCTATTTTCACGAGTGAACTCTTGGACCATTCAAATTTTGTTAAACTTGCTTTTTGGTGAATACCAAAAACGCCTTTACTCAAAGCTCTATAAATTATCCTATAAAGCCATCCTTTATATTTAAAAACTTTTTATTTTAAAGCCTACCTCGTAGGCTTTACTCTACAAGGTTTTGACGCACACGAATATAGCGTGTGTAATTTAAATTCTCCCGAATAAGAGCTTTGAAACTACAACCAACCGTCTCAAGATTGTGAAATTAAATTCATTCAACTGAATAAGCATTGTGAAGATGAATAATAATTCATACTCTAGTCTAGGACGCTTCAAACTTCAAATGTTTACTTTGACAACAAAACACACGAGAATCCTTCAGACCAGAAGAAGAGCCAAGGTAAACTGTTTTTCGTAACCAATTCATCGCACTGAATAAGCGAAAAATTGTGTAATTGCCATCTATATCACACATTTATGTGTAATATTAATTTTAGAAAGATTAATTTGTTAACCGGAAGTAAGAAACCATACTCTACATAATCATGATGGATTAACAGCTACGGCCCTTTTCGTGGATATTTATGTAATTAAAGAATGAACACTCACACACTCACAAATATACAACAACAAATACATGCCAACAGACACTCAAGCCATTATGGCAAATTAATAAAATTCGAATTATTTTTTTTAATATGTATGTTAAATTAAAAAAAAAAACTGAAAAAAAACATGTGGAGGAGGGATACAAAATATTAAAACAAAAATTCTGATATTTTTTTTTGTAAATGAGACAGTCTGACGGTCCATTTGATGGTAAATACTATTGTCGCCTCTCAAAACAAGCAACGCCGCAGGTGCTGAAGGGGCTCTGTCTGGCATCCCTTACTCACTGAAAAACAACAACACACATGCTGTTATTTTATGGTGTTCTTCTCTAAGGGGGTTGTTACTGTCGCTGTACGGGCTGCCCAATAGCCTTTTTTTTGCGTTGGGAAATCCATCATGGATACCCGGCAGCGAAGGGGACGCTATGGGTTATGCCGGACTTCTACCGGCTAAAACCCAACGACTTTCTAGCGCGGCCGTAGATGGGCGGGGTCGCAAGAACGTTGTTACATAACTTCGGCGACCCGCCACGGCTGTTCAGCGCGGGGAGGACTACGCTCCCTGTCGGAACCTCGGCCTCTCCCCTTAGACTACCGCCCAGGTCCCGGTCAAGGGGGAAGGCGGCGGATATAGGCCAGCCGCCTGCGCCCGAGCCTTCTCCGGCGGCTCGGCTGGGAGAGGGATCCTCTTCCCGTTGCCTCTCCGCCGCTTCCTTGCGCGACATAAAGTGCTCACAAAACGTGAGCATCGCCTACCACGCGAGGTCACTGACGACCATCGCTTTCACGACGGCCGGCAGCGAGAGGTCGGCGCCCACGACGAGGGACAGAGCGGCGCGCTGCTCTGCCCATTCGGGGCAGTCAGCCAATGTATGCTGTGCAGTGTCAACCGCGCAGTCACAGTGGTGGCATTCCTCGGTTGGCTCTCTCACGGTCACTCGATGAAGGTAACGCCCGAAGCAACCGTGCCCCGAGAGTACCTGCACCAGGCGGAACGTGAGGGCTCCGCGCCTCTTTGCCAGCCATCCCTCAAGGAAGGGGCGAATGGCCGCGAATTCCTGCTAATTGTGGCTATTAATTGTTAAAAAAATTAATAGCCACAATTAAGTTGGTTCTTACATCGATTAGAAAAATAATTTTAAATTCATTTTTTAAATTCATCCATCTAACTTAATACATAATTATAAGCATTAAGTTAAATGTTATGGGAGAATTTGGACACAAAAAAGGTGTTGTGTACAATGAGGTAAAAATTTAAGTTACCATGACGAATCTGTCGATATCTTAATTGGATAAGATTTTTATTGCTTAGAGTCTCCTTGAAGTAAAAAGCAAGTAATATGAAATCTATACACATATGAATGCATAACAATATTGACAAGTCTTAAACAATTAGGTATAATAAATATAATATTAAGTATTATATTCGAGTATATTAAATGTATATTATTTTAATACGGTATTTCAAAATATTACGAAATAATGTTTTTTTTTTCATTTATTGTGTTATTGCACAACTATGTGAAATTATGAGATTCTTTTCTGTTTACTTATATGAGTAATGCTTACGTATAAAATAATGATTTTTATACAATGTGTTATTTCAAAATAATATGAAAATAGGAAATTCTTATATATTATACTTAAATAAAATGAGTTATTTCTTAAGGTGGACACATAAAAATTACTTATTATAATAAAACATTTTTAAAGACTCACCTAAAAATATGTACATATTATTATATTTAAATCTATATCAATATCTAATATAAAATTAAGACACTGTCCGCTTATGTCTGTTTCTTCGCTAACATCTAAACTGCCAACTATAGTTCATTAGCAACAAATATGTAATTTTAATTAGAAAGCGAACACGTATCTCCGACTTGAAGACAATCGTTCTCTCAGCTAAGCTATCGCTACCTACCAGCCGCAACACGCAAACGCAAAAAAAATACAATGGTCCTTTTAAATCAATATCTGACAGTTATCTTTATGAAGGTAGTAACAATGTATACGTCACATAAATATATAAAAGGAAAAGTGTGTATATAACTAAAGACAGTCGATAACACAACTGATAACAAAACTCTGGGTTCTATTTGGATATTTTCAAATTTATCTTTGGTCTGAGCTTACTGAGTTTTTTCGCCTTCTGATTCCCATATTTAACGCAAGTTTGAAGTCATTCGATGGGTGTCTTTGTCTTTAGAATATAATTTTTGGATTTGAAAATGGGGTGGATATCCCCCATGGGGGGATTTAGATTACTTAGAGACCAAGTAGTCCAAAGCAAAAATTTACACGCTCACTCTGTGGTCTTTTACCTTGGCAATTTATGTTTATCATATCAGATTGGCAGCATACTTGCATGCTCTTGTATTTTTGTATTTATAGAAGACTAGAAGTAATCCGACAACCGCCAACTTGGCTGCTGTCTACATGTAGCCTCAAAAAGAAAAACAAATAAAACATACTTATACGTATTATTTTAAATTCAATAAACCTTATTGATTTGCTACTAGGTATATCTTGACAAGAAGTAACAATAATTTAGATTTTTTTAGTTGTTACCCATATTTAGTACTTCATAAAATTATGTACACCAAAGGCGAAAGGATCAAACAAAACTCAAAATAAATTTAAATGTCATTCATTTCGTGCAAGCAATAACATCCGATCTATAATCTATACTGTTTAATATTATAAATGTGAAAGTAACTGTCTGTATGTCTGTTACCTTTTCACGCCTAAACCGCTGAACCGATCATCATCAAATTTTGTATACACGTTGTTAGGGATGCAGGAAGGACATAGGGTAACGCCTGGGGAAGCTATAACTGCAATAAAGATGTTTGGCATTACATTGCTTATGTATTTTTTAGTCGGGTGTTATTTTTTTATTTTTCAATACGGGCGAAGCCTCGGGCAACAAACTTTTTTTTTTTTTTTTTTTTTTATGTTATGTCGACAGACAGGCTGACGGTCCACTTGATGGTAGGTGGCTACCGTCGCCTATAACACAAGCAACGCTACAGGTGCTGCAAGTGCGCTGCCGACTACAGTAGGATTGGATAAGGGATTAGGAGGGGGATAAGGAAATGGGCTCTGGCATCCCTTACTCACTCACCGAAACACAACAGCACGTATATGCTGTTATTTCACGGTGGTCTTCTGTAAGGGGGTGGTCACTGCCGCCAGGCGGGCTGCCCAAATGACTGCGAAACGCAGTGTGCCCTACCACTACTTTTCAAATCCAGACCAGAGTCAATTTTTGAAAATTACATTAAAATTTCCAAACTTGACCCCGCCGGGAATCGAACCCGGGGCCCCTGAGACGTTAGGCAAGCATCCTTGCCACTCATCCAACGGGCCGTCAAAACTTTCACATTGTGTAGGACACATTTTTTTTTAAATTGAAGATGGGTTTGCTCTTGACCAACATCTATCCATGTAGGAAGGATGAGGCCGACGATGAAGCGATCTCACCCAGAAGATACTTATTCACTCGAACCTTGAAAAAATTTGGGTTATATGAGCTCGGAAATACAGACGCAGGCAGGGAGTTCCAATCCTTAGCAGTGCGCATCACGAAAGATGTTTTAAAGCGCTTGGTCCGAATTAGAGGGATTTCGACAAGGTGACGATGGTAACCAGCCGTACGTCTGCATGTCCGATAGAAGAAAGGGGAAAGGCGGTATGATCTCATGCAGCTCTCGAGCACACTCTCCGAAGTACATCTTATAGAATACACACAGACAGGCAACTTTGCGTCTATGTGCCAGGCTCTGCAGCTTAGTTCTTATTAGTGTATCACATAAAAGGGCATAGGTTACTTTTTATACAGAAAAAAAGTACTGTTCCCGAGGCATTATCTAAAAATAAAATAAAAAAATTTACGTCTGACAAAAATATAATTAATTATGAACAATAAAAAAAGAAAGAAACATTTATTGGCATTTAAAAGAAAAAAAAAATGAACACAACAAACAAAAAAAAAAAACATTATGAGTGGACACAACTCAGCTTAGGCTGCAACATTGTTACAGCCCTGATTTTCAGTTGTGCCCTTGCCGATGTCTCATGACGCGCACCGGGACCACTCCAGCAGTGCGGTGCAAGTATATATAAATAATATTTATATATTATTAATAGTAGCACTGTGCGACAAATGGGTGCAGCGATCACGTGCGCAATAATTAATAACCTAGGCATACGGAAGTATTCCCCCTTAAAAAAGTACCTAAGGCATTCAACAGTGCAATCTATGCCGCCCTTAGTGTTCACAAATGTTTTTGCTCCTTCAAAAGATTTAACTTAACCCTGTCACGAAAAACCTTCAGTGAACTACAATGAATAAAATATTTTAACACGACAGAAAAAGGGACATGGCTGAAGTGGCGGACAAATGCTAGTTTCCTAATAAAGATTGTAATGAATTTTAGGAATATGGGAGAGAAGTTAAAAATAATAATGCATTTTGTTCGCGAGTGTACTTTTTATATAACCGTGAATCAAGTGGAGGTCATGACGTCGTGAGTCACTGAACTCGCCAACAAAATGTAGAATAGAAATACTCCTCACCATGTACTTTTATGTTTAAAACACGTGTATTATTGCAAAATTGTCGCAATTTTCTAACAAAAGGGTTCTAAACAACTATTGCAGCATAATTTCACATTATGATGTCATAATCTCTGTATAAATATGGTCAGGTACGACGCAGAATGACAGTCAGTACTTATTTGTTACTCGTTCAACGGATAATAATATTTCTATAATGAGAGGCCATTTTGAACACGAACATTTCGGATTCGGTCCGTTGAGGCACGATCATCACTGTGGACATAAAAAACGTCACGGTTGCCATAAAGGTAAACCCCATGGACCTCACGGCTATTTCAAACCCCACGGATTTGGGCATCATGGTCACCACGGACCACACGGTCATCATGGAACCCACGGTCACCACGGGCCCCATGGTTATCGTGGTCCCCATGGTTATCACGGATGCCACCAACATCATGGACCTCCCGGATTTGGCCCGTTCGGTCATGAACTATTTCGTTTTGGACCATATTCAGGAAGACCCGAAAGACATGGCAGACCTGAGCGTCCGGACAGCCCTTGTTGTTCATTCTCCGGAAGAGAAAAGCACTGCGATGGAGGCAACAAGGAAAAAAGATCCTGTTGCGATAAAAACAAGGAACAAAATAAAGAAAAGGAATCCAGAAATGAAACTATTTACCTTCAGAGATTCTTTGTAGAAAAAGCACCACGTTGTTATTCTGTTTGAAACTATAACGTATGTTTTTTACTATATGTTTTAACTTCCATTTAACATAATATATACGTTAGGGTAATCTTTACTAGGTTAGGCGTCAATATTTTCATCTCATCGTTTGACTTTTTTATATAACTCGCTGCTAAAGTAGCTTTCTATAGGTGAAAGAATTTTTAAAATTGGTCCAGTAGTTTTTAAGTTTATTCATTTCAAACATACATATAATTTTTTTCTGTTTATAATGTTAGTATAGTAAACAAAAAAAATTAAGAAATCAAATCAAGCACTTACTTTATTTATTTATGACCTTCTAATAAAATATGCTATGTGCAGCATCTAGAATCTGATATGTTTAAATCAAAATAGTAAATGAAGTATTAAAGTTTTATGTTTAAAAGACCAATAAGTTTACGTAAAACAACCCTAAGTTTCAAATAAAATACTTTTTTAAAATAAACCTTCATGTAAATTTTTTTAGGAAAACTTTTTTTGTCAATATCTCAAAGTTATACTTTTAGCACATAGCTGATTTTGGTTTGACAAGGACCATATGTTTTATTGTATTAGTTTTGTATTTGTTTTTATAATAGATACCATATCACTAATATTGTTATATCTACGATAATCGTTCATATCTATTGAGTTTACTTCAGGCATTGATTTCATTACGCACTGTGTTATCTTATTTTTCGTTTGCATATTTTCTGTTTTAGAATTTATTGTTTCAATACATGAGAATAACATGTACTCCTAAAAATATTAATGAATGTCACGATTTTGAGTTACGAAAGACAACTTCGGAGACACGGCCTCAAAATTTTCTAATTGGCTTGCATCCGTTCTGAGAAGGAATGAGAACCACGAAGAAGAATAAGTTGTAATTTTAATATTAAATAAATTATCTTATAACCAATCTGTATTTTAATTTAATTACTGTCTATAATAATGAATATAATATTTCTGTTAAAATTGACTCGTCATTTAGATGACGATTAAGAATCTCATTAAGATTCTCTGTTTGATGTTATTGAAATTCAGAGAAACTATTTGATAGCAAATCAGGAATCTGGTGAATTGGGAAACTCTGGCAACGTCAATAATGTTTTGTCAGTTTTAGAAAACGAAACCAACCAAAACGCACAATACAACCCAAAAGTCAGTAGAAGGCCGGGCCATTCTGTTATTATTTCACGCTTTTGTCTTGCCTTATCAAAACACGTAATATCTTGTCATAGTAATTTATATATATGTAAGAGAATGACTTTTTAGCAGATATCGTAACAATTTGAGGATATGAAGTGGTTTCGAAGTAACGAATCGCGTGGAATCGCTAAGTGACGTTAGTGAATTAGGGCCATTGGCGTTTGATGATCACGCAAAATAACACAAAATGGACCGGAGCGAGCCAGCTTCATCTTATTTTTTCTTATTATCAGAATGTGATGAGGAAGTAGTATTTTCATCTTCTGAAGAAGACTGTTCCAATGGGACTGAAGATATTTATTTAGAGTGTAATGAGTCTACAATTATCAAAATCAAAATGTGACTGGTTACAATGTATTTCATAGTCTGGCCGGTTGCACGAAGTTTGTACAACGTTTGGATATAAATGTATGAAATATGGGACCAAGAATTAGGAAAGGGGAAAGGAAAAAAATTAAAATAATTTTTTTATGGGGCACATTAGACTGGGGCATCGGTCTGAAGTGCCTCACCATATTAAAAAAAAAAGAATTCATTGTGGTTGATTTTGATTATATTTTTGAATATGCTTAATGTTATTTTTCAAATAATTACGCCAAAGGTTGTTACTGTTAACTTGATTATAAGTTTGTGATTGCATTCTGGATTTTATTTAAGTCGGACGAATTGTGGGGCATGTTACCCTATTCCTTCCTATTTAAGCTAAATAATTGTTACCAATGGATATTCTGTTTATTATAAGTGAACTGAAATTCTGAATATGATTATTAGGGTAGCGCTCCCTAATAGGGAATATGCACATTTTTTTTTATATTTTCATACGATAGGTTATATTGTCATATAACCGTAAAAAATATTCAGCGCCAAAAAACAGAAATTTGGTAACAAAAAAAAGTTAAAATTAACTAACAGCTACGGGCACTTTAAACACCCGCCCATTTGGCGCGCTTGTCGTGACGTCAAAGTCTACAATACAATGAAATGTTAAAAATCACAAACATCTACTACACGCTTGCTGACATTTCATAGACGTTGACGTCACATTCCATAGACTTTGACGTCAGATTCGATCTGACCGTTTCGAGTATTTTGAATTTCCCACATTTTAATGCACTTTTTAATAATTATTTTCTTAACGAAAAAGAAATAATATTAAAAAATATTTACATAGACATAATTCTAAAGCAAAAATGTTGATAAAAAAATATATTTAAGCCTTTTTTGAATTAGACGCATATTCCCTATTGTGGGATGAATCACAGGCTCGAACAGGCACTAGACGACAGACTCCCGACACATGCATTCACGCCGATGGCTCTCGGCTACTGACGTGGTGCGCAAGAGACAATGGTTGTCTTTGTGAGTGGGAGAGTAAATAAACGCTTACACCACAATTAGTAATCATGAAACAATGTATTAAGCAAATATAAGTCGATAGTCGTACCTTTTGTGTATGATCTTTAGGTTAGCTTATGAAATCTACAATAATTGAATTTAGAATTTTCACGGATTATTGATTTTATATTTTCACGGAGAAGAAGAGATATAGTAACAAAAATGATAAAAGTAAAAACTAAATTTGCCCAAATGCAATACTGTATACTGTATCCTTTTTATATAATAAAGTTAATGAGGAAATTTATATATACGACAAACTGTACTTCACACGTGAAAAACTTATTACGGATTGGCTAAGAACTAAAAATAATGATGAACTAAATAATACAAACACACACACACACACACACACACATGCTTTCCACACGAACACATCGTAAATTCACATGAGCATAATAATAATAATTTTATTAACAACAAATTTTCTTTCTTTGTTTTTGTTTGATAAAGTTTTAGTTACTGAAGTATGCTTTATTAATAAATTTTAATGACTAGCTTTTATGGAAGAGAATTTTTTTAGCTCTGGCATACTTCAATCTCAGTTTAATTTGTAAACGAGCCTCATTCAGTGAATAAAAATATTTCATTTATTTACTTATTTAGAATTTAAATAAATTATTTTCATCTTAAACTTTCCAGAAGTTACTATAAAATATTCAAAATCACTCCGGTTGTTAGAACAAAAAATATTTGGAAATCGTTTACCCGTTATAAAAAGAGACAATAACCGACGAAGAATAACCGTAAAATTATTTTGTGCAAGAACAAAGTCAACATGCCACGTCATTGAACGACATTGTCAGTACGAGTCGACACCAGAGTTACGCGTCGTAACTCCACGTGTGTTCAGCGGAGATAACGCCAGTAAACAGACTATTAACCGTGACATACGGTCACGTAGTTTGACTAGCAAATCACGGGCTACATCACGGCTGCGGCTACAGCACGTATTTAAAATATGAAATCCATATTTACTAATTTATAAATGTGAAAGTAACGTAACAGACACGTTACTTTCACGAAACGTAACAGTTACGTGAAAGTAACTCTGTCTGTCTGTCTAAACCGCTGAACTGATCATCATGAAATTTTGCATACACGTTGTCAGGAATGCAGGAAAGGACATAGGGTACCTTTTAACCAGAAAAAAGCACTGTTCCCGAGGGATCATTTAACGCCGGGCAAAGCTATAACTGCCATTTGACGAGCCCATTGGATGAGTGATTAGGGTGCTTGCCTTAACGCTCTGCTCTAGGGTTCCCGGGTTCGATTCCCGGTAGGGTCAACTTTGAAAAATATTTTTTTCAAATTTGTCTCTAATCTGGACCTGGAAAGTAGTGGCGCAGTCATTTGGGCAGCCCGTCTGGCGGCAATAACCACCCCCTTACAGAAGTCCACTGTGAAATAACAGCATGTGTGCTGTTGTGTTTCGATGAGTGAATAAGGGATGACAGAGCCCATTTGCCTATCCACTTCTAATCCCTTATCCTTAATTCTACTGCAGTCGGCAGCGCACTTGCAGCAGTGCTTGCAGCGTTGCTTGTGTTATAGGCGACGGTAGCCACCTACCATCAAGTGGACCGTCAGCCTATCTGCCGACCTTAACATAAAAGAAACATACCAATTACAAATTACCTACATTTGAGGAAGTAATTGAAATACAAATACCAAATATGTATTTGTATTCCAATCACAGAATTTGCCCAACCCTCGTTGTAATAATTACAAACTACTCCAGGTATCGTGTCAACAATAAAAGTTTTCATGAAAAAATATAAACAATTTACTGTTTATGTACGTCTGTTTATGCTATAATAGCGCGTAAAATAAATAAATAAATAAAATAAGTCTTTATTTGCGCGAACACATGTTTACAGGATTTTAATTTGTATACAGCAGTTACAGTACAAAGTGTGTTCTACCCGCCAAGGGCATACAAATATTTGTGTTTAATTGTTTGTAAACTATATTAATAAATGAATTAATGTTTCTTATTATAAAATTCTTTAACATCATAATAACAACAATCTAATAACCATTTTGTTAATGTTCTTGTAAATTTAGGATCCGGCAATTCCTTTATATTATTAGGTAGTTTATTGTATGTTTTAATTGCCATAACATAAACATTTCTATTAAATAGTTCAGTTCTAATCTACATTTTGGTCTTTGCAATAAATTACCTTGCCTAGTTACTTTGGTTCCTATTTCGTTATTTTCGACAAAATAGTTGAGATATTTTCTAACAATTAATATTAATTAATTATTAGTATTGATTGTTTTTAATTATTTTTTTAATTAACTTAATTACTGCCTTTGTAAACCGATTGGAATAAAACAAACATGACAGATTACGGAAAGTTTGCTACAATACATCAATCAGAAATCGAACCCATTTCTGGGATTAGCGTGCACAATGCACAGATAAACAGGCAAAAATTCTAAAAACAATATTTTTCACCTTGGTAGCAATTATGACCGAATTGTTCTTTGAGCTCCTACGTCTAGCAATAATGAAGAAATGATTCGTCAAATTTTTAAACAGTGTGTCACAGCAACTAGAAGCCGACACCTACAATGATAGCTCTCATTAGCATATTGCAAACAGAAGCAAGATATTATTATCTTAAACTCTGAGGTTAAGTTACGCAAGTTTGCATAGTGCTTAAATCAATAAGTCTTCGGTCTATTTCGGAATCTAATTTTCTGTGTTACTCACCAACAGGTGGATGGTATTTAAATTTGAATATTACTTTGTGTAAATAAGTAGAAATTTCGTAGTCCTAGCCTTTCGGACAAGGCTCATCAGACCGAACACAATTTTTACCAAAATAAGCGCAACCTAATAACGTATTAAATAAGGTGCAATATTTCACAACAAATTTTTGTAGTTTCTCGGAGACAACCGAACAGATTTAAAATTGGAAGGTTTTTCTTAAATATTGTGTAAAATATGAAAAACTAGTGACCCGCCCCCGGCTTCGCCCGGGGTGCAATTTTTATATATATGAACATTCCCCGTTTATCCCTCTTTCCATTAGTGAAAACCGAATTAAAATCGGTCTACCCGTTCACGCGTGATGCCGTGACCAAGGGAAATGGGGATTCATTTATATATATATAGATAAAATAAAACTTTAGCACAGAACTTTAGTTAATTAATAAGCTTAAAAAATAAGCTTTTTTGGCCAGTAAGTTACTATTTTTTTCTCAGAAAATATAACTTATTGTATAAATCTGCCCGAATCAAACTTAAATGTAGTCTATTATGCTCTGTATTTTTATCTAAGTTTCAATTTTACTCTAACAAGTCAAATTAGGCGACGAAAATAAGGCCGTTCTACTAAGTCTTCGCCTTAAGATAACATTTAAATCTCAACAAGACAATACCAACTCTTTTGAAAGTTTTAACTAGATGGCAAAATTAAAGGCCCATTCAAGTCAGAAGAAAATCTGTCCTTAAAAAAATATTTGGAATTTTTACAAACTGATTTACCATTATTATTTAAATGTAACGGCCAAATAGCTATTGTCAATGTTTACAGAGTTTTGAGAAATAAATCTAAATAAACAAATAGTTTCGACTAATTGGACCAAAAGGACTCATTTAAACGTTCTATCTATAATTTCAAACCAAGATTTTGAAAGACATCTTTTATTTATTTTTTAAAAACTCATATTAAAATATATATTTAGAACATAAAATATAATGTAAACCCTACAGCCAATTATGGTTTCCCATTTTACATGTAATGCATGTAAAACTTTTTTAAAGTAATTCTAATGTTTAAAAATTAAAACATAACCGTAAAAACAGAAAAAAGGAAAAAATAAAAGATATACATACATGCATTCTGTATATAGATATATTGTGCTATATAATCCCAGCACAAAATAAATCATTATCAAATGTTTGTTAGTATTTCAAGTAGACAAGGGATATTGAATAAATGAGTGTTTCAGTTCGTATGGGCTGGGCACGTTCGTTCGCGTCTCTTTATAAAATATTCGTGGAAAACGGCAAATTTGTATGGAGGGCGGTAAAGGGTAAAGGGGTAAGGCCCGTTGGATGAGTGGTTCTAGGGTTCGAATCCCGGCAGGGTCAACATTAAAAAATGAACTTTCAAATTTGGTTCTGGTCTGGATCTGAAAAGTTGTGGCACACTACGTTTCGCAGTCATTTGGGCAGACCCTTACAGAAGACCACCGTGAAATAACAGCACGTATGCTGTTGTGTTTCGGTGAGTGAGTAAGGGATGCCAGAGCCCATTTCCCTATCCCCTCCTAATCCCTTATCCTTAATCCTACTGTAGTCGGCAGCGCACTTGCAGCAGCTTTGGCGTTGTTTGTGTTATAGGCGACGTAGCCACCTACCATCAAGCGGACCGTCAGCCTGTTTGCCGATCTTAACATAAAAAAGAGAGGAGATGGAGGGAGGATTAGTAGCCTATGTTACTCGCTGATAGTGTAGCTTTCTATAGGTGTAAGAATTTTTAAAATTGGCCTAGTAGTTTCTGAGTTTATTCATTACAAACATACAAAAATAAACACATACAAATCTTTTCTCTTTATAATAATGTTAGTATAGTTATTATCATGTAGGAATTGCCCCTGATTCTTTTATTATGAAGAGTGGCAGGCTGACTGAAAAATGTCTATATATAAAAATGAATCCCCATTTCCCTTGATCACGGCATCACGCGTGAACGGGTAGACCGATTTTAATTCTGTTTTCTCTAATGGAAAGAGGGATAAACGGGGAATGTTTTTATATATAAAAATTGCACCACGGGCGAAGCTGGGGGCGGGTTGCTAGTATTATATAAATGTAAAAAAGCGTCTAAATATATAAAATCTAAATTACTTATTTCGACATACGAATAAAAATAGAGTAAAAATGAATCGATAAAGTGATTGTCTAAAACGTGAGTGCGCTAATCTTCAAAACGAAATCCCTTGAGAGTGGTAGGCATTAGTCGCACGCTCAAACCCTTTCACTCAAGCTCAGCTTCGGAGCTGGAATAGTGATTTCAAATTGGGTCTCGTCTAAGTCTCAAGAGAAAGCGATTTTGCGAATTCAAGGTCAACAGAACAGTAGTAGCTCATGTTTGAAGTTACTTTACTTTACTGTAGCAAATCGAGGAATATTCCGCCTTCGTGGTGATGCGTTAAGGCTCAGATTCAGTACAGAAAGTATAAAACGATACGTCACACTTAAATTTAAAAAATGAATGCAACTGTAACAGAAGACGTTTTCTTCGCCACAAGTTTTTTTTTTAATATTAAAAGTAATGCTACGAGCGATAATAATTAATTCCTTATAACACAACTAAGCATATCTAATTGTGATACGCGACAATATAAATTTGGACCGCGTAGGTATTTTGCCCTTTTGCACCGCCGACGCCGTGGAGCAAACATCTCGTCAAGAAGCCAATCAATATCATTGAAATTTGGAAGCGCTGGCTGTGACGGCTGCTGCTGGCTCCCATTCGTCCTCTGTCGTGAATTCAGCGATAGTGGTGAAATAAATATACAAAAATACAGAGCTGATAAACAGCTCTTTTCAGAAGCCTTTCCAATTTATCCGTTAATGGGTTGACTATATGTTTCCACACCTTCATTCGGTACGGTGGCACAGTAAAAGAAGGGTAAAATACACAATAAATACAGGTTAAACGCGCTTAACAGCCGAGCACGCTTGGAACCCTGCCTAAGGGACCCAAGCTTGATATGATATAAATAATTTGTAAATAATTTCTCTAAATAATTTAAATTATCAATAAATATTTATTTTCACAACCTTATATAACCCTAAAATAGGTTATATACATACTGCCTTCGGATAGGTAAAGAACTTATGGTAACCACCGAGTCTCCGATGAAAGGTCTCGGCGGTAATGGCGGCCCCATTCAAAATATTGGGTCAGAATATTGGGGATTCAAAATATTGGGGATTTGGTCAGAAGTGCTGGGTGATACACCTGTGCAGAGTATTTTTTATTTTTTTTTATTTAAGATCGGCAGACAGGCCAACGGTCCATTTGATGGTAGGTGGCTACCGTCGCCTATAGCACAAGCAACGCACAAGCAACGCCATATTAAGGATAAGGGATTAGGAAGGGATAGGGAAATGGGCTCTAATTTGCAAACCTTCGGGAACCTAAGTATAAAATCTTAACGAATTATAGACTTATAGATTCCTTAGAAGTCACTCTGTTGATAGATGAAAACTGCATGAAAATGCATTCAGTAGTTTTTGAGATTACCGCTAACACACATACAGACAGCGCGGCGGGGGACTTTGTTTTACAATTTTTTTTATTTTTTTTTTATGTTATGTCGACAGACAGGCTGACGGTCCACTTGATGGTAGGTGGCTACCGTCGCCTATAATACAAGCAACGCTACAGGTGCTGCAAGTGCGCTGCCGACTACAGTAGGATTAAGGATAAGGGGATATGGAGGGGATAAGGAAATGGGCTCTGGCATCCCTTACTCACTCACCGAAACACAACAGCACGTATATGCTGTTATTTCACGGTGGTCTTCTGTAAGGGGGTGGTCACTGCCGCCAGGCGGCATGTAAAGATTTTGAATGGATGATAGGTATGAATGCAAGTACCTACTAAAGGTGTGCAAAATAATTAGAATTTCTCGCATAAATAAGACAAATAATTCAGTAAAGAACCTTTTACCTGTTTGTTAACACATTGGCTTGAAGATGGCGCAGTCACAGTTAGTCGGCAAAGCACCTCCACCAGTTCAAGGGAAGATAGCAAACGACCTGATTTAAATGAGCCCTTGCGCTTTGTAAATTTCAAGTAAGTAGGTGTAAACACAACATATTCGATATTGATTCAAGCTGTATAGAGGGAAGGAGTTTAATCAATTAAAAGTTGTTGAGCTGATTTTCTCGCTTCCGCCCATGTTTCAGCTCCGGTTCGTTGATTCAAAACCGGATTAGTTCCGCACCGCACGCTCATAGAAACCGATTGCGTTAACATTGCCACTGTAATTGTATCTATACACGGAGATAAATAACTTTGTCAACTTACGTTCTCCCCAATATTCTACATACATATTGGCTTCAATTAAAGACAAACACGTAACAAATTCCTGCAGGGTAGGCGGCGCACTTGTATCCCCTTGATGTTGCTTGTGTCTCTATGCGATGGTAGCTGCTTATCAGCCTGCTTAGCACCCTTGAAAATTAAAAAAAAAAAATTAAACTAACTTTTAATTAAAATTGGAATTTGAAGAAGTAAGTCCAGAATACTAACAATATTGACCCACCGAATGGCTTAACTAATCCTCTGGGAGACGAAGCTAATAACAGACCCTCAAACAATATAATATCCTTGTTCAGTGGACTGTATTTGTCATTTAAACATATAATAAAATCGTCAACGAGCCGTGTTTGTACATTAAATATTTTTTCCAAAAATAATAGTTTCTAGAATTTTTGTCTTTGTCTGTGCGTTTGTGCACGCTAATCTCAGAAACGGCTTAACCGATTTGAACCCGGTTTTCACTGATCCCCTGAAACATAGCATTGAAGCAAGCACTTCAACCACTGGACCAAGGGTTCTCAATAATAAATATTCACAGAAAATCATTCAATGTAAGACATGCAGACATGCACGTATGTGGCCTTTTCAGAAAAAAAATGATTCAAATAACTTTTGCCAATTATTAAAATTGTAGGCATTTCTGTTTATTATTTATACAAGGTTCCATAGCAAAATTTATTCCTTTCACTCTCAACTCCGATAATAAAAATAATTGCGATTTTTACAGAGATTTGACCGGGTTCGATTCTTGGTCGCGTATGACCGTAATTTAAAAAAAGTTTGAATGTAGTTATTATTTTTTCAAAAATCGAAGCCTTAGTTCCTAAGAACACATTTTGGTATCTCTTATGGCTTGAGATTTCACTTCACTGACCCATTTGGATTCATCCAATAATATTGTAAGGCAGTCGGAAATATACGTTGAAACTGCGTTTCATTGCCGTACGCTCATATAACAAAAGCCACTAAGCCAAATTCAATTGTAATTGAACAGTTTAATAAATCTGAATTCACATATAAATTTCATCAGGTTCCCCTATTCGATCGAGTTATCCTACTAATATAAATGCGAAAATTTGTATGTTAGGAAGTTTGTGTGTTTGTTACCCATTTTGCATGAAATTTTGCGCACAGATAGTTAATTATTACCAGGATTAACCAGGATATAGGATATTTTTTATCCTGGAAAAATGTTAGGTTCTCGAAGAATTCCCTAAAAACATAACGCCATCGTCGTCACGGCGTTAAAGATGTGAGGTATTTATATTACAATTAGTGTCACTAGTACTAAATTATGGTACTGAGGATACAAAATTGTGTTAGTTGTACCATCAATGGTACGAATCAATGGTACTATTGACACTTCGGCACTGTTTTCATTTATGAATATGGAAAGTCGCCAGCATCAACTAGTAGAAAATAAAACTCTAAGCCAGATAATATAAGCCTTTAAACACTTTTAAGGACGTAATTACATTTTTGACGCGCTCGAATTCAGCTAATTGCGCCAGCACACTACAGCAAAGTGCCCACACACGCATTGAAGCCGCACGGTGTACTTTGGAACTTTGTCCTTCTAATTATTTAGAAAAAAGGCGATAAACCCTTACTTCCATGACCGCGTCTGAGCGGGAAAAGAGGTCGCAGTGCGATCCCTTAGAAAAATGTATGGAGAAAATACGTTTTTTTAGTGTGTATTCTTTCTCAGAAATGAAAAAGTAATTTATTTGAGTACAAAATAATAAGCTAGACGTAATAAGACTGTATAAGCTACAATTTCTTATTATTTTCATGTTAAAATATGCAGCGGATTTAGCTATTTATGTACCTATCCAGACACCATTTTTCGATATTTTTAGCAATTCTTGCGATGGTAAAAATGTATTTATGTGAAAATTTTGTATTGGGCTGCCCAGTGTTTATTAGCTATCTTTAGAGATGAATACATTACCTTTTATTGTGTACCATGGTATCTCTACAGTTGTGCTTCCTGGATATATAAATGGTACCGAAAAACCATTGATATTTACGTCCTTAAGCCAGCATCAAATACAGAGAACAGCAAAATGGAGGCCACGTACGCGATGGATATGTTATGAATGAATATATTTATTAATCATGAAACAAACCATTGTTAAAAACAACAACGACAAAAGCGAAATAAACTTTGCATAAATTTTAAAATAACAGCTCTCGTATCATGAATCCGGAGCGAGCTCCGCAATTATCCGGCTCGAAGGACCATAATGCAAAATTAATTTTTTAATTTAACGTCAAACATCGCACACAGTTAATCAACAAAGGTATAATTAATACCAGAAGGGCGTCTGCAGCATGTCACACCAAATGCGTCCAGTGCAAGCTTGCTCTTTCATGTGCTGCGACCGAGCACATTTGATACTTAATGCATTTGTCTAACTGTACGAGTATGTGCGTTTGAGTTGGTCATTTCAGCCTTCTTAATCGTTATGAGAAACGTATTTATTTAATTTTGACTGCAATGAGCAGCATATTTCTTTTTTTTTAACAAAATTTATAATAATATATAACATGAATAGCAGGGCATATTACGTTTTACAGTCAAGAATTGGGCAGCCCGTCTAATGGCAGTAATAAAAGCACTGCTGCTGCTGTGTTTCGTTAAGTGAGTAAGAGGTCTCAAAGCGTATTCCCTTGTCCCCTCCTTATCTTACTAAGGTCCGCAGAGCATTTGCAGCGCCTATAGTTTTGTATAACAAGCAAATGTGGCCATCTACCATCAAGTGTACCTTCGGTCTGCCTGCCGAGTTATAAAAAAAACCACAAACACACTTAAGGACTTTAGATTTATATTAATAAAATAAAATTCTTCATTGTTAAGTTTTATCATAGATAAAATACTACTTAGTATTTTATCTATGGTTTTATCCATTTACAAACGATAATGTGTTTAATATTTAAAAAAGGAAATAATATTTTTCACCCAGGTTCCAC
Source organism: Bembecia ichneumoniformis (assembly GCA_910589475.2). Taxonomy (NCBI): domain Eukaryota; kingdom Metazoa; phylum Arthropoda; class Insecta; order Lepidoptera; family Sesiidae; genus Bembecia; species Bembecia ichneumoniformis. Next base: position 14,335,155 of record OU342541.1, read on the forward strand.
TCTATTTAAAAGTTATTTAGTTAAAAACATGGGCAGGTTTGGATTTCGAACCTATCATGATGGCTGCGAAGACTCTGCTGAAACTGTTATCATTGCAAGTTTTTATCAATAAATAGGCCGAGTATCAAGACTACACGAACAACCTTTCACTATGGAACGCTAAATCCCCTGCGCCTAATCGCTTCATACGGCTGACATGTAATAATTTACGTTATTAAACGAGTATTTCCAGAGGCAGACTAATAATTAATATATTACTGGTTACCATTAATATTTTACTTGTCAAGTCCAACGTGTTTGCATGGCAAAAGATAGCTAACTAACTATGTTCATATTTAATTTATGGAGTTTTATATCAATAGCCATTGTATCTACAAATCTACGACGTAGATTTTTAAGTTTATTTTGGAATGCTTGATGCTGTTTGAAAAGTTTTATACAATCAACCATTGTTTTGAAATAAAATATCAAGAAATAATACTGCGACTCTGATTAACTAACAGTACCTCTTACATACACATCGATAAACAAGAGAACACGAGAAGTTATTTAATCTTCTACTTTTGTTTTTTTTTCGGTCTTTTTAGCTTCTGCCACAAGATGGGTTACCCATTTTATAATTCCGGAACGCAGTGTGCCCTACATTTTACACTTCTCCAACCTTAGAGATAGTGCGGAAAATGCCCCCAATGAAGTCTGGGATTAGCATGACCTTGAAACGCGTCCCAGTGTGAATTGTAATGCAGAGTTTAAGAAGCAGAAAATATTATCGCTCCCAGCATTGAGCCCTCCGACCTAAAACTTTTTCATAAATATGCAATTATGTTTGTTGTTGCTTTTTAAAAAGTTTTTATTTGCCATCAGCATTATCAGAAGTAATTAGGTATCCAACGCTGAGTATAAGTGTTCTTAGATCTTTAAAGCACACGACTTTAATATTCCAAAAGTAAACTAGGTACTTGATTCAAACACCATGGTATTTGACAAATTTCTTGACCTAATCACAGAATAAATAATATCACAAAACCTAAAGTGCCCGTACTACAGAACACCAGTAGTGGTGATGTGGAATTCTAGAATTTTGGAGTTCAGAGGCATTTATCTGAACTGCGCAAAAAAATCCGATTATGTACGAATATTTTTAATATTGTGTACGTTCAAAATCAAAATGCTAATCAGTTTCTATGGTAATAAAATTCAACAACGAAATAAAATTGGACGATAAAGTTAATAGTTAACTTTCGAAACGACAGTTGAAAGTGTCAGAGAATTGATTTTGCCATCAGCAAATGCCCCTGGCTTTGGAACATTGGGGTTTGGTGCATTTGAAAGCGAATAAACTCTTCAATTTGATTTGTCTTTAATAAACATTTTCATTGTTAAATTATTATTAATTGTTGAATTATTAAGTTAGTTATTAATTTTTTGTTAATTAACAAATTACCATAATCTCTAATTTAAATCAATAGATTAATTTCGTTAATGTAAAAAAATATTTAAAAGCGAGAAGATTTCTAAAAGGAAAGCCGCTTGCATCGCATCTAGGAAAGTGTATCCTCTTAAGGATTACAATCAAGAAGTAAGACTAATGAGCAATTTGCATATAATCTGGATTACTAATTTCATTAATAACTAAGAATTAACACTATTAAGGGAATACACCTTATAACGACGCAATTTCGAAATTTAAAAGACTCATCCTCGTCCTTGGTTCAGACAGTTGACATTTATTTATTGCTGACATTGTATTCCGAAGATCAGTAAAATGATATTATTTTGTTTGCTTTTGTTCAATTTAATTAATATAGATTTTTTTTCTTTTGCTCTGTTTTTTTTTCTTTCTCTTTTTTGTTTTGTATTAGGAATTTACTCTAGACTTTTTATTGGTGCAAGCTGTGCCTCCTATAATTGCGGCGGCATCTGCCATGTGTTGCTTTTCTTTGTCCTCTGTTGTGTGTTTGATGCCTGCCTCGTTGGAAGCCATGTAATAATAAATAAATAAATAAATAAATTTTCAAGGAAACTTCTGTTTTTTATGTCCAATAATAAAGAAATGAAAAACAATATTCGTAAAATGCAGTATTTTCATACAGCTTTCAATAATGGAAGGAGCGTTATTAAACGAGGAAGGTTTTTATATATAATTTTCACCATGCCAAGCCGGGGACGGGCCGCTAGTGCCAGACAAGAGCTAATCGAGCTGATTTTCGAATTCAGCAAGTGGAAACACATAAGAATCAGATATTTTTGAGCCTGAAACATTTTCATTGTTGGCCATTAAAAGTATTTAAATTTCATTATTAGAAAGAAAACTGTTACTATACATTTATACTTAAACACCATTCAAAAATAATGCATAACACTTACAATTTTTTTTTTACATAAAGGTCGTAAGACAGGCTGAGATTCCACTTGATGATAGCTAGCTACAGTCTCTACAAGCACAAGCAACGTCACAGGTGCTGACAATGCTCTGCCGACAATATTAGTATAAGGGGTCTCTGGAATCACTTATTCACTCGCCGAAACTCAACCGTCAAACGGGCTGCCCAAATAACTGCGACACGCAGTGCGTGCTGCCGCTACTTCAAATTAAATTAAATTAAGAAGCACGTGTTACATTTCCACATTTAATGGCACCACTCCCTTAAGCGCTTTGAGGGTAAATGACGCCATCTTGCAGCGGAAATTAGCAGCTATGCGGCAAATGGTCTCCCGATACTCTTATCTACCGCAGACTGGTTTGCGCCTCAATCGTTGAAACGATCAACGATCTACGTCGGAACGTTTGCACGCATCAGAATGAGCGCTTCAAGCGATTTAAACGCTGTAAAGCAGTTCATCACTCTGATTAACCGACGAGCTTCTACTCTTTGACTTAACAATGATACATTACTTTAGAGTCATACTTATTTCTGACTGTGGTGTTTTTAATTTATTTTTTGTACATGTACTTTTAAACGTAGAGTTCTTTGAAGAGACGACGAAATTCGTTAAGATAATTACTATAATTGTGAAATTTTTTACTCAAAATAATTCCCATGGTGGTAGACATCTTGTTTATTTGTTACGCCTTAATTACTCATGCAATCATCATGAAATTATGCACACACGTTGTTCAAGACCCAAAAAATTTGAAAGTAATAAAAATAAAGGTATAAGAAAAACAGACGCGGACGAAGTCGCAGGCAAAATCTAGTAGCCTAATATGTATAAATGGAAAACACCGATCATCCACCAACTAAACATATGCGCTGCTGAACCTAAAAGGATAGGGCTCAAGGTGTGGGGACAAAAGATAATTTAGGGCACTGTCAAGTTTTAGCCACAGACAGAAACACTACTGAACTGGAATTCTGTCAGGGGGTAGGTACTGCCTCCAAACAATGACTGCGGAGGACAGTGTGGCCTGGCATTACAAAATTGTGGAATAATGGTTTATTTCAAAGGCAATAATAATATAATTTAGTGGTGAAAGGCGTACAATCATATTGTTACGACTAACTATGGAAGGTTCTGGAAAAAGTGCTCGCGCCTGCCGAAAGTCTCGAACGTTCTACCCTAGCGACGGTAGCCACGCCCCTTCCCTACTAGGATCAAAGGAAATTGGTCCTTACGTTTACAACATAGAGTTTACACTTCAATGGCTTGTTTACATTTTCTGGAAAATTCGAAACTCATCGAGGCGTTTGGCGCCAAGTTAAATAAAAGTGCGGCCGGCCGAGATGAGTTAGTGGTGCGACAACTAGCGATACGAAAACGACTCTTCGGAGCTTTTGCGAATTTACCTGCCCCAGTGAACCGGCGACACATTAAGGGAATCATCCAATAAAATAGCACGAATTCTTAGGGTTCAATTTGCAATACGTAGCCGGGAAATTATCTTTTTAAAATCATTTATTTTAGTACAAATTCACAACTTTTTACATAAATTAACATTTTATTGCATTCGAACGTATTGTCGAAAAATAAAATTATTTAATTTCAATATTATTGTCAAATTTCTAAAGTATTAAATACACGTAAAATTTAGAAAGATTTTTGTCATTAATAAATAGGTATACTAATTTTGTATCAATTTTACAAAACTAATTTTTTTCACACTTCTACAAAAAGCAAAAATATAACCATTGCATTTTCTTACATATGGAAATCGGCCCTACCTTACTCCCTTGTCGAAATGCAACAGCACGCCTGCTATTATTTCATGGTGATCTTCTATAAGTATTAAGTGTGCTTTCTGGAATTCAAGACAAATGTAAAATTATTTAGATATCATTGATTAGGGATTACATTTCAATGCACAAAGAGCTCAAGATGCTCAAGTAAGCTCATTAATTTTAACTTTATAAAATTTGTTAAATTAATTATTAAAATGGAGCTTGGCAATATTTTAAAACACCTTCTTGGATATATATAAAAATACATATAAAGAAACTATCAGTCAGTTCTATAGTACAGGACATAAATCTTTTTTAGATTTTCCCCGATTTTTTTTTTGCAATTGTTACGGCTCAAACTCTTAAAACAGTCTCTTAGAAGTCGTTTTATAAATTGTTAAATTGTAAACTCGATAAAACACCTTGGGCGCAAACGACTACAATCCTAGGTAAACATCGTCGGAATGGCCCGAGCATGGCCCGAGGTACTGTCAACTGCCCTAAAATAATCACTTGGGCGTGATTTGTGTTAATAAAATCTTACCGACCCATTCTGCAGACAGGAGGAAAACTGATTATATAAATCTTTGGGCTTTCTAAAGACATTTTTTGTCTTATATAGGCTATTACCACAGAATAAATAATAGTACTAGCGTCTATTACTAAGTTTGTTAATTTAATTTAAAAACGCATAAAAATGAAAAAAAAAAAAAAAAGTGTGTGTGACAGCTCCGACGCACGACTGGTATACACAGATGTCACTACGTTTTGAAAATTCAAATAGTTCATTTTTTCGACGACAGATGTCGCTATAGAGGCAGGTTATAACGCGCCATCGTTACGTTCCTCAACGCGGACCACACTTTTCATACAAGATTTCAATATTAATTTGCTTTTATAAGCCCGGAGAATAAGAATTAAGGAACATAAATACATGCGCTAGCTGTTGCAAAAAAATCAAAGTGACAGATAACGTAACGCGATTTAGTTAACGTTTTTATTAGAAAGAAAGAAAGAAACATTTATTGGCTTTTTTTAAAAATAAAGATACTTAAAAATATATAAACAAAAAAACATAATAAATAAACACCAAAAGGACACAACTCAGCTTAGGCTGCAAAATTGTTACAGCGCTGATTTTCAGTTGTGCCCTTGCCGATGTCTCATGACGCGCACCGGGATCACTCCAGCAGTGCGGTGCAAGTATTTATTACATATTTATTTATATTATTAAATAATAAAATAGTAACATTATATTACAAAATAGTGCCGCGATTACGTTCTGCGATCAATAAGGCAAGGATATAGGCATACGGAAGTATTCTTTAAAAAAAGTAAAGTAGTCGTCAGTGCAATCTATGCCGCCCTTTATTGTTTACAATTGTTTTTGCTCCCTTAAAAGAAAAAACTTAACTTTTTCACGAAAAACTTTTATTGAACTACACTTGTTGGCAACTGGTTGGTTAGTGGCCACAAGTAATAATAAAAAAGATGTAGATATATGTCAGTTGTAAAAAAGAAGAGTTGCGTGTCAGTTGTATTACCAGATTTATTGTACAATTTTAATATATATTATTAGAAATCATTATAATTTCATTTCATACAGTCCATTCCTCAACAACACTCTTTCATGGGAGGAGGCAGATCATTCCAACAAACTTCCCCGAAAAGACGCAGTGATATGCTTAGGAATCAACAATTGCTCAGGGGCCTTAGACAAAGTAGCATTCGCTCCGTAGCGATGCGATATCGAAGTTCGTTATCGTCTCAGAGACAAAGAAATCATGACAAGGTATCACGTGTTTATCACGTGTTACAGTGTCGATTCCTTAAATCCACAGCACATCTCCCTCGTTGCCCGGTGTTGTGATGACGGCGGACAACCCCATGTCCGCCACCCCATAATCTCTTCTCTGAGGCACAGCCGACCGCAGAGTTGGAGGCCGCTTCCAGCTGAAACTCTCGGATAATCTCTACTCATGTGGCCGCTCATCTCTACGGCATTAAAGTGTGCGGCTTAAAGGGGATTTACACCTGACATTTCCACAGCAATCGCGTTAGCCCGAGAGACAGTTTCCACCTCGTGTTGTCGTCGCGGAAGCGTTACTAAGCCGGGTGACGAGACCGGGTGTTCACTCTTCCAAACAACTGCGGAAGGTGGTTATTAGGCCGGCGGCTCTAACCGGCTCTTCACTACCCTCCACAAAGCCACGATTTGGCTTGTCAGGCGGTCCTTCTCTGCCGTAGAGCTCCGTCTTCGCGTAGGTTGCCCAACTACTACTGAGCAACAGAGCCATTCGAGAGAATCCGCCCGCTGCGACCCACGCCGGTCCTCGTGCGCAGAATCGAGACCCATAATCCGTATCGAGCCGAGTACGGATCCTCGACCCAGCGAGCGGTGACCGGCGAAGCTCTAACTGGCGGTTGGAGCCTCCCAACGTTTGTTGCGCCATGTTCGGAGCCCTTCTTCGTTGCCCAGCGACAACCGCCCGGATTGCCAAGGCTTAAAACGATAAGGTCCTGGCACGCCTTACGCAGTGTGCCCTGCCACAACTTAAACTTAATTATTATACTTTAAAACATGTGTCATAGACAAATTTGGAATATACCTACATTAAGCATTGGAATTAATGTAATGAAAGTGCAATAAATATTTGGAAACAATCTTACTTCCGACCGCGACTGAACTTATCTGGTTAAACTTGGAATGGTTAACCGTAATAATTCACTATTATCAGATATCCGACAGATATTTTCCCAGTTAAATGAGAGTATACTCTGTGTTTCGATTGTGAAATTGGATGTGCTTGTTGAAATTTTATTCTTTTTTTGTGGACAATCTATTTTTTAAGACTACATGCAAAAAAGCTTTATCACATTTTAAATAATTTAATCTGTAGCAAATATAAACTTTAAAAAAACTATAAAACTAATAAAAAAACTTTTATTATTAGTAATATAGATTATTCATCATAATAACGTATAGACTATACAGTTTATAAAGATGCGCAAAGGAAGTCAGGTGCAAAAGCTAGTCAATTTGTAAATAAAAATAATTCCAGTGTTTGCACTCTAAAAAATTAGCGCCAAATTTTTAAATTCTTTACAATAGCAGTCATCCTTGTCATTACATCGTATAAATTTATGTCGCTGCCCGCGTCTGTCTGTCTGTATGTTCTCCGACTCCTCCTAAACCACACAACGCATTTTAATGCGCTTTTCACTAATGATGAAAGCGTTAAAGTAGGAAGGTTTTCAATATAATTTGTGGAAAAAAATTGTGGAACATTATTTAAAGCATACTGTCAATTTCCGCTCTGGACACGTGGTCCGACTCTGTATACGTGCGGTCTGTGGGTTGACTTCTCGTATACAGCCTTAATGGATTCAGGGCGCTGTGGGGCTGCTGCGACACTGTAGCGCAACGGGGATGTTGGCGAAAGCCAGAACGGACAGTTTTTTTTATTATTATTATTTTTTATTAAAGATGGGTTTGCTCTTGACCAGCATCGAAGGATGAGGCCGACGATGGAGCGAGCTCACCCAGAAGATGCCTATTCACTCGAACCTTGAAAAGATTTGGGTTGTATGAGCTCGGAAATACAGACGCCGGCAGGGAGTTTCCAGGCTATCGTGCGTAAGAGGATTGCCTCATTGATGAAATGTACGCGGAGCAGCTCTAACAGCCTCCTGAGCACAATATCGATGTGTGTTGACTGTAAGCTAAATAAAATGTGGACACGAACCACACTGTCTTACTGTAATTAGGTATCTTTACTAACATAGTTTTTAAGTTTTTTGTGTATTACTATCACTAAATGGACCTGTGTCTGAAATAAATGTCATTATTATTTTTATTATTATTTTCGATATAGTTTCTAAATGATTTGATAATTTTAAATTTGTTGTTGTACTTTGTATCCACAATTCGTTCAACTTTTTAGCAAGCGACTTGCAATTTTTCTAATTTGCCTTAGAATTCAGAAAAAAAGGTGTAGCGATCGCACACAAAACTCGAGTTACAGAAATAAGTCTTATTAAAACTAGTTTTCTAGCTAACAAGAAGAACAAGAACTTTGTGGACAAGGCAGGACATCAATTTTTTTTTTTTCATATACAGGTTGTAATTTCCTTTCAAAATTACCTTTAATGACCAACACTTTTTCCACGTGCCCGCAACTTCGTATGCGTGGTATTCGGTATAGCGCGTAACTTTGAACTTGAATGAAACAAAACAGAAGCTTGCTATAATACACCAGTTAACCATGTTCAAATTGGCTAAGCCGTGATTAGTGTGCACAAACGCGCAGAAAAACAGACAAAAATTAAAAAACTGTTTTTTTTTTTTTTACATTTTCGATAACATACGTGTGTACAATGTGTAAAAATTGTTTTTTTTTTTTTTTAATATTTAATGTACATGTTTTTTTTAAATACACGACTCGTTTACGATTTTATTACGTATTCTATACATGTTATACAAGATTATACAATGTTGATAGAAGTTTTGTCTATATTCTTTATTTAACCTGTAACTCTTTGTATAAAAATGTTTAATATTGAACGTGGCCTTTATCAGCCTTTTTCCGTTTATTCTTTAAAATACCTAATTTCTCCGTACAAAACTGTTTGATCTCCTTTGTAGCTTAATTTATTCTAGTTAAATACATATAATATGTTTGCGTAAGAGAGTTTAAATGTAATTTGTGAATTATTTTTGGCGGATTACGAGGCGTGGTTTTATCTAAACGGTGAACGCTGATGTGTGTACAGGATTAAATGTACGGTTAGCAAAAGAAGCCATAAGACAAACATTAATCGACGAATCTATTTTAATAATTTCGTCAAAGGGTACGGTAGACTCGATTGAAACCTTACCTGAATAATAAAACATTAAAAAATAAAGATTTCGAGTCGACAACATATATCTGCAAAATTCGGATTGTCAAGTATTTTGTTAAATTCTAATGGTGCTGACAGTCAAATCGCAGTCGCCATATTGGCCACTCTTGCGAAACGTCACTGACGCCTTTGACATCTTGAGTGGTTAATAAACGTTCCGTTTCATTCATACTAGCGCACATACGCCTCGCCACTCAATACGTCGTCGCACCATTCATTTTAAAAAAAGTGTCCATTACAAAGAACTTTGACTCGTGACTGTGTAAAACGAAACATCTTGCCGCAAACATTGAGCGAAATCTATGCCGCTTTGCCTTTAATATTCCTTGAGAACCGATAACTACAGAAATATCTACCTACATTTTGTACCTACATGTGTACATATTATGAGTCACATTACACCCGAGCGAAGCCGGGTTTTCATCTAGTACTTAATAATATCGTGCTAATAATACTTAATTATTGCAATTGTAATTGTTATTGTTGTCTCTTTTTATTGGTGTTATAATTGGTTGCTTCACAAGGAAAATTTAATGTATTCTCCACTACCCACCTTGAAACATGATCCATTTAGAGTAACCGGTTTTAAAAACTCCAGTTGTTCGGAATTTCAAAGTGAGTTTATATTTAAACTGGCAGGCCAACGGTTCAGTTGATGGTATGTGGTTTCGTCGCCTATACATCAACAACATCAAGTAATTCTCGATAGGATAACTTATTGAGAAATACTTGATGAATAGTTGAACGAGACCTACAGGAATTCTTTACAACAATTTTGCGGTTTTCACCACCAGATGGTCTACCCAGTTACCATCAGAAACGCAGTTTGTCCTACTATTTCCATTTATGTCATTCATTTTCATAATTCAAATGTACATTTTATAAAGCGTGACAAGAAATTCAACGGTCTACTTGGTGGAGGCCATTTACCATGGCCAACACGAGGGACGATACAGGTGCTCTTAGACCCTAAAGATATTTGTATATGACTCTCTTCAAGAAGCCCATATTGTTGTAGTCAGGCAGAAACACTTCTGAAGGGAGATTGTTCCTTTCTGTTCCAAATTTCTCTATCCCCTCCTAATCCCTTATCCTTAATCCTACTGTAGTCGGTAGCGCACTTGCAGCATCTGTGGCGTTGCTTGTGTTATAGGCGACGGTAGCCACCTTCCATCGAGTGGACCGTCAGCCTGTCTGCCGATTTTAACATAAAAAAATTGCACGTCCGCGGGATAAAATTTCTATTCATCCGAACGGAATCCGATAGTTCCATCTTATCAAAATAATATAAAATAAATAAAAAAGGTACATCTGCCTCCGCCGAGTCGCCACGTGGCATCACTTCGACGAGGTCAGAGCACCTTTTGATGTGACATCCCCTTTTGACATGATGACATGACTTTTTACATGATGAGAGCATCCCCTGCCTTTTGCGAGGAATATTAGGAGTTTATAAACCCCTAAATTCTGTTTTCCCATTTTTGATAAATAATTTTCATCATACTGTATATTTTTGTGTATAACTGATTTTAAATAAAAGTGTTGTGTTATCGAAGTCCATCCTCAAGTAGTTGGCGCTCTCGAGAGTACACAGGTCTCATATAGTGTCTACCCCTGGGTTTTGGTCGGTGAGTAACGGTTAGACCTGCGAGCCCTAACGCCCCGCAGAGAGTTTCGCGGTTACAAAGTGGTAGGTGACGAACTCCACATCTGTGCATAGATGATTTTAGTCCCACCAATGATCATCCATGTTTGTTCCTGTAAGTTTTTAAATAAGTATATAGGCATATTTTTTAAATTTACTGTTTTCCTGACGTTACAGATCTTCCTTAATGAAAATTAATCACTAGGCCGCCATTACACTGCGGGCATTAGTGTATTTAGCACAATTTGTATTAATTTCTTCTATCATGCCATACATGACGACGTCGTTCACAACAAATTGGATTAAACGTATTATATTTAGAGGCATTGTATAGCTTGGATGGTTTTTATTGCGATTAATGAGTCCAAAAAAAGGTTATCGTTTGGATTGTTGAGAGTATTTAACTTTTATCGATCGTTTATTCTTTGTAATTGAGTTTTGGAACTAACCGCCATGAGATGTATAATTTAATTGATTTTTAACTGCCAATATTCCATCAACTATGACGTCCTAGATGCCTACCAGGACAGGCTGATGACGATGATGTTGATATTGGTAAATGAATGTAATTTCGCATTTTCTGTGATGGACTATATTCAATGGCAACTGAACATATAATAAGATCATCGCAGTATTTTCATAATGAGAGAGACATTTATACATACTTTTCGCTTTCGCTGGCTACTTTTTTGTATTGATTATTAAACTGCACTTTTAAACTGCTGATTATTTTTCGATGAAATTTGATGCACATATAACTCATGTTTAGGATTATCAACAAGATGGTCGGTTTCCCTGCTGACGTTTACATAAAAAATACGTTAATTTACAACACTAGATACACCAACATCGGATATGTGACAATAAAATATGCTATTTGTTGTAAAGAGTCCATTTTATGTAATGTAAATCTTATGCTCTTATTAACTTCTAGATTGTCTATGCTCTTATTAACGAATAAAGCCTCCTTTTCGTTAATACTGGTTAGCCCGAGTAGTTTTGGTCGTGAACCGACGTCACGTCGGATGTCCGAGGCTTTTATAACGACCGTAAAATAATAGCTAAACATTTTAACGATTCACAACGCATTCCTCTGGAAGTCTTAGGTAAGTTTTTGAAGGGAGGCCTTGCGGAAACGCCGGCAGACGCACGGCATCATTACCATGCAAATTGGGGGCGGATTTTGAGAACGTTTAACGACGAGAAACTAGGGCGGAAACTTTGTTTAAAGCAAAACGAATTGACATGTCACGCTGAAATAAATAAGAATATGTGATATGATGAAATATCAATCATATCATATCTTTTTAAATAAAAATGAATCACTTAATATGTTGCTAAGTAAGTGCAAAATTATGCTAATTATTCATGCAAACACATATGTATAAAAATTTGCAACTTGTGTATACCATATTCAGCAAATAAATTAATTAATGAAATAAAATAATAAATGAAATAAATTTCTAATATTAGGATTCTGCACAATTCAATTGAATTCATTTTTATTTAAATTTAAATACTAAAAACTAAAATTATCTAATCTAAAAATAAATTAACATTATATTGATTAAAAACTAATAATATAAAAATGGAGCATGCAGCATTGTACCAAGTACGCTGGCAGCATTTCCTCGTTGAATGGCCAAACTAATAAGTTGGCCGAGGAAAGTGCCAGCTCTTCGGACTCCCGTCGCATCAATAAGCCTCTTCGAGATGTCTTTGAAGAGGCTCATTGCTGCAGGCCCCCACGGACCGAGTGTCTCGACTCCGAATGGTACAAAACCATATTCGGCGCCGAGGCCACTATATTTAGAGATATTTTTTTTCCGCCGCCTCTGCTGCGGCTGCTGCCTTAGTGGATGTTCCATGGAGATGCGAAGGGGCTAGTGTGTCTACACAAGTAGCATCCCACACTAGCACTCTTCCCAATCTCCACGGAATCAGGGACATCCCATCCGGTCTCTTGCCATCGCTTCTTAAGATGCCTGCAGGCTCTAATATAGCTGGAACATTGGCTGACGCAAGAGACCGGCAGAGGATGTCGTTTAAGGCAGCATGCCTTGAAAAGCGGCCAGCACTTTTCTGACAAGACAGTCCGTGGTGACCAAGACGGTCACCACAGGGAGATTGATGTTGGGCGCAGACCGGGAGGCGGCAGCCCTACGCGGAGGCAAATGGAAATTCTAAAGATTGTGGGATCTAAAAAAGTACCAGTGCTTACTGATGGATGTGCTTGGAGCCAGAATCCTGCTTCTTTGGTATTAGCAGCGAGGAGTCTGGCTCTTCCCGTAGTGCAGCACTGGCTGAGCAGGGAATCTAATGTCAATTTGCAGGCTATGTCGTCCCATGAATAAATGAAATAAATTAATTAATGAATTTTGAATTTGAATTGAATTTTGAATTTGAATTTTTGATTTTGAATTTAGAAACAAGCTATGCCCCGCGATTTCTTTCACCCATTTAATTTAAAAGAAATAGTTTATATCTGTCGGTTTTCATGAAGTATCTTAGCCGAATTCGGTCACCAACCCACCGTCTGTTGCCAGTTGAAAATGGTTTTTGAGATACATTTGACGAGCCCGTTGGATGAGTGGTTGGGGTGCTTACCTTAACGCTCTGTTCTACGGTTCCAGGGTTCAATTCCCGGCAGGGGCAACTTTGAAAAATGAACTTTTCAAATTTGGCTCTGGTCTGGATTTGGAAAGTAGTGGCGAGGCACACTCCGTTTCGCAGTCATTTGGGCGGCCCTTCTGGCGGCAGTAACCACCCCCTTACAGAAGACCACCGTGAAATAACACCACGTGTGCTGTCGTGTTTCGGTGAGTGAGTAAAGGATCCCAAAGACCATTTCCCTATCCCCTCCCAATCCCTTATCCTTAATTCTACTGTAGTAGGCAGTGCACTTGCAGCAGCTTTGGCGTTACTTGTCAGCCAGATACATTTCACAAACTTGTTTATCTAAACTTTGGGTTGTCAGCAGTAACCAAAGACCACAGTTTTACAAAAAAAAAAACGATCCCTATTTTACTTTGTAAGTCTACAGTTAACTTAATGTGTAACTTAAACTTTTGTGCATTTAAGTCAGAGACGGTAAATCTGCTAAACACATAAAACATTGTTATCTCTATATATAAAAATGAATCCCCATTTCCATTGGTCACGGCATCACGCCTGAACGGGTATACCGATTTTAATTCGGTTTTCACTAATGGAAAGAGGGATAAACGGGGAATGTTCATATATATAAAAATTGCACCTCTGGCGAAGCTGCGGTCGGGTCGCTAGTCTTATACATAAAAATGAATCCCCATTTCTCCTGGTCACGGCATCACGCGTGAACGGGTAGACCTATTTTAATTCGGTTTTCACTAATGGAAAGAGGGATAATCGGGGAATGTACCTATATATAAAAATTGCACCCCAGGCGGAGCCGGGGGCCGGTCGCTATTATATAGATAAATATAGACACAAAACACAAAATGAAACGAGAAATTAGTATTATTTTCTATTAAAATACATTAAAATTATTGTTCATGACGCCATGCCTCTCAGCAGGCAAGCAGTGAAAGCGATGTACAAAGACCTGGAGGCCGGTGTCAACAACAGTCCACAATACGCGGATCTGATGAAATTATGTCTAGTTAATTTGTGAAATATGCTTTATAACTCACCCTCGTCCGTTGTGTCAGTCCTCGTGACACAACAGGGATATAAATGTATATCGAAAAAATGTTGGACGTAATTCTTTAAATTTACATAACTTTTTTGTTTGTAAACCGATTGGAATGAAACAAACACTAAATGTTACGGGAAGTTTGTTACAATTCCTATGTGAAAACAGAATTTAAATCCGTTAAGCCTTTTCTGAGGTTAGTGTGCACAAACGCGCATACAAACAGACAAAAAAGATTTTACGATTTTATTATAATATACATGAAGAGATGAATCGGGACAAGGGAAAGGTTTACCGTGCCTTCTAACAAATCTCCTGATATCAAGTCTCTTTATATTCTCGGCATCTTACCGGCGACAACTTGTCTTATCGAACAGACCGATAGGCACAAACGTTTTATTAAATCAAAGGTGGAACCCCTGGTATGTAGTCCACAGTATAATATGACACAATTCAATCCAGTTAACAATTAACTAGTCGACCATTACACCGCACAATTAAAATAATCTAAAAATGCCAATAAGGATGTCCATTAATTTTGTAAGGACTAAGGCGGAACTTATGAAAGAAATTCACCATACTGCGAATGTCGGGCTAAATCGTTTGTAACATAAATGGGTATACTTTTTTGACTTTTTGATGAAATGACTACGCGAGTGTTTCGTCCTTTTTATAATATCTTTTAGGGGACACAACAAAGAAGCAATAGTGTGCTGTAAGTTTGTTCCTTTGTCTTAATCTTATTGATATACATATTTTATATGTAATGTTTCAAGTGCAAGAATATTCCAATTTAGTATAGTTTTAATTTATACTTAACTAGTATGTCCGCTCTCGATCACTTATTTATTTGATTCCATAAAAAAGTTTCATGCAAAGTTTAACCCCAATACCCTTAGCCCCTTAAAATTTAAAATTGTAAAAATCGCAACCACATAAATTATCTGATCAAATTGACTACGTGTTCTAGGTTTAATAGTTTTTTCAGGTTTTGTGATTAAATCAGATCTTAATTTAAAAACTGAATGATTACTTGTAAATTCCAAACAGTCCGTTTCATCATTTTTTTTTAAATATCTTCAGATGTGTTAATGACTGCTAAAATTACACAGCAGCAATTACTAGCACTTGCAGATTACTAGTATTTACATAAATTACCAGCAACATCAGAAAAAAAAAACATTTACATATCACATTCATATTATACATAATTATCATTATCTTTTTTACAAATTACAGGCTAAGTGTCATTGTAATGACATATATCATAGTCAAATTTCATAAAAATCCATTTAGTACTTTTGCGTGACAAATAACAAACATCTATACATTTATACATATGTATTCCTGAAAATTTTCCTATTTACAATATTAGTAGGTTGTTGTTATTGTACTTTTATGAAAATATTGCTTATTAAAAACAAAAATTACGCATAAATTTGTATAGTTTGTACAGAAATTTATATACTACTTTGTACGAGCCCGCAACTTCGTACGCGTGGTATTCTATAGTGCGTAACTTTTATGTTTCTGAACCGAATGGAATGAAACAAACACTAAATGTTACGGAAGGCTTGCTGCAATACATAAGTACAACGTGTACAAATTGTTTTTTTTGAAAAAAATATTTAAAGTATACATACGACTCGTTTAAGATTTTATTATATTATGTATTTTTGAAATACATAATATAATAAAATCTTTTTGATCCTCAAAGAATTTTTGAGTGATAAAACTATATGTCCTTAAATCATGTCTTTTAGTTTTTATTTTTTATTTTGTCTTGATTTGCATACTGCTTGTCGGTAGAATATGTGGACATATATGTATAAAAACTTACAAAAGAATTTCCAACGGACCTGGGCCATCATCCCGGAAACCCACAACTCATATTTACAACTTGTATACCAATAATTTAATAATTTAATCTGAATTTGCTGTATGCAAATAAATTAATTTGAATTTGAATTTGTATTATTATTATATGTATGTATAGAATAGATGTTCGTTACTCTTAATAGATAAATAACATGTAGGTACATGATTCATTAAAAAAAAGTATCTTATTAATTAACATATTATTTAAAAAATATAAGAATTTTATTTTTATGACTTCTTTTAGCAATGGTAATTTCCATTGGGTCATAAGCTCGGCTGCTAATACCACAGATGCAGGTTGGGTTGCCGGTTGGGTCTACATCTGTGAATTAGAAACAACCTTGAACTCTTGTTCGAACGAGAAGCCGTATGAAGCCGAATCCTTGTCGCATGAAGCTTGTTTTAATTGCATTAATAATTTTGTAGACAAAAGTAATTCTCATATTCAATTAAATGGTAATGTATTTAAATCCTCAAGCATAAATGGCAGTGTAGAATTAATTTGTGCAATATACATGTAAAGAAAACCACTTCACTCATTTTCTTTATATTAAATTTGAATTTGCCGCGCTTTCATTAAGTTTGAATTATATGCCTACGAGATGTTACGACTGACAGTAAGGAGATAATGAGAGTGGGTAATTAGAATTAATAAATTTGCTTTGCTATAAACTTCCCTGAAAGATATAAAAGACGTAAATAAAGGCTTTGAATGTTGTTTGTTCCTTATTTCAGGTGAGTGAATTTTGTAAAACTGAAAATAATAATTGTAAAATCAGTGTAAAATATTGTAAATAAATCTTCCTTATTTCAGAGAAACGCAATCACGCCTTCATTTTCCTAAACTGTTCAAACTTAAAAACACCATTATATACATTCAAATTAATAAGATATGAAGGGATTTTATTAGGATCCTCCGCAATGAAGGAACATGATTAGGGTCCTCTTTATTATTGGTCTCCATATTATTTGATCACGACATATAGGCGCGAATAGTCGGGCGCGGAGAATATAATTCAACATTAGATCATGCGTTGTAATTCTAAACCAAACGCTATAATCGGCACAAAATAAGTCCTCGATCGCATTGTCCACTGGCCAATCACACCAAATCAGATAACACTCCACCAAATACGTAGCACAATTCACTTGATGTAAACCGATTGCCTTCTCGTAAGGTAATACTCGGCCACGATGCCTCTGCGCTAGCGCTCGGTGTTGTGTCAGAGTCCACGACAATGACATTCCGCTCCCGCTGTCCAGTTGACAACTGACAGTTGTCATTGCTGTTTACTCTTGTTAATCAAAAGTACCGACAGATACTTTGCACTAACAGTTCCAACTAGGTAGTTGTACACAACTTGGAACGATACTAATTGACATCGTATAACTTTAGCTTACACGTAACTTAGCGAGATGTAAACGTTGGCAGACGGAACTTGTTAAATTGTAGTTGATTTTACTTTGAAAGATATATACAATTAACGTGTTCCATAAAGTAACGAAATATGTTCACGCTTAAGCTGTTTTTGAAAGATTAACAAAATGAGTGGACCAACTCACTTAACGTGAGAGACAAAAAATATTATTTCAAAAACAAAATCTACACATGCAATAGGACAGTAGAATAAAATCGTGTCTGTACATTGATTTTTTTAATGTCAAGGTCGTCAGGCAAGCTGACGATCCTCTTGATGGTAGGTGGCAACCGTTGCCTATAACACAAGCAACGATACAGGTGCTGCAAGTGTGTTGGCGACAACAGTAGATTAAGGATAAGGAATAGGCATGATGACAGATTTTGAAATTCCCTTCCATAATGTAGATACACGTCTACCATATCAGAAAAAACAATATTTCAGCAAAAAACTAAATTTCAACACGAATTATTGAATGTTTTTAAATCTATTTTGAATTACGCGCGAAAACGCTCTTAGGTGTCACGGCGTCGCGTCTGATGAACCGTGACGTCACCGACATCTCATCAGATTTTTTATTCTGTCTAAGCAATGGCAAGCAACACGATGGCACTTATCTGGGCGTGACGTCATTCGCTCTAATTGGTGTTTCAGTTACATGGCCGATTGCAGTTATTTATACTTCTATTTTATTGAAAATCTTATTAATCTCAATTTTAACACAAAAATTGAGTAATTTTTTAGACTCCTTTCAACATATATTTTTCTCCAAAACCATTTATTCTTTGATTCTTTAATACCGTCATCATGCCTATTAGGAAATGAATAGGGAAATGGGCTCTGGCCTTGCTCACTCACCAAAATATAACAATTTCACGGTGGTTCCAAGAGAGTGGTTACTGCCGCCAGAGGGGCTGCCCAAGGGACAGCGAAACACAGGGTGTTACAAGAAATTGAGAGGGGGTTATGAAAGATGTTAACAGAATACAAAATAAAAAAGAATGGTTCTAACTTTTTCGTGTGCCTTTCTATTTGGTCTATTGGAATTTATGTTCTCTACATTGACGCATAATAAAGCCGCTAAGTATCCGTGGACCAACTCGATCACACAACTAGTTGTGCTATCGGGACCTGCTTGGATGGATTTGTCCCTGTTACATACGATACACATATTAATATGTTAGTTATAAAATGCAAATTAAGGGATTCACTGAGGCAAATGACATTTACTATAGAACTCGCTGGCGGCGGATCCAATTCAACAGGCCTAGAAATGGTGTTTTTTTGTTTTTACCATTAGAACATTACACAATTTTTTTTTTATCAATACAATTTTTTAATCTGATATCAACTTATTAATAGGTACTGGATTCATATGCGTGCAATAAGCTGTTTTCGAGAGAATTTTCAATAAAGGTCAAATTCTTCTTGTGTTCTAACTTTTTTTGTGGAGTTTCTATTACTTTAACGAAAATTCTAATTAATACAATTGGTTCTTCACATGTTTAAGTATAATATATATATTTTTCAAAGCAATTGTCTTGTTCATTTCTTGTAACATTTTCATTAAACAATGGATATTTTTAGTATTTAGCGTTTGTCTCCCCCTTAACAAAGAATTCATGGACAACATGAGTATGTACTCATACATCATTCTGCAGTTTTAACAAAAAACTTACAAGTAGTATGTTTCCATTGCTCATATATAGTGTAAAATAAAAAAAGGAAATTTCCCAATATTACGTCACAGGAAATTATAATTAAAATTAGCCTTACTTTTTTTTCATTTTCAGGCCTTATTACTTGGAGCGAAGGATAAATTTGTAGTCTGACCGAGATTTATTTATTGCTTGAGGGGCTTGATTTATTCATTCGAAAGCTGAGGAAACAATAACTCTGCGAAAGTAACATTAAGTTTAGATTGAATTAGTTTTTCTAAGATTTACAATATCCTTCTTAATTTTTTTTCATATTAATGCAGAAGGTAAATATTTAACCTACTAAATAAATATATTTAGGCAACGCCACAGCTGCTGAAAGTGCGCTGTCAACTACAGTAAGAATGAGGATTGGATTGGATAGGAAAATGGGCTCTGGCATCCCTTATTTACTCACCGAAACACAACAGCATGTGCTGTTATTTCACAGTGGTCTTCTGTAAGAGGGTGGTTACTGCTGCCAGACAGGCTGCCCGAATGCCCTGCCACTACTTTCCAGATTGAGACTAGAGCCAAATTTGAAAAGTTCATTTTTCAAAGTTGACCCTGCCGGGAATCGAACTCTTCCGGCCTAGAACATAGCGTTAAAGCAAGCATTTAACCACTCATCCAACGGGCTCGTGGTAGGCATTTTTATAGTCTTATGGTGTGCTGCTGACCCTGGCAGGATAAAGCGTAAAGGGCAATTCTGAGAGTATGAGGGACATCGTACTACAATTCGTTAAGTCGAAAGCTGTATACTTTTATATTGTATAATAAGTACCGTTGGGGAGAGTGAGACATTTGATAAAAGTTAGCGGTTCCCAAATTTTAAAGTGCAGAGTAGCGTGGACAGTTGCGAAGTTATTTCAGAGATTAAACGAGGTTTTTAGGGAACTATATTGAAGGTCTTCAGCGAAATTCCAATTTGGCTTTCGTTGTGCTATCAAAGGGGCAATTAAGTAATCCAGTCGGCGCCGTTTCTTTAACTCGACACCAATCGAAAGTTTTCATTTTCATTTGGAATTTACGAAAAGTTTGTTTAAAGTTCACTGACGGAATTTCGAATCAACGCCCACATTCTTAACTTGCTCTGAATAACTTTCTAAGCCTTCTTGTTTAAAAAATATATTAGTTTTTTTTTTTAGAATTTCCTTAGAATAGTAGACTACATTCAAAACTGAAATCGTAATATTCCTTAAGCGTTCAGTTTTTTTTAATTTTTTTTGTTAAAGATGGGTTTGCTCTTGTCCAGCATCTATCCATGTAGTAAAGATGAGGCCGACGATGGAGCGAGCTCACCCAGAAGATGCCTATTCACTCGATTGGGTTGTATGAGCTGGGAAATACAAACACCGGCAGGGAGTCCAATCCTTAGCGGTGCGCATTATAAAAGAGTCCGAATTAGAGAGACTTCGACAAGATGAGGATGGTAACCAGCCGTACGTCTGCATGTTCGATAGAAGAAAGGGGAAGGCGGTATGATCTCATGCAGGTCCTGAGCACACTCTCCGAATTACATATTATAGAATACACACAGACAGGCAATTTTGTGTCTATGTGCCAGGTTCTGCAGCTTGTAACCGCGAAACCTCTGCGGGGCGTTAGGGCTCCGCAGACGTTCCAACCGTTACTCACCGACTGAAACTCAGGGGTAGACACTACACGAGACCAGTGTTCTCTCGAGGGCGCCAACTACTTGACGGTGGATCTTCAATCACACAACACTATATTTGCTAAAAATTCACATACAATTAACAAATGAATATACACACCAAAAATATATATATAAATAAAAGAAAAAATTTTTGAAACTAGAATAGTTCTGATCTTCCTCGCTGAAGGCGGGGGATGCTCTTAGACACTCACACAAAAGATTAGCACTCAGACCACGCCGAAGTGATGCCACGTGGCCTGGTGGCTCGGCGAGGGGACCTGTCGACACGTGGACCTCGTCTCCGACTGCGACGCAGCTATAGTCCAAGCCAGTGGTGGCTGGGACTGCAGGAAGGCGAGACCGACCCAGGAGCCGCAGGATGGTTCGCACGCACGTGTGCGGATGGCCCGATTCTCTCTCTCTAATTTATCTGGCACTTGCCAGATACATTTACTGTCGACTTCTATACTGTATATCAGCGACCTATCGGCTAAAAAGCCATAAATATATTTTTATACGACCGCGTGGTAAGTGAGAACACTAGACGGTTCGTTATATCTCAGAGAAATCGTAAAGTCCCTCGAGCTCCTCCTCTCCCAAACGCCCGGTGCCAAGAGACCGCGTGGCCGCTGCCACCGTCCCTCCATAGCTCGGCCGGAAGTCCTACCGCTTTCTATGGCCGACATAAAAATTGGCCAATCCCCTTATGTCATCGCTCGTGCATCGGTCTAAACCTTCTCCATCGAGCCGACATCGATAGCTGATGTCGCTCCATATTGGTGTGTCGGGGCCGCAATCGTGCGCCAGTCCGCAACGTCGTAAGGTAGTCATACCGACATGCGGCAGATGGCGGTTATAATCACAATCTATTTATTTTAAATTTATTACTAATTAGATGAATTTTTCTAAACGTTAATAAAAATACGTTACAAGCTTAGTTCTTATTAGCATACCGTCGCCAATGAGCCTCCTAGCTCTGCGATCCATCGAGTCGAGTGTGGCAAGTTAGTATTTTGCTGAGCCATCCCAAAGGTGATAGCAATATTCCGGACTAGCCTTTTGCGTCTTGCCTTCCCAAGGTTTGACTGAACTATCACACACTGGCAGTGAGCCGACATATAGTACCGAGAACCGGCGGTCGCTAGGGCCGAATACCAACAATCGCAGCTTAGGACGTCCACCCACAAGCTGAGCAGGCCTATTTAATAAGTGTCGCGGGTTAACGGTGGTTCCAAGGTGCTTTTGACCGGTTCTGTTGAAAAATTATGGGAAAATTATTATGGGGAAGGTCTATGTCCAGCAGAGGACCATGGGTAATACTAACACGGAATGAAAAGAATCCTGTGTTTAATAGAGAACAAGGTTATCCAGGATGTTATTAAGTTAACGCGTCATTGAGTCACAAACAACAAAATATTTCCACAGATTTATTTTTCAAATGGGGAATGCGAATTAAAATACTTTATTTGACATGTCGTTGTCAAGTTAAAATCTGTTATGGGCACTTTTTTGAGATTTCAACACTTTGGCCTTAGTGAATAGTTCAGTGCCTTATCTATCGTATAAAAAAACTGCTAAGTTCTTGTGAGCACTGTTTGTCGAACTACGACCTTTTAATAAAATATACTATGTGCAGTAGCTAGAATCTGATACGTAAAAATTTACTATACCAAATAAATAGTAAACGAGCCGGGTACATTAAAGAAAAAAAATATCAATACAATTTGTATACCTTGTACTTATGTTAGGACGCCAAAAAAACAGTTTTTAGAATTGTCTGTTTGTCTGTGCGTTTGTGTACGCTAATCTCAGAAAATGATGTATTGTAAGAAGCTTCCCGTAGGATTTAGTGTTTGTTTCATTCCAATCGGTTTACAAACAAAAAAAGTTACGACTTATTCAAAAAACCACCCGAATACGAAGTTGCGGGCTCAGCTAGTCAATAATAAAATACTTTTTTTTTTAAAATAAACCTTCATGTAAATTTTTTAAGGAAAACTTATTTTCTTAATATGTCAAGTTTTTTTTTAATGTTAAGATCGGCAGACAGGCTGACGGTCCACTTGATGGTAGGTGGCTACCGTCGCCTATAACACAAGCAACGCCAAAGCTGCTACAAGTGCACTGCCGACTGCAGTAGGATTAGGAGTGGATAGAGGGGAAATGGGCTCTGGCATGCCTTACTCACTCACTGAAACACAACAGCACACGTGCTGTTATTTCATGGTGATCTTCTGCAAGGCGGTTTTTACTGCCGCCAGACGGGCTGCCCAAATGACTGTGAAAACGCAATCACACTCTACTTTCCAAATCCAGACCAGAGCCAAATTTGAAAGTTCATTTTTCAAAGTTGACCCTGCCGGGAATCGAACCCGGGAACCCTAGAACAGAGCGTTAAGTCAAGCACCCTAACCACTCGTCCAACGGGCTCGTCAAGTACTTTTAGCACATAGCAGATTTTTATTTATTAATTATCATAATATTAGAAAATTAATAAAGGCCTTGTTTTACAATACAATTATACTGAAATTATATTTTTCAATTTATCACTAAAATAGGGGATCGGACAGTAATCAGATTAAAATCTAAAATGTACTTAGAAAGAAAATATATAATTTTTTACGATTATTTATCGAATAATAATTTAATATAATTAATTCATTTAAATATTTTTAAATGAAGAAATAAAATTATATTATTTACAATATTTTTAATCTATACTGAAACACCAATCACAGTGCGTGACGTCATTTGTGGGCAATCATTGTCTTATGCCAATGCAGCTGTTTTGTTATGATATGACCACAAATGACGTTACGCGCTCTCAGATGAACTATCGTGGCGTTTTGGCGACATTTTCAAACAAACACTATTAAAACATGATTTTGAGTACCTAAAAGGCTATAAATAAATAAAATAGTATTTTTTATGGGAATAAATATCCATGAAGATTAATTTAAAACACTTTCTGAAAATTTGTCCGATCCCCTATTTTTTGTGTTTTTAATATTTCTGTATTATTATATATATAAGAAAATATAAGATGTTAATTTTGATTTGATGTTTATGATATAGTTTATTATATATACATATTCTTATAAAACATTTTACACTGTTACAATTCGATGTTAATGAAGTTCACACAGAGTACAAAGGAATATAATAAATGAAGTTAGTTTTGCCAAAACCTCCAGAACTAATATATATATATATATATGAATCCCTAGTCCATACAAGTAGCTTCAACGTGTCATCAATCACATTTTTTATCTCACTTCCTAAATGGGGTAAATTGACCAACCGGAAAGACTGATGTTTTTTCCCAGATGTCGCGGAATTGGAAGTAGAGTTCATCGGTATTTCTTGTGAAAAAAAAGACACAGTTTTGATACAAATAATTTGGTTAGAAAGTTTTAATCAAATCTATAATAAGCAATCGAGCAATCGAGGATGACACGCAAAATCGTGAAGCGTTCCACATTTTTTTTGACGAGCCCATTGGATGAGTGGTTAGGGTGATTGCTTTAACATTCTGCTCTAGGGTTCCCGGGTTCGATTCCCGGCAAGGTCAATTTTGAAAAATGAACTTTTCAAATTTGGCTCTGTTCTGGATTTGGAAAGTAGTGGCAGGGCACACTTCGTTTTCGCAGTCATTTGGGCGGCCCGTCTGGCGGCAGTTAACCACCCCCTTACAGAAGACCACCGTGAAATAATACACGTGTGCTATTGTATTTCGGTGAGTGAGTAACGGATGCCCGAACCCATTTCCCTATCTCCTAATCGGCAGCTCACTTGCAGCAGCTTTGGCGTTGCTTGTGTTATAGGCGATGGTAGCCATCTACCATCAAGTGGACCGTCGGCCTGTCTGCCGATCTTATTAATAAAAAAATAAAAAAATCGAGAAGTATGAATCTCGACCAAAAAAGAACCTTCATCGTATAGATAAAAAATAGTTATAATTTGCTCAAACCGTGATTGTTGACGGCAATCTCGATGGGCAAGCTGATAGTCCACTTTATAATAAGTGGTTAGTGTGGTCTATACGTACTGTCTTCAGAAACCGTGCAGTGACAAATTTTCTTCAACAGAATTGTTCTTTTCGTCATTGATCTTCTTCAGGAATATCATTTGAAACCTTCTTGCTAGTTAGGAATTATAGGAATACTGTCATTAGTATGTTGTTATTATTTTCTGATAATTCCATTGTTTGCCACAACCTTATTTTTACACTTTTTTTTATTTGAAAATTGTGGCAATGTAAATTCGTAATTTGCTGTATGTTAGGATTTCTTATCTGTTAATTGATAATTTGAGAGCTGTGGATTTTGAATAAATAAATTAAATGTGTAATGATATCATTTTCGCGAGCGCATAAACCAATCACCTATAATTACGAGGTAGATAAAGTACCAATGGTAAGGGTTACAGAGGTCAAGGATTTAGGTGTTCGTCTTAATACGGAGCTAACGTTTCGTGATCATATCGTAAAGTGTTGTAAGACGGCGTATAGAAATTTAGGTTGTCTACTTCGGACAGTACGAGCCTTTACAAATATTAAAGCAATCGTCGCCTTGTACAATGCTTTAGTAAGGAGTCAATTAGAATGTAACGCAGTCATTTGGGCTCCACATGAAACTAAATATAGTCTCATGTTGGAGAGGGTTCAGAATAAATTTGTACGTTATTTATATATGCAAAAGTACGGGGTATATCCATTTTATCCATTGATGTATCCAACGTTATTTATCTTGGGTATGGTGGGATACAACGAGCTAAGGGTCAGGAGGGATCTCGCACTTGCCTCGTATGTATTTAAGATAATGAGAGGGAAGATACACAATGCTAGTATACTGGAACTGGTTGGGTTGTGTGTTCCGGACGGGTACGTGGGGCGCAGGCGGCGGCCGCAGCTACTGGCTGTGCCGCGCGCGCGCACTAACCTACTAGCCAAGGCGCCACTGACGCGAGCGCTCCGCACTCTCAATCTTATCGCCAATGAAACTGATATATTCGTCTGTACTCTGAGTGAATTCTCAAGGATAGCTCTGTTTATTTTACGTTATAAAAGTGTAGTTAAGTAAGGATATAATGCAGATATTATTGTTTATACAAATAAGCTACGCTATTGTATTGGGTACAAAACCTGTAAAAATAGTCGTAAGTTTTTGGAAATAAATAAAATAAATAAATAAAATAAATAAATAAAATAAAAAAAGTGTTTGTGTCAGCTCCGACGCATGACTGGAGTTTACTCCCTTTGACTATGCAATAGGAAAAGGGGGTAAATAAACGCGCCGTCTGTTATACCTACTACGATAGAATTAGGTGAAGTGGCGACATCTATCGGATTTGGGTAGAACTACTTGGTGAACTCCAAAAATATAATACTATTGATGGCGCCATCTATTATGCTACAATAGAATTAGATGAAGCGTCGACATCTATCGAATTAGGGTAGAACTGCTTAGAAGAACATAACGCTTTTTAGCTAACGCATGTATTAATTTTTCTCCTCGTAAAATTTCCATACCGGGGGCCTAATATGAAAATCGATCCTTTTGAGGAGTCTACTCCAATAAATTAAATTAACACATGTAACACCATAAGGGTTACCGAAACGCTACTAATCTTCCCATCAGGATATTGGAATAGGGAATGAAACCAAAATTCGATGTATACTTCCTGAAAATTGATAACATTTATGTGTAAATATTGCCACTGGCAGGGAAATTAGCAAATAATGACATTTTAAACGACTTAATTGCGGGTCAATGTGAACTTAGTTTCCAAACTTGATTCAAGTTATCCAAACTTAAGTGATTTGTGGACAGAATAATTAACGCTAGACTGATTTATCAATTGTTCCTAACCCTTGTTGTAGACCACAACTTAAATGCATACTTCTTTAGATACATTGAAATAACTACTGTTCAATAAATTTAATTTTATTTATTCATGATGGCAAAACGAAGAAAAAGCATAAACATAGGTGAAAACAAATATGAATAAAAATAAGACAAAATATTAATAATTAATTAGCTGAGCCCGCAACTTCGTACACGTGATATCCGATATAGTGCGTAACTTTTTTCTTTATAAACAGATTGGAATGAAACATATACTATATGTTTCGGGAAACTTGCTACAATACATCAGTGAAAACCGCATTCATTTGGGCAGCCCGTCTGGCGGCAGTAACCACCCCCTTACAGAAGACCACCTTGATATAACAGCACGTGAGCTGTTATGTTTCGGTGGGTGAGTAAGGGATGCCAGAGCCCATTTTCCTGTACCCTCCTAACCCCTTATCCTTAATCCTACTGTAGTCGGCAGCGCACTAGCAGCAGCTTTGGCATTGCTTGTGTTATAGGCAGTAGCCACCTACCATCAAATTGACCGTCAGCCTGTCTGCCGATCGGTTAGGCCGTTTCTGAGATTAGCATGCACAAACGCAAAGACGAACAAATAAAAATTCTAAAAACTATTTTTTTGCACTCATTTCAAAAATTCTTTCTCTTTTTAAAGGAGCATTATTATGTATACTAATTAAAGCCGGGACATATTTATTGGTGTAATACTGTATTAGTGTCGGTGAGAAATTAGTAATGAAAAAAAATCAACTAGATCCTCTGTTGAAAAAAGGAGATTGCTTTCAGGACGATTTCATTAATTGAATTTAGCTTGAGGCACAGCCAGGATAATCTCATGAAAATGATTTACTTGTGTAAACACATTGCGCCATCTAAATGCATAGACCGTAAAATATTTTTTGAAAAATTGTTTTATATTTTTCTTTTTCTTTTATTGTCAAGTAAGTGTGTCCTGTTTTTGTACGTAGCAAACTTTAAAAAAAAAGGAAAAAAGAATAATCTGAAAACATTATTTCAGTGTCCATTATAAAAATATGTTTTAAGATTTCCCTAACTTTTTACAACAAATTTAAACTTAACAGCTAAAAATGTTTAATGTAAAAAAGCCAAAATGTATATATCTTGTAGAGAAATGTGTGATACATACATTAATGTTAAAGTTGTTAGTAAATTGACGTGTATATGAGTGGGTGAATACGATTGATAAAGACGACACCATCACACACAGACATATTTATATTATATACTCAGTTATTTTCAGTTTAAATATGTATCACGGCATCATATATTTTTAGATGCTACTTATTACTAAGAACCAAAGGCTTATTATTAAAAATATATATCCTATATTTTATAGGTAAAAACAATGAAATAATTGGTGCGTTGTAAGCTGATGTACATCTGGCTGGCCTCTAGCACGAAATCAGTGTTGTGGATTGACTACAATCCACATTTCCTTACTGAGCCGTCACATGTCGTTCTGCTTTAATAATTCTTGTTTGAGATGTTACATTAATATTTTCTGCAACTCGTTGCTATGATCAAATCGATAGGAGTTAGTTATTTTAGAAGCGAGTGGGGAGCGTAGAGGGAACTATGCGGTATGGTATGGGACGCCTTAAGGGGCCGTGGCATGTATTTTTTTTCTTTAGGTTTGAGACGGTAGACAGGTAGACAGGTTGGTTCGTAAGCATTACCGCGTGATGTAGTTTGCTGTTTACTCTAATTGCTTCAATTTAATTTACGGCGACCGCCGACGATTTAGTAATTAGGGTTGCGTCTGAAACATCTGTTCATCGTGTTTCAGGGGTCTCCTAGATGTCCTGGATGTCCTGAGGTATCCTGGGTGACCTGACGTGTCCTGATGCGTCCTGATATGTCCTGTCTGGTCGTGTCGTGTCCAGTTCCGTTCTGTTCTGTTTTGGTGGTTCGGTCCCACGCGCAACCAGAAGTTTTGTGTTAGAAACTAACAATGCAAAACCGACATGTGACATACCGTGAGATAGAGGCAACTTTGAGAATTAGTATGACTAGCATCAAAAGATATTTCATGAACATTTGTCCATAAAAAAGATTTGCTCTCGTTGATTTCCGCATAATTTGACAAACGCTTAAAAGTAAGCTCGCGACGATTGATGTAAGGAACGTTGCAAAAATACAATCGAGGTACTTTAAAAGTTATGTGTAACATGGTGACGAATCATGGATCTATACATATCTATAGAGAATATCTATAGGATACATCATATACATATCTACAGGATCTGTAGAGGAATCCGAAAAAAAAATCGAAAAAGCAGCGAATCATTCTTCATTATGCGAGCCCTTACACATCGGATCATACGAACGAATTTCGTCGATTTGAATAGGTCATCGTCCATACAGCCCTGACTTGGCACCTCATGATTTCTTTTTGTTCCCAAACATCAAAAATAAAATGCTTGGATAACGTTCAATAGCCACGTTGTACCACAATCGGAGTGGAAAAAGTGCTTCGAAATTTGGTTTCAACGCATACAATAGTCCTT
The DNA here is from genome assembly GCA_910589475.2 of Bembecia ichneumoniformis. NCBI lineage: Eukaryota > Metazoa > Arthropoda > Insecta > Lepidoptera > Sesiidae > Bembecia > Bembecia ichneumoniformis. Next base: position 14,364,583 of record OU342541.1, read on the forward strand.
TGAAAAGCAATAAGACCTATTTAAGTCATCAATATTGGTTTTTAGGGTTCCGTACATCGAATAAAAAAACGGAACCCTTATAGGATCACTCGTGTGTCCGTCTGTCCGTCGCTCACAGTCAATTATCTCCGAATCTACTAGATTAAGTTCAAATTTGGCACACAATTCAATTTCTGTGACCCAAACACAGAGGTATGACGGGAATAGATGAAATCTGTATATGGAAGGTCATTTTTGGGGGGAAGGTGGAAAATTAGAAAAAAATATTTTGAAAACTATCATCAAATGTTTGCGTGACATATCAGCGTGACATATCAAATGGAAGGTCTTGTTGTGAAGATCTTGAATATATATATATTTTTTTTGTAATTTTAGTTTTCAAGTTATTCAAGAAAATAGACGAAAATTTACCATACCCCCCCCCCTCCCCCCTTATCTCCGAAACTACTGAACCTAAAATTTTGAAAAAAAAAAAATACAGAAATTAGTTATAGGAAAACCTATAAGAAGTCCATGATATTAAAATAACATGGTAAATCACTCAATATTGTGCGGATAGGTAACATCGTACGGAACCCTCTTCACGCGAGTTCAACTCGCACTTGTCCCGTTTTTTTTTTTTCATTACTAGGCTCAATACATAAGTAGCAACTCTTGTATATAACCTGGATAATATGTCAACCTTTGCTATCAAACACCACTTGAATTCTAACAGATGAATTAGCCTTAAAGTATTTAAAAGGGTTAAAAAGGCTGTTTTAGGGGATGTACTTAAAATTTTAAAAGGTCTCGGATGATACTCGGCTTATCTTCACGAGTGCCTGCTCCTAAACAGCTCGTTTGAGAACTCCCATTTTATATCCGCCCCCCTCGACCCACCACCTCTTAATTGTAAAGTAAGTGCGGTCTTATAAATATTTATCACGGCTATGTAAGAGGAAGAAGCGAACTTTAGGAATTTACAAATTGCTTTTGAAATCTGAACGCTTTGTGTTATTTTCATACGTCGTTGTTTGTCCAAGGTTTTGATCAAACGTTTTTACTAGTAGATATACTATTATTATTTATAGATATCCCCGAATTGTCTTCCACTTATATTTTAGCGACATCGGCAATGCACTAACACTCCCCCTGGCGTTGCTTATGTTTATATACGGTGTGATAAGGACCATCGGCTTATCTGCCAGGATGGATTAAAAAAATGATAACACCCACTTCGCCACTACGGCAAATCTTACCTACGAGTATATATTCACTTTTTTGAAATGTTCCAAAATTTTTGATGTTGATAAAATTTTTCCTGTGTGTTTGAGTGGGTCCCTGAATGGTTAAGTTAGATTAACAATTGGATTTTTTTTGGTTCGTCCAAAACAAAATCTGCTAGATCCGCTATAAAGGAAATAAAAAGTGAAAACGATAATTGATTGTTAATTGATAAATTAAGTAATTAAAAATTTTAATTGTCTCCGACCCGCGGGCTGAGAGTTGCTCATAAATATTATAAGATTAAAGTACGAGTAATACCTTTAGCGACATAATGTTCCGGTGACGATTTTTTTTGTGTTAAGTTCAGCAGACAGGCTGACGGTCCACTTGATGGTTGGTGGCTACCGTCGCCTATAGCACAAGCGACGCCACAGCTACCGCAAGTGCGCTGCCGACTACAGTAGGGTTAAGGATAAAGCATTGGATAGGAAAATGGGCTCTGGCATCCCTTACTCACTCACCGAAACACAATAGCACACGTGCTGTTATTTCACGGTGGTCTTCTGTAAGGGGGTGATTACTGCCACCAGACGGGCGCAGCGGCCCAAATGACTGCGAAACGCAGTGTGCCCTGCCACTACTTTCCACCGGAGGAGAGCCAAATTTGAAAGTTCATTTTTCAAAGATGACCTTGCCGAAAATCGAACCCGGGAACCCTAGAACAGAGCGTTAAGACAAAGACAATAACGCTTCCGTAGCGCTACTCATGATAACATGTGATTTTTAGCATGTGATCAGATAATTTTAGCCAGATTGTTTACTCGATCAGATGTGTACGAGTTCGAACCTGCGGCCTATAACACAAGCAACGCCAAAGCTGATGCGTGCGCTGCCCACAACAGTAGGATTAAGGATAAAGGATTAGGAGGAGGATAGGGAAATGGGCTCTGGCATCCCTTACTCACTCCCCGAAACACAACAGCACATAAATGCTATTATTTCACGGTGGTCTTCTGTAAGAGGGTGGTTACTGCCGCCAGACAGGCTGCCCAAATGACTGCGAAACGCAGTGTGCCTGCCACTACTAAAACCACATAAAGTTTTAATAAACGTCACAGAGTAACAAAATATATACTTTTTCCACTTTCAGAAATTTTCGCATTTATGATACAACTAGCTGAGACCGCAACTTCGTAGGCGTAATATTGGGTATAGCGCGTAACTTTTTTGTTTGTGAACCGATTGGAATCAAACAAACTAAATGTTACGGAAAGCTTGCTACAATACATCAGTGAAAACCGCATTCAAATCGGTTAAGCCGTTTCTGAGATTAGCGTGCACAAATGCAGAGACAAGCAGACAAAAATTCTTAATTTTTTTTTATCTCGGAAACATAAGTACAACGTGTACAATTTTTTTTAGGTGTACAATGTTTCATGTTCAAATAGGACTCGTTTACGATTTTATTATTATGTATACCTATATTATATGTACAGATATGTAGGATAATTAATTGACATATTTGATCGATTTTCTTAATAATATCTCGAATAAAAAGAAGACCAAAGAATTTCAAAGTTCATAGTTGATTCATATCCCCAGGTAGCCCAAATGGGTTTATTCGACTGTTTGCCAAATGGAAAAATCGATGTCATCCTACCTTCCCTCAGGTCGTTACTGGAAGTGTGATTGAATGCTGTAATCCTATATTGCTAGTACACACGGAAAACATGACAGTGTATAAAATACAACGAGAAACAATGCATTGAATAAAGTTTTCAGTGATATATACTCACCAAAAATAAAAATAATAACGCCTGATAAAATATAAGAGCAATATAAGGTCTGACATCAAATATTATGTAGCATGCTTCGTCTTAGTGTGATTTAATCTAACAGTATTTCTTGAAATAACGAAAGAAAACACGGTTGAGACTAGATAAGTCTTGAAAATAAAGATAAACTTAATAATAACATAGTAATCAAAATAACATAAGAAATCGTAAAATTTTAGCTTAGCTGCTTTTTCTCTTTTAAGTTAGATTCACTATTCCAAATGGGTTAAGATATAAACAGCAGTGAAATGTAAAAATAATTTTGTTAAAAAAATATGTAAGCTGGATGTAGACCGAAAGCTAAGCTAACTTAGTTTAGTTTAACTCGCATAACTGATGCAATTTTTTATACATGTGCACACAAGTGTACGTAGTTTGCAGTCAGCTATGCGAGCTAAACCAAATCAGCTTAGTTTTCGGTCTGTAATTCTGTATCCAGCCTTTATCAATATTTTTAATCGAAGCAAGAAATCGAAAAACAATTTCAGTATAAGCTTTACCAGTATTCGAACACGCCTCAGTTGTTTTGGTAGCCAAGCGTTCAAACAATGACCAATCACTACTCAAACAACATATTACGGCTAACAATGGAACGTTCTGAAAAAAAGCGTTCGCGCCGGCCGAAAGTCTCGAACGTCCCACCCTATATATGGTAGTCACAGCCTTCTCGACTAGTGTCAAAGGAAATTGGTCTTTAAGTTTACAGCATAGAATTTACATTCACAGAATAGAGTTTACAGAAATAGTATTCACGAACTTTCAATGGTTTGTTTACAATGTGCTAAGTATAAATAAGAGGCGGGTCAAGTGGAGTGAGAGGTGCACAACCAGCGATACGAAAGCGACTCTTCGAAGCTTTGCGAAGTTATCTGCGTCAGTTAACCGGCGACACATTAAGGGAATCATTGACGAGTTTTGTTAAGTTTAACGGTTTCAGTTGTCAATGTTGTAAGCATTTGTTATAATTTGATTTGTTATAATTGTTGTGTCAAGTTTAACAAGTTTAGTGATTTTGAAAGTCATCTTGGTTTGAATAAATAATGCATCATCTGTATAGACACAAAATTCCTTTGTCATTCGAAACTAATTTCTTAATAGAATCAATCGTTTTGCATAATTCAAACAAAATGGAAGCATCCATGATCTCATGAATAGCAGCGTTGATGTTATAACGATACTTGGGAGCGGAACAGGCACAATTTGTGGTGATATAACGGACCTCTTGCCTCGAGGCGCATCACTGATGACATTAGTGATGGGAGGTGCATAGAATTAGTATTTATCGATGCTTCACTCGATTTCTCTAACGATAGCTGGTTTGACCTGTTTTCTGTATTTAGAAGTATAATAATGTACATCAAATGTTATTTGAATATGTTTTGGTAATACAGCTCTTAGAACTAATTACGTATGTATAGGGAGACGTGTTTTGCGTTTTGTTAATATATTGATTTAATTTCTATTTATCTTTAATTTTCCTATTTGTTGACGATTGACATCTTGATGGACGATTGACATTTCCCCAATCTTAATGAGTTCTATACTGAGCTACAACCGTCTGATACCTAAGTGAATTTACATCTATCAGGCTAAGCTCGAGCATTCAGAACACAATTAGCAGCCTTGAATCTTTACATAAAGCAAACAGTTTGTGGTCAAGTATCATTAAACCATCTGACATATGATTAAGTATGATTAATAGTAAAATTAAATTAAAATACAAATTATAGTAATAAAGAGAATAAATAAATAAAAACCTGCTTTTATTAATAAAACCACTTGAGTCGTTCTAACAACTTTTCAAATTTGGTTCTGGTCTGGATTTGGGAAGTAGTGGCAGGGAACACTGCGTTTACGCAGTCATTTGGGCCGTCAGTCTGGCGGCAGTAACCACCCCTTTACAGAAGACCACCGTGAAATAACAGCACATGTGCTGTTGTGTTTCGGTGAGTGAGTAAGGGATGCCAGAGCCCATTTCCCTATCCACTCCTAATCCCTTATACTTAATCCTACTGCAGTCGGCAGCGCACTTGCAGCAGCTTTGGCGTTGCTTGTGTTATAGGCGACGGTAGCCACCTACCATCAAGTGGACCGTCAGCCTATCTGCCGACCTTAACATAAAAGAAAACGTACACCACTTACTTTATCAATAACTCTTTCTAATATTCAGGATCCGTACTTTCGTGATTAGGCTTTCTTCTGGCCTGTTTATATATAGGCATATATAGAGGAAGCCCCTGGCTTTCCTCTATATATGCCTTACTGTATTCCAATGTCCAGTTTTCCTCCTCCAACCTTTCGGGATCTTTTCACCTCTTTACCTGTCTACCATTTTTCTTTTTCTATTTCTTGCGTACCACTCCGATTTCTTCTTTTTTCATTTTTTTCTGTTTTGTTCCTCATCATTTATCAAACTCCATTTCTACTTTAGTTTCTTTATTATTCTTGTAAGATTTTTCGCTCTTGTAATGCTCCTAATCCTATTGTTTCACATTTTCATATCGAGCATACATCTTTTTAATTGATTTCTTCTAGCGTAATAAATCCTGAAGTCGATGGCCTTATTTGACAATCATAGCTACGATATAAACATTTGGTATATTAATTACTTAATGTGCATGTTACAAATTACTTAAATACATACATTTACATAAACAAAAAAAAAATTGCAAGTTTCTTATCTCTAACTATAACTTAGGGGTTTCAATTACATTACAGTATTAGGTACCAAAATCAGAGACACAAAAATGGTACATAGGTAAGTATTTTATTTTATTTGTAGCATGCATGGCTGGTGACAAGAGATAACTTTAAATCGAAACTCAATATCTAATCGAAAATTGCAACGCACTTTAAGTAAAGAGATTGAGCCCATGATCTAATTACCGTGACATACGTTGTTCGATAAATCTGCTTCTCGAAGTCTATTAGTTATCTCACTTTAGAATCGATCGTTTCTAAAACGAGACGCATTAACGTTGCACGCCATATCGAATTATCGATAATTCTTGAGCTAACTACGATGTATTAAAGTGAAGTTGAGCTGCAGGCTTTATTATAGCACTAGGGCCTTGATTCTGTATGGCAATTATGATTTCACGCTTTTGTCTTACCTTATCAAAAAGACACGTAATGTTTTGATCTCCCCATGGTCGGTGGGGATCTGGTTTGCAGATTTTCCCACGCAAAAAAGGTATATTGAATACTCAATGTAAGATTTTCTGCGTAAGCCTCGTGATCATTAAAAAATTGGACTTAGACTTAATAGTTAGCTGTATCAAGGATCTAACAGCGCTAACTTTTTGTTAATAGGCATAGGTACCCACCTACCATCAAATGGATGTAAAAAAGACTTGTTTTGATTTTTTATCTGGGTTGCCAAAGTTTTTCCTGCAAGACAAGCAGAAATTTGATGATTGTTTAGTTATCCTGACTTATTTAAGCTATAAAGTACTTAAATATCATAATACGTAATCTGTTCTAAAAAGGTTCTAAAATGATTAAAAAGTGAACCTAAAAAGCTTAATGGGCGTACATAATATTTAAAACTTTTGTTTTTGACGATATGAGTGGCAGAAAGGTCGTTATTGTCTACTTGATAGTAGATTAGTAGATGACAACCGTCGCTTTTAATTAGAAGTAACCACGCGAATGTATGCTGATGAGTAGTGTACTGACTGAGTATAGCCTACTTGGATAGGATAAAAAATTAAAGACGACGCTGGGATAGAGGAATGAGCTTACTCACACACAGAAATACTTACATTCAGGCATATACGACGGTTTTTGTAAAGGCACTCTTTGCTGACAGACAGAATCCAGTACACACTTATTATCACCTCACGAATTTATATTGTAATTTTCATGTATCACTATAATCCTAATCAAAAAATGGATATGCACCTTAATAGACCTAATCTAGATATTTTAATTAATCACTTTACATTTTTGGCGGTTAGATTTTCATTACACAAACAGTTGTTTTCTGTAAGATATCACCGTGATATAAAAGCCCATTCCATCTCTTCCAGCGACTCTTTTGGCGCGGATGTTATGCAATCACGACTAAAGCACTTTCCCTAAAATAAATATAGTTAAAAATTGAACTTTCTTGGTGTATTCTCAGAAACGCAAACATCGGATCCGTGTGAGCAGTGTTTGGAGTAAGCTCGATATAAATACTCAAACATTTCTCTTCACTAACAGCGCGCTCGATTATATGTACAAGCGACTCAAAGAAGTAAACCGGAACGTCAAAAATCGGACACTTCTAAATAAATATTATCTTGTTTTTTAATACTAATCCTGCTTTTACTTTGCTTTTTACACAATGCTTTTTTCCTAATAAAATTTAAAGAAGCAACCTAAAATTGGGTTGCTTAACTTCTTAAGCTTTCTGCCCAATCCTTACCTAAAATTGGGCAGAAAGCTTAAGAAAGAAAGAAAGAAAGAAACATTTATTGGCATTTAAAACATATGAGCAAAACAAAAAAAAAAAAACATAATAAGTAAACACCAAAAGGACACAACTCAGCTTAGACTGCAACATTGTTACAGCCCTGATTTTCAGTTGTGCCCTTGCCGATGTCTCTGGGACCACGCCACCAGTGCGGTGCAAGTATTTATTACAAAATATATTTATATATTATTAATAGTAGCACTGTGCGACAAATGGGTGCAGCGATCACGTGCGCAATAATTAATAACCTAGGCATACGGAAGTATTCCCCCTTAAAAAAGTACCTAAGGCATTCACCAGTGCAATCTATGCCGCCCTTAGTGTTCACAATTGTTTTTGCTCCTTCAAAAGATTCAACTTAACCCTTAAGACGTTAAAAGATTCTAGAAGTAAAAGTGTCTTAAGTACAGAGCACTGGTGCTTAGAAAGTGGCATGGATTGCCTTGTTTCGCACATGTTATTTCGTTGAGGGTGACAAACTAATACTGATTTATTATGACGTTAATCAATTGCGATATCATAGTTTGCGATATCTTCTACAAAACTTAAGAGTTGCCTCTCCTCCAGCTATGAGCTGCTGCATCTATGGGGATGAAGCCTGAATTTTATTTAATATTATTCTACTTAAATTCATTTTCTTTCTTAACATAATATTTTTTTACAATATAAATATTAATAAACCCAATAAATATTACAAAAAAATAACACATTTAATTTAATTAAATGTGATTAATTAAACGCATTTAATTTAATTAACACAATTAATTAATTTAATTTGATTAATTAAATTAAATTAATTAGGGCTGCAGAGTGAGGAACCTCCTGACATTTCGTGCTGTGTCGAAAAGTATCGCCTTCAGGTCGAGGCTCTTCGCTATAAGACCGTTCACAGAAACGACTATCGGGACAATGATTGTCGAATCCACATCCCACATAGCGGTCACCTCGGTAAGCTTTTCTTTTTCGGTTTTCACGAGGTTTTCGTAATGCGGGACAGCGATATCAACAAGCATAGTCCGTCGCTGGGATCGGTCAATAGCCATGATGTCAGGCTTATTGGCACGAACAGGCTGTTCGTGATTATTGAGTGATCCCAGTAGAACGCAGCCAGGCCATTTTTGAGAATGGACGTACTTGTAATACGGCACCTCAGAATCGATAAGACCATATCAAAAGGCGAGTTGGTGATGAATGATCCTGGCTACCTGGTTATTATTATTATTTTTAATAAATGTCTGCACACAGACTAATGATACTCTTGCTAAACGGTAGCTAAACCTTCTCCTATAATTAAATATGTCAAGAGGAATGCAAGTGTATTTCCGACGTTGATAATATAAAACAAAAAAGCCCTCATATATGTTTTCTTTTTATGTTAAGGTCCGCAGATAGGCTGACGGTCCACTTGACACCGTCTGATACCTAAGTATCTGATCCTACTGTAGGATTAATTATGTGGGATTGGGAAGGGATAGATAAATGGGCTCTGGCATCCCTTACCACTCGTCGAAACACAACAGCACACGTGCTGTTATTTCACGCCGGGTAGTTACTGCCGCCAGACGGACTGCCCAAATGACTGCGAAACGCTATGTACTCTGCCACTACTTTTCAAATCCAGTCAACTTTGAGAAGATCATTTTCAAAGTTGACTATGCCGGGAATCGAACCCGGCAACTCTAGAACAGAGTGTTAAGACCGGCACCCTAACCACTCATCCAACGCCACACTTTATTATTTATTAGCGCCACACAGACGACCACACTTTATGACTGCAAAATGCAGTGTGACATATCCTTGCACGTATCCTTGCAGTGAAAAGTGACTTTGATTTGCCGTTCGAATTTCCATTTAGACTGGAAATTGAAACCCATCTGAATAACGCCCTATGAGAAGCTAGCTAGCTATCTTGAACATAGCTTTATTCATAGAAATGAGAAAACCACTCGTACTTACTTGATAAGTAATTTCAATGCTAAAATTTAACGCTCTTCCGACTATATGTTTATCGTCCAGTGCATAATTATGTTCTGTTATTTCGTAGTGATCTTCTGCCATCTGAACACTGTCCAGGTTTATGATGTTGGTAATAAGCAATGAGTTATTCTAATATATACTACTCAAAACAAAATAAGGGCCACTAAGATTTTTTGCTGTACCATGAAAACAATAAAGACATTAAATTGTTTAACTTATGTAACTACAAAATAATGTTATTGGTTATAAATATAGGCTAACAATTGTTTAAAATAATGATCATGAACTGTTTTTTTAAAGTTCATAATGAAATTGGCCATTTTGAATGAAAAACATGAACAAAAGAAATCACCGGAAAAAGACAAAATACTGTTCTTGTCACTTTTGTTTCTTCTTTTTAGTAAAGAGTATGTCCTTCTCTCTTAGCAATACACTCCTGAAGCCTCGTATGCATACTCAGGATCAAATTCCTCACGTTTTCATCTGGAATCTCCTCCCAGGCACGTTTTAAAGCGTCAATCAGCTGCTGTTGGTTGTAGACCCCTTGCTCATTCTCTCTAACCCTTCGTTTCAATTGGTCCCACAATTGCTTGATTGGATTTAAATCCGGACTCTTAGCTGGCCATGGTAATACCTCAATATGAGACCCTTCTAGGACAGTTTGAGTCGATCGAGCTGTGTGTGTACAGGCATTATCTTGCATCAGGATGAATCCAGGCCCCAATCGCTGTGCAAATGGGATCACTTGAGGCCTTATGACGTCTTCGATGTAACGTTCTGCAGTTACGGTACCCGCATTTAAAATGGTGAGCTCGGTTTTACCGTGTAAACTAATCCCACCCCAAACCATTACGTTGGGACCACCGAAACGGTCAACTTCGTGGATGCAGGACTCCGAAAAACGCTCGCAGCGTCGTCTCCACACCCTAACACGCCGATCATCATTAAAAAATTTTACTTTGCACTCGTCTGTAAAAAGCACCTTGCCCCACTGATTAATCCCCCAGTTCAAATACTGACGGCAGAATCTTAAACGGTTTGCACGTTGAACCCTAGTCAGAGGAATTCGAACAACTCGACGTCTTGACATTCGCTGGTCTTCGTGCAATCGATTGGGTATAGTTTGATCACTGACACGGGTACCCGTTGTCAGCCGTAGGTGGTGTTGTAACTTACGGGCCGTTACTGTACGATCACGACGAGCACTTAGTTGGACGTACCGACCCTCGTGCGCCGTTGTTACACGAACTCTACCTGAACCGGGTCTCCTGGCAACACTGCCGGTCTCTTGGAAGCGATACCATACATTTTGGAAAGCTCTTCGAGAAAAACCCAACTGCAAACCCACGTAACGCTGAGAACGTCCTTCTTGAATCATAGTTATGGCTCTGGTTGCTGTAATTGTATCCATGTGCCTTCGTACTGGTGGCATGATTAACGCGAGATGATAAATGAATCAATTAAAATTGAAAAAGTAAAACTTTTTTCCTAAAATAACCGAAACAAGTTAAGAAGACAATTGAAGAAAAAGATAAGAATAACTTCCGATTATTTTTTTTTTCTTAAAACGATGGCTAATATTTTTCAAATTAGGAAGCATAAAGAGATCAAACACCAAAGAGTTCGTAATATCAATATAATGCTACTTATCAGTTACTTTCAGTTTACTAAAGTGCACTTAAATGTAAATAAACTAGTGGCCCTTATTTTGTTTTGAGTAGTATATTATAAAAAGTGTAGCAAAATATTTGTTTTTGGAATCATTTCAAGTAGAATAACTCAGCTCTCAAATTCTCTTCAAATGAACGAACAACACATCACTTATCCCAATAAATCGCTTTTATACCCGGAAGAGGGGAAATAACAATCGATTACTCTTAAAGCATTCAATTTTTTTTAATGGGAGAGATAAAAAAGGTATTACATTAAAAGAGGTCGATTGAGGTCGTTCGCGCAATATTACTCTTTGAAAGTGCTGAAAAATTATTATAAGGTCGTAAAAACGTTCGATACTATCTTTTCATCGTCATCTTCATCTTCATCTTCATATTCATCTTCATCTTCTTCTGCTACATTTGTGGCAACCTGTCTAATGACATTACATAATATATCATGTTGCAGACATAGGCTATACGATAAACTTTTGGAGATTTGCCCTAACCCAGAGGTATTTTAGCCTGGCTGCCACCTTTTTCAATTAAAAACAAACATTAAAATTAGCCTGAAAAAGGTCACTTATTGTATCTGTCCTACTTCTAACTTAAATTCCAATGCGACTCCACCAAAGCATATATATGTTAAGGTCGGTAGACACGCACAAACAAAAATATTTACACACAACATTATGTATGTATATGTCGGCGCTTTTGATTTACGGGAGTGAACAGCACTGACAACTGTCATTTTGTCAACTGAAAGCGGGATCGGAATGTCATTATCGTTGACTCTGACACAACACCGAGCGCTAGCGCAGAGGCACGTCGGCCGGGGAGTACCTCACAGGAAGGCAATCGGTTGACATCAAGGGACTAGTGCTACGTGTTTGGTGGAGTGTTATCTGATTTGGTGTGATTGGCTGGTGGACAATGCGATCGAGGACTTATTTTGTGCCGATTGTGGCGTTTTGTTTGGAATTGCAGCGCGTGACCTAACGTGATCAAATATGGATCAAATATTCGCGCCTATCTGTGATCAAGTGTGGAGACCAATGATACGAAGAATCCTGGTCGTGTCCTTTCGGGACCGATGATGCCGGGGACTCTAATCGTGTCCCTACATATATGAAAAACACTGCCACTCTGTACATTTATTACACTTGGCATCTTCAGGTGAGATTTGCTTGCTCCTCAATGTGAGACGAAAGATTTTGATTCCCTGTATTCTTCTTCGATCCTCCCAGTCTGAATGCCCGTCGTCGTCTGTCATGTTTTCTTCTTTTCCCGTATCAATTGATTCCTTCCATTCTAATATTCAAAATAGATTCGAATACATGCCAGCTACATTACACGGAGTATGCTTCACACCAATTTTATATAGCACCTCTATAAATCCATGCGTGGACATATAACATTTTTGGCGATGTTATCAACCTTTACCTAATACTGAATGATGTGGGCATCTCTGTAAATATATCAAGAAAACCATATTTAATATAAGAAAAATAGTAATATAGTAGGTAAATTCAGAATTTAAAACTCAAGAAATAAAGATAAACTCGTTGTAAGTCGATGTACAGTAACCAACAATAATGTATTATTTTACATGATTCCCAAGGCTCTGATCGTCTTCTTCGCAAAGTTGACCTACAGATTGATTTGAAAAGCGTTATCTTCACGTCTATATTGCAATGTGCAAATCTGCGTACCAACATGTTACTGCTGACAGCCAGCGCCCTGCGTTCCCGTTCAATATTTTCCTTATCTGAGAGTACTTCCGTGACCCAGTTACTTAAAACACGTGCCAAAGGGACCCCATCCAAGGTGGTATAAAGACATAAAGACGTCTTCGACCACGAGCTTGAAATTTTAAAAGTTCATTTTTTGCTCTGTACCAAGTCTAAGAGCCACAGTAACATATGTTTAGGAGCTTTCTCACAACACTCGCCGAAGGACTTGCGTTGACTCGCGATAGTCTGTAGCTAGTTGTAAAAAATACATGATGTTGAAATTGATTTGCTGTGTTATTATTTTTTTTTTTAATCAGGAAAATTTTAATTGAAAGTGAATAATTTTACGGGTTTTGTGCGACTTTTGCAACGGCCTACTGGATGTAGTTTGGATTCGTATCACGAGATCAAGCAAACGGGGATTTTATTTTCGGATACGTCGGCGGCCGTTTCAGTTTTTGGAACAATATTTGAACTAAAAACCTTTTGAAACATCTGAGAGGCGATCGAACAGTGGCGCGTGCATATTTTAGTATCGTTATATCGCTCTAAAAATAACTACAAAAATATTATATTTAATAATGAACAAAATGGCGAAAAATCACATTAAAAATGTAAATAAGTAGTCCATTTGTTTAAAAAAATTACTCAAATGTTATGTAAGTTTTTTCATATCGAAAAAAAAACATTGATAATAAATTTTCTTAAAAAAAAAAAAATTACACCATTTTTTATTTTAAATAACGTATATAAGAACGAAGATTTTTTTATGTTAAGATCGGCAGACAGGCTCACGGTTCACTTGATGGTAGGTGACTACCGTCGTCTACAACACAAACAACGCAAAAGCTGCTGCAAGTGCGCTGCCGACTGCAGTAGGATTAAGGAAAAGGGATTGGGAGGGGATAGGGAAATCCCTTACTCACTCACCGAAACGACAGCACACGTGCTGTTATTTCACGGTGGTCTTCACTAATAATGCTTAAAGAAAAACTACTCTTAAAAATTGCAGCGTAGTTCACACCCTGCATGACATTAAAATCTTGAACCACCAAAATGTAAATTTTCGTCTGATCGAGCAAAACATTTGAATAGGTGCAGTTATTGCTGACCGGCAATAAATGGACATTAAAAAAGGATCATATTGGCTGTAAAGAAAAAATGATATCCGACCAACACTTGGTGTAATCACTGAAACTGAAAACCGCCAGTCCGGGGGTCATTAACAGAATCGTTTCGGAGCATTTTTCCCTCATAACTTGTTTGGGCAAGTTAGTTAGAAGCAATTGAAACTTTTCATAGAGTCGTTCGGGGGATATCGCTACCTCACAAACTTGTTAATTTTAATGTGAACCCATTTCCATTTCACTGAATATAAAATGCACCTGTTTTTGCGGATCTAACATTTTTCAAGATACTTTTTAAGCTCAATATTTTTTTAATTCTTATTATGTTACTAGCGGCCCGCCCCCGGCTTCGCCCGTGGTGCAATTTTTATATATATGAAAATTCCCCGTTTATCCCTATTTCCATTAGTGAAAACCGAATTAAAATCGGTCTACCCGTTCACGCGTGATGCCGTGACCAAGGGAAATGGGGATTAATTTTTATATATAGAGAAGATTTCTGTGTCTTAAGGCTGCGGTCCCGCTTTGCGACTCTACCGTAGCAAACGGAACTTTTTTTTTTTTTTTTTTTTTTATGAAATCGAGGTAGCGCTTGACCACTATCTCACCTGATGTGAGGTGCAGATGTGGCCGAAGGTGGACCACGCTTACCTAGTAAATGCCCATTTACCCTAGTTTTGAAGACCCCGAGGTTGTAGTTCTGTGGGAACACAGACGCAGGACTGAGCGAATTTTCATTAGTTCATAAGTTGCAAATATTAAAAAAGTACAAAAACATTAATTTTTGTACTAGCTGAGCCCGCAAAAACTTCGTACGCGTAGTATACGGTATATACGCGTAACTTTTTTGTTTGTAAACCGACCTCAATGCCTCAATGCTAATCTTCTGTGCGAAAGGTGGTATCGCTAAGCCGAGAGATAAGATAGATTACTTGTTCTAATTGACGCATCTAAAATCTGCGAAATGTAGACCCTACAGGATCATTATGTTATGGGTCCATAAAATCGGTATTGTGGGCTTATCTAAGTTCTCACTGCTGCGATTTTAATTTCATGTAACAAAATGTACATGTATGGTTAGAAAGAAAGAAAGAAAGAAAGAAAGAAAGAAAGAAAGAAAGAAAGAAAGCATCTTTTATTCCTCTAATAAACACAATATACATATATGAACAAATAATAATTACTAACAAACAAATATATGAACAAGTAAGAAGAGGAAAAGGAACCCTGACTCAGTATACAGTTGTGGTGCGGACCACAACACTGATATTCTGCCAGGGACCAGAAATTAAAAAAAAAAAGAAAACAAAAAAAACATTTACGCGGGACAATTCATAACACGATTACAATCCATGGCTGAAGTTATTGCAAATTTTCTTAAAAACTATTGAAGGCTTTCACTAGCTAGTTATCTATATGGCAACGTCACTGTAAATATACACACTGTTACATACATGTATGTATGTAACCATACTCTAATTATATTGCATATCTTAACTAATATCAATCAATCAATCAATCAATTTATTTGTAACTTATAAAACATACATTTAACAGACACAGAGAAAAGAGAAATAACAGTAACAGCAAGAAAGAAAGTTACAAAAAGGTCCCTACTCAGCATTTTGCTGGCATAGGCCAGCACTGATCTTCCGTAGGAACCCTTAGTTAATACACAAACACGGTCACACACCATGCATGTACCCGCTAACAAATGAAATAAAAAATATTTATTTAAATTTATTTGTTGTCAAGAAGCACAACTGCTTGCAGGAATATTGAAAATATGTATTATTTATTTATTAGGCTCACTTACGTTAACTACATTATTTCAATTACAGTGACTACTTCAATATTCTAAATAATTTATAACAAACGCCTACAAACGCCTTATAAAAATAAGTTAATGAAATATTATCTGCTTTCTTTAAATTAATTAATGAAATTTGGGTTTAGGTTTAGGTTTTTAATTTAGGTTACATTTATTTTTAAATTTAGTCCTATTTTATTTTTGATGTTTAGTTTGACATCATTAACTTGATCCCACAGACAAACTGCATTCCAGTTTTATGGGACTTTGTAAATATTTTTTGTAATTATTGATGTATAATAAATAAATAAATAAATAAATAATAACATTTACAAGTGAACACCACTTGCGAAATTTAACAAAAAAATTAAACATATGCATACATAATACATTTAAATATATACTTACATTGCATTGTGAGAAGCACGGGAAGAAATTGGGGAAAAATTTATGCAGCAAAAAAGACGTAGGTATAATCATCGAAACGAATCGTATACAGACGAACGAAATCGACCAATAGGGGATCGGACAAATTTTCAGAAAGTGTTTTAAATTAATCTTCATGGATATTTATTCCCATAAAAAATACTATTTTATTTATTTATAGCCCTTTAGGTACTTAAAATCATGTTTTAATATTGTTTGTTTGAAAATGCCGCCAAAACGCCACGATAGTTCATCTGAGAGCGCGTAACGTCATTTGTGGTCATATCATAACAAAACAGCTGCATTGGCATTTGGCATAAGACAATGATTGCCCACAAATGACGTCACGCACTGTGATTGGTGTTTCAGTATAGATTAAAAATATTGTACTTTATTTCTTCATTTAAAAATATTTAAATGAATTATACTAAATTATTATTTGATAAATAATCGTAAAAAATTATATATTTTCTTTCTAAGTACATTTTATATTTTAATCTGATTACTGTCCGATCCCCTATTGAGCAGGCGTTGATGTCCAGGTAATGACAGTGCAGATAGAAGCTTGCTCATTCGTGACACAGGAGAGTTGAAACCAAATAATGCCAAATAATGTCCCCCGTTATAAATGTAAAGAGAGTTTGTTTGTTTCTATGTATCTTTGTTACGATTTCACGCCTTAACTACTCGATGGATCATCATGAAAATTTGTATATATAGGTTGTCTAAGTTACAGAAAGGGGTATCTTTCATCCTGGAAAAAGTACTGTCCCCGAGGGATCATCTAAAAATTCTTTTATTTTTCGGACGTGGTTTTTTTTTTAAAGCTTAAGAAAATGGGGGCGTGCAGGAAGTCGAGGAAAAAGCTAGTTGCAGCATAACAGCAAAAGAAAGACTTTGTTGCTCGACAGGAGTCTTTATTTTTCTTCAAGTGCCACTCCTAATCCCAGACCATTCTCGGACAACATTTACAAGAACAAATTCAATTTAAATACATTGAATGGTCTATAGCAGACAATTCAGTTAGGTAAATTCGAATTTAAATGCTACACAAAATAATAACTTACACATTTTAATAATAAGACCGCGCCTATTTAATTAAGGCTTCCAACTCGACGTTTACCAAAAGTAAGCAAGGCACAATTTAATTAACAGAGACACCTTATTTTAAAAGACGTTCCCAGCATAATTTATGATTAACAAATAAATATCATTATTTCTTAACTAACTCTTATTTGGACTTCAACTGGGTAGAGTTTGTTTATAACGACAAAGAAAAATAAAACCCTCTTGTAAGATAAGGCTAGAAATCTTGGAAGACTTAGTTTGCTTAGGGATCACTTAAGTGCAGAAATAATCGATATGTTCTTGTGAGACCCTTTGCCCAACAGGTCTTTATGTGTGACAAACATGACTTCACCTACATCAGGGATGTATAACGTCAAGGGAATTGTAGAAGCGTCCTGAACATATACAAAACAAAAAGTTTAAATGGTATTTTGAGAGATTATGAAAACGGGCTGGTATCCCTTAGCCATTTTAAAATTGTTTAAAATGTTTATTGGTTTCTTGTAACAGATTATATTAAATTGTCTAAAAGAACGCCACTGCTAAAATAGTATAAAACTAGCTGAGCCAGCAACTTCGTGCGCGTGGTATTCGGTATAGCGCGTAACTTTTTTGTTTGTGAACCGATCAGAATGAAACAAACACTAAATGTTACGGGAAGCTTGCTACAATAGATCAGTGAAAACCGCATTCAAATCGGTTGAGCCGTTTCCGAGATTAGCGTGCACCAACGCACAGACAAACAAACAGGCAACAATTCTAAATACTATTTTTTGACATCGGTAAGTTATTTTAAGTACAACGTGTACAAATTGTGTTTTGAAAAAATATTTAATGTGCAGACGCGTAATTCGTGAATATATTATTTATACTTTTTTTGCATTTTTTTTTTTGTCAAAGACATCTGTAAAAATATCGGTTGGAAATGACCTTTTTTACGTCCGTAAAAACCGTTTGATATAGGTTGAAATAATGTATGAAAAAATTGTAATCCCTTAGAAAATCTAACGGACGGCGGTATATGCATGTATATGTTCCAATCGACGTGGTGTTAAGGCGACGCCAGCCCCTAATGATAAAAAAATCCAATTATTTGTAACCTTTTTCCTTTTAAATTATCATAATAATTATAATTTAAAAAATACTCAATTCATCTGCAGGATATATGAAAGGGGATCATCATAATTATTTTTTAAATCATATTTAATTATATGTATATATAAAAAAAATTACTAATTTGCGGCGTATTGTAACCGGCGTAATTGTAACCGTGCGATTTGCTTAGTAATCAATATTTTAAATAGCTAATTTTTAAGATCCATTATCTGAAGGCTCATCAGAAGAAAAATTTTAATTACACTTTATTTAATTTTTAAATAGATATTTCCGAGATATGCAAGTAGCGACTCCCCCTCAGCAGTCCCGTCAATTCAGTACAGAACGAGTTTTGCGGCTGGAGTCGCCTTAATGCATAAATAAATAAAGTAACGACTCGCTCCCGACTTCGCATGGAGTTGAAATTTTCAAAATGATGTACGAGTATATAGATTAAGGGTTTCACTATGCAACAGATATTATTATTTATGATGATATAAAAAAATGAGACTGTAAGTAGACTTACTTTATTTGTGTATGCTATCTAGGGCGCTAACGGGGCACTGCCGCCTCAATAGGCACCTTAAAGTAATGGGGCTCACTAGTACGGGAGAGTGTCGCTTCTGCCATGAAGCAGAAGAAACACCAATGCATATCCTGTGCGAGTGTGGCCCCCTGATGCACAAGCGCAGTCACATCCTAGGAAGCCACACGATGGCTTGTGAAGATGTGAAGAATGCCTCTATCAAAAAAGTACTACAGTTCCTTAACGTGGTAGGTATAGGTGGAGAGCTTTAGTTCACGTGGCGATCACAATATTTCAGCAATGGACGACGTGATACTGGTACTCTAGCAGACAGAAATAGCCACTAAGACAAGATAAAGATAAAGATAAAGACTTACTTTAAGTAAGTAGACTTGTACTCTATTTTTTTTTGTTTCTTATTCTGAGATATCCTTAGCAATTTTACTAGCCTTACGACCTAGATGAGTGGTTAGGGTGCTTGCCTTATCGCTCTGTTCTAGGGTTCCTGGATTCGATTCCCGGCAGGGTCACTTTCGAAATGGACTTTTCGAAATTGCCTCTGGTCTGGATCTAGAAAGTAATAAACAAAAAATTATAACATTAGTAACATTGTTTCGGGTTGCTTAAATAATAAAGTAAATAAGTAATAACAGTCTAACTTCATTAAATTACAAAAACTAATAGATAATTAGGCTTATTTGTTCATTAAATATTTAATTTCTAATTTTTGTTTTCATTCGGACCAAGCGCTTTAAAACATCTTTCGTGATGCGCACTGCTAAGGATTGGAACTCCCTGCCGGCGTCTGTATTTCCGAGCTCATATAACCCAAATTTTTTCAAGGTTCGAGTGAATAGGCATCTTCTGGGTGAGCTCGCTCCATCGTCGGCCCCATCCTTCCTACATGGATAGATGCTGGTCAGGAGCAAACCCATCGTTAATAAAAAAAAAAAATTGGTAAATTGCGAATCTGGCGAGCTGAGAATCTTAGTTAATTGAGAATCTGTAAAATTGCTCCTGAGGCGTGACAGGGCACACTGCATTTCACAGTCATTTAGGCAGCCCGTCATTACCACCTTACCCAATCCCTTATCCTTAATCCTACTGTAGTCGGCATCGCACTTGCAGTACCTATGGCGTTTCTTGTGTTATACGCGACGGTAACCACCTACCAACAAGTGGACCGTCAGCCTGTCTACAGACCTTATAAATATTATTCGACGAGCCAAATATATAAACATTAAGTTCAATTTAAATTCTGATTCCTCAGGTAATTATTTCTTTAAAAAATATGCACACACGAAAATGTGTAAGTGATATATAACGTCCATTAGCGAAGTGCTGTTATTTCAAAGAACATTGAAAAAAAAAAAATAAGTTCTCCTTCATTTTTCCTAAAATACTTAAATATTAAAACTAAATCGCTTAGCGCTTATGCAAAGTTGGTTGCTGTCACAAACAAGGAACGATTTGATAAATACCGCAATGACTTATTACATATTTGCATAACAATTAGTTCGATAAACGACATTCGATACCATAAAAAAAATAAGTTTTCATCAGCGTGTGTTGCCAGTGATGATTTATGACGCAGATGCATGGCCACTAACTGCTGGTCTTCCCCACGAAGAATCCCGTAGGTAAACTAAAATTACGAAATAGCATTTTTTGGTAGCACTAGGTCACAGACTCATAAATCGGACGGGCTCGTCTTGCGAGACCACCGTGAAATAACAAAACATAATTTTGCTGTTATATTTCTAAAGGTCGGCAGCGCACTTTCAGCACCTGTGCCGTTCTGTTAATAGGCGATGGTAACCACATGTCATCAAGTGGACCGTCAACTTATCAATTGGACGAATTACGTAAGTATATATAAAAAAAAAGTTTTTAACTTTATCTGCGGTTGCTGATAATAAATACT
Source organism: Bembecia ichneumoniformis (assembly GCA_910589475.2). Taxonomy (NCBI): domain Eukaryota; kingdom Metazoa; phylum Arthropoda; class Insecta; order Lepidoptera; family Sesiidae; genus Bembecia; species Bembecia ichneumoniformis. The sequence continues at coordinate 14,385,421 of OU342541.1, forward strand.
TATCACTGATATATTAGTAATTAGAAAAAAAAGTGTGTACCTATGTCAGCTCCGACGCACGAGCGTATAAAATTAAGTATTTAAAATTTTCTCTGTGTCAGTAGATAACTGGATACCTAATTATTTTATATTATTTAGTTACATTCTGCATACTCAGGTGTCACGTGTTCCAACGAAAGTTGTGTTAGTTACGTTCGGTATCACAGATGTCACTACGTTTTATAAGTTCAAATAGTTCATTCCTTCGGAGACAGATGTCAGGTTATTAAATAAATGCGTCAGCTGTCGCACAAATGTTAAAGTGACAGATAACGTAACGCTTTATAGTAAACGCTTGTACTAATTTTACTCTAAAAACTATCCTTTTTTTACTTCAAAATTTCTCTTTAAACTTTGAATCGAACTTAATTAAATAAAGTTCCAATACTTAGATCAATTTCTATTGCCATTGCTATCAGAACAGGTAATAGTCCCATAAAGCTGGACAATGTTTCTTACATGAATATTAATGTTGTTATGGTTAATGCAAGTTATAAATTACGCTCATTTGTAAACAAGGTCGGCGTTGAACAATGTTTGTTTTGTTATTAATCTAAGAAGAAACTTTACTGAAAAAGTTTGTAATTTTTGGACCAATTCCTGTACAGTGTAATCAGCAGTCTTGATTGTGTTTTATTGTTTTTCAAAGGAAGGTTCGTGAATATTATCATTATTTTTAGTTGGTTATGCGTTACGGCGAGGGCTGATAGTAATGTCGAGGATAAAAATGGTTTTGTGGACGAGTTATAAACTCTGCTTTTCACTTCGATTGCGAGGAAATAAAACAGTAGTATAACATAACAATTATTTAAACGCTCGAAAAAAACAAGAGCTGTTTCCCGCCGCTTTATTTTTTTTTAATCTTACGACATTGACATTGACATCTTATGACATTGGCTTGGGCTGCAGACCTATACAGCATACTATTAAATTCCCCCCCTAGGTGGGCCATGACCTTGTCGTGGTGGGGGGGCTTACCCTTGGCAATCTGGCGGGTCGCAGGGGTCGGTGCTTGTTACCCGCATCGGCCCCTGCTCGTCCCGCCGGATTGGTTTAGGGGACAAAGAAGGCCCACACGACGTGGGCTCCGAGCGGGCTCCGTGCAACGGAGCTCGTGGCGGAGCTCCGTTGACTACTTGAATTCATGACTCACTTGACATTGGTGGACAATGGCCATTTTTAAAAATGAGCCAAATCGCCATTTTTTATAAAAAGATGAAGAAGATACTATTAAATTAATTTTGTAATAATAATTTTCTTAAATTAATTAAATAACCTACCGTTCTTGAATTTAAATTTTAATATCTTTTATGTCTTAAAAAACACATAAGGCAAATAAATTTAAGTAAATATCACAAAATAACAAATTCTATCTATGAACTTTTTATTGTGTTTGGCTGTATGGCTCATTTTCTTTGCCTTAGTATAGCTATACGTTTATGAGTAGATACGTTAATGCACTTGTGCACAAAATTCGATTTTGTGCAACCTATATCCTGCACAAATAAGCACTTTCAGAGCATGAGAAGTGAAAAGAGAATTAATAAGATTTTGTGCATGTCCTACGATTTAACAGCTTGTTTAGCATCAACTGGGACTCCAAAGAACTGATCTAACATGGTAAGATAATAGTTATTTTTTTAAATGTATTAAAATATAGAAGCCGGAAATCACCATAAAGCAGACCAACCCAACCTGGAGATTCTATGTAACTAGTGTTCGTCCCACAATCATTTCGAAGGTGAGAAAAAAATTATTTCAATTTTTTTTATTGATAAAATTAAAGTTTGTCAACAAAAAAAGAAAAATCAGGTCATAAATAAGGGAGAAGAGATACTGAGTTACTAGTAAAAGATTTTTTATGTAGGTAGTTAATTTAATAGTACACACAAATATTTACAGATTTTCAGTATCAATTTCCACGAGAAGGCTGTTATAAAATTATCTTACAGCTTTTACAGTTCTGATTTTTGGCTAGATTTGAAAATTAAAAACCAATATCTTACAAACACATTGAGCAATAATTTAAGCTATTAATTATGCGACTTCGTTAAATCAGAATATTTATTATTCACACTATTTAAATTGCTTATATGAAACATTTAAAATTCTTTAAAGAATAAAATTGTATTGAGAAGTTTTTACATTTTATGACATTTTGTTTATCCGTTGCTAGGCAAAGCTTTTTTAGGCGCATGACTGTTGAGGACGGTGGCGCGCAACATCACACGTCCATTTATTTTAGATGATCCCTCGGGAACAGTAATTTTTTTCTGGGTGAAAGGTATTATCTCCACGTTTGACGAGTATGCAAAATTTCATGATGTTCGGTTTAGTGGTTAAGCCGTGAAAGAGTGAAACAAAAAACACACTTTATAATATTATTAGTTAGGATGAGGAGGATATTCTCCATCTATTTGAAAAATTCTTTCACTATTTGAAATGTACGTTATTCCAGATGGACATAAGTAATTTATTTTCGAAATATTAGCAGTGATAGATCAGTGCAATGAACTTTCGGTTACCGAATCAGTAAGCTCAGGTTCAAATCCCTGTACGAGCGATTGAAGTATGTAATAGGTATTTGGGAGAATTTGTTGTCTCAACTTACTTGTATTCAATGACCGCGAGACTGAAGGGTCAAGGCATACGACTCTACGCTAGTATGCTTCGACCTTTTTTCGACTTGGCTTGACGAAAATAATAAAACATACGCCATCACTTACAATATTTTAGAAAAACCTTTATAGATGATAAGCTAATGACAGCGCAATTTTAAATTTACATAATTGCTAAATTGTTTTCATGCAAAAATTTTATTGGCTTTTAGTCAGTTATTACAAGAATTTAACGCGCGAAAATGCCACAAATTCTTCACATTTTAGACATTAATTTCTTGTACTAGATATGAAATTAATTTAATTTTGTAGCTTGCATCCAAACCTTCATTTGATATCTCAGAAATATCGTTTCTTTAGGTATTACGACCAATAACCAAGGAGTAATCGTGGAATTACTTAGTATGGAGTGGTAAGCGGCTCCCGTTGACAAATGGGCACTTTTATTTGTGAATGAGAAATAATTACCAATTCAACGTTGGATGAAACGTTCGAATTTCAAAATTAACAATTAATTTCTAATGTGCAGTAGGCCAGTATCTTTTATATCTCTTATTTTGACGAGCCCGTTGGATGAGTGGTTGGGTGCTTGCCTTACGCTCTGTTCTAGGGTTCCCGGGTTCGATTCCCGGTAGGGTCACCTTGAAAAAAAAAACTTTCTAGTTGGCTCTGGTCTGGAACTGGAAAGTAGTGGCAGGGCACACTCGCAGGCACATGGGCAGCCCGTCTGGCGGCAGTAACCACATCTATACAGAAGACCACCGTGAAATAATAGCACGTGTGCTGTTGTGTTTTGGTGAGGGAGTAAAGGATATCAGAGCCCATGTTCCTATCCCCTCCTAATCCCTTATCGGTAGCGTATTTGCAGCACTTGTGGCGTTGCTTGTGTTTTTGGCAACGGCAGCCACCTACCATCAAGTGGACCATCAGCCTGTCTGCCTACCTTAACATAAAAAAGACTTTGAGAAGATCCCTGGTCCCAGCAGTGGAACGTAATATCCACGATGGTACAGATACATCATATTAAGGTGGATGTCCACTATATCAGCTGTTCTCATCTTTATAAAAACGCCACTCATAAAAATGTTGCAGAAACTTCAGTAGAAGTAAATTTTGCGGAATTTTCGTTGACATTATTCCGTGTCATCTAATTAATAATAAACTTAAAGGTAAAGTAAAGAAAACATAAAATGTTTAGAGATCCAGATTTAATTACTTAAGACTTTAGGAGTTGAGTTTCGGAAGAATAATTCGTTGTTATCTCGCCTTAAAATTCATGGGTCTTGGAGTCGCGGATTAGATGTTGCGCGGAGGAGGTATTTCTAATTAACCGGAACTTTGTAAGCCTTACGTGCTTTTTTTGTTAACAAAGCGACAGATAAGCTGACTGTCGATTTAATGGTGGGTGATTACCATAAGAAAAGCCCCAAACAGGAAAGTGTGGCAAACTCTAGGGGAGGCCTTTGCCAAAGGGCAATCTGATACAAACGTTACCGATGTCACATGATGAAAAACCACATTTACAGATACCACATATATCAAAATAATTATTGACCGGTTATTGACCGATCCCAGCGCCGGACGATACTTGTTGACATCGCTATCCCGCATGACGAAAGCCTCGTGAAAGTCGAAAAAGAAAAGCTTACCAAATACATTGACTTGGCTCAGGAGGTGACGTCAATTCGACAATTATCGTCCCGATAGTCGTCTCGGGGAACGAAGAGTCTTATAGCGAAGAGCCTCGACCAACATCTCAAGAGGCTCTCACTAGATGGCTGGATCAAGGGACAGATACAGAAGGCGGTACTTCTTGACACAGCACGCATTGTCAGGAGGTTCCTCACTCTGCAGCCCTAACCACCGGTAGTTTGGGCCTTGCCCCGCTACTAGTGGAGAAGATATCTAATTTTAAGTTTTTTTTATAATATTTATTGTTTTTTATATATTTTTTTATTAGTTTTTTATATATTTTATATAGTAGTATTAGTTTTTTTATATATTTTTAGGATTTTTGTCTGTTTGTCTGTGCATTTATGCAAGCTAATCTCAGAAACGGCTTAACCGATTTGAATGTGGTTTTCACTGTTGTATTGTAGCAAGCTTCCCGTAACATTTAGTGTTTCATTCCAAACGGTTTAAAACAAAAAAATTACGTGCTATACCGAATACCACGCGTACGAAGTTGCGGGCTCAGCTAATAGTTAATAAAATATTAAATATTAGTAATTATCCAATTAACACCATTATATTTTATTAATCGTAATTAAAATATATAAACAAAATATATAAGTATATATAAGTACAAAATATCTAATATATAAGTAGTGGCAGGGCACGCTGCGTTCCGCAGTCATCTGGGCAGCCCATCTAGCGGCAGTTGCCACCCCCTACCTAGTTCCCTATCCCCTCCTAATCCCTTATCCTTAATCTTACTGTAGTCGGCAGTGCACTTGCAGCAGTTTTGGCATGGCTTGTGTTACAGGCGACGGTAGCCATCCAAGGGCGGATCCAGGATTTCATTTGGGGGGGGGGGGGGGGGGGGCATTCTGACAAAGTTCGGAGTTAGGGTTAATATCACAAGTAATTTTTTTGTGTATTTTTTTTACTAGTTGAGATGCATTATGGTTGTATTGCAAATACTTTTAACCCGCGTAATCGCGTATTTGAATTGTCTCAAATGTCTGACATGAATTATGAAACTTTCGATAACTTTGATTGATATGAATTATATTATTCTATATTCAGTTCATATATGAATTGAATTGTACTTGAATTGAATTGAAAAGTTAAGTCAAAAATATGGAATTCCTGGGTCTTGGGGGGGGGGGGGGGGGGGGCATGGCCCCATGCCCCCCCCCCCGTATCCGCCAATGTAGCCACCTACCATCAAGTGGACCGTCAACATTAAAAAAAAAGTTTTGTCTAAAAGTGTCCACTTGTGTAAATTAATTCACCTGTCATTGTCATCGCTGATAATCACAGGTGAAAAAATAAAATGAAATCGCCTGTTCTAAAGTAAAAACGAAATAAAAAAATCAACTGAGTCAGATTTGAAACTAATATGAAGGTAATAATAATTATGTCATTGTCGCACTACAACTCTTCCCTCAGGATTTGTTTAAAATCACAGACTACTTTCTCCTTAGTACATCCTTGTGGAAGACTCAAGAGTTCTCCGTCCAACTTATTTAATTAGTATTCCGTAAATGAGGAGGGTGCTGGCGACAATTTAGATACAACACTTTAAATTTGTGCGTTAATCGCTTATAAAGCGAACGAGTCATGCCACGATTACATGCCAAGCGGCGACTACTTGTTACAATACTTTACTGATCGAATTCATACGGCATGTGTCGTTTTCGACTGTTTATCTGCTGTGAAATTTGCGTAGTTTGCAATTGAAATACACTAATTACCTTATGTATATAAGCTTGGATAAGTTTTAAAGTAGTCCTGCGTTCGTTGGACCGATTTAGAGAGGAAATGTTACAGGGAGATATAATATAATAGGCTTCAATAATACAATTAATACAATTCAGGGTACAATACAATAACGCTTTTAGGGTGGTGTTGGGATTACCTCGATTTTGCAGCGACCTGCAAACATCAGGTATGGGCGCAGCGACATCTGTCTTCGAAAAAATGAACTATTTGAATTTATAAAACGTAGTGACATCTGTGTACATCGAACGTAACTAACATAACTTTTTTTTTTTTTTTTTTTTTTTGGTTTTTTTACAAATCCCTCCAGCATCATGCGCTGAAGCCTGTGTTTACTATCCTTTCATACCAGTTCTCGCATTTATTCTTCTCGCACTTCCATTCTTCATACTATTTCTTTCTTGCATTCATCCCTTTCTTACTATACGGTTGGGATTCCCGTCTATTACTAATTCTTTTCTTATTTCTTTATTCAGGGGGGAATGAGTTGACACTTCTGTTTTATTTATTAAATGTACATAAAATTAATAAGATAATTCCAATTACAATAATTAAATATTTACACATTGATTGCAATAATAAAATAAATACAATTTAAAAATAATTTACATTTAAAATTAATGAAATTCAGTTAAACATTAAAATTTACATTAACATTAACATTACATTAAAATTTTAATAAAGTCATTACGATTTATAATTTTGCCTATTTTTTATTTCTATCTATTGCTTTCTTTATCGTTTTGATACAATACATTAAAAACTCATTCCTCTTTTTATCTATCATTATTTCTCTAATATTATCTTTAGTAATTTTTCCTATTCTAATTTCTGAATCTAGCCTATCCGCCTCCGAAGAGGGACAATTTAATACAAGGTGCAACATAACTTTTGTTGGAACACGTGACATCTGAGAATGCAGAATGTAACTAAATAATATAAAGTAATTAGGTATCCAGTTATCCATTGACAGGAGGAACATTTTATACATTCGGTGCTGACACACACACTTTTTTTACCTTTAGCATTTCTATATCCGACGTAACTTCTAAACGGAAGTTCCGATTCTATTAATTTACATTTACACAATCAATCTTGATTATTAATCTATTTAGTTGGATACCCGTGTTTTTATTGAATAACTAGCTGACCCAGCAGACGTTGTCCTGCCCGAACTCGAAAATAATTTTCTAACCCGATTGTGGCGCCACCTATCTTGTCCAATTTTATTTTCATCTTCATCTTCATCTTTTTATAAAAAATGGCGATTTGGCTCATTTTTAAGAACGGCCATTGTCCGCCAATGTCAAGTGAGTCATGAATTCAAGTAGTCAACGGAGCTCCGTTGAACGGAGCCCGCTCGGAGCCCACGTCGTGTGGTCCTTCTTTCTCCCCTAAACCAATCCGGCGGGACGAGCAGAGGCCGATGCGGGTAACAAGCACCGACCCCTGCGACCCGCTGGATTGCCGAGGGTAAGCCCCCCCACCACGACAAGGTCATGGCCCACCTAGGGGGGGCAATTTTATTTTCAAACCATATGTCAAAGTGACGCGACACTTCACGTCAAAGGCTGCACGACAATCATCGACGGAATTATTTGAATATTCTTCACACAAAAATACTAAAATCCCGATTAAAAAATGGGGGACGCGGGTAGGAGGGCGAAAAATACTTTACGACCTATTCTCAGACCTACTGAATATACACACAAAATTTCATAAAAATCGGTCCAGCCGTTTCGGAGGAGTTTTGTTACAAACACTGTGACACGAGAATTTTATATATTAGATATGACACACACACGTTTTTTTTATTATTATTAATTTCTTCCCTGTTCTTGTACATAATGTGTCTTCCGTGCAGTGAATAAAAGTCTTTCTTTCTTTCTTTCTTTCTTTTTCTTTTATATGAACAAAAAACTGTTATTGTGCCATAATAGTTAGACACAGTTTCCCGAAATTTATTGTGGGTAATGAAGATTACTATAAATATGTAGTACGTCTACATCATTTTATGTATCATCAATGGTTTTCTCAGCGCTGGCCAATAATCACTTTTATAGGCAAATTTTCCAAACCTTGTGTTACATTATTGCAATTTTCGTAGGGATCTCTAATTTTTTGAAAATAAAACACAGCCTAAGTTCTATAGCTCACTCGCTCTTAATGTAGCTTTCTACTTAAATATTTAAAATCATTTAAGTAGAGTTTATCCGTTATATTTTGATTTAAAAATATCAAAATATCAAATTTTTTCTCTTTATGATATTAGTGCAGATTTAGATAATAGTACATTACTGCAGAGACCAGGAAGTGAAGGATTGCCGGACGAAGTGGTTTGATAAAGATCTGAGTCCGGCAATCCTCATTTCGGTCGAGGCTGGTATAGTGCTTTTCTCAATAAATGTGAGGAAATAATGAAACACGCCCCCGCCTACTACGCCTGTGACAGCGGCGGGCGTGTTCGTGAAGACTCGTGAAACTTCGGGTTTCATCGGGCTGAGCAGCGGCCAGGAATGAATTTTCATACAACATTCTTGGCCTAGGCCGAGAAAGAAATGCATGAGCCAAGAATTACAAACTTCGTGGCTTGTTTTTAGTACAAGAATGCCTACATTTCCGAGCATGTTTGAGAAAATTATATTTTACTAAATCTAATGATTGTTTTCATTATAAAATATGTTAATAACATAATCAAGCCGTACGTCAATCACCATTTTGGTTGAAATTTTAAAAATTCGATTCAAGGGTTGAAGGACCAACCGGTTGAAAGCTTAACAGCAGAAACTACAAACTTATTTTAAGCCCATTCGTAAATATTAACAAGTATGTACTTTTAAACTACGAAATTGTCAACAATTCTAGGGTGCCGTGATGGGAATTGGGCAATCCAGATCAGGAAAATATTCAAAAGTCTCAGGTTTCATGACACGAGTAGTCTTACCAATCCACAGTCTAAAGTCTTGTACTCCAACTTAGTATATCTTCACATAGAAAAGTCCAGTAGTGGGAGGCAGTGGGATCGTTCTGCGTACACAATACAATAGATTTTTTAAAGTGAACTATAATCGGACCAAAGTGAGGAGTTATGTGTTTAACTCCAACAAAGTTAGTCATAACAATCTAGTACATATACCAACTTAAGACCACTTTAAGACTCAAATCATTTCTTTGAAATAACATTACGGCATCTTAAATTGTTAACAGGATGATATTCAAACGCACTAAAAAGCATCTTAATTAGATAAATTTTAATTGTACGAGTCAAAGTCGCAGCAATAAGTCGACCCGCCTCCTCATGTTTGCAAATTTTTCTATAAATTATATACATCTAATCCTTTTTTATTTTATTTTTATTTTTATTAAAGATGGGTTTGCTCTTGGCGAGCATCTATCCGTGTAGGGAAGATGAGGCCGACGATGAAGAGAGCTCACTCAGAAGAAGCCTATTCTCTCGAACTTTGAAAACATTTGGGTAGTATGAGTTAAGAAATATAGTTCCAATCCTTAGCAGTGCACATTATAAAATATTTTTTAAATAGTTTGGTCCGAATTAGAGAGATTTCGACAAGGTGAGGATGGTAACCAGCCATACCTACGTCTGCATGTCCGATAGAATAAAAGGGGAAGGCGGTATGATCTCATGCAGCTCCCGAGCACACTCTCCGAAGTACATCTTATAGAATACACACAGATAGGCTACAGACAGACATCTTTGGGCTAGGCTATGCGGCTCAGTTCTTATTAGTGTACCGTCGCCAATGAGCCTCCTTTTTTTTTTTTTTTTTTTTTGCGTGGGAAAATCTGCGAGCCAGATCCCCACCGACCATGGGGACATCGGTGGGGTATGTGGGACTTCTACCCACTAAAAACCCACGATGCTTCCTCGCGCCGTCTATGGGCGGGGGGGTAAGGGATCGTGGAAAACATGCATCTGCCTCCCCCGCCAGACGAGGCCCACGCACTTGCAGGCTCCACCTCGATTGGGCGCGGAGTTTGATCTCCGCGCCGTGGAGAGACGTGCCGGAAACACACAGCACGTCTTCCATCGTTGCCCGGTGTTGTGATGACGGCGGACAACCCCATGTCCACCGCCCCCGGGCGAAGCGGCACGAGCCGCCCATTCTCACCTCTCGCAGCGGGCAGTCAGCGAGGGGCTTCACCTCTGAAGCACCCCATTACCTCTTCTCTGCGGCACAACCTACCACAGAGTCGGAGGCCGCTTCCACCTGAAACTCTCGGATAACCCCTGCTCATGTGGCCGCTCATCTCTACGGCATTAAGGGTGGGCGGCCCAAAGGGGGTTTCCATCTGACATTTCCACAGCAATCGCGGCAGCCCGAGAGACGGACTCCACCTCGTGTTGTCGTCGCGGAAGAGTTACTAGGCCGGGTGACGAGGCCGGGTGTTCACTCTTCCGGACGACTGCGAAGGGCGGTTACTAGGCCGGTGGCCCTAACCGGGTCTTCACCACCCCCCACAAGGCCACGATTGCGGTACTCTGCCAGACGGTCCTTCCCTGCCGTAAAGCTCCGTCTTCGTGTGCGTTGCCCGACTACCACTGAGCGACAGAGCCATCCGAGAGAATCCGCCCGCTGCGACCCGCGCCGGTCCTCATGCGCAAAACCGAGACCCATACCTCGGTCCGACGAACAAGGACCGGGGGTGCCGTCTCTCACCGGCCCACACCCGCATGAGCCGAGTACGGATCCTCGGCTCAGCGAGCGGTGACCGGCGAAGCTCCAACTGACCGTTGGAGCCTCCCAGCAAACGCTCCGCCACGAGCTCCGATGTTCGGAGTTCGCTCGGAGCCCTCACGGGTGTGCTTCCTTAGTTCCCCAGCGACAATCCGGTCAGCCAAGCGAAGGCCGGTGACCCCACCGACCCCTGCAACCGTCCGGATTGGCGAGGGTTAAGCCCCCCCACCGCGACAAGGTCCCAGCACACCTAGGGGGGGCGCCAATGAGCCTCCTAGCTCTGCGATCCACCGAGTCGAGTGCGGCAAGTTGGTATTTTTCTGAACCATCCCAAAGGCGACAGCAATACTCCATGTAAGATCGGATTTGTACAAAGAGAAAAAAAAAATCTTGTTTATTGTTCTTTCCTAAGTGAAAATTGTTTCAAAAATCCATTAAATGGATTAAGTTAGCGGAGAATCAGACAGAGGTGGAAAGCGACTTCATTTTATAATATGTATTGATATAAAAAATATATATTTGCATTAGTCAGCTAACATAGCAATAGTTTAACTTAAGTAACTTTCAAATTGCTTCACTTTTCGAATTCAAATTTCACTTCAATATTTCAAAAAATTTCAGTGATTTAAAAAATAATATTTGAAGTCTACATGTGTTTATTTATAATATGTGATCAAACGAACTTCAAAAGTGAAGTTCAATCAATATTATACGAGTCGCTTCATTCGAAGATATAAGACCCTTGCAACCCTGTACTCAAAGGTTTGCTTAAACATCTCTAAACAAAATGACCTGGCGCCACGGGAGGGAGTGGGAGTAGTGTGCCTGTTTCATTTATCGATTCAAATTAGCTATTTTTTAATGTCTAAAGCGTGCGAAGTTGCCTTGTAGGTTTGAAGGACTACCTGGTTATTATATCTGAAGAATGAAGCGACGAAGTATATTTTATAATAAATTCGCAGTCATTCTGTTTCCCTTTCGCCTATTAATGCCAATATTGAATATGCTCTAGATGAAGCTCTTTTAGCCTGGTTCCACGCTGCTTCGAGAGCAAAACAAGCAGTTACCAGCTAACGTTTAATAACTCTTATTCGCTCATTAATGGAATTAAGAGACCCTGAAAAATATTCTTCAGCTTTTCTCTTATATTAGCACGATTATTTTTGTTTCAATTTACTTATAGGTCAATAACTGTGATTCAATAATTCAATTATTATTAATTTGTATGTTTGTAAAAAACTAGTGGACAGATTTTAAAAATTCTTTCTCCTATAGAAAGCTGACAGCGAGCAATAAAGATAATTTCTAAAGATACGTGGACGAAGTTATAAGTGAATATAAAATTTATAAAAATTTCATTATTTAATTATGTATGTCAGTAATTAATTAATTAAGTAATTTAATATATTCTCTTAATTTAAATAAAGTTAATTATTTTCATGAAATTCTTATTTCCATTAATAATTCAGACAATTTTTGTGAATAAAAATATTTTGAAATGTAATTTTTCCGTAAAAATCAATGCATTCTTTTCCAAATAAAATATTTATTGCGATATTATATCGTCATTATCACATCAGGCAATGTATGAAGAAAGTATGAGCTTTTTAAATCACTTGGTGTTATTTATGTAGTTTTTCAATCTACAAAAATATGGTTGTTTGTATTGGAACTCAAAAACTACTGAACCGATTTTAAAAATTCCTTCACCTTATCAGCAAGTAACATAGGGTATATCTTATCCTACCAAAAACATTCTGTAAAAAACTAGCCAAGTCTCGATGGAGCTGCTTGTTTATCTCTAAAAAGTAATGAAATCTAGACAAAGTCGTACCAAGTCTAAGGTTCCTTACTGCGATTTCTTTATTATTATAGTTAATGTTGTGTGACTTGGCCATTGAAGCTTTATCAAGCCTACAATTGACTGGTTATTGAATCAACGTTTTCCAAGTGGCAATTTTCCATCGTCAATGGGTAGCGGTTCTGGCGACAGATTGGTGCAATGGTGTCATGGAGCACCTGGCTTTGGTGCAATGGTGTCATGGTACCCTTGTGTACCCTTCAACGGCCAAGTCACACAACATTAACTATAATAATAAAGAAATCGCAGTAGCTATAATAACCTTATTGGCACGACTTTGTCTAGATTTCATTACTTTTTAATAAACAAGCAGCTCCATCGAGACTTGGCTAGTTTTTTACAGAATGTTTTTGGTAGGATTTCACTTCTTTTTGTAGAAACGTGGGCATATTGATTTATTTTATTAGATTTTCTTATTTCATACGGTTTTTTTCTTTTTAGGAGTAGTTTTTTTATTATTACAAATCTTTCTTTTCTTTTTTCCGGTTCTGATTCTTGTACAGTCAGTTTTTCGTATTGCCCATTCGCGTTCATTATTTATTCTTTTAGACGGTTTAGACGGTTTAATTTCTGAAAGATCAGCGCGGTATTTACGCCTAAGCCGGTTGTATTCGGAGATCGCTGAAGCTTGAGCTTTGATATTCTTGAAGTCAACATTTATGAGGTGCACCCCATGAAGATTGGTTACTCGTGAAAGCGCCACGTAGGCTTGGCCACAAAAGAATATGGAGGTGCCAATGTCCATGAGAGCACTTTTTAGACTTAGACCTTGCAGTCAGCGCCATCTAGCGACGTGTGCGGGTATCACCGTCACTCTTAGTCCAATGCATTATATTTTGACCAAATTTTGAGCGAAATTAATATTTTAGTGTAATTTGTTTATTTAATTTGTGTAATGTTCGAGTAGAATAAAGTTAATCGTTCGACTAATTCTTCTTGTAAACTTGTAAGTATAAGTATAAAAGCCAGTCTAGTCTTATCCAGAGTTTTCCTTTAATTTTATTTATATGCGTATTAAAAGCAGAAGGGGAGGCATTCGCCCAGCAGTGGGACGCTATAGGATTAGAAGGGGTGTCCCACTACGCTGGATTTTTGCAATGACAGTCAATTTTTTTATGTACCAAAGTTAGAAGGGGGCATTACCATATCTCTAATACAACTGAGACCAGCTGAGGGTTCTTCATCAGATACTTCAGACCTTCGATTTTTGACATCAAATGAAGCGGCCCACCAAGTTGAATATTTTTTGTAAAGGCGGTATGTCGATCTCTAATAGTTTGGTTGGGCTCTTGTGTTTTCTAATCAGGGTCACCAGGTACTCCAGATCTTCGATTATCCTAGTTTTTATAGTTTTCCCTTTATGTGGCCATTAAACCCTAACTTTGTACCAAATTTCAGCTCTCTGAGTTTATGGGAAGTACTAGTTCTATTCTGATGATCATGAGTGAGTGAGTGAGTGTCGAAAATGCGAAACTTTGCTTTCGCTTAACTTCGGAATTAAATGACCTACAGACTTGAAATTTTGGATTTTAAGTGTGTGATTATAGCTTATTGGATGACGAAAATTTCTGCGTTCTGGTATTATCCAGAGGTTCTCAAATAGAGGCCTGAAAATGCGGCGAAATGGTTCCAGTAAAGGATGGTACGGTAGTGTTTGCTTTTGCTTCGCGCTCGACTTGGCGGGGGCACTGCCGTGCCCCCCGATTAAAACATACAATACGAAAATTATAATAACGTAACACAAGGTGTCAATTTCCCTATAAAAGTCATAAAATATTTGTCGTATGTTGGGAAAACTGTACTATATGTTTATAGTATTTGTAATCATCATTACCCATAAAAAAGTTTATGAGGCAATGTCTCTATTATTATAGTCAATTCACAATAACCGTTTTTTGTTAAAATTAGTCAATCTAAACACGTGTAGAATCAAAAAACGATGGTATTATGTATTAATCCTTATCAAATTAAATAGTTTTATAGTCAAGGTTGATTATGTAACTACATAACCGGAAGTATTTGAATCGGACATATTTAGACTTTAGGCCGGGTATGAAAATGCTGAAAATAAAAAATGCTGCGGTATGTTAGTATATTGTTACCTACACCTTTTATTTTTTGTTTACCTTACATTCCTAACTTAAGATGAAGTCCACGCGAACGAAGTTGCGAACATTGAATAGTCATTTCTTAAATTGCTATACAACTAGGTAATGCAACTTCCAACCCAAATTATGATATTAGTAATTCTGGTAAATAAATTAGTCATTACCATTATTCTTTTAAGTAGGTATTTACTAAGTGAATATTTACATAAGTATTACTTTTGTCTGTATATGTTTGTAACTGTTTATATTTGTGCCATTGAAGACAACTCAGGTGTACGCTAGAAACTTAATTGAGTTTATAGTACACCTAAACTGTGTACCACCCATTGTATTTTTTTTTTGTGTGTAAATAAAAAAAAAAATAAGTAGTGGTAGGGCACACTGCGTTTCGCAGTCATTTGGGCAGCCCGCCTGGCGGCAGTGACCCTGACCACCCCCTCACAGAAGACCACCGTGAAATAATAGCATATACGTGCTGTTGTGTTTCGGTGAGTGAGTAAGGGATGCCAGAGCCCATTTTCCTGTTCCCTCCTAATCCCTTATCCTTAATCCTACTGTAGTCGGTAGCGCACTTGCAGTAGCTGTGGCGTTGCTTGTGTTATAGGCGATGGTAGCCACCTACCATCAAGTGGACCGTAAGCCTGTCTGTCGACCTTAACATAAAAAATAAAAAAAAATTCATTGAAGTGGCTCATATCCGTGTCAAACCAGAGAAGTGTTTTAGCTAATATTAGGAAGGTCGTAATGTAAAATTGATAATATGATCTGGCAGCGCTGTTAAGCGAGCCTTTAAAAATAAACATAAAAAGGTATAAAGCGGAATGTCAAATAAAACAAGCGACGCCTAAATTGAGATTTGTGTGTTCTCAAAATGTTGATAATGGAGATTTATAAGGGGACAGGACGCCAGATGGGGGCTAACATCACTGTTTTAAACCGACCGCGTGCGTGGAAATTATGTTTCCATGCTAAAGAATTATTTTGCTATATAAAATGTCAAAATTTACTCCTAAGTCTTACAGATTCTGTTGAAGGTCGAACGTCAACAACATTGCTAAAGCGTAAGATTATTTACAATCAAACGCCGAGATCCATCGTCTTGACACGTCAGAGAAATATTTAAATATAGGTCGGCACGGGAAGGGGGGTAGGTTACCGCGCCTTCTGTCAAATCTTCAAGTCCCGACGGCAAGGCTCCTATATTGACAGAAAGTGTATTCATGTGTGGAAGACCGTTAGACACAATCTTCCTGTCCGGTGGCGGCACTCTGGAAGTGCTCGAACAAAACCCTCTTGTAGTACTTTTAGGTTCTCCCGGTCACGGTTGAAACCAGGATTAATGAATCGATTTAATGGTAGATTGATGGTGCTGCCGATCCTAGTAGAATTAAAGATAAGGGATTAGGAAGGCATATGAAATGGGCTCTGGCATCCCTCACTCACCCACCGAAACACAACAGCACACATGCTGCTATTTCAAAGTGGTTTTCTGTAAGGGGGCTACATTGATTGCGAAACGCCGTGTGCCACCACTTGCCAACACTACTTGCCAGATTTAGATCAGAACCAATTTTGAAAAGTCCATTTCCAAAGTTGTCCCTGCCGGGAATCGAATCCGGACTCCTGAGACAGAGCATTAGGTAAGGCAAGCACATTAACACTCCAAAAAAATGTAAGACTTTGTTATGTGTATTGTTATTCCCTTATTTCTCTGAACATATTTTTCATATTTTCTATGATTATTATTTAATCGACTATTTTTTTTATTATATAATTATTTCAGTTCAATAGTATAAACAATAAACATATTTATTCTCTTTATAATTACTGTTGAGTTTACATTAAATACATATCAAAATAAGTATTTTTACATGTTTTTTATTGGCAGGTAGGCTGACAGTATCCATTAGATGGAAATGTGGCAAGTGTAGCTTATTAAAAGTGTTTTCTTTGCTAAATGTATAACGTTTTCTCGTGATTGGTGAAAATTGTATGTATTGTTTGTTCATTGTTGTAAAAATGGAATGAAAACATAAAAAAGGCAATATTTGGAAGCAATTTGGAACCTTATTTGTACGAAATCGTAATCATTTTAAAAATCAAATCTGTGGGCGTAATTATTGTTGGCGTGTGGAACATTCGAGACATCATTAAACATAATAGTGGGTTTAATGCGTCCACGCCAAATACAATGGGTGCACATCATGCGATATACTGTGAGCTTTATTTACTTTTTTTTTTATGTTATGTCGACAGACAGGCTGACGGTCCACTTGATGGTAGGTGGCTACCGTCGCCTATAACACAAGCAACGCTACAGGTGCTGCAAGTGCGCTGCCGACTACAGTAGGATTAAGGATAGGGGATTAGGAGGGGATAAGGAGATGGGCTCTGGCATCCCTTACTCACTCACCGAAACACAACAGCACGTATATGCTGTTATTTCACGGTCGTATTCTGTAAGGGGGTGGTCACTGCCGCCAGGCGGGCTGCCCAAATGACTGCGAAACGCAGTGTGCCCTACCACTACACTATTTAATAATAATAATAATAATAATATTTTTCATAGTTCATCGTTAATCGGACAACGTTAGTTTTGTTTTATATAATCTAATAGTGACTTTGGGAAATGGTCTCTAATAGAAGTAATTCAACACCTACTAAACAGTTTTTTCTTACCCCAGATATAGTCTTTTATATTTGGGTCTTAATTTCTGTCGCATGTTTATTATGAAATAATTGAGACATGTTTGCTATCATATATTAAAAGGGACTAACTGAATAATAGATTCTTATGCTAATTAACCTTCAACAAAATGACAATTCAATTTTGAATACAAACTATTTTTTTGACCTCAGTAACATAAAGTACAACGTGTACAAATTGTTTTTGTACAAAAAGATATAGATAAATGAAATAATTTTCATTTTCATAAAACATTCGAAACTGGAATTTTTTGTGACCAGTATTCTAAATTCAAAAGATTTCTTTATGTGACAAAACTTATTACCTGATTAGTTATGACAGACTACCTAATTAGTTATAAACAGTAATATTAAAGTTATATATACTTACTTACGCCATTTAAAAAAACTTAAGACCTCTAGAATTAGTAAAATTCTAGAATTAGTAAAACACAGACTATTTACACACACATAGAGAGCTTGCTGGTTCGGGCGCAACGCGATGGCAATAGTTTTTTCATATACCTATTTTACAAATTCCGCTGGACCCGCGTTCCCTCTTAAGGTAGGAGTAATAAACGAAGAAGGTTTGTGTATACAAACCGTAATAAAATAGGACTCTGTGTTTACACGATGCCTGTAACCACTGATTTTACGGAGTTTTGTCTATGTGTTAGGGCCTAGTGTGAACTTTACTAGATTTTTGGTACATAACCACATTCGAGAACTACGAACTACGGTACCCACTTTAATTTGCTATATTTTACCCGCTCCATTATCTACTATACCCTCCAATTTGATTGCAGAATCAATCATTCAGGATAAGTGTGACCTATTAGGATAAGGTCCCATCCATTCCGTGTTCAATAGTTCCATAAAATATGTTAAAAAATAAGTCAAGTCAATATTAGGTTCGTTCGGCCATATTTCACTCGAAGGGAACATCCAAAACACATTACGAGGCGACATAAAGGGAACGAGATCCAATAAAAGAAATGTCTTCGTTTTTGTTTTGCAATCCCTACTCTTTGATGGGCACGAGCGCATACTGTAATCATTTAAAAGCCTACACGTTGGCGGTACCTACAAACTTTCGAATGTTCTTTACTGTGATATAGGACTATGTTCATCGTCGCGCAGTATATTGTTTGTGTTCTATAATTACTTAACCGATTATCATGAAACTTTGCATACACGTTGTCAGGGATAACAGCACGTGTGCTTTTGTGTTTCGGTGAGTGAAGTAAGGGGATGCCAGAGCCCATTTCCCTACCCTTTCCCAATCCCTTATCCTTAATCCTATTGTAGTCGGCAGCGCACTTGCAGCAGCTTTGGCGTTGCTTGTTTTATAGGCGACGGTAGCCACCTACCATCAAGTGGACCGTTAGTCTATCGGCCGCTCTTAACATAAAAGAAAAGGTACCTTTCATTCAAAAGGAAGTATCGTTGAGAGATTATTTAAAATAAATCCAACGCCTAGCTAAACTTTAACAGCAATAAAGAATGAATAAACTAAATAAATAATAAACTAAATAATAATAAATAAATATCTTTCAACGCGGACGAAGTCCTTAGTAAGATTAATTTTAAATGTCAAAGGATTAGTGCTAGAAACAGGACTCTATTTAGTGTTCCATTTGTGAAGTCTAACTACATGGCCAATAACTTCATATCACGTGCTTGTAATTCATATAATGGTAAATTTTCCCATATTGATTTATTTAATCTGAAGCGTGCACAGTATCGGAGTGCTATTCTGGAAAGTCTATGTAATGCTTAATTTCTGAGTTTGTTTTGAACTTCATTTTTATTAATTTAAAGGTTGACTGTGTAATATTGTTATGTACTAAATAATTGTGGAAACTTTATTGGTATTTGTGCCATTTTTGTCATTTTAGTTATAAGTATTATAGTCTGTATGTTTCCCTTAAAAATAAATAAATAAATAAATAAATAAAGTCAGGGCCATCAGCTAGTATTGTATAAGAACATACAGATTTGGAAGAAGTATGTAATTTAATGCTTGCAATAAACATTCGCCCTTTCGTTGATAAATTAATACCTATACATATAATAAAACCATAAACAAGCTGTGTGTCTGTACTTTAAAGATTTTTTTTTCAAAATAACATAATAACACTTATGTTACCGAGTTCAAAAAAATAGTTATTACAATTTTTGTCTATTTGTCGGCTTGTCTGTTTGTCTGTACGTTTGTGCACATTAATCTCAGAAATAGATTAGCCGATTCGAATACGGTTTTCACTGATGTATTGCAGCAAGCTTCCCTTAACATTAAAGTGTTTGTTTCATTCCAATCGGTTTACAAACAAAAAAGTTACGCGCAACATCAAATACCACGCGTATGAAGCTGCGGGCTCAGCTAGTAATTAATATTTTGCGACAAAAAAATTGGGTATGTTTGAGTCAACAACACCTTCCTTTTTCACTTAAATTTATGAAAAATCAGTTTAAAATTTATCTAAATGTATATAAAGTATACTTCTAATAAAAAACTGACTACATGATATTTGAGGCCGCTGACAAATGTCAAAGTGATGATCCTGAAATATTATTGAATAATAACAAGATAAAGAGGGTATACCAGTTTAAAATTTAGGAGAGAAAAAAAAAACATATTTTTAACAAAAAAAATTATAAACCAAATTAAACTTAACACTTCTCATTTGATTCGTCTCACTTAATACCAACTTACCTGTGCATTGCAACCTGATAGAATAAATATAAACCTGTAGCTGGTAAATTTTGAAATAATGTGGATAATATGCATTACGTTTATCGACTATGGTAATCTTGTGTATATAAACGGAAACGGAGAGGGCTGAAGTTTTTCCAGGTGAAATTTGTCTCTGCCCAGGAAGTTTGGACGAGGCGGCCCTGTGGGTATTACTTAGCCAGGATAAATGGATTCGAGGGTCGGCTCATTTGCAAACTTATAGTCGCCAACTTTCCTGGAAACCTTTAGCTTTGTTTGTTTTATGAGTTATTGCCACCGCAACGAAACATTTAATTCGGGTGCAAAGATATTTCTCCATTATTTTTTAAATATGGCAATTATGAAATCGATTGCAGAGAAAGATACCATTGCCAAATTGCCACCAATTATGATAATAAAAAAAATAAAAATGGCGTAACTGTTAAGAGACTTATTTACTTTAGGTATTAAGTGTATGATTATAATTGTAATAATTGTAATTGTAGTATCCTGAGTTTCTTTCGGGGTTTCTTCTAAGGATCGTCATCTTGGCTTTTTTCCGAAACCCTGGTAAATTTAAATGACGATCATAAGAGTTTCTTGGAGAAACCTAATTGATAAATAAATATTTTGATTTTGATTTTGATACGATTTAATTGCTATGTATAATTTTAATACTAATTAAAAAAGAAAAACAGTTACTTATAACAAAAAATGCATTTTTTTTAATTATTTTTGTATGTCAGTTTGTTTTTTCCGGCTAATCTCCTAAACGGCTGAAGCGATTTTTACTGGTAAGCTGATGTTATAAGTAGTAACTCTGTAACCGCGGAACCTCTGCGGGGCTTAATAGACAGACAGACAGAGTCACTTTCACATTAATTAGTATGGATATATTTTAACGCTGGCCTTGTCCATAAATCGACTACTCGATAGCAAGCAAACTACTTTACATAAGAACATAAACGCGATCGCTGCTGCTGATTTGTTTAGCATTCTGAGATTTTGAAATTATTTGTTTTGAATTTTGAAAATTAGTTCCTTATTTAAAACTTCTCTTTATAAAACAAAGTCCATATGTATGCCTGTTTAAACTACTAATCAGATTATGCTTTTTTACTGTTTAAGTACCTATATGTTGTGCATAGTTATATGATGCATAACGTATTTTAATTATATTTTTTAACAGAAATGAAAAGTAAGTTTTCTCCAAAGTAGCTTAACTTAAGTTTATTAAACATTAAATAATTTGAAACTTATTTAACTAGGCCTTGAAAATTTTATATCGTTTAAAATTCTCCTTTTACTGAATTTGTAGGTATATATTATATGAATATTTGTATGTATATTTTGAGAATATATTTAAATGTATTATTTTTCTTGGATTACCGTCAATAATAAGTTTCCATGTGCATATTTTTTATTGATAAAAAGGATAAAATTATTAAAGTAATAATTTTAATCGAAAAAATCATTGACATAATAATTTTAAGATTTCTTTATCACAAGTTGTATTTACATGTGTCAACAAGACTCTCTCATTTTAAATATTATATGTATTAGTACATTACTGCAGAGACCAGGAAGTGAAGGATTGCCGGACGAAGTGGTCCGGCAATCCTCACTCCGGTCGAGGCTGGTATAGTGCTTTTCTCAATAAATGTGAGGAAATAATGAAACACGCCCCCGCCTACTACGCCTGTGACAGCGGCGGGCGTGTTCGTGAAGACTCGTGAAACTTCGGGTTTCATCGGGCTGAGCAGCGGCCAGGAATGAATTTTCATACAACATTCTTGGCCTAGGCCGAGAAAGAAATGCATGAGCCAAGAATTACAAACTTCGTGGCTTGTTTTTAGTACAAGAATGCCTACATTTCCGAGCATGTTTGAGAAAAGATTATTTATTGCTTGTGACCTTATCTATCAGATAACTTACTAAATGACACAAAAATATTTCTTCAAACTAGGCTTAATGTACGATATAAAATAAACGCATTTATCAGAAATATAACCGTAAATCATGCAGTAAAATACGCTATAATTTACTTTAGTAGTTGTCATGCAGCGTTCTGCAACGTCTTATGAAGGTCACTGGAAAATGTTACTACTTATATAAAACTACACTTGTGTGCCACAAATAGTAAGAGGTACCAGAACTCCATCATACATCCTCCTGTCCACTTGTCCCATACCCTATTAAGGTCAACAACACACTTGGACCCCCCTAAGGATATTTATATACATCGACAGAATGCACCTACATCAAGTGGACCGTCGGCGTAGGCCTGTATTGTAAAAAGTATATGTAAATATAGAATCAAATAAAGTTAAAAATCAACATTATTATGTTGTTTGTATTTACTTAAATTACTTAATTATTTATTTAAATTCAAATTGGAATTTGAGTCTGAAAATGTACTCTTTCCCCAGATGTTGAAATTTTTCGTTGCGTTATTTTTCTTTTCATCCGTGGACTTGTACAACACTTTCCGAGCGAGCTTGTCCATGAACTAAAGTGCTGAAATAAAGCTTTTCAGACAGAAATCGAACTTTATGATAAATAGACAGGCTCGCTGATAAGTTTCCTGTGACCGGTGACGCGCTTCATGCTTCCCCGAGCGGGATCTCTCTTGGATGGATTATTCCTGACGCACCCCTAAACGCGTAACTTATTTAATGAAACAAAATACAAAGAAATCATTAATTTAAACAATTATTAACGTTTTTTTTCCTGTAAGTATAAAATTTTGGTATCTACATAGTATACTTGTATATGGTGCCAATAAATACAACCTACGCAATTGAAATAACTATTATATAAAGCTATGGCTTGCTATGGCCATAGCTAAAATTTGTGGACCACAAATTTCGATGTCTCAGCATCGAATGTCAAAACTGGAAATACTCACTAGTTACTCACTAGTTACTTCATTTTAAGGAATTGAGGGATAGGCGATGAAAAGATATGACAAAGTTTTCCAAATGCTGCCCAGTTTTTCTGTACCTATTATTCTGTCAATCTCTTTTTTATTTTCATGAAGTAAATTTATTCTTGAATTCCAGCAAAAGCAGCCGAGTTCATTATAAATTACATTACATAATTACAATAATTAAAACTGTTTATTAAATATAATTACCACAATTTGTGAAACAGCTGCCCTCACAAATAATGAAACGAAATTAACCGCTAATTTTGTGGGTCAACTGCTTGGGCCTTTAATAAGGTCGAAGTATGAAAATCAAGAGCAAGGAATGAGTAAATTGAACACACTTTTATTAATTGTAGAAAATAATTTGGAAAATTGTTTAATAAAAATTGGCAGGCAGGCTGACAATTAATTTAATGGTCAACGGTTATAGTAGCTAACGAACGCATAATATAATATAATATAATATAATATAATATAATATAATATAATATAATATAATATAATATAATATAATATAATATAATATAATATAATATAATATAATATAATATAATATAATATAATATAATATAATATAATATAATATAATATAATACAATATAACACAATACAATATATATGGGTAACTGATACCTGAAATGACATTTAGTTTTCTTATTCCTTCATGACCAACCGATAAATATTCGGTGTGCAAATCTAAGAAACCACAGGGAACCTAAGAAAAATTCACGTACACTGCCAGTCTTGGTAGGATAAAGGTATGACCTATTAAATTATAAATATTGATCAATAACAAAATTTAACTACTAAAACATATACTTGTACGGGGTATACATATATACTTGTACATATACTTTTATTAAAACATATATATGTACGGGGATATTTATGTGTTTATATGTGTATATACGTATATAGCTATAGATTATGTGTGCATAAGCACATTCATCTTGTACTTAAAGAATCATTGACACTGTGCTATTAGAGATAGGCCATGCTTAGTGTGAGAACTACGTTATATTTACAAATATTAATCATGACGCTGTATTTTATAGCTAATGTTTTTGAGCTTTACAACCCTTTGAGTATTCCTGGCAAAATCTCTTGATAAAAACGTACTTTTAAAAAAGCTCACGTACTTTTGGACAGAATTGCGAGACGCGCTAAACTTTGCATACTTACTTTATTATACATGAATCATTGAATTTTCAAATTGAATTTCGAATTCGAAAGAAATCAACATCAAAAGGTGACCTTCGTAAACAGATGTTGGAACAGATTACTTCCAACATCCAAGGAAGGAAGACGCTCTGCTTTCAGGCACCTCCCCGTGGGGTAGGTACGTGTAGGACATGAAATAAAAAGGGGAGTGAGACGTAACAATAAATTTCCACATGACGAGACTCTCATAAGGTTTCCGAGACGATAAAAGAGGCCGTAACACGTGCGATCTCCAGGGCTGCCACTTGGGAAATTATTAGCCTTGACGGGGGCTGTCACGGGCAATTAAAACTATGGTGTAATGTTACACAACATCACCCTGCGACTGTTATCCTATTACAGTGTAACAGACACCCGTAATAACTTAAGTTTAATTGGAATGACAACCAGACGAGAATCTCGCGTAACGGGAAATGAAAAGATGTGCACTTAAATTTAAAGGTCACTTCAGTACTTAAATTTTATTATTACTAATATTAGTAGATAACGTGTCATTAAAGTAATGATAATAATGTTACGTGCGGGGTGAGTTAAAATGCCGTGTAAGGGCGAGACGAACGAATCATTTTCACAAACCAAGATGACTTCCAAAATCACTAAACTTGTCCGATGAAACCGTCAAACTTGCCAAAAGTCGCCAATGATTCTCTTAATGTGTCGCCGGATCACTATCGCAGATAACTTCGCAAAAGCTCCGAAAAGTCGCTTTCGTATCGCTGGTTGTGCACCACTCCCCCATCTCGCCCGCCTGGTCTCTTATTTATAGATACTTAGCACCAAACGCCTCTATGTATTTCGAGTTTTCCAGAAAATCTAAACAAGATCATAAACAAGCCATTGAAAGTTTGGGAATGCTATTTCTGTTGAACTGTAAACTCTATGTTGTAACCATAAGGACCAATTTCCTTTGACACTAGTTGGGAAGGGGCGTGCCTACCATTGATAGAGTAGGACGTTCGAAGCCACCGTATTGACTTCAAGGCAAAACTTAACTGCTTAAAACCTACACAACTATGAAACTGAATAAGGAAGATTAATTTCATTTTAAATTGTGATGTAGTGAGCCACTTGCCAGTAGACGTGTGTATTTAATGCCAAAGGTTATTTTAGGCTCTTATCCTTTTAAGTTAGAAACAACGTTACTCACTAATTTAGTAAAAATTTTGAAAGAAATTCTGGACATAAATTATAACTAAAAAATTATCAGTTGCATTGAAAAAAAAAAAAAAAAGAATTAATAGTAATAACATATAATAGTAATAGCATATATGTATTAATTAATATCTTGGATGGCACGTGTATCCTTCATAAGTGAAACGATTAGCAATGTTTGCTATAGCTATAGCCTTAGATAAAAATGGAGACTTTTGTAAAAAAATAAGGCAGGCGAGTTTAGTAGTGGTAGGCCACACTGCGTTTTCGCAATCATTTGAGCAATCCGTCTGGCGGCAGTAACCACCCCCTTACAGAAGGCCACCGTGAAATAACAGCATGTGTGCTGTTGTGTTTCGATGAGTGAATAAGGGATGCCAGAGCCCATTTCCCTATCTCCTCCTAGTCCCTTATCCTTAATCCTACTGTAGTTGGCAGCGCACTTGCGGCAGCTTTCGCGTTGCTTGTGTTATAGGCGACGGTAGCCACCTACCATCAAGTGGACCGTCAGCCTGTCTGCCGATGTTAACATAAAAAAGGTGAATACGAGTTCAATATATTTATTCGAACGACAACGGAATCTCTCGTAATATTAGAAAAAAAGGTAGCCCATAAAAATAAAAAGATACAGTCATGAAAAAAGCTGTCATTCGTGTTTATTAAGGGATACGCTACTAATAATTTTGTTTATAGAGTTAGATTTTAAGGAATTGATTAAATTTTCAGTACCATATATCATATCAAAACGAGGTTCTGAGCGAGTTAGCGACTTGATTTAAACCTTACCTAATTAATTTGAATGATGTTCATGTACAACCCTACCGGTGACGCAATTTATAAGGGCACAATCAAAGGGACGACGGTTATGTGAGGACATTCATTTCTGTTATTGTTCCGGGATTAGTAACTTAATATTGGCCATATTTTGTATCACCTTGTAACGTCATTGTTTGTGACACGGGAGGATGTATCTGGGATTGTACAATGTACATTCTTTTAAGATTACATCTAGTCGTAAGACTAATGTTTAATTTCAATTTAACCTTCATTACTAAAAATCTATACTAATATTATATAGCTGAGGAGTTTGTTTGTTTGTTAGGTTAAAATCCCAAATCTCAGGAACTCTAGTTCGAATTGAAAAATTCTTTTTGTGTTGGATAGTCCAATTAACGGGGATGGCTAGAGGCTATATAACATCACGCTAAGACCAATAGGAGCTGACCTTCAATGAAAAATGTTGCAAGAAACGGGAAAATTATCCCTTTTGAGAGTTTCCGTTGCGCGCTGCGCAAACGGTTAAAGTTACGCAAAATCATGTATGACGGAATTCTTCCTCTTTAAAAGTTTAAAAAAAAGTCCGCGACAGCATATGTCTATCTTTTAAGGTTGACTCACTATAACCTGTTTTATGGTAATCAAATTTGTTCTAAAACAATGCATTATTTGCGAAGGTGTTTCTATAAACATGATATTAATCCTACGTTATTTATTACAAGTATTTAATTTTGAAGAAAATTGTCCCTGACATTATTTGATTTCAATGAATATCTTAAGAGATACATAGTTTTAAAATAACTCCACAACAAAATAATGATCAAGTACCACGCGCGTATAATATCTCCAATAGCGTGATTTTTTTTCTGACTTTTGATTTTGATTTTCTCTTTATAAAAAAAAATCAAAGGTTTTTGACGAATGTGTGATGCCAGTGAAGACAATGGCCCTCAACGAGCCATGGAAAGGGCTAGATCGGATCAGCCTTGGGTCGCTGAGGCCGGAAGGTTCTCGACTGGAGGTCACGGATTGGAACCAAGATCATATTACGCCACGGATTATTTAAGAATTTTAAGGAGTCCACGGGTTGACGGTGGCAAGGCTGCTTCTGACACCGGTCCTAATGGAGAATTATTTGGGAGGATATGTCCAGCAACTGATGTCATGTCATACAGCTAAGATGACGATGAAAATGATGACTTCAATTCTTTGTTTTTTGTAGGCAGATCCATTAGTTGCAATCGCTTAAACTCCATTAAATATCATTGATTTTTAACTAAACTAATTCAAAAAGTTTTGTCATTTCAAACAAATATATGTTATTGAGCTATTTGTAAATGAGCTTTGAGGTCCCGATGAAGGTTGTTTTTTGAATCCCAGGGTGCATTTATAATACCTCTTATTACTTTATTATGGAAAATTTGCAACATTAGAACGTTGCTAAATTTGGTACAGACTCACAGCTGTATCCCGCATGTTCATACTGGCATAAGTATGAAATAAATACTTAAATAATAGTACCTATTTTTAATAAAATTAAAAATAAAATTAACTTTTCAAAGTTGACCTTGTCGGGATCGAACCCGGGACCACTGAAACAGAGCGTTAAGGCAATCTCCACAAAATCTATACTTTACAAACGTTAATATAATGTGAAAATTTAATTTAAGTTCTTTAAATTACAAAAGAATACACATCACAATTCTTTGCAAGTGAACGCAGCAGCAGAACTTCAGAAAATGAAAACTTAAAAATTCAGAAAATGAAGAGAAAAAAACTGACGGGGCATTGCAAAGGAAAAGGCTTGCTTTGCAACAACTTTGTCTGAGCCTTTGAACATTACAAAGACTAGGAAACTGTAGTTTTTTTTACTTACGATTGAGGGTAGTGCTGCGATGTTCAGCGTTGCAGGATGTGTTGTCAACAAGAAATGAGGGTGAATGGAAATGAATGAGTTACTTAAAAAAAAAAATAATGCAGCAGATAACTTGTTTTCCAACTTTGTTAAAGTGACGAGGTGATCCTTATACCCTTACTTAAATAGGGTATGGAATAGGGTAAGGGATTATTGTAATGAGTAATCAATATGTTAGGGGTAGTTCGCTGTTTGTTTAATATTTAGTGAGAAATCAGATACAGTCATTGAAGAACATTATCATCCACATCATTTTAAATACGTCGTGGGTCTTATTTAAAATATCAACAGTTTCTTCACTGAAGAAGAAAATGAAGTAGAATTGCAAACCCCACACCTGATACCAAATTGTAGTTTTATATTCCAAGGATACATCTTATCTTATCTTGTCTTTGTGGCTATTTCTGTCTGCTAGAGTACCAGTATCACTTCGTCCATTGCTGAAATATTGTGATCGCCACGTGAACTAAAGCTCTCTACCTATACCTACCACGTTAAGGAACTGTAGTACTTTTTTGATAGAGGCATTCTTCACATCTTCACAAGCCATCGTGTGGCTTCCTAGGATGTGACTGCGCTTGTGCATCAGGGGGCCACACTCGCACAGGATATGCATTGGTGTTTCTTCTGCTTCATGGCAGAAGCGACACTCTCCCGTACTAGTGAGCCCCATTACTTTAAGGTGCCTATTGAGGCGGCAGTGTCCCGTTAGCGCCCTAGATTGGAAGGATACATACGTGGGGAGCAGTAAAAGTGGGAATGAATAAGAAAAAGTTACTGTGCATTCATAATGAATCAAAAATTAACCTAAAAATATTCTCCGTTAGCGTATGATACGAATAAACCAATTTTAAAAACATTTATGCCACTCCACAGCGGTGACTTCGGAAACATTGGACAGGATCAGAAACATTGGAGTGGCATTGGAAGGATACGTAACTTGTAGAACAAACGTCTGGGAATCAAAGGCAGCCGAGGAAAATCACTAGACTCATAAGCTATGGTGTTCTATGGGGGAGAGTAGAGTTTTTTGTTCTAAAAAGAATATGTGGTTTTTTTATAATTATTTTCCTTAAATATTATAAATGTTTGTCATGAAAATGGCAAAAGGTCATTATAGTGAGAAGACAACCCTAGTTGAAGTGCACTCAAAACAGAATAACTAATATCATACGGAGAACCCGATTTGTAGTGCAACATTCAGTTAATCTTATTGGGTATGGATGGAGGCAACTGTCTTGTCTTACTGTAACGAAAATTTACTGCTGTTATTGATAAATTAAATCCTTTTTACGAGTAGGTATCTACAGGATGAAAAAATAAACGTTTTATTTAAAAAAAAAAATTAAAAGTTTAGGATTTCCATTTTTTTTTTTAATTAGAATCAATTCCTCAAGCTCCTTGTTTAACAACTCTGACGTTGCTTATTTTGTTGTGCTATAGGCGACCGGCAGCGCCTACCACTCTGTTAATTTTCAGCCTGCCTGAGAAATGCTAAGCCGAGGATCCCTTCTCCCAGCCGATCCGCCCGAGAAAGCTCGGGCGTAGGCGGCTGGCCTATATCCGCCATCTTCCCCCTTGACCAGGACAGTCTCCCCTTAGACTACCGCCCGTTGTGAAGTCCCCGAGATGGCTGGCGTACCTACGCTTGCGCCGAGGTTCCGACAGGGAGCGTAGTCCTCCCCGCGCTGAATAGCCGTGGCGGGTCGCCGAAGTTGTGCAACAACGTTCCTGCGACCCCGCACGGAAAGTCGTTGGGTTTTAGCCGGTAGGAGTCCGGCATAACCCACAGCGTCCCCCTTCGCTGCTGGGTATCCATGATGGATTTCCCAACTTAAAAAAAAGGATAAAATTTATTCCAATGATGATACAAATTTATATAATTAAAATATAAGCAAATTTTATGATAAAGGTCTCTTAATAGTTAGGAAGGTTGGGATGTACAAGGCAAAAAGAAGACAAGGAGTCTTAAAAGAGTTGGAGGCTTATTATTATACCCTAAGAGGGCCATACCTTAGATAAAAAACAGATAATTTTAATAAAAATTTGTTTTCTCGTTTAAAAAGTTAAAGACTTAAAGGCGGTTATAGGAGGAATTATAGTGATGTGTTAGCCATTCCTAAATATAAAAGAACACAATATAGAATGGCAGTGTGCCTTTAATAACCAGAAGTAATACTTTGAAATTGCACTTGCGTCTGTCTATTTGCAGCTCTTTCAATAAAAAGCGAGACGTAGCAAATAATCTCCATTTAAAATTATCCAAGCGGAATGTTTGCGCGAATGTAGACGACGTCTCTTCGGAACCCATAATTTAACGGCTCGCTCCCGTTTCGTGCCTTTGCCATTCTCACCTACATATTTCATATTCATTTTTATATATTTATTTATGTTTAATCCATTGCGTATTTAATTTATTGCAGTTGAAATGCTAGGTAGTGGTCATTTGAGTGTAACAAATTCTCTTCTTCAGGGTTATCATTGTCATATCACCATATGATAGTAGAAAAAACAGTGGTTAATCCATAAAATATTTAATAACCACTTAGGATCACATGTTTGTAAAATATTTTATAAACATGTTGTGTACAGAGCCCATTTTCCCTAAACCTTGTAGGGTTCATCATCATTCGCTTCTCATTCATTAAAAACCTTTTTGTTTCTTTGTTATAATGTAACCTTTTTTTTATTTACTTATAATTACATGTACACTGGCCGGCGGGATTTTGAACAGAATGGAA
This sequence comes from Bembecia ichneumoniformis, assembly GCA_910589475.2. Classification (NCBI taxonomy): domain Eukaryota; kingdom Metazoa; phylum Arthropoda; class Insecta; order Lepidoptera; family Sesiidae; genus Bembecia; species Bembecia ichneumoniformis. The sequence continues at coordinate 14,416,324 of OU342541.1, forward strand.
CGAAAAAGGGAGCAGAAGAAAAAGATTGAAAGATAAGGATTGACAGGTTTTTTTCTGAAGGGAGAAAAGGGCATTCTGGAGGAATTTTGCAAAAGAGAAGGTTTACCGGATACAACTGAGACTCAGATATTCTTCAAAGAAATCTGAATAAACCAATCCGAATCTTGTTTTGTTAAGTCGACGAGTTCTGCATAAACCTCTTATTTTTACCGAAGATCCTGTTCCAACGCAGTGCACAGCATCATCCTCATAAACTGTTAGCTCAGAAGACGTGCTCATCGAAGGACAATTGTATATATATATATATATTTACGAAAATTAATAAGGACTGCGGTGACTTCCAGTGTACATATAGGGACTTTAGTGGAATTAAAGTGTGGTGTTTCCTCAAGTCTCTATCTTTCCTTCCATCCCGCCACCCCTACAGTGATCTAGAGTTGTTACACTACATTTTGGCGCCCAACTTAATATTGATTCCACGCCCTGAGTCTTTTTCAAAATTCTAAATGATGGATTCTCATAATCCATAGTCTGTTTCGGTTTATTTGGCGTAATAAAATATTTTCGGGTCATCAACTACATATATTTAAATCCTCATTTGTGAACCTTCTATAATATTTCATTTTCTTTCAGCTATACGTCAAAGTACGTCAAGACAGATAAGTCGACAAATTGAAATTTTAATTTATTATTATGGAAGAAATTATTAATAATTGATAATTCCCAGGAAAACGTAAGTTCGTTTATTACGTATTATAATGTCTAGTAGTTGATGTACTTTCTTTAGTATACTTATTGCGTAAAGGACAGAATTCTGTTTAGAAGTTACAAGATAATGGATTTCTTCGTGGCTTGATTCTTCTTGGTTAGATATTGTATACGGAAACCTTGTGTCCGGTACGATATTAGTATATTATATGAGACGGATATGTTGAGTCGTTTCATTGAGTGTGTAGAATTGCTGATTTAAAATAAATATTCCTGGTGTAAAATATGGTAATATAATTATTTGCGCAGAAATACATTTTGCGCATGTCTTGAAGTGATGAGTGAGTCACTTATATATTACTGAAATGAGTTTTGGTAATATAAACGTAATATACCTATATATAGTGATAAATAATTATTTTATTTAATATTATTTTGTGGTAAGAGGCACAAAAATAAAGGTGTTATAATATTTTTCTATTTGTGAGTCGTGTGACATCTTATATTACGGTTGTTTTGTCGTTAAACAATTATTTATTTGTTTGAATTATTTGACAGATTTAGTGATAGTTGGTATAACTACCGCTTGATTGTGACTTTTCTTGTTAATAAATAAATAAAAAAACTTAACTTTAAATTATTTTAATTAGAATTTTATTTCTTTTTCTTCTTTGTCTTTGTTTATTATAATTATTAATTATAATTTAATTCTCTAATATTAATAAATAATATTTGACTTTTCAAGATGTTGAAAATAAATTACTCTCTTCTGAATAAGACTGAATTGGAATATGAGGTTGCCATTCGGTCGGGAAGACCTCGGGTAGTGTTGCAGAATTAAAGGCTCAAAAATTGCATCAAGACCTGCAGAATCGGTATTATCGTCGTGTTTTCCGATACCGGTGGATTTGTCACAGCTGTCACAGACGTTAACTAGTATCGAGGGGAAACTGGACAAAGCTCACAATGCTAAAGATTTTCATCAATACAAATCTAAGATTGAGGCTTTCCTGAACCATGCTAGGTTCAGACTAGACAGGATCAACATTAAGTCGGATGAGGATGAGGACTTGCGCGTAAATTATAGAATTTTGCGAGAAAAGTATTTGGAATTAAAGAAGAAGTTTGAAATTATGTTCATTTCACCGATGGTAGAAAATAATGTTGAGAACGATGCGATACCATCAAATATTGAGGAAGTCAACTCCTCATTCAATATACCACACCAATCTAGTACTCCGTCGGAAGTAGTGATGACAACAAATAAGTCAGTTGTAATATCGGAAGACTTAATGCTGTCGTTTATAGAGGCTTTAAAAACTGACAATGCAACATCTGCATCCAACTTTATAAAGGACCTAAAAGCTTCCTGTATTTATAATGGGAAGTCTTGTCCAAGATCATTTTTACAAAAGCTGGAGGAATTTAGAATTGCAAGGAATGTTAAGGAAAGTTGCTTTATTAAATACGCTTTTGAAATTTTTAAAGGAGATGCTTTACACTGGTACAGATTTCAGCGTGAACAAAACGAAAATTTATCATGGAGGGAAGTTAAACAATTATTGATAAGAGATTTCGGAATTTTTGATTACGATTATAAGATGATGGAAGCAATTAGGAACAGAACTCAAGGGGTAGAAGAAAGCATAATAATTTACATTTCAATAATGTCGGGGATGTTTTCACGGTTGAGTAAAAAACTATCAGAAGAAGAGAAAATGGAGATTTTACTTCATAATATTAGACCTTGCTATTCACTTTTCGTAACCTTAAAGGATGTGAAGGATATTAATTCTCTAGTATTATGCTGCCAATCTTATGAGAATTGTATGGCAAAAAACAGGGACTTCCATGAACCATCAACAAGTAAGAATGTATGCGCTGAGGAATTTAATTATAAACCGTCAAGTTCTAACTATAGTCCTACAAACACATTAACGAATAAAGCCAAGTTTAGAAAAAGTTACACGGAAGCTAGTGGAAACGATTTTGGAGATCAGAAATTGTCCAACGAGTATAAAGGCTATTCGAAAAATAACAAGGAACAAGTGAATAATATATATTATAGTAATTACTCTGATCAACAATTCTCAAATAATTCGAGAGATAATAATTACCATGGACAATACAGTAACTATTCAAGAAGGGAGAGCAATTTTAGGAATAAACCGGTATACCAGAATAAAAGATTTGATAATCCAACAAAGATTTTCAAGAATTCGTATAGGAATAATGATGGTCAGAATACCTTATTTTGTGTTAGATGTCGGATCTACGGTCACGTCTTGCAGAATTGTACAGCGCCAAGATTATTAATTTGTTTTAATTGTGGGTTGAAAGGGTTTGCGTCCCCAGATTGTCCAAGATGCAATAACAAACAGCGAAATTACCCGATTAAAAAAAACTAGATAATGACTTGGATAGTAGTAGACTTAAAGAAAATTTTGACCCAATAGATTGGAAAATTTGGTTATCGACGGTGAAGAGGTTTATGACATGTTATAAAATATCCTCGGTAGTTTTTAAGGAGGAAAATGACCACAACCGTCCTTTTGTAAATGTGAAGATTGATAAACAAGAATTTATGGGATTGCTAGATTCAGGCAGTTCATTAACAGTATTGGGTAATAAAGCACATTTAGATATAATCAAATTGGGTTATAAACTATTCAAGTCACCAACTCAAGTCTACGTTGCGAATAAACAGAAAGCAAATTCAATGGGATATTTCAATTTACCATTTGAATTTAATAATGAAGTACATATTATAAAGACATACGTGTTTCCAGATTTATATCCGTCACTCATACTCGGATGGGATTTTTGGAATGAATTTAATGTGTGTCCTAGAATTATTACAAACGAATTGAAAATCAACAAAAACAATTTAATGGTATCAAATATTGGAGAGAAGGTTCTAACTTACAACCACTTGTCTAAGAAACAAAAAGAAGTTGCATTCGATATGATTAAACATTTTGAGGACATTTCGTTTGAAAAGAGGGGTTTATTAGGCCGGACGAACTTAGTAAGTCACCGAATCGACACTGGCGATGCGCTTCCAATTAAACAACGGAATTATAGACTTTCACCGGAAAAACAAAAGGCATTAATTAGTGAGGTAGATAAAATGATAGAAATGGGGATAATAGAAAGCTGCGAAAGTCCATGGTTATCTCCTGTGATTATGATTCCGAAGAAAAATGGAGAGTGGAGATTCTGTTTAGATAGTAGGAAATTGAATTCGATCACCAAACGTGACGCATATAGTCTTCCTTTTGTTAGCGAAATACTGGATAATTTAAAGGACGCTAGATACTTATCAAGCATTGATACGGCAAAGGCATTTTGGGAAATTCCGTTAAATTATAGTGATCGAGATAAGACAGCATTTTATGTTCCGGGTAGAGGAATGTACCGTTTCACGGTTATGCCGTTTGGATTGACCAATGCACCTGCAACTCAGCAAAGACTTATGGATTGTCTCTTCACGCCAGAGTTTGACAATAAAGTATTCTGTTATTTAGATGATATTGTCATCATTAGCAAAACATTCGAGGAACACATATCTCTTCTGGAGAGAGTTCATCAAAAATTGTCATAGGCCGGTCTGACTATAAATTTCGAAAAAAGTCAGTTTTTTAGAGAAGAACTCAAATATTTGGGTTATATAATTGATAAAGATGGTTTAAGAGCAGATCCCGCAAAAATAAAAGCAATTTTAGAATACCCCATTCCGACTTCGAAGAAGGAAGTCAGGAAATTCTTAGGGACTTGCAGTTGGTTTCGCCGTTTTATACCAAACTTTAGCTTAATCGCTACACCACTGAATAAGTTAACTACTTCGGGGAAAAATGCTCCTAAATTTGCGTGGAATGAAAAGGCTGATGTAGCTTTTAAAAAGCTCAAAGAATGTTTAATATCGACACCAATTTTGACGTGTCCAGATTTTGATCTTCCATTTTCAGTACATTGTGACGCTTCAAATTTTGCAGTTGGTGCGATGTTAACACAAGTGAAAAATGGCAAAGAAAACGTAATAGCATATATGAGTAAGGCTTTGAATAAACACGAACAAAATTACTCAACGACAGAACGGGAAACGTTAGCTGTCATTACAGCTCTTGAACATTGGCGCTGTTATCTGGATAATGGAATGAAATTCACTGTTTTTACCGATCATTCTGCATTGAAGTGGTTTATGAAACTGTCAAACCCTTCTGGTAGACTAGCACGCTGGACAATTCGTCTTTCTTGTTTCAATTTTGAAATAAAGCACAAAAAAGGGAGTGATAATGTAGTACCAGACTTTCTTTCACGTCGCAAACAAGTCCCAAGTAAAGAGGCAGCATCAGTTGAACCCATTGGTAACATTCTCTCTCCGCAAGAAAAGTTTAATAAATTAATTGATGATTGCCGCAATAATCCAGACGGTAATCCTGATTATAAATTGGTAAATGAGAAGATTTATCGTTTTTGTGAGTGCTCAGATAGTTTAAATAATGATTTTGTATGGAAGGAAGTACCTAATCCATGCGATAGGGATAATATAATAAGCATGAATCATGGTACTGATGACAATCCACATTTGGGAATATTCAAAACTTATAAAAAAATTCAAAGGTTATACTACTGGACGGGAATGTTCAGAGATATAGCTAAATTTATATCCTCATGTGATGTTTGTCTAGCTTATAAGCATTCTAACCATGCTCCATACGGTCTTATGGGTAAACCAAAAATATGTTCTAGGCCTTTTCAGATGATTTCATTGGATATTATGGGTCCTTTTCCAATGACGAGACGTAGAAATCAGTATATTTTAGTAGTCAATTGTTGTTTTTCAAAATATACATTGATATTTCCTTTAAAACGTGCAATAGCTACGAGTATAGTAAATATAATTGAAAATTTTGTATTTCTAGTACATGGAATACCACAAACGATAATTATGGATAACGGAGTTCAGTTCAAATCTAATGAATTTCAAAATTTGTTGAACAAATATAAAGTTCAACACATTTTCTTTTCGCCTCACTATTGTCCTCAAATTAACCCAACTGAAAGGTACAATAGGACAATAATTACTGCTCTTGCACCATTGGTAGGAGAGGATCATAGAACATGGGATGAACATTTACATAAGATACAATTTGCGCTGAATAATGCAGTCAATGTTGTTACGGGATATTCTCCAGCATTTTTAGTATTTGGTCGTGAACAAATACCGTGTGGTAGCTTGTACACAGAATGTCCTAACATAGATGAGTTTGTTTTTCTTCCACGTGACATTTACGCAAATAATGTTGGATTGCTGTCGAAATTATTCGATAAAGTGCAAATGGCACTGTACATGGCTCACGACAAAAACTCTAGTCATTATAATACTAGACGCGTTTTTAAAGAATTTAACGTCGGCGACGTTGTTTGGCGTAGAAATTACAATTTAAGTAATGCAGGTACATATTTTTCTGCTAAACTTGCCCCTAAATTCATGAAATCAAAAGTTTTGCAAAAATTATCACCATTAGTGTACATTTTGGAGGATAAAGATGGCGCCAAAGCGAAGTGGCACATTACAGATATCAAAATGTAATTTAGGTGTATATTAATTTGTTTGTGGTGGAAATAACCGATTATAGCTGTAGAGGGTGGCTTATTTATGTGTTGTCTATAATATTGTAATTTTGTATATAATGATTTGGTTAATTATTCCAAATTATTTAGCAATATTTATTATATATGTTTCGGCTTTTATTCAAAATTATTTTTGTGTTTGTAAAAATAATTGTTTAATTTTGTTCTTAGTGTGTAATATTATTTTGTTTGTTGTTGTTTTGCATATACGCACCTTCATTCACCTCATTCATTAACAATTTCAGGATTCCTTTTGGCATATTCCACATAATCACCCGGGCGGTCGCTATACCCGGATTAAATAAGCCTTAATAGCATTCACTGTAAATATTTCTCATTATATGTTCGACTTTGTGTCGCGGGCTAGCTGCCAAGTCGCGATACAAGTAAATTTTCTCTTATATTTAGGATAGTTTAGTTATTAGGGTCGTTTTAATGGTTAGGTTAGATTTAGGTTCATTTTTTTTTCTTTCATTCATTTTTTTTTATGGGTTTATATAGTGCAGCTGACTGACACTTTAAATAAGCTTTCAAGTCATATAGTGCAGCTGACTGACACTTTAAACAAGCTTACCAGTCATTAGGGATGTTCCTTCCTTGAGTCAGTGCCATTGGTCTGAAAAGCAGCCGTGAGCCTGACTCATACCTTTGAATGGTTGTGTGCATGTAGGGGATTTGAAAGAAATGTTTGGTGATGAATGGAAGTGTGAAGCCTATGTTCCATACCTCAAAATTTTTTCTCTGCGTTCAAAAATTTTTCATGGGGAGGGGAGATAATGTAGGGTTCATCATCATTCGCTTCTCATTCATTAAAAACCTTTTTGTTTCTTTGTTATAATGTAACCTTTTTTTTATTTACTTATAATTACATGTACACTGGCCGGCGGGATTTTGAACAGAATGGAACGAAAAAGGGAGCAGAAGAAAAAGATTGAAAGATAAGGATTGACAGGTTTTTTTCTGAAGGGAGAAAAGGGCATTCTGGAGGAATTTTGCAAAAGAGAAGGTTTACCGGATACAACTGAGACTCAGATATTCTTCAAAGAAATCTGAATAAACCAATCCGAATCTTGTTTTGTTAAGTCGACGAGTTCTGCATAAACCTCTTATTTTTACCGAAGATCCTGTTCCAACGCAGTGCACAGCATCATCCTCATAAACTGTTAGCTCAGAAGACGTGCTCATCGAAGGACAATTGTATATATATATATATATTTACGAAAATTAATAAGGACTGCGGTGACTTCCAGTGTACATATAGGGACTTTAGTGGAATTAAAGTGTGGTGTTTCCTCAAGTCTCTATCTTTCCTTCCACCCCGCCACCCCTACAGTGATCTAGAGTTGTTACACTACAACCTTTTCCAATCCCTTATCCTTAATCCTGCTGTAGTCGGCAGGCGTTTCTTGTGTTATATACGACGGTCGCCACCTACCATCGAGTGGACCGTCAGTCTGTCTGCCGACATAAAAAATAAAATATTTTACAAATAAAAGCTAGGTTAGTACAATTTATGTTGACTTATTACTGTCCTTATTAGTCAGAAAATGGTAGTCTAACCTTTCATCAACTGCTATGAAGACGCTATTGGAATTGATACAGGGATACACACCTTATATCTTTAATTTATAGGATTCTATTTTATTAATCATAATGAGATTATTAATCATAATCATATTTTTTATATTTATAGATTTTATTCAACACAATATATACACATATAATAAACCCTTTTATCATATGTGTATATCTTTAATTTTATTAATACATTTTTAATATTTATGTTCGATCTACATGACGGAAGTTCGATTATAATTTAATGATTATCAATTCCTCCATTTTATGTATTTTTTATTTATGTCACAATATTTGTATTATTTTGAGTAAACGGGAATTGACCTATAGAAGATGGCGTCCTACCGATTGTCTCAATACAATCGCCCGAATTATTTATGTTCAGTTTCCTCTATTTGTTGCTTTGAATAATTTTCAATTTGTCAGCTGTGTTCACTGTTCCTGCCTCTTTGTTTGAAACAAAGCCTCGAAATGACCCTCCGAAAATACCACTCCTTGGCTAGTTTCAGAGAAGCATATTTCGTGGTTTTCTTGGGTTTTTAGGGAAAGAAATTTAATAACCATTTACCGAAACTTTAGCTTGATTGGAGTCCTTATCGTAAAAAAAAAAGAATTATTAAAAAAAAGATCTGCCATTAACCCAGCCAATCACAACTCATACACGATTTTATTCTTAAATAATACATCCCGCATACATGAAAAATGGATGATGAAACAAACACTAAATGTTACGGGAAATTGCTACAATACATCAGTGAAAACCGCATTCAAATCGGTAATGCAGTTTCTGAGATTAGCGTGGACAAACACACAGACAAACAATCACACAAACTCGGTAACATAAGTGCAACGTTTGTTTTTTTTTTTAATTAATGTACAGAACCGGTTCGTTTACGACTTTATTATATGTATAGAAATGGGACAAGCATGCAATCCAACAGAATAAGAGTTAGAATTTTATTCTGGAATAAGTGTTACATTTTTCACGTAGCTGTTTGTAGCCAGTGTTGACAATTTTACATCAAATCACACTACAAACACGAAAAAGTCGTATATAAGCTTTTTCAGAAAGCTTTCAACCGATTGTCCTAACGACGGTGAAAGCAGTTGATTTATACAAGTTGTTTGCGCTTTCAGAGCTTTTTAAGTGAAGCGAGGGACGAACTCATTTTAGGAAAAAAGTACTAAGCCTTAGCACGATTTAAAGTGCTAACGCTTGCTACGTTCACAATAATTCAGGGCTAAGTCTGGACGAGGCTCAATTTTCTTTTATTTTCCCAAAGTGAGATAGTGAAAGTGATTCGTAGAGCCCAAAATAAACAAACACACAAATCTGTTACCAGATTTGTTAAGCCAAATCAACCATTAAATATCAACACTAGACTTTGCTACTAAAACAAAAGACTCGCCAAAATGTCTTCGCGTACCGTCTCCTGCTACATTTCTTACCTTGAGGGCCCTCGTTGGTATCTGAAAGAGGTAGCTGCAAGAGAAGTGTTACGCGCCACTGTTCGTTCGTCTTTTAGACGATTCAAAAGGTCTGTAGTGCAAATATTGTTCCAAAAACTCAAACGGCCGCCATTGACGAGCCCGTTGGACGAGTGGTTAGGGTGCTTGCCTTAATGCCTTGTTCTAGGGTTCCCGGGTTCGATTCCCGGCAGGGTCAATTTTGAAAAATCAACTTTTCAATTTTGGCTCTGGTCTGGATTTGGAAAGTAGTGGCAGGGCACACTGCGTTTTGGCAGTCCTTTGGGCAGCCCGTCTGGCGGCAGTAACCACCCCCTTACAGAAGACCACCGTGAAATAACAGCACGTGTGCTGTTGTATTTCGGTGAGTGAGTAAGGGATGCCAGAGCCCATTTCCCTATCCACTCCTAATCCCTTATCCTTAATCCTACTGTGTCGGCAGCGCACTTGCAGCAGCTTTGGCGTTATAGGCGACGGTAGCCACCTACCATCAAGTGGACCGTCAGCTCGTCTGCCGATCTTAACATTAAAAAAAACGAATGCAAACTACATCCACTAGACGCACAAAAATCGTATATTAGTTATTTTTAACAATTAAAATTTTTCCCGATAAATAAACACGCGCTTCGCGTTCAAATCAATTTCAACATCATTTATGTTTTTTACAACTGGCCACAGACCACCGCAAGTCAACAACCGAATTGTCATCTGTGTTCAATGACATAGAATATATCGACTGCTAGGAGTGATAGAAACCGAACAACACAAAGAAAATGTCTCAATGTTATCATGTCAGTCGTAACACAGCTTATTATAAAGTGATGAAAACGCACAGAGGTAAAGTAAAACAAATGTTTAGCGATCAAATTCCCGTGTTTGCTTTCTCGTGAGCAGTTTATTCGAGACACGTATGAAAATCTTCTCGGAGTTTTACGACTTATTTTACTTGGGAATATTGTTTTTATACTTTTTTATGTTGCGTTGTAAAAAAACGGATTAGCATAAAATCAATGGGAGGCAAAGCTTCAGTTTAGAACGAATTCTTAGAACATATTATTTATACATATCTATAAGTCAGTATAAGTATCCTAGCTAATATGATAAACACAAAACAGAAAAGTGCATACTTAGGTACTTTTCATCTTGAAAAAAAAGTACTGTTCTCGAGAGATGATGAAAAATAAAATTAGAAGTTCAACACTTAACACAAATATATGAGAAATAAAGACTGAATGAATTATTGCTGATATATTAAGAAAAAGTACTCGGACAAAACTGCGGGCAAAAGCTAGTATATTATTATTATTATTATCTTATGAAGGAGAAAATGAGACAATTGCATAGTGTACCTACATAGTATGCATTATTAATTTAGACAAATTACAAGAAAATGTATTTTCAATTACATTTTCTTTAAAAAATTTACATATAACGAAACAACTTCATTGCTACATTTAATATTTAGTTGCTAATATACTCAAATAAAGTTTAAAATTTTTAATTAGAAAAAAAATTGTATGTTTGCTTGCGTGCGTGTGTGTATATGAGTGATAATGACTGCGTGCCCGTTTTTTATGCAATGTTCATCAGACACTGATGGTAGATGGTAGATGACTACCGTCGTCTATTTACACAAGCAATGCCACAGGTGCTGCAAATTCGCTGCAAAAGAATAAGGAATTAGAAAGGGTTAAACTGGGTGATTGAAAGTCTTGACGGCTGGAATGCCGTCAAGAAGCGCGGCTTGCCAACGTGCATATACCCACGTGACCTCCGCTATGCATCGATGATTGCACGGAGTGGTTTTAAGACAATGCTTACGTCCGCCGATTCAATGTTACTCAAAATTGAACAGTTACCCTATCTAAGCAGGATTTAACGCGAAACCCTTTAGAATCCCAAAAACATGGATGCTCGTTTTTGGGATTCTAAAAGAATTACCCTGAATATAAAACACTAAGGCGACACTTTCCGTACACAGATGCGGCGAGGTTCGTATCCTTTAACGACCTTACATTTACGGTGTTGCGCGTAACATAAAACCAAACAAATTATGCCCCAGAGACGAATCCGCAACATTAAATCTCATGTTCTCTGGGAGAAAATGCTGCGAAAATCATTTCGTATTGTCAAGAGCTGCTTGTGATTTTTAAGAAAAACAATTCATTTAGCAAGGAATGCCGAAATGTGATGAGTACAATAAACATAATATTGAAGGTAAACATGTTGTTCTTACTTTCAGGCTCCATTAAATAAGTACGAGACGGGTACTCGCGAAATATATACGTACACATAACATACGGTACAATAAGTTAGTTAACGATGCACGGCAATTACCCCAATTTAATTCATTTTTAATTCCCGACGCCCGACGCAAAAACGGGATTGACGTGTGAGCATGTGTGTCTATGTGTCTGGTATCGTATTTCCCAAACGGTTGGACCGATTTGATCTGTTTTTTTATTTATTTTTTTATTTGCAAGCTGACATGATCGAGATGGTTCATCGCTATAGTTTATGAAGACCTGTTCAGGCGTTTGAAGATCATTAGCCCATTTGACGAAGGCCATCATCAGCAAATTACAGCAGGTATAGCGTGTTTGGGCTCAATAGGGAGTCGGGGGTTACTTTATAATTTAAATAAAGTTTGCCTCCAAAGAAAATTGTGAACTAAGACCTACTATAGTCTACTATAGCGAACATCTATAAATATTTATGAAAGTTTTTATAGACATAGAAAAAATAAAAAAAATAAAAAGTGCAATAAATAGTGAGCGACAGGCAATTCGAAGGAAATTCGACGCGAAACCTGAGAGGACCCTTTGGGTCACTGCTTACTAAATTTGGTAAAAAAATTTTGAGATTGGGATTATTGAGAATATTTATATAGAATCACTAAAACTCCTGCGCAATTCAATGTTATAATCGGGGCAAATCTTCTTGGGCTCTGGCGATATCACGTGTCAAATATACGCAGTAACCGATTTTGGAATTGTTTGTGAGGGTTCAACGCAGAGGGAGCCACGGAATGAGCGAGACATTCTTAACATTTATATTAAGAGAGGACTTAATAATGTTAATAATGTTAATAATTTAGAGAGGACTTATTTAATGTTTCGCTTAGGCCTTAAGTACTTCGAACAATTGTAATACATTTATAAAAAGTCTGCAACAAATTGACTAGTCATAACTAAGTTACAAATCCACAAAACGATAAATATTATATCAGTCGTAAGTGATATGACTTCACTCGAGTTTATTCCCCGAAGATCTCATTACAGCCAGCTATCTGGCTTCTTATTTCCATTCCCACTGAGTCTTAAATATTTGAGAAAAACTTTATATGGTTTATATGTACAGTATACTCATCAAATACTAAAAATCAATTTTCGTCTATTTTCTTGAATAACTTGGAAAATATTTATTTTAAATTTACCAAAAAATACATTTAAGTTTTTCACAACAAGACCTTCCATTTGATATGTCACACGATGCAGTTTTCAATTTTTTTTTTTATTTTCCACCTTCCCCCCAAAATGACCTCCCATATATAGATTTCAACTATTCACGTCACACCTCTGCGTTTGGATCACAAAAATTGATATGTGTACAAAATTTCAACTTAATCGGTCTAGTAGATTCTGTAGAGATAATTGACTGTGACCGTCGGACAGACGGACACACGAGTGATCCTATAAGGGTTCCGCTTTTTTATTCAGACGTACGGAACCCTAAAAACAACAAACAAACAGAAAAAAAACAAGAACAAAAAAACTCACTTTTACATTTGTAATATTGGTTTGGTTTATGGTAGCAGACGGCATCTCAGTTGCAATTCCTGTAATATTCGCGGAAAGGAATCTATAGGAACAATAAGAATTGTTCGCGCTCGATGGCGGAAACTGCAGGGATTTCTTTTGATACAATGGGTACAAAATTACTTTATACGTGGAATTGCTCAGCCATGTTGAAGTACAGAATACTAACATGACACGCCACCTGCTTGGCGCCACAGAACACTGTCCTGTTCGCGTTGGGAGCGCAAACAGGAATCTAATAATTCCGGTCCTTAGACTAGTAAAAAAAGCTTAGCCACGCGAATTTTGGAACAAACTCCACTTTGAGGCGTTAACGCCTAACAACAATATGGACTTCTTTAAGCGTGCTTTAAAGAAATTCTGGCAGGATCGGCTGCAATACCCCTGTTGAGGCGACGGTAGCCACTTACCATCAAGTATACCATAGGTCGCTGGTAACACCACATTGTTTAAATCAAATACCTAATTAATGACAATTTACTATAGTATGTGTTGTCTTGCTCCCTTCCTTATATCTATACTTTGCATCAGTTGCCAATGCGCCGATAGCCGCAACGCTAGTCGTAAAAGGACATCGTACCGAAACGTCGTGCGACTCAACCGTCAAATCTTGCCACGCGAGATTTGAATTATTCGCCCGCAAAATCAAGTCTGAAAATAATCGTCATACTGAAACCACACTATGCAGATTAATCGGCCGATCTCCTCACGCGAGATTTTATTTCTTAATTCCCAATTATCAGGCATTGATCATGTAGTTAACAAAATGATCGCGCCAATCCACGTGTTCTATTGAAGTGTACATTGTGCTGAACTACTTCTGAATTCGAGTGTGACGGGCCCCTCGCAGTCTTCGTCGCTAGGAAGACCTAGGACCAGCCGATCAGTGATTCACGAGGTAAGTGACAACACCCTGACTTCTTATAGTAGAATGTAGGTTTTCTCGGCCGGTATCCATATGAGTTGTGGGTTTCGAGAAGTCGAAAAGTGCAGAAGTGAAGTGCAGTGATGTGATGTACTTTTTCTTCTAACACGGACTACATCACTGAGGATGTCAACCGCAGTCGTTGACGAAACGTTTGGAAGAATTTCCAACAGACCTGGGCCATCATCCCGGAAACCCACAACTTATCTTGACTTCTTTCCTTTCCCCGCCTCCTTTGTTTACACGTACCATAAAAAATACAGTCCACTTTTTTCCATCGAGGACTCTCGGTAATATATTTGGCGTGATTAGTCGCTGTTAAAAAAGCATCTCAAAGGGACTAATATAAATTAGATTTTCCTTACACATGTCGCGTAACCCTTTTTTCTCTAACTAACTTCAAACCTTATTTAGTCTTAAGACTTTTTTTGCTGTAAAGTCTATGTATGGAAAGCCTGATGCAATATGTTATACCTGCACCTGGGTCCTTGAACATTCATTCATTGAAATCTTGGGTGAAAAATTTAAAGTAAAATGTATAGTTTTCTAGACCTGACCTGACAAGATGTATAAGACACACCTTCTCATATATTTTCATTACTAATCTGAATTAATAATCTGAATACCTACTCAATTATGGCCGACAAAGTCGCTGAAAACTTAGTTTCCTTCAAAGTCAATACGTATAATATGTAATAAGAAAAAGAATCTACGGACTCTTTGAATCTCTTTTGTGTTTCTCAAAGGCATACCTCGAACAACGTATAATATATACGGACTGTTACAAGCCCGAGTTTATATATTAAGTTTGTTCATAGCTACGCAAGTGCAAGGAACAACCAGTAAGTTTTCAATGGGTATGGACGATTGATATACCGTGTAAACTGTTACGAATTGGCTTTTAATACATTTCCATGATAGTTATTACAAGAGTCAAACACTTGATGGGAGTTTAGTGTTTCTGATTGACGGGAAACACTAAAATGTTACAGAATTTGTGCGAAGAAGAGTACTGAGATTTCTTTAGATTTATTGAAGTAAAACTTCTTTGCACGCAATGAGAGTAAAATTTCACTGTCGAATTTTGTGTGACGCTTTAGTGTTACGATTTCCTGGAGCTTCTTGCTCTTAAAAGGGAACATTCTTGTAACGATTCCAAATATTTATTTATCAATTAGGTTTCTCCAAGAAACTCTTATGATCGTCATGTAGATTTACCAGTTAAATTTAAATTTACCGGGATTTCGGAAAATGCCAAGATGACAATCCTGAGAAGAAACTCAGGACACTATTATTTTTGTAATCTTTAAAATATAAAAATTACAACAATAATAATTACAACAATTGTATCTTTTAATTGATTCTTGTAACGTTTCTGCAAAAGTAAATACAATTTACCGTTTAAAATATTTATTTTAATTTAGTCCTCTGATATCTACTCCTTACTACAATTATATCTAATCGCCAAAGAAGTTTCAGTTCTGATATGCTTACTCTATACATACGCATGTTCTTTTCTAATTTACTCCCTGGGGTATTTTATAGACAACTTGTATCTGGATATTGAATACCTGTTCGTGTAATTTAGCATCAGTCGTATATTATTTATATTTTACAACTTGTAACTTTAGTAGTGACAGGGCACACTACGTTTTGCAGTCATTTGGGCTGCCCGTCTGGCGGAAGTATATTAGAGATAAAAAACTATGTAACCAAGTTGTTTTTGTAAAATGTTCTAAAAGTACTCTGTGTCTCCTTCCTTCTTCCGGCAACAGCAAGAAATAAAATGTGTATTGAAATTTCTGTAACCGCTGCATAACTTAATAAATTAATTAAAGCAATCAACCACGCCTTTGAATAAACCTAGTTTTATGTTAAAGTAACCACCCCCTTACAGAAGAACCACCGTGAAAACTCTGTGAGTTAACCATTTACAACCATTTATATAACAACCAAAAAATATAACCATTTACACGTTTCACAAAGTAAATGAGAGTGTGACATAGACCTATGTTGTGTAGTCATGATAATGTCAAAGCTGTGATGTTCATAGTAGTCACTTCTAGCTAAAGTACTTTCTTAAAACTATAACTTTCATTTGGGTAGAATTGCATATGTATAATTATAACCGTAGGGGTAAATAAAAATAAATAAAAATGTCAAAAAAAAAGAAAATATAAATAAATAAAAATTAGACTAACTTATAAATGTTACTAAATTTTTAAATCTGTTCCATTTCATCCAAATCTCAACGGTTAATCTAAGTCATCTGAGAGAAATATGTCGCGAATCGCACAAGTTACATACTATGTTCCATATCGTTTCTTTGTCGTCACGAACATCTGCTGGTAACTGTTCGGTCACCACTACATCCACCAGAGCAATTACATTAAACTTTAAAAAGGAATACAACGTCCTGTGTCCGTGCGAATAAACATGATCAAATCAACCAAATTAAACAGTGGTTAACTGAAATGAAAAGTTACAAGTTTGCACTTGTATCCTAATATTGTAAATTTTGACGAGCCCGTTGGAAAAGTGATTAGGGTGCTTGCCTTAACGCTCTGTTCTAGGGTTCCCGGGTTCGATTCCCAACTTTGAAAAATGAACTTTCATATTTGGCTCTGGTCTGGAGCTGGAAAGTAGTGGCAGGGCACACTGCGTTTCGCAGTCATTTGGGCAGCCCGTCAAGCGGCAGTAATCACCCCCTTACAGAAGACCATCTTGAAATAACAGCACGTGTGCTGTTGTGTTTCGGTAAGTGAGTAAGGGATACCAGAGCCCGTTTCCCTATTCTCTCCTAATCCCTTTCCTCAATCCTACTGTAGGCGGCAGCGCACGTGCATCAGCTTTAGCGTTGCTTGTGTTATAGGTGACGGTAGCCACCTACCATCAAGTGGACCGTCAGCCTGTCTGCCGATCTTAACATTAAAAAAATAAATGGAGAAGTGAGTTTGTTTGTTTGTTAGACTTCCACGACTTAACTACTCAACCGATCACGAAATTTTGCTTACGCATTGTCAGAAATACAAAAAAGTGCATAGCGTACTTCTCATGAAAAAAGTTTTTTTTTTTTTTTTGATAAATGAGTTTTTATTTTTGCATGATCCAATAATAAAAAATCAACGCCTGACAAAAACATATGAGCATAAAGTATTAATAAATATTTTAAACGTCGCCGGCAAAAGTTAGTTAATTCTACAATGCTCTTATTCTATAAGATTAATAAATATTTCTGCAACACAACACACCATTGTTAGTTGGTGGCGAACCATCGCAACATAATTTTCTCCATAAAGCGACAAACAAACGCGTAATAAAAGTCTAATTCACTTCGGCGTTCAAGGTCAGACAAAGACTAGCGTTACAGCTATGGGCGTTCTGGAAGTGGCTTTATTTATAATTCTGTACTGGTAGTACTAGGCACCAAGTCAAGGTTACAAAATTTGGCAAACAAAATTCAAGAAAGTCAACGAAAAATGCACTTCATTCTCAGCTGGACTGAAAGCTGTAGGTACTGTATCTTCTATAGAAATGATATTTTTTTAGATCTGGCCGGAAGTATATCTGTTAAAAGTAGGTATACACATAAACTTTTTATGCTATTTCGTTAAAAAAATACACCGAAAGTTAAGTAAAAAGCCACGAACACCCCGCACTGTTCATTGCTCGTGACCCACTTCCGGGGAGAGATACCAACCGCACATTACAAGGTGTTAAACAATATTATCATTTTAATGTAACCCTTATTTCATTACAAATGATATAATATTTATAAAGTGTTTTTAAAAGTTCAACTTAAAATGTATGTATTATCAAAGACATATCTAGTTTTAACAAAAACCACGTTGTAAGGGACGTAAAGGTATAAATGTTAATTAAATGTTCCGAACACGTCGCCCTAAACGCCCCGCCCTGACCTATTAGGGTAATTAATTAAATAATATCGTATATTAATGTCATAACTTTTTATTTGTCAAAAGCGATAAAATTCTTACTTAAAACATAGTACCTGGGCGACCGAGTTTCGCTGGGTGGACTTATAAAACCGTATTAAAATAGCGCCATCTCACAATATTTTGAGGTAACAGTTGATTGTTATCCATCGGAAACAAAAAAAGACTTTATTTGTTTACTTTTTAGTTATATATTAATGTGCCTGCGTACGTATCTGTAGAAGTAATACTTGTAGCTGTAGCTAAGACACCTTTTACCTAAAAGCTAAAAGCTGTTTTAATGTCAACTTAGTGGGTCATAAATTAAAGTAAACCATAAAAAATAAATATAATATTTATATATAATTATGTTACTCGAAATGGAATATAGGAAATGTGTAAAAAATGTTTCAAAGATTCATTAATACACACATTTCTGCAATATTTTTGCCAAAACCAGTATTCCGAGTGTGCTCGCTCAGCTGCGCTCCGCCACATTTAAATTCATAAAGATTCCAGACTTTAAACTAACTTTGTTCCCAGTACAAATAAGTCTTGTAACACATTTTGTAAATGACGCTTAAATAGCTTGGCGATGATTCACTGACGATATCTTATGTACGTACTTTTCTGTTAACATGGATATGTAAAAATATACTTCCTTGCACACACCCTCATATAACCACACTACACATACACATGTTTGAGATCCAGTACATTTGAAAATCTCCACCTCATCAAGACACTTGTAAACGTAACGTTGCTTATTTGAAATGGTAATGTTAGCCACATAAGCGGATCGTCAGCCTGCTTGCCAACCATTTGATAGATCAGAAAGCATAAATAGATTTGTCAACATGCCTGCCTTTATTTATCGTAAAAAACACATAGTATTCGCTTTAAGCATAGGTTTAAAGTTATATGAAGTGTCGTTAGTTTAAAAGTATAGACAGTTAGTTCAACTTCTAGACAACAGTTTGTGCGAGCAATATCGGACGCAATTTATAATGTTGAGTTCGTGCATTGAACTATACGTTGTGTATAGTACCTATTGCTATATACACATAACTGTACGAGATAACTGGAATGCATTAAAATGTATTGCTCACATCATTCTTATTGCACGTTTATGTTAACTGGTAAAAACGGAGAAAGAGAGAGAGAGAATTTTATCAAATTCTCTTTGTTTAATATTTAAAACCTCACAAAGCTTCCGGATTTTAAGCTGAGATTGCGAAATGCTCTCTCAATTTCATATTTTCTGTTCAAATTGACAATTTGCTACTAAATTTTGTAAAATTTTATTAAAAGTGTTTTAATAAATATACGTATAATCTATTCTGCGTTTTGTAAATAATAACACTTTCATTCACGTTACAAATTTCTTTATTTCTCTAATTGTCACGCGGGGCAATTATAAAAGTGGACTGTATTTCATTTGGATAATCAAAGGACGAGGAAACGAAGGAAGTCTGTCACTTACCTCTTCCCAGGACCTCCAGCGGGAAGACTGCAGCGGGCCAGTCGCGCACAGAGTCCAGAAGCTTCAGTATTTCACCACTTCAATTATCACACTCGCGGAGTGACTACAAGCACAATTTTCTGATAACATTAGCGGATGAAATAAATTCAAATCTCGCGGGACGAGATCGACGGATGAGTCTACGCGCGATATTGTTGCAATGTTTTTTCTAGACTAACGCGGTTTGATAAAAATGGCCGGTCGCACGGCCTACGGTGCCGTAGTGACACTATGAATAGGTAAATGGTTGGAGCGGGACAGCATATACCACAACCAACTATTATTAATTTATTTAAATTGACAATTGTCGTCAACATAGGACATAGTCAGTAAATTCTTTAATTGTTCAAATGTTTAAAACTTTCCTATTAGTTTTGCAATGATCTTTCCTTTCTTAATTTGAATCATATATTTTGAATTTATTTATTGTTACAAGGAAGTGTTATATATCTTTCCGACACTCATATTTTCAATTACAATTCTTTGGTGGGAATGTGAAACAATGTGTGTTCTCTCGATTATAAAGTAAGTAATGAAGAGATATTTTAAACGCAACAATAAACAACAAGGAGAGTGACTTAACGTTCAAAATTATCTGGATGAAAGTTTTTGTGTGTCAATCCGCTTGGATTGGAAATGACAGTCAATTATGTGCCCGAGTGAACGTAATTGTTTTTATTGTAACCTAGGTAATGAATAATAAAGTTAGTTCCAAATTTTCCCTTGAAATTTATTTCAATATTCACTTGAATAAGTCAGAGTTTTCAAAGTGCATTAAGCAATATTATGTCTCGTTTTATTATATTTAGTGGGCGTTAACAAGTTTGCGCCCAATGATTTTAAAAGTAAGGATACGCCCAATGGAACAGTTTACACAAACTTACTTCTTATATTCATATACACTAAATATACTTACACCAAATTTCTAAGAAAAAAAAACAAATAAAAGAATGACGTCAATACAAGGTTACCTTTATTTTAATTCGCGTGCGGCCCATGGTCGCCATTGTGAACTTTGACTTTAGAATGAAATTATTTAACATGTAACAAGATTACTTACCGATGATACGATATCCTCTGTTCCCTTTTAAACTTCGTATTATACTTTGCAGCCTTTTACTATGCAACTAGGCATTTTTATAACAATTTAATACAAAACTTCTCTCAACCACAATCTTGCGCGGACGAGGGACGACGACTGCCGTTAGCTGGGCCTATACTGAGATTTTAGGGCCAATGGGCTGGTGCCATTTCGCCGCGCCGTCGTTGGCCCGGTCCTTACGCTAGTAATATATACGTCAATGTTTGCGCCACTTGAAAATGTCAAAGGCAAATACGAAAACTTTTTGGACGTCCTTGTGAATCGCAAATTAAGTTGGGCCTGTTTTACAGGGCATTTAAAAACTGGCGGATAAGATAGTGTGGAACTGAAATATACCTAAAATTATATATTTCTGTTCAAAATGTATCATTCAAATGAAAAATTAATGTTCATTTAATACTTATTTATTTAAAGTTTATTTTATTTTATTCTCAACATAAACCCTACAGCAATAGAGCAGAAATAATATACACAAAAGACATAAAAGACATCACCAAGCACATTGCCACTTACAGGGCTTCATTATGTACCCAAATTATGTTGAAAAGTTTATGATTGAAGAATTTATTGTGGTAAACTTTATTTAATTATTAGTGAGATGTTGGGGATAAATGATAACAAAATTGACAAATTTGTTTACGTATTGAATCGTATTAGGCAAGTAGGCAAGCAAACGGACTGTCCAGTTCCTAACAGCTTCGTATGTCTCATTAACCCCAAAGCGAGTGGATTCATTTCAGTTGAGCAAGTTGTGAAGTCAAGTAAGTCTCAAAAAGTGTTCCCCCGACATTGAAATGTGTCTCCTATTTTAAACATATTAATTTTCTCCCCAAAGAGACGGCAACCTCCTCACAATAATGTTAAACTTATGCTTTCTAAATGTAAATGCCTCTTGTACAAGTTCTGATATATGTTAATGCTTCGGATAAATTGTCCCCCGTGGGGTTTCTGGAATTCTTAACTTCAGGTGGATTTTTAACTCTTAGTACGCAAATTAAACGATCTAATCTTAAAATTGCTATTGTTTTAATTTTTAATGTTTTACATTTTTATACATTTCAAGATTTTTAAACTAAACATAAAAAACATTTAACATTTTCTGCCGACCTTAACATAAAAAAAAAAACATATATATAATGACCCCAACAATAGGGTATTTAACAGATTTTAGGAAAATATCTCAAATTGTTAATTATACTATTAATACACTTGCACTTTGATACATTCTTTTAGAATTGCTTTATTTTCTATGAAAATTACAATCAAAGTTTAAATTATAAATAAGACCGCCAAAACGCTAAGTCACGTGATATCACTTGATAGTGACGTCACTTGCTTGCAAACAAATATTTAGCTGTCAAATCGTAGTACGCTGATGTACTGTACACTGTACTAAGCATCCACTGTAAACAAAGCAAATGACGCAACTCTATATGCCACCAATCGCGTGCATTTTTAATCACGTGGTCAAACATGAAAATTTGATTTTAAAAAAATATTTACAGTTAGTCTAGTAACGATTTGTTTCATATTTTCATTATAGTTAAATACCGTATTTTATAGGAAAATAATTAGGAGATGATATTCACAAGAAAAGAGAAACCCAGTTTCCCATACAAGTCTGCGCTATGACTGTACAAGACTGGAAATTGGCCTGTAATTAAGACCTTAAAAAAGATTGCATGAGCCCAATCTTTACAATTATCAGCAATGGCCAAGTTTTTAAATAAATAGTACAATATGCATATTTGAGGTTATGGTCGTGGATGCGTTTACGTTTTCTGATACGATGGGAATCATAATTGCAATTATATATATATGCTATTTACATTATATGCCATTTATTAGACAAAAAAAGTCGTAGTCGTAGCGTAGTATCATACATAGAATACGAATCCTGGGACCAAAATTCTATGCAGGCACCGAATATAAAATAGTACCTACTTTTAGCTAACACAAAAATAAGTTGATATGTCATAACTAACTACATATTATGATTAATGCATTTTATTTACGTCCCGCTCATCGACGTATTATGACAATTGACAAATATTTTTTATAGAAACAACATTAAGTAAATTATTTTGAATCCCATGTTCAAATACAGTAAAGTGTATAGAATACACCAAGACACAGAGTAGTAGCAAGGTGCGTTTATGGAAAAAACAAATTGACGTACTTTTTGCATTTGGCCATAAATGCAAAAAGTAGCCCAGTTAAGTTTTAACTGGGCTAATCTAAAAAAGGATATTTTTAAATATTGGCTTTTACATTCATAGCGCAAAACGGGGGTTTTCCTTTGATAGAATGATATTAATATTGTGAATTTAAAGAATTTTATAGTACAGCAATTTAAATCATTAATTTATTACACTTATTGTAAAAATAAGTGAAACCAACTTGATATTATTTATAATATCTATCTTTCTAAATTATTTCTATAAATTATTTAAAATATGATTAAATAAAAACAAACACACGTTTATTTTTAGGTTATAAGATAATTTTACAATAAATAATAATAATAACAATTTACTTCGAAAGTTGAAGAGACAATATGAAAAGAACGAACTACTCAAAGCTAAAGGTAATTCCAGAGCAACATGGAATGTTATAAAAAACATAATTAATTTCAATAAACCTAAAGCTCCTCCCACTGAATTACTTAAATTTCACAATGATCCAAGAACCTCTCTTAATGCAGTTAATAAGTATTTTGTGGAGATTGGGAGGAAGTTAGTGTCCACCATTACACCTTGTCAAGAACGGATATTTACTAATTTCAGTAAACTAAGTAGTTCGGCTAATTCTTTGGGTCTTTTGGAGGTAGAGGTTAGAGAAGTTGAAAATATTATTATGCATATGAAATCGGATTGTGCTGTGGGCTGGGATGGTATATCGGGTAATGTGATGAAGTCATGTCGTCAGAAGCTAAGTCCTATCATTTGCCATATTTGTAATAGATCTATCCAAAGTGGAATCTTTCCTCGGGCTATGAAAAAAGCTATCGTTCATCCTATTTACAAGGGAGGGGATAGGGAGAATCTCAGTAACTATCGGCCTATATCCGTTCTGCCACATATATCCAAAATTCTTGAGAGGGTGCTGAATAACTCCTTGACCACTTTTTTGAACAAATATGATCTCTCTAAGAATCAATACGGATTTAGAGCGGGTTCGTCAACAGAAGATTGTGTCGCGGATCTTGTTGGGTCTGCAGTTCGGAAGTTGGATGGGGGGGAGAAACGCCTAGCTATATTTCTCGACTTATCTAAGGCCTTTGATACTGTCCATGTTCCCACTCTCATCTCAAAGTTACAATTTATAGGCGTCAGGGGTATTGCTTTAGATATTTTTACAAGTTACCTGTCTGAAAGATGCCAAAGCGTAAAAATAAATAACTTGATAAGTGATAGTGAAGTCATATCTTACGGTGTCCCACAAGGATCTATACTTGGTCCGACATTGTTCCTCATTTATATTAATGAATTATGTAGTCTGAATATCCCTTTCTGTGAAATTTTTACCTACGCAGACGATACGGCACTTTTGGTCCATGGGTCCAGTTGGGATATTGCGAAAGTGAATGCTGAGAGGGCAATGGAAATCGTGAGAAGTTGGCTCTCTGCAAACCTCTTGAGTATAAATGTGGATAAGACCAAATTCATTCCTTTGAGTATTAGATCCACTACGAAGCCGCAGTCTGATTACACTATTAACACTTACATTGATAACAAAACTATAAATACACACGGAGCTCCGTTGCAGTCCTTGACAAGAGCTTCTAGCTTACGATATCTGGGAATCATTATAGATGAACACCTAAATTGGCATTCTCAAATAGAAGCTCTTACTTCTCGTGTCAGACGTCTTATCTTCATTTTTAAGACTCTTCGTGGTTCCGCAGACATTGGTACTCTGAGGATGGTTTACACTTCACTTTGTCAATCTGTAGTGACATATTGTATACCCATTTGGGGTGGGGCAGACAGGACATCGCTTCTGAAGTTGGAGAGAGCTCAGAGGGCTGTTTTAAAGGTTATGCTTCGCAAACCCATCAGATTCCCTACTAGCGAATCGTACAATGTTGTACAGCTTCTAACTGTCAGACTACTTTTTGTACTGCGTTCCATGTTACGTAAACACCCGATTGTTTTACTTATAATTGTACCAGACAGTTCTAGACGAGCGAAAGCAATCTACACTAAGGTGGCCTGTAAGACCTTCTTCGCCTCTCGGCATCACAATGCTCTCAGCTCCAAACTTTATATTTGCATTGATAAAATTTTAAATATTAATAAACTTAAAAAATTTGAATTAAAGGTTAACGCTCTTATTCATAAAAATCCCTTATAATAGGTTTATAACGTTCATTAGTTAAAACGCTCATAAGGTCTTAATAAGCTTATTTTAAAAATCCTATTCATAAACGTTCAATAAGGGTGTCATAACTAAATATTCGCTATAGGTTAATTTAGGATTGTTATGTTGCCTTTCTGATGAATTCATAGACAAAAAAGCTAAAAGCTCACTATCCACGCCCTAAATAATAGTAAAGTGATTGTCATGATGTGACATTTTGACATTTATTGGCAAAACAAAACGTTTGTTTCAAACTATTTTTGATTTGACTTGACTGCTGGACTTGACGGACATACAAAATTAAATACAATACAATTTTTTTCTTTAAATTTTGAAAAATTTAAAGAAAAAATTTGTACCTGACTTGACTGACTAGTTCCGGGATCTGCTACCTTTGATTTTAATTTGAATTTAGAGTTTTTTATTTTGGTGTTTTTACAACTGACACTAGCAAAATCGTCGGAGAAGATCTTATGGAGCCATAACCAAAATAATAATAAGAAGAAACTATTTTGTTTTGCCCATAATATTTTATAAAGGCAGCCCTATGTTTACTAAAACGATATCTCCTTTTGAACTCCACTTCGGGCAAAGAAAATGGATCATATCTCTCTTGGTATACTTCTACAGGTTCAATGGCGGCTATAGCTCGTGTAAAGCTTGCATGACGAAACTTTTTCTTACTTAATTTAAACTGTTATTTGTATAAATAAATACCTTAGATATGACTTACTCCGTTCTCTATACATCAAATGTCAATCAGAAATCAGCTGTTGTCTTAAGTCGGCCATCTTGAACTGTTATTAGAGGTTTATAGTAGGGTTCATGCTTCTATAACTTATGAAGCCGTTATTGGAGCGTTTTACTGCTATTGAACGTTTATGAATAATGTTTTTTGGTAAATTTCTTATGACAAGCTTATAAGCCTCTTATAACTTTTTATGAATAAGAGCGTTAGATTACAAATTGGCTGCTAACTCTAAATTATGATGATACAGAGCAGTTGATAAATGACAAATGTATGTATTAATTGTATTAAATGATTCAAATTAATGCAAATTGCATTTATGTATTATTATTATTATTATTATTTATTTTTATTTTTTTTATATATCATTTATACATATTACATACTTATATACATTACATATTTATATATTTATTTATTTCATACTTTTTGGAACGATTATACTTTCATATAGTTGTGATTGTAAGCACCACAGTTGTATTGCACTTTCTCCCGAGATACAGGTGTCCAACCTAGTTCGGGAGTTAGAGAACTATCATTCTTTGTTAAAATTTGCTAATAAAATGTGTAATTAAGCTTGTTTAAGTGTAAAATTATGCTGAAATAAATAAATTATTATTATTATTATTACTATCATCTTCAGCCTATGTCTCTCTACTGCTGGATGTCAGCCTCGCAGGGTCCTCTACGCTCCGCATCCAGCCGCCTCCCGCCTATACCAAGGTCTTCTGTCCTAGCCGCAGGGCGTCCCTCGCTGCGTTTTCCAATCGAGGCCTCCATTTGAGAACTCGTCTAACCCATCGGTTATCCGCTCTGCGACAGATGTGACTGGCCCATTGCCACTTGTTGATTTTTTCAGCTATGTCGACAGACTTGGTTCTTCGGCGAATTTCAGAATTTCTGATCTTATCCACCAAAGAAAATCCGAGCACGGTCCTACCTAACCTAGGTACGTATCGTATCGTCCTCCCGAAGGCACGTATCGTCCTCCCGAAAGCTTAAATTCATATGTTAGCTGGGGTGAACATACTTTGAACTGAGTACTTTGAGATTTATTTACGCACGAATATTATAAAATAAGTGAAATTTAGCCGTGCCATAGTCAATATACTATAACAAATTGTGTAATCCTGTGTAGTTTGTTCTAACAATTATATGTTTTCTAAAAATTGTATTTCAAATCATTAAGTTTACATATTTACTTTTACAGAAACGTCACGTGATCCTTACATTAACGCGTCACACACGCGTTTCACTTAAAAAATAAAATACATAGTCCGGGAGGCACCAATCCTGAAAGCTCCGTGATACGGTACTAAATTTTTTAATAAAAAATAAAAGTTAACACTTAGACGACCAAGATTTGCTTGGTCGGCGTGTATTTGATTGGCCGGAAATATTTTAAATAAATTATATATTATTAAATTTCCATAATTTTTTTCCGTCATCATGGATTTTGATCAATCTCATATAGAATTGTGTGAAATATCATGTTCATCAAGAAAAAATCCGGCCGACCAATGATTTTTAGCCGGAAAGGTCACGCATACCTATTTGAATGGTGTGATAGGGGGTAAAATTTATCCATTATCACGAAAACCTTTTTCTTTTTTTTTTTCATTTCACGCGTTTCAACGTTACATTCATAATTATCTTGGTATGCGTGCTTACAAACTGCCGAAAGTATCGCGCATACCAGATTTTATTACGTGGGTGAGGATTATACTGTCATAGATTTTACTTACTTGATGACATTTCTTTTGGAGTCTTTCTTCTACCTCTCGTCTCTTCCTTAAGTTTTCAGCTATTTATTATACAAATTAATTATCATGGTATTGTAGTTCTGAAATATGAGGTTAGTGCCTTATAGATTTGTTCAATATCAGGATAAAGTAAAGGGATTGTGACGGGATAGGATAAGTTTTAGAATTTCTGTATGTTTGTCTGTTTATTTGTGCGTTTGTGCACGCTAATCTCAGAAACGGCTTAAACGATTTGAAAGCTGTTTTCACCGATGTAACATTAACATTTCCTGTAACATTCAATGTTTGTTTCATTGAAATTGGGTTACAAACAAAAAAGTTATGCGTTATTCCGAATACCACGGGTACGAAGTTGCAGGCTCAAAATATATACATGATTTCAAAAAAATCAACAGTAAACAATAGCTACTACGTCACGTGAACGAATCGAAATCCAAGTCGATTACTGAACGTCGGCTAATAGCTTAACACAATTTTTGAACAGCGCACTTTCCACATTTGAATTTCAAATATTTATAATTTTATGCTAAAATGTGCTGAGGAGTTACCTCGGCTTATTTACAATTCTTATGCCGTAATATCTAACGACTTTGCTCAAAATTATTATTTCATGTAATCTTCGATGCTTTGTTGAAGGAACACGACAAAATTTTGGTGCGGTTTTTAAATGCTTGCTAAATACGATAAAGAATTTTAAAAATTCAAATCGGTGTGTGTTGTCAGTATTTAATATACAATTACATATTACATACTGGCGCTCAATTAGGGCGTATAGCAAATGGGCATAGTAATTACACACAATTTCATCAAATTAATCTTACCAAGTCTTCGTTGAACTTCGATGAATCTTCGATTTTACTTCATTGTAAAATAATAACATCCAGAGAACGTATTCTTCTTCTTCTTAACGTGCCGCTTCTGTGCGAAGATTGGCGACTATCATAGATATCTTCACCTTAGTAGTTGCTACACAAAAGAGGGAGCGAGTATTTAAATCAAACCACTCTCTCAAATTCCTCAACCAGGATGTCTTTCTCCTGCCTCTGTTACGCTTTCCTTGTATTTTCCCCTGAATTACTAGCTGAACATTGCAGCTTCCTCTCCTTTATCGTGCCCAACACCTCCATTCCCTTTCTTATTCAACTCAGAACTTCAGCATTTGTTATTTTCTGCATCCATAATATGCCAAGCATACGCCTATACATATATCGAATTCTTCCAATTTCGAGCACAATGCTAAAGTTAGCGTCCACCTCTCCACTCCGTAGAGCAATACACCCCACACATAACAACAGACCAATCTCATAGGGAGTTTGAGACTGAATCGTCTGCAAAACAGGATCTTTTACATTTATCTTAATCATATCAGCACTGCAGTGCACTTGCTAACCCCTGGTATTGCTTTTGTATCTAGGCGTCGGTAGTCACCTATCGTTAAGTGGACCATCAGATTGTCTACATATCAAGAGAGGACTGCCAAAACTACTTGTCGCGTTTTATCGATAAGAAGTCCCAAAATTTCTACAGCAACGGGATTGTTGAGAAATTAAACGCTGGTATCGATGTCAAAAGTAAAAGTCTATATTTTCTAGATTGTTACATTTTTAAATATAAAAATATTGAACCAAATAGGTTTTGTAAAATAGTTTTTAACATTCTCCCATTCAACAAAAAAAGTATACAAACAGAACTAAAAAACTAAATAAAATTTTGAAATTTACAAAAAGTCAAACTCTAAAAGTCTTAGACCTCTAACAGAATTAATTTTCGTACCGGTCTTCGCAGCACTCCGGCTGATGTTGTTACATCTACGACACGAACGACTCCGTCTTGTCCAGGATATAACGACGTTACTTTGCCTTTAGGCCATGTCCCTCGTGGTAAATTGCCGTCAGCAATAATAACTATATCGCCCAATTTTACAGTGCGACGATTGGTCTTTTGGGCCTCTTGACGTGGCTGTAACGTTGGTAGGTATTCAACGACCCAACGAGCCCAAAAATGATCTGCGAGACGTACGGCTTTCCTCCAATAAGTTCTGCTACACAAATCTCTGTCTGTTATACTCGCTGGAATGGCTCGTCCCGAGGATGAGCCCAAAATAAAATGAAATGGCGTTAACGCTTCCGGAGAAGAAGGTTCAGTCGAGACATGAGTAAGAGGACGGGAGTTTACTAACGCTTCCGCCTCCAACAAAAGCGTAACGAGGACTTCGTCAGCAGGTGTTCGTTCTCGCATGGTTACAGTTAGTGCGGTCTTGATACTACGGACCAGACGTTCCCAGGCACCTCCCATGAAAGGTGCCGATGGAGGAATAATGCGCCAAGCTATCTTCTCTCCCGCGGCGAATTCTTCGAAAGAACTGCTTAGCTGTCGAAGCTGACTTTTCACTCCAACAAACGAAGTTCCGTTGTCCGAGTAAATTTCGCTTGGTGTTCCACGACGTGCGATGAATCTACGCAGGCTCATGAGAGCGGCATCAGATGAGAGACTGTGAACGACTTCGATATGTACCGCTCTAGTGACCAGGCATGTGTACAGTGCAATCCATCTTTTTTCGCGGCGACGACCAACAGCGACTGTTACTGGCCCGAAATAGTCCAAGCCAGAAAATGTAAAGGGTCGATGATGGTGCGCTAGTCTTGCTTTCGGTAGATCTCCCATTGGAGGGCGCATAGTAATCGTTCGACGAATTCTACAAAATTGACAATGATGAGTTACGGATCTGACAGTATATCTAAGACTTAGAATCCAATAAAGTTGTCGCAATTCGTTAATAACCATTTCCGTATTTGCATGTCCAGCCCTTTTGTGATAATGTTCCACTAATAAGCGTACAGCTGCATGCTTTCCGTATAAGATAATGGGATTTTTTACGCTATCGTTCACTTCCTTAACAGCTGCAATACGTCCGCATAAACGTATAAGACCAATATCATCTAACACAGGCGATAAACTGCATAGTCTACTCTTCTTATTCAAAGATTTATTATTCATGACATCTTGTATTTCAGCTGCGAAATCGTCCATCTGACTCTTCCTTAAAATGTGATTTTCAGCCACTTGCATGTTCTCAGCACAGAGAGTACGAAGGCCGGTATGAAACATATGAACATTTGCCCTGATGGGGGTTTGTATATATGTAATTATTGAGCCTTCTAAAAGAACTAGGTTATTAACATCATATCCTTTTTTATACAAACTTCGCAAACGTAATAGAGAAAGATATTGATGCGCTCTAGCGGTGGCTCTAACTAGTCGAGTCCATGAACTAAATCTACTTGCATCAGCCGAGATGGGTATTGGTAACGTTGCCGTAACAGTGAAATGAACTAAGGTGTGTTCCTTTTTAAGCTCTACTTTGCCATAAGAATTAGTGTCGCTAGGTTCCGACGGCCACTGTGACTTAGCAAGTAAAAAACTTGGACCCGCAATCCAACGTGAATCCAATGTTAAAATATCGCGTTTAATTTTTGTTGCGTCATCAGCGACATTAAGTTCTCCTGGAACCCATCGCCACTCTTTAATATCTGATCCATCCTGTATTTCGCTGAGTCTGTGAGCCACAAAAGGTTTATACTTACGCGTATCATTACGCAGCCAACAAAGCACATTGAGGGAATCAGTCCAAAAGAAGCGCCTTGTTGGTTTAGATCTCACAGCCTCGCAAATCGAATTAGCTAGACGTGTAGCTATCAAAGCTCCTTGAAGCTCTAATCTAGGAATGGATGTTGATTTCAATGGTGCTACGCGTGATTTACTAGTGATTAGTGCCAGACTCACATCGCCTTCGCTACACACAAACCGCCAGTACGCAACAGTGGCATAAGCTGATTCGCTTGCATCGCAAAAGGTGTGAAGCTCGCGCTCTACTATATTATGATTGCATGAACTGCTTAGATAGTAGCGTGATATTTGTAATTGGGAGACAGACAACACCTGCTTAAACCAATTTCTCCAGATTACTTCATCATCATGTGATAAATCTGAGTCCCAATTCAGATCTTTTCGCCATATACGTTGAAACATAATTCGACCTCTAATTACTATAGGAGCTAAAATACCCAATGGATCATAAATACGCATTAGGTGTGATAATATGTTACGCTTGGTTAACTTATTTGGCAGATGATGCTCATTTTTAAGACCAACATTAACACCAATTTTATCATCTTTTGGCTGCCAAATGAGACCAAGTGTGCGAATCATAGTTGAACTAACTAATTCTACATTTGATGAAGAATCTAATAAGAGATGTGGGGGTAAAGTTGATAGCGCCGCTGGATCATTAGATATCCAGCTGCGCATTTCAAAACCACATTTCTTATGTATTGTGACTATATCTGAAGCTAATTTTGCTGCTATCTCTGTGGAATCCACACTTCCGATATAGTCATCCATATAATGGTCATGCACAATAGCATGAACGGCTTCAGGGAATTCAGATAGCATTTCTAAAGCATTTTTGTTTTTTATGTACAATGCCGTAAATTGACTAGACGCTGCGCCAAAAATCATTGAAGTCATGCGATAAACTTTAATGTCTTCATCGGGATTTTCCCTCCAAAGAAAACGTAACGCATCACGATCTTCTTTCAAAATTTTTATCTGTGGAAACATTTCTCTAATATCGGCGGTCATAGCTACTTTCTTTTCGCGAAACCTAAGAAGAATACTGAAAAGGGATTGCAATAAATCCGGTCCAGTAAGCAATAAAGAATTGAGACTTGTGGCTTCCGACTTTGCCGCAGCGTCATGAACAACGCGTAATTTGTTCGGTTTGTTAGGATTTACGACGCCAAAGTGTGGCAAATACCAAGAAATTGATGTACTGGCCTTGTTTGGGCACAGTTCAGCATAATCTTTATGCAACATATCAGAAATATTTTGTTTATAGCGTTCGGCATATTGTGAATCTCTTGACATTTTACGTTCAAGACTCAGAAATCGTGATATGGCTGTGGGATAACTATCAGGAACGTTCATATTGTCAGACTTCCATAATAAACCGACTTCAAAACGGCCACTCGAGAGACGATGAGCTGTGCGCTCTAATATCTCTACTGCACGTTCATCATCTTTACTGCGGCGTTCATACTTGACTATGCCTATTGAGTCTAATTTATAATAATCGCGAATGAGGTTGTCAAGATTGTCATCACTTTGAAAATCAGTAATATGATTCACAAATTCAATGGGTTTTGTTTTACTACACCCGAAACCAAAAATGACCCAACCGAGCGCGGTATGTATAGCGACTGGTTGCGTCTTGCTA
This sequence comes from Bembecia ichneumoniformis, assembly GCA_910589475.2. NCBI lineage: Eukaryota > Metazoa > Arthropoda > Insecta > Lepidoptera > Sesiidae > Bembecia > Bembecia ichneumoniformis. Next base: position 14,449,161 of record OU342541.1, read on the forward strand.
CCTTGACGAATTTCAATAGGTGTCAGTAAATTCCAATTATCAATGCCAATAATTAACTTTGGTTTAGCATTTTGATAACACAAAACATCTTTTAAATCGCTTAAATGTTTATATTTGAGTACAGTATCGTAACAAATGCTTTGACTAGCTCGTGGAGATAAACTCAAAACACAGGACCGGGCTTTATTAACCATAAACGATTGAGTTTCGTGACTGCCTTTAATTGAAAAATTAACATACTGAACCGTAGACTGACAGGACAGTCCAGCGAAACAGTCGATGTGAAGAGTTTCCTTCGGTCCTACAGCGCCAATGCTACTAGCGATATCAGCATCGATGAATGTGCCAGTTGAGCCATCGTCCAATAAGGCGTATGTATTAACGCTACCGCTTGGTCCGGACACTGTGACGCCTATAACTTTAAGCAAAGGACGGGGAAAATTTAAAGTATGCAATGAAGTGTCCACATTTGGTGTAGTCAGACATGAAATGACATCTATGGACCGTGACACGGTATCAACCTGACGATTGACCTCACTATTAGATGATTCACACAAGGGTTGTGTAATCGGTACTGAAACAATATTCTCTGTGGCTAAGTCCACATGGTTAACATAGGCTGATGTGTCACGCTCTAAATTATTTTTATGCAGAAGCTCATGATGTCTAAATTTACAACCAGTCACACTGCATTGTTTTTTCTTACATCGGCTTAAGCTGTGCATATTACGACTCAAACATCTACTACATACTTTATTTTCTTTAATCCAAAGCCATCTGTCATTGACTGACAATGATATAAATTTTTGACATTGACTCAAATAATGATTTTCTTTGCAATATTTACAATTACGTGAAATTGAACTATATGACAAATTGCGATTTTCTGAATCATTTACAGCATGTATTTTGTCACGTAACTTGCTAAAATTATATTGATTACCAGCAGGGCGTTGACCAATTGTTGTGAGATGTTGACTATTTATAGGTGGTTCGCAAATTCCGAACTTCGTTTGCAAGTCCATTTCTCTCACCAGAAAGTATGCTAATAACTCGATTTTACTAGTCCCACTAGCTTGATTCTGAACTGCAAAATCTTGCCACCGTGTTTTGAGTAGAACTGGGAACTTAGACAACAAAGCATTAAATAATTCAGGACACCTTAAATAATCAGTATTGTTCATAAGTTTTACGATTTCGACGCAATTCCGAACTTTAGATGCAAAGAATGGTAACTCTTTGCAATCGCTACTCATCTTTGGTAAAGATTTTATAGAAGCAATTTCGTGCAGAACTAATACGTCGTAACGGCCAAAACTTAGCTCTAGTGTTTTTATTATATCATCTGGGTTTTGTACCGAAACTAATTGTACGCGAACAGCCTCTCTAGCAATACCATATAAGGAATTGCTTAATCTTGCTAAATTTTCCGGTACAGAATAATACTCTTTAGTTTGTTCATACACACGTTTGAAGCCTAGCCAGTCAATTGTTGACTTACCGTCAAAATTGGGCAATTTTATTGATACGCTATTACTCTTTGATATCACACTTTTCGTAAGAGCTTCTAATGTTTGTACTAAAGCTTTCGTACCTGAACTCGTCAATAGTAAATCGCACTCTTTTCCCGTTTTATGAATGTTGGGCAAATTAGACAATTCCTGGTCTTGATCAGCTGACCTAGAATTAAATTTCCTACTATCATTTACCCATTCGCTTATGCGACGGCTGTCGTTACTATCTCGACTTGAGTGACGCGACGATTCCTCAGCGTTCAGCGCGGCCAACTTTGCACGCAGCTCCAATTCAGCAACGTTACGCTCGTTTTCTAAATTAGCTGCAAGCATTTTGCGTTCTTGATCTGCTAACTGTCGTGCATGTTCAGCTTCAATCGCAAGTCGCTTGGCCCGAATGGTCGCCGAAGAATTACGACTCTTCTGAGACGACAAAGATCTAGTTTGGTTGTCACAAGGCTTTGCTTCTACATAGTGGGAGGACTGACTGGCCTCTACAAAGCTATGTGCGTTGTCGGGCACAACTTTTCCATCCACCTGCAAAGAATGCGTTGCCTTCGCCACACCAGTAACATTTTCTGTTTTGTCCTGTCTCGTTTTTGACCTCGTTTCCATTTTTATTTCCGGTGAAGGACCAAAATGTTGAGAAATTAAACGCTGGTATCGATGTCAAAAGTAAAAGTCTATATTTTCTAGATTGTTACATTTTTAAATATAAAAATATTGAACCAAATAGGTTTTGTAAAATAGTTTTTAACAGGGATCATGTCACTACCTACAAGATGGCAAAAAGTCATCCAACAAAATGGAATATTATATACTGTAATTAAATGTAAATAAACTTTGAAAAAATCGTCTTGAGTTTTCATATAAAATGCGATGAAACTTTTTTCCCGACCTGTTATATTTGTGATAAAAAAATCAACGCACAAGTAGCCTGGATCGACCTGTGGCCCTTATTTAACTGAGCTATCTGCCGAATAATATTAGGATATTTCAAAGAGTTGATTCAGCACAGACGCGAAAGTGTATGTAGAAAAGAATTTTAGCGAGACTATTTAATTTTATTATGCAGTTTCCTCGTAAAATTGCATTTTTATTCGGTAACCGGAGCCCTAACTAAGTGCACATCTCATGAATACTGTGGCTCTCCAGACGTCATATCCGTAAAGTGACTGCTTTATGAAACAGTCCAATTATTTCTACCTTGTTATTTCTCTGTGGCTCCTTTTGTTATACAGTAGAGAAAAAACTGTTAGAAAAATTGTTACATATCTTTAATTTTGTTAAAGGTTCTCTTAGAAGGCAGGGTCACCAGTACTGTGACGTGAACTGATTTGTGTCTGCGAGAGAAATCTTTGTTTGTAAACATGAATACACCAGGGGATAAAGTTCGCTGCCGGCCTTCACAGAATACCTAAAGGGATAGAAACAAAATTAGGATAAGGAACGGTGACACGTGGAAGATTTAAAGTAAGGGAACTTACTTTACTTAAGTCTGGATTACACATAGTAGTAATTGTTAGATAATTTACATGTGTTATTATATTGAGAAGAAGGTTGGTCATTTTGTCGTTTATATGCATTTATTATACACTAGCTGAGCACACAACTTCGTATGTGTAGTATTCTTGTTTGCAAACTGATTGGAATGAAACAAACACTGAATGTTACGGGAAGCTTGCTACAATATCTTAGTGATAACCGCATTCAAATCGGTTAAGCCGTTTCTGAGATTAGCGTGCACAAACGCACAGACAGACAGACAAAAATTCTAAAAACTATTTTTTTAACTTCGTACTATCTGAATGAGAAAGAAACTTCGTGGAACCTCTTAAAACCTCTTACAAAAATACGTAACTATTTTAATGACCGCAAAATGACAATTGCAGGATGGTATGAATTTGTAGCATGAAACGAGGCACTGATACTTTAAATGTTTTCTGACTTTAGTCTTGTTCGGTGTACAGTAAATTTATTAGGTGTTTAAATAATCTAAAATGCTGTTATAACGAGTAGCAATGAACTGACGATTTCAGGGTATATAATAGAAAGTTTTAATAATTTTTTGTCTGTTTGTTACGTAGCTTAATATTTAAAAAAAATGTTACGTACCTAATTTTGGTTTAGATATGTATATGTGACCTGGATCTGACCGCACTTCAGGTCCAGGTTCAGGCGACTGCACTAACACTAACAGACTTTCTTTAAGATTCACAAGGCACATCCTTTTTCTACCCTTTCGTGGGTTAGTGGACCGTACCACTTGAACAACCGTTACACAGAAAGAATTTCTCCATGTAATCCAAGTTCTACATGTAACCTCTACAGGATACAGCCAAAATAACTTCACTCATTAATAACGTGTAGTGGACTGATCCACTAAATGATGGTTTAGTGAACATATTCATGAATAACGGCATCAATTCATCAATCTATTAGTTGATTGGTAGCCTTTTACGTTCAACAAGCTTGTTAAATCATATTAATTCTTGGTTATTTTAACATTCTTGCATCACTCATATCTTCGAGTGTTTCGAGTTTAACTAAAATATTAGATTGAATGAAAAAGAAGAAAATCGAATTGAAAATAAACCACGAATCTTTTCATTCTTTTTAAAGAACCCAATCTATTGTACAGTGACCACAGTACGAGAGAAGAACAGTATTCTTAGTTATTGAATACGGGTTTAAACAAGTCCCTACTCGTACATACCTCAGTATTAATTTAACGCTCGGCTGCTGGGCGCTCCGCAGTTTGACTTTTTCAATTTAATTTGTAATAATCACTTGTTCCTATGGTAAAGTTGCAAAATCTTGCAGAAATAACAAATATATCTGCAACAGTTGCAACACTTTGTGTAGACAGCAAGTCACCTAAACTGTCAATTTTTAACTTTATATAAACTTTCAATCATCATCGTTTTACAAATGATAATAAGTTAACTAAAGTTTCAGCCAATTCAACTGAACAGTTATTTTATAGCATTTTTATCGAAAAAATGTTGGACGTAATTCTTTAAATTTACATAACTTTTTTACATACATACTGTTTTTCTAAAGAGTAGACTGTGCTACAAATAGTTGCAGTGTGGTCCGGTGGTCCCATTTGTGCACACGTCAGCTTATTGTCTTTCAATGCACGTGTCTAGACTTGAAACGTGTGGACAGGAAATTGCACCTCTATCTCTGTAGGTTATGTTTTACGCGAGGAATTATTCTGTCACTGAAAGCATTTTGTCAGAGGCTTTCTGACGGTTGAGTTGAATACAAGAGCGTGTTTGGTTCAATTAATGTATATGTCAGTATATCACAATGCTATCACAGACTTCCTTTGCATTTGAGCCAATTGATTCATAGAACATGCATATTTTTTCATTGTATTTTCTGTTACTGTTAGAATGATTACAACCGGATTTTTCCACTAAAAGAAGTAACTATTGCAATAGAAATAAAGAAATATACAAATAGGTAAATACTAATCTATATTTATCCATGCATGTATAATAAAATCGTAAACGAACCGTTTCTGTACATTAAATATTTTTACAAAAAAGCAATTTTTACAAGTTGTTTACAAAAAAAATAGTTTTTAGAATTTTTGTCTGTCTGTCTGTGCGTTTGTGCACGCTAATCTCTGAAATTTGAATGCGGTTTTCACTGATATATTGTAGCATGCTTAACATTTAGTGTTTGCTTAATTCCAATCGGTTCAAAAACAAAAAAAATTACGCGCTATACCGAATACCACGCGTACGAAGTTGCGGACTCAGCTAGTAATTTACTAAAAATATATTTCTTAAATAACTAAAACAATAAATTACAATAATAGAACAAACATTTCCCTCACCTCTCGTGGCGCACCAATGACGACACCTTACATAGTTGAATTGTTGATTCAATGCCTCTCTTTGTGTTTTCTGCCGGCTGTACTCTCTTTTTACCACCGTTCTGCGCATCATTACTTGGACAAGATACCGTTGCGCATTCCGTCTTTATCTCGTGGAACAATCTCTCTTCTGAGGTATTTCCACCTTGCTACAATATGAGCTTCTTCAAGCGTGCCCTAAAGCGCACGAACTCCTGATGTTGCATGTGTCCTATGGCGACGGTAAACACCTACCATCAAGTGGACCTTCACTTCGTTAAAAAAATTAAACTGGTAAAAGTGTTTTATTGAATTTCAAAATAAAGCGTGGTATGCTTAAATAGCAGCAAGTTGTATTTGATCTGTATATCTAACTGAACATGACCTGTATCATCTTATTAAGGGTTTAAGATAAGTATCGTAACCAGTGTAACTGCTTCTTTATAAATAAATAAATCAGTGATCAATGTTTTTTGATATTTCTTTAAAATGATTAAATTAGCTTGTTTGGTACTCGACTTGGCTGGTCACTGCCAATGACCAAAAGATACTAGTGAAGAGTGTAGATTGTTGTCGTAGCCATAACTAGGGTTTACAGTGGAAGGCTATACTTGCAGCCTGGAGCCAAGGAACCTTCCAATTCCTTACATAATTTAATCGTGAACCCAACTTTGCTAGCTTTTAGTCATTTGATACACATTCTGGTATATTATGTTATAAAACAGAGGTCGGTCGTAAACAAAACAAGTTTCGATGTTGCCTAATGTTGTTTATTCTGTTGCGATTGTTGTTTCATGTTGTGCCGGGTGTGGGATCATTATTCAGAATTCGGCAATTAAAACATTTTATTGTTTACTATAGTTTCTGTTTGAAATAGGTTGCAATATAAATAGGTACGTGCAGCGGGCAACGAGTTGGTTTTTCTAAATAATATACATATGTACACAAACACATTGTAGATACGATTTAGGTCCTATTTGTCTTAAAAACTATGTCCCATTCAAGCGAATATTAAATTGTTAACCCTAGTCACTCGAACTTATAGGTTTTACTCATCCGCGAATATCATAATTATCATCATCATCATCATCATCTCAGCCGTAGGACGTCCACTGAAAGGCCTCCGCCTAATTCTCCAAAAGGCCTCCGCCTAATTCTCCAAAAGGCCTCCGCCTAATTCTCCAAAAGGCCTCCGCCTATTTCTCCAAAAGGCCTCCGCCTAATTCTCCAAAAGGCCTCCGCCTAATTCTCCAAAAGGTCTCCGCCTAATTCTCCAAAAAGCCTCCGGCGACTTCTCCAGAAGCAGCCTAGATACACCGTCGACCCGTGGTCTTTCTCAGGTCATCTGCCCAGCGCGTCTTACGTTGCGCTTGGCGGTCCGTGGGCTCCACTCGAGAACCTTCTGCTCCCGGCGACCATCGGCTCCTGCCCACTAGCTGCCACTTAACGTACTAATCCTTCGGGTTATGTCGGCAACTTTCGTTAGTCTACGAATCTCCTCACTCCTGATACGATATCGCAATGTAACCCCGAGCATAGCCCTCTCCATAGCTCGTTGAGTTTCTTACGAGGCCCATAGTTACTATTAAAATATTAGTATAATTAAATTAGTGACAGAATTCTAGGATTTCTTTTTATCCAGGACTTTTGAAGAAACTCGATGTAACTAAATTCCACGTGGACGTAGTCAAAAATATCATGTTGCTATGGGTAATCTTTCTTTAATTGGCCAGTTTCGTTGACTAGCCAGTTTCCTTATGGTTCAATTTACATAAAATTACAGTTATTGTTTTCACTCAAACAATAAATACCTATACTAGCTGGTGCCAGCGTTCAAAAATGAGAAAATATATGGAGTAATCCTGCGTCTACACCAAGCGGGGCCCGTCGTCGCGTCGTCGCATTGATGCGAGACAGCTTCAATTTATTTTCTCGCGCGTAGTTTTTAATTTACGATAACTCCTAAGATATTCATTTAATTTGTATCACGTGCAGGGCCATTATAATGTATATTAACTACTCGAGGTAACTAACCTATTTAATTTGATAATGATTAATACTGTATACGTCTAAATATTTTTTTAAATACCACATTATATGTGATTTAGAAGTTAGAATGGGTATAGTAAACTATCCTTAAAAGTAAGACACGTTGCCATCCTGCACTTTTTTGCAGATCTATAAAAGAGAAACAATTCCGCTTTCGATGAAAGCTCATTCGGCTTGATTTTTTCCAACTTCAACAATTATCGTCATATTTATGTTGATAAATGAAAACCGCATTAATTAAATCCTTTCAGTGAGTAGTTGTCGACGAGGCGGGAGGCTTTGTTTTATAATACGTGAGGTCTACTTTGGAATATGTTTCCATAGTTTAGAACCCATGCCATAAGATCCATATCTCAAGAATAGAGCGAGTCCAAGTTAGATTCACCGGTGTGGCGTGGCGCTCCCTTCGGATATTTCAGCTTTGAATTTTTATTGAAACTTGTAGCATTGAGCATTGACTCGTCATACTTACTTAGCTAACGTGCTTTCATATGTATGAACTTGTTCGATAACCACTATGTGGCCAAACATAATATAGGTTTTGAACAGCTAGGAAGCACAACTGCGAAGCTTAGAGTGCAGTTGAGGAATCTTATGTTTGAGCTTGAGGAAGCACACCCTCTTGGTTAATTGTTTCATTTGTTGTTTTTTTATTTTTAGTTATTTTTTTGTATTGATTTTGTAGATTTCTTGCATCGTTCGCATTGTTTTTAATTTCTTAGTTTGGTTTCTGCTCTTTTCATGCATTACCTGTCTGCGGACACGTTTCTGGAATATCTGTTAAATTCTATTACTCCTCCCTAAAACTTCATTCAATTTCTGTTTGTGTCCCTAATATTAATAAAATAATATGCGAGGATACCTACACACATACCAGATTATAATAATTTGTTATTTTTTTTATCGCCCCTCTCAATACGTCTATATATTCAATGTGCAGACACAAATCTACTGTTTTATAATGTGTATAGATCTAAATATAGAACGATTTGATTTGAGATCAGTTTATGTTTAGTTGAATGTGTAACGAAGGTTGTTTATAATTACAAGAGAAATTCGCAATTGGAATACACAGACGTTTGACTTCGGTCCGTGGTTTGTAATTGCTTCATGCCACCCCGGATCTAAAGTTACTAACAGTTCATTTTGTGTGCTTCTATTGATTTAGCATTCTCATATAGGAATACTGGTCCTTGGTTCAACGTTAATCAGTTGCGTGACTTATTATTATTATTAAAATGTGTTATTAAGAGCTGGTGGTAATGAAATTGATACTGAGCTTGCTAGCTTAAATTTACTAGATATGTGCCCTTTATTTATCTTTAATCTTAATTTCATTTAAATATGATTGTAGATTTGCAATAACTAAATTTAATAACTCTATGTGTCTTTATGCAGAACTTGTCCAACAATGTTAGATTTTCATATCAGACATTTTAAAATGAAAAAAAGCTCCATTTAACCGATCGCTCTTTTTTTCAGTTTAATTTAGCCTGTTTTAATTGCTGTCATAAAAATACACTTACTTACTCATTTAGGAGGCTCCTCGTTAACTTGTTCTAGGTTAAAATTTAAATAAACTTTATTACTTCCTTGGATTTTAATGTTTTTTCCGTTACACTTCATTAGGTAAAACTGACATATTGTTTGATAAAAAAAGGGGAAAAGTTCACTGAAAAGTTAATAAAATTAATTTTGCTTATAAATAATATAATATACTATAAATAAAGTGTTTTTTTTTTGTGAATTTATTGAGAGTACAAGTAAAAATTTTAATTTTAACAGCTACCAAATTTAGGGTTCTCAGAGCGGGAGAGAGCGGCCCATGTCGGAGCAAGTCAGTTTTGCCGCGCGGTACTGCCAATGGTGGTGGTCTTCGCTCTTTATTCAAATATTTATCGGGAATACAAAGAACTATTTGTGCCAGAATGTCATCATTGTGTATCATAACCAATAGAGTTAGGTACAGGTATCGCGTAAGACTGTGCTCCTTCGTAGTCGCCTGCTGATTATAATCAAGCAGGCCCAAAATGAATAATGTTAGATACTTTCATGGATGGAAAGAGTATACTCCATACAGTCGAGTAGATATTTTATAAATTTATTCTATAAAACTTCAATCGTTAGGTTATATTTGATTTCGTGCGGTTCCTAAATCATTGAATTGTATATTCGCGAGTTGGCTCCTGACTAGTGTGTGACTTCTTCGTGGGATGAAGCCAAAGTTCCTATATGCTCTTTGCATCACTTATTTAATTATGTTCAGAGAATTTATGGTTTGTGTTTAAAAGAATAAAAATAATAAACCCAGCTGATTTAGAGCAATTGGTTAATTGAAATAGAATGCTTAACAGACGCGAGTTTTTTTAAATGTAATATAAAGGGTAGTAGGCAAGCTTACGGTTACGGTATATTTGATGGTAGGTGAGCAACATACTATAGCAACACCGAGAACTTTTTTTTTTCATATTATAAATATGGTCTGAATCAGTTGTATGAGCTCGAAAATACAGACTCCGCCGGCAGAGATCAAGTCCTTAGCAGTGCGCATTATAAAAGATGTTTTAAGTCGCTTGGTCCGAATAAGAGGAATTTTGACGAGGCGAGGATGGTAATCAGCCGTGCATCTGAATGTCTGAATGAAGAGGAAGGCGGTATGATTTCATGCAGCTTCCGAGCGAGGATGATGATACGCTGCCGAGCCTATAGGAATTTTTAAAAGTTCCTTTGATCTCGGAGTATTAGAATACCATTTCAGTTGGTCGAATCAGACTGTCTAAGAACGAATACTTATTAAATCAGTTCCCAGTGAACTACCCAATGCCTTCTTACAATGAACAGATTCCAAACACGGGACGCAATATTCTATGTGCAACTGACAAAGACAAGAGTTTTGGTCTAATTGAAAGTGTTTGCTCATTAACACTTAGTATTTGCAAGCAAGTGCCCACTTGGTCTCGTTTGTGTCATGTGTTTGCTGATCCGTCGTTCCACTTACATAGAGATTTGTAGACAAAGATTGTGCATAAGGCATTTAAGGTACCATTGTAGCGCTAATAATGCTGAGAAGACATCTGCTAATTAAAATAATAATGCTTGACCGAATCTGAGTAAACTGTATTGAATTGAATCATGAAGTGATCACCAAACTGTTACCATCACCTTTTTATGGGTAAGCGTTGACCTGGGGTCAGACATTGCGTTGTTCGCTTGCAATTATCGTAAATATTCTATTTTTCGTTATACGTCACAATTAGGTCGCAAATCCCTTCATTTTTTAATCGGTTTAACGTAAGCTTTAACGCGTTCAGCTCTCTGCAGATCAGTCAAATCACGAGGTATCTATTTTACAAGTTTTTTAATTTTAGCGAGTTGCTGCTAATAATATTGTGGTTATGCAATGCCGCTAATACCTTGGTAGTTTGGTATAGATCGCCTTCCACTATCTCCTTCAAATTCATCGTTATTTAACTTAGTGGCTGCTCTTCCTCGTGGTTCCTTCTTTAAATCGAATATTCCACCACACGGTACATCCGTTAGCAATATGCTCTCCGAACACACCATTGACATTACTAGCAGGAACATTTATAGTCAGTCATTAAAATACCTAACCTTAGCGAAGTCATGGACCTCTGATTGGCATGAACAATCGTGGTAGTCACGCATAGAAATCGAAACATCCTATCCGTCAAATAACGTTTGTGACTCATTAGACGCACTGTGGGTACGTCTGCCGCAGGCTCTATTTTATTTTGCTTCCTGTGAAATATCTTAAACATTCAATTTAGAGAAACGCTCATCCAAATGTTGTTCATTAAACAAGTGCGCCGGTTAAACAAACCTGCAAACAAAAGGCTGTGCTAATTTAATCTCATTTTCAACACTCTGAAAAGCAGATAATGTCCCAAAGCAAATTAGTGGGCGACCTAAATTTCGCGGACTTCTTTTGTTGGCCGCTCGTCCTATCGGGACAAAATGTCCCCCCTCGTTAAGATAATTCATGCCCTTTTATGCATCAGTTGATTTATAACTTCCTAAGATTCCATTACGCGATGTTTTAAAAGCTTTCCGCTTGACAGTCGACGGCTTTATGCTGCTGGTACACTCAAGTTTCTTTATCATATGCTAATTACCATTTTATGCCGAGCAATGCTGACTCTGTGTTCCTTTACAGATAAAGCTCACTTATATGTTTTCATCAAATCTTTCATAGTATATCTTGTACAGTTCCCTGGTATCATCGGATAACGTAAATTCCAGGGCGCTGTTCAAGTCACCCATTTGCGACGTAGAAGGAGTTGAGTTCATATAAGGGAGTCCCGCAGTGACTCCAGGCTTTTGCCCGTGAGACGCAGATAGATGTAGAAGTGTCCACGTAATATAATAAGTAATATAATAGACATGGCATATGACCATGTGGATTTAAATGTGACAAAATGAAGTTTTCTTTTCAAAAGCTTATTGGCCTTTAATTAACCATATTATTTAAAGTGTAGATTAGAGCAATTAAAGTAAATCTGGCCACAGAAAGATAATTACTTTTTTTTATTATTATTAAAGATGGGTTTGCTCTTGACCATCTATCCACGCAGGAAGGATGAGGCCGACGATGGAGCGAGCTCACCCAGAAGATGCCTATTCACTCGAACCTTGAAAAGATTTGGGTTGTATGAGCTCGGTAATACAGACGACGGTAGGGAGTTTCAATCTTTAGCAGTGCGCATCACAAAAGACGTCAAAGAGCTTGGTCCGAATTAGAGTGATTTCGACAAGGTGAGGATGGTAACCAGCCGTACGTCTGCTTGTCCGATAGAAGAAAGGAAATATGGTGGTTGTAAAATTAGCCAGTGGTCTTACGATTTGGTGGTAATTGGCTACCGTGCTTATAAACATAGAGTAATCTTGGTTGATGCAAGTACGCTCCTGATAGAACAATGTGCAGGCAGGGAAATGGCTCTACACAACAGCATAAGTGCTATTATTTCACCGAGATGTTATGAGAGAATGTGGGTATAGTAAAAATGTACTCACAAAAGATATATTCTCTCATTGTAACTGCAACTTTAATGTTTGATGAAAACCATTTATGAAATAAGTTAATTAAGTACACCCCATCCCATACAGCGTCGGATTTATTGTCGCGATAAGTGGGTGCCGCCGCTACGACCGTCCGCTTTCATATTACACACAATTTAAAACTCATTTTAAAAGCTTCACATATATTTGAAAAAGGAATGCGTTAAAATATACAAATGGCACGTCACTTTTGTATCCACTGTTATTATTATTTTAAAAATAGAATCTCGCGCTCTACGAATCGACAATGTTGGAAAAGAAGACAACTGGCAGCATCAGTGAGCTTTCAATTTTCATTTTGTTTCATTCTAAAATATTTAAATCGTGTATTTTAATGTTATAATATTTAAAAATATGTCATAAAGTTGTTTAAAAGAAAAAGAAAACAATAGTTCTCAATTCAAAAATTACATATTTTTTGACAGTGGCAGGGTTCTCTCCATTCCGTCATAAATTGGGCAGCCCGTCTGGTGGCAGTAACCACTCGTTCACAGAAGATTCCCGTTAAATAGTACTAGTCTGCTGTTGTGTTTCGGTGAGTGACAAATACCATTTCAGTTTTCATTTCAGATGTCGCGAGAATATAAAATATTGCACAAAACAAAGAAACCGCACCTACAAAGCTCCTGCTTTCAAAAACAGCGTCTATACTGTTAAATCAATAATTATTATATCCTGTCCCGTCATGTAGCGTTATAATCCCACGAGTAAAGAATAAATATGCTGAAATCTTATCCTCAGAAAATTTAGAATGAAGTGAAAACTCAAAAAAAAAGAGCAGAACAGTGAGGTGACCGTGACACAAGAAGTTACTCAAGAAAAAGATCAGTCAAGGGTAAAAAGGTCTTATAAAGTTTGTTGCAAAATGGTGGTAGTTAGGATCCCATACCACGATTATCGTGGTAAGGAACTATCATAGTTCCTCTGACAAAGAAGTATATCATTTTAGGAGACTTAAAGTTTGTGATTAGATAGAGTGTATGAGAAGAAGGCCTCATGTGGATTTTCACAATGTAACAAAAAATAATAATATCAATGAATTTGAAGAAATTCTGCAACGATTGTGCCTTTCATGATGCAAACACAACGTAACAGAACAAAGTGACAGTAAGATAATAATAATAACAAACAAAAAAGATCCAATACCTACATAAAAATAAAACTAAAAGAAAAGAAAAACCAAAAATACAAAATAAGTAAATTAATTAAAAAACTTGAAAAATTAATATTCCAAAGATTGCAGCCTCGATGCTTCTAAATGTTTGACTATCACGTTTTGGAAATGGTATCTCTCCTTAACCCATATCATCTAGGAGAGAAGCCTTTTTAAAGTTCTTTTTAAACACTATGAGCATATCATCCAAATTTCCGATATATGAAATTAATATGGACGAATGAGGAACCCATATTTATATATATTGTCACTACTGCATACATACTATAAAAATGTATTTGACGAGCCCGTTGGATGAGTGGTTAAAGTGCTTGCCTTAACGCTCTGTTCTATGGTTCCCGGGTTCGATTCCCGGCAAGGTCAACTTAGGAAATGAACTTTTCAAAGTTGGCTTTTGGATCTGGAAAATAGTGGCAGAGCATACTGCGTTTCGCAGTCATTTGGGCAGCCCGTCTGGCGGCAGTAACCATCCCCTTACAGAAGACCACCGTGAAAAAACAGCACTTGTGCTGTTGTGTTTCAGTGAGTGAGTAAGGGATGCCAGAGCCCTTTTCTCTAACCCTTCCCAATCCCTTACCCTTAATCCTACAGTAGTCGGCAGCGTACTTGCAGCAGCTGTGGCGTTGCTTGTTATAGGCGACGGTAGCCACCTACCATCAAGTGGACCGTCAACCTGTCTGTCGACCTTAACATTTAAAAAAATATAGTTATCCTGATGACTTCAATGATTCAATATTCCCCTGTTTTCCCCCCGCAAAAACAGCTTTCCGAATCTATAAAAGCTTATAAATATAAAGTAGAAGAAATAAAACAATGTCAAAGTTTTAAAATTGCATTTATTATCTTCATAATTACATTGGTAATTAATCTCCGCCCTTCTATTGGTCCTTCTAACGCCCCCTCTATTCGACCACTCAATAAATATACATTTTATATATCTAACATTTTATTTACATTTTTACATTGTTCATATAAACTAACTAGTTTACCATAAAACGTAATTTAAACAGACCGAATTACAGCACGTGTACTATTGGGTTTCAGTATGTAAGGGATGCCAGAGGTGATCCTCCTACATCCATTTTATCCCTCGTCCTAAATTAGGCGACTCTTATCTGTTTTACGAAATTGTCATTCTCCTATTATTTGTTTATTGACGACAGTAAGCAGTTACCATCAGATGGACTGTCATTTTGTCTGCAAAACTGTGAAAAGTCATCAAAAAGTGACACGTGAAAAGTTAGACTAACATAATGCTTGGATCTTTAGTACAATATTTGGCCACTCGACCCTTAAAAGAATAATTATATTTTACAATATGGAATACATAAACTCATAACTCTATACATAAAAATATCTCATTGAAAATTTGATGGTGTCTCACTTCGGAGCGAGCATTTTTCTTAGGTTACTAAAAAAAACTCCTTAGGTTAGTACCTTAGCTACTAAAAACTAAGAAACATATTCTCGAACATAAATTATTTATCGATTTAGGAGACGCATAAAAGCTTGTACGCCAGATCTCGTTGTAAAACCTACCAATGCCATCACAGTGCACTTCTGCCGAAGGAATATCATCATTTTTATGGAAATGTAAGCAGAAACATGTTAAAGGTTAACTAAATACGCAATATTTTGTTATATAAACACATGTTTATTGTAGAGAATTTTAAATATTTCATAAATTTTAAAATATATAATTTAAATTTTATAAAATCAACAAAGGTGGGTCTTAAAATTAATTAAATTCCAATGGAAATTACTCTACTAATATTTTTTGTATCTCTACCCATACCTTCTTATTCTCTGAATAGTATAAAACAATGTCACTGGAGTTTGAAAATGGCTCTCACAAATGGAAATAGAGTTAAACTGATGGAAATAAAACTGCACCCGTGGGAAGTCGGGGCGGGTCGCTAGTTTTTTGTGTTCATCATCTAAAACTAGTTACGGCCTCATGAAGGAATTTTGTGGTAAACGAGTCATATGATAAATTTAGACCTCTTAACCTTAAAACTATTTAACGTATTTGAATTGCCTATAGTATAACATAGTGAAAAGAGAATTATTTTACAATAAAATATAACGCAAATAAAAATCTATAACAATTTCGTGTTATAACGTTTAAATCGGAAGCGTTTCCAATGGTTATTAATGATTGCGATTTTATTATTATCATAAGCACCAATTTTGAAATTTATTTACAAACTCTGAAACTCATCGAGCGATTTTTCTCAATCTGAATCTCAATAAAGTGTTGATACATTTTTTATACAATTTTATTCATCACAATTTCTAGAATTGTTCCATCACTTAGGTTATCTTATACATGTCAACTTTATCTATGTAGTCATAAATATGATTCGTATATCTGACTTCCCTTACAAGGTGTAAGGACTTATAAATTAAATATATTCTACTTTGGAATTGTTTACCACATCTTTGATAGGAAGTGGCGTCGCAAACCAGACATTTTTTGGCTAAAGTTTATTAATCGCATTAAACATAAAAATCTGAACCTATTTCTAAAATGATTAAATATCTAACCGGAATGAAAAAATCTTTATAGTTATTAGATATTTCTGTTCATATTGACATTTTATAAAAAAATATCTTTTACTGTAGATCTCTCAGTATTCTGGTTAGACAATATATGTATATTAGGTCTTAACCTATAAAATTGCCGTTTTATATAAAAAAATTAAACAATTCTTTAATGAAAAAAAAAAACGAAGTATTGGCCATTGTTGGCGAAGCACTTTTGTCACTTCAATGGAAATTCATCAATGCCTCTGCTATGAAAATCTGGGGACGGGAATCAATGAACTCTTTAAATGGATGAACCCTTGTAAAAAGATCCGATTCCGGAAAAAAATGGAAATCAGTTGGTGCAAGGCCTGGTGAATATGGTGGGTGATGGAGATTTTCCAGTCGTAACTCTCGCAGTTTTGAGACAATTTGTTGTGCGGTGTGTAGAAAAGCGTTGTCGTGAAGAAGAAGTGCATTAGAGTCAATTGACAACGAGCTTGTCCATTTTTTGCCAGGTCTCAAGAAGCTGTAATGAGCAATGGCGAAACAGGTCCACCATACACTCACAAGCAGCTTCTTTTGACTCGATTGGCTGAGTCCCCTGTGTCCAAACAGTGCGACGGACGTTACGATTGTCATACAGAATCTACTTTTCATCACAAGTGAATCCTCTCATTCGTATGCCTATTCAACAAGTTAAGGCAAGCTTCGACGCGATTTTGTTATTGTTGTTCAGTGAGTTCATACGGTACTCACTTTACTAGGTTTTTATCTTTTCAATTTGACGTAAACGAATCAGTATCGTTCATCACCAAAGTTGATGGTTGCTGCTGATCCCGACGAAGTTTGAGATGAAGCTGCTACCATTCAATTCATCGTTATCGACTTTCTCCGATTCCACCGAGTCTATTGTTGAGATTAAAATTTCCAGAACGGAAGCGATCACACCAGAAACGTACCGTGCGTTCACTTGCGGTACCTGTTCCATATACGTCGTTTAGGTATATTGCGTGCCTTCTGTTTTGCGTTGGTATCACCACTGAACTCGTATTCAAAAATAACGCCCAATTCGATGTTTCCATGGTCATAGGAACAGCAATATCAAAGAAAAATGGAATGGCTGAAAACAAATGAAAAACTGATTTTTTATAAGAAATGTCATAGCTATATTATATAGTGAATTTGAATTTGGAATTAATTCAACTATAACAAAAGGTATTCACAATGCCAGTATTAAAAATTGGCAATTTCATAGGTAAGAACCTAATATTATTACAATAAAAAATATTATTATTAAGGCTTAATATGACTCAGATTGTTGCCATCGAACCAGTTTTGTCTCAAGTTTGTTACAATTAATAACTAATATTACTATTACAATCTGGAGATAATAAAGAATGTAATATGCAATAATTTACGATGAGCCTCATCCACATACAAAAAATGACTTCTCTGATAAATTGACAAGAAGAAATTGACTCAAAACTGCTCAACCATAGACGTATAATACTTTAAATTTGGTACAATGAATTTTTTTTCATAAAAATCTTTAAATTTCAAGTTCATTTCTTGTCAAAAACTGAAATGACAGTTAAGTTACGATGTTATGTTAAAGTACACTTGATACACTTATTTTGTCAAACAGCTAAAAAAAATTGTATTAAGATATTCTAACAATTCCGATGCGCATTTTCAATTCTTTTAAGTTATATTTGTTAAAAGGAGAAAGGAATTTTATTATAAACATAGTGCTGTAGCATTAGCAAACACTATATAAATATATAATGCTTGACAGCTCTTGACAGCTCTTGACAGCTCCCGTACAATGCGACGCCTTTCACAAGTAACAGAGCGAATTCTTTCAGAAGAATTTTTAAGGACATATATATACTTAACATCTTTCACGGTTTATATTATAATATATTAAACTATATTTATTTTAAATATGTTATTTCAAATGTCTGACATATATATATTAACGTGCGGTGTGACGTCAAGTGACCTCAAGCTAGATAAAAGTTAGGAGTTGAACGTCCAAGACTTTAATTTCCATGTGTAAATTCTTAAGACTAATTCCGCAGAATGGCCGAGGTGAAGAAAAAAAAGAAAAGGTAATCAATCTTCAGGTATCTTTTTGGACAAGAAAAATTGCCTATGCAATAGCATTGCTGCCTGTACTTTATTCAAATTCTATTTCCAAGAGAGTGTTGCCCCCATGAGAGTGGCCACAATGGACCACAAATATGGTGAATTTTTTAAATATTTTTAGCTACTTAATATACTTAGATAAAATATGGTGTTATTACTAACTTAGAGTATCTACGTGACATCAAGATATACTCTTTGTAAATTGATTTTGACAGCGTTTTTTTTAGATAAATTTATGTTTGATGTTTGAATAGTGATTAGAAATTCTCTCTATAAAGAGATAATTAATTGGATAAACTCGTTAGCATCCGAGCGGTCTTTTCTTCGCCATTACAGCTCACAGTCCTATGTTCGGCCATACAACTCTTAACTTATCTAAGGTCTCTTTAATTATAAACTAAATGTTTTTCTTTGAAGTCTACAATGTCTGCTAAACGTTCAGTTACTCATAAACATAAATGACATAACATAATTATAGAAAACATTAAACTTGTGTGGCGGTTTCACCAGAATTCATTAGAAACGGTTCTTTCAACTCACTGGAGTTCCTCTTTCGAGGCTTCACCTGAGGCATTGGGGATGTCCGAGTTCTTACAGCACCACTAACAACATTTACACTTCCTAACCTCAAGTCTTTTTTGGGATTCCGCAAAAGGTTTTCGTTTTCAGCTAGCACCACTTTCAAAGGTCTTTCGACCTTAGGCCTCTGAGCATTTAATGCCATAGCCTGAAGCGCTAATAACTGATTGTGTATATTTGGAGAACTAAGACTGCTTCTCGGCACGGTGGCGTGAGGAGTTCCAGGGGCTGGCGAGGGTGCCGGTTCGATATCTTCAGAATCGTGAAAGCCCATTTTACGATACGGTCCCAGATCTATTTCACTTTTGTTCAAACTGTAATAATTCCCATTATGCCCGAAGAGTTTTGTATTAAAATTGTCATAGTACGGTATGACTCCGTTAAGTGTCGAAAACACTTGTGGATGCACATTGCTTTCTGGAAACCAGCTCATTCTTGGTCTTCTCGGTAACGTCACGTAGCCTTTAGGATTTATCAACGGCATGGAACCTTGAGATATATTTGGCGGTTGGTATCTAGTGTACAAGCTTGGATTTTTAATGACATCATAACTTGGCGATTTAATTGGACTTGTTGAGCTTTGAGGTTTGTGTTTGTCTTTGGATGACGTACCGCTCGCCGGGGACACTTGATTTCCTCCTCGAAGAGGGAAAGACAGAAGATCTGGAGGGTACGCCTGTTGTTCCTGCATTAGTCGATCCAACAAATCCTGCGATAATTTGGGCAGTTCTATTTCTTGATTGCGACTGACATCTTCATTGTTTGCTGTTAACAAAAAGGCGTACTTCAATTTGGATACACATTGTATAATTCAACTAAAACTATTAATTCTCATCTTAAGAAGTTGATGGGAGTTAGTAAACAATAAAGAAATAACAGGGAAAATAGAAACGCATTTTTTAACCCAACTCAAACTTAAAGAACGTTTGGCACAAGCACTGTACTATGAATCAAGCTAACCCTTAGCACAAAGGAGTAGGAACCTCATTAAATTTTATCGTCCAGCGAGCAAAGTACGATGGGAACTGTTTTATTGGGAATTCTTGAATATAATAAATTAAATTGGTTTAAATGCAACGGGCGATGAAAACGATAAGGTACTGTATAGCTACAATGAGACCCGAACGATTATATTGTTACGTGTGGGGTGAGTCAAACTGCCGTGTAAGGGCGAAAATCAACTATTTATTGCCACAAACCAAGATGACTTCCAATAGGGCTAAACTTGTTCGATAAAACCGTTAAACTTGCAAAAGTCGCCGATGAATCCCTTAATGAGTCGCTGGTTTAATGTTGCAGGTAAGTTCGGAAGAATCGCTTTCGAATCGCAGAGTCGAACTGTGTCGCCACCTTGCCATTCTCCTATTTATATTCGCCGTCAAACGTCTAGATCTATCTCGAATTTACTACAAACAAACAAGAAACAAATACAAGTAAACAAGTATTGTAAACAAGGTCATTGAAAGTTCGGGAAAGCTACTTCTAATTTGTTTCTGTGGTTTGGCCATAAAAATTTGATAGAGATAGTTATAATATTATTACGGGTATATCTCACAATACAAAAAGAGAACAGAAATTAATTATTTCGTGTGAACTCTGTGTCAATTTTAGTTAAATTATGCCGACTTGTGTGGGTTAGACTTATTAAACATAGCCTAAAATTGTGAAAATATAGTTTAAATTACATATTTTAATATAAATTCATCCATTCAAATATTAATTTATTTATATAGAAATCGAGTTTGATACCTACCACAAGTTGTTATTATTATTATTATTTTGACACATTTCACGGTGTCCAAATGTAACTGAACTCGCCTTCAGGTTTGCTTTGTTTTCTGAATGATACAGATAAACTATTTTACAATGGAAATATTTGAGCAATGTAATCAGCAGATCATTAGATGCCGAAACAGCAGCAGTACGTTTTAAACGCGTCTTCTAAGAAAACTCATGTGGTGGACTGTATCTCAAACCTTATCACATCGCAGAAGGCTCTTTACCCGGCTGATTTACAAGCAAGTTTTTTTACAGAGGTAAAATATTTAGTAACAATAGTTTAAAAGAAGTAGTTACAACCTAAAAGTAAGTTATCTAACAGTTTAATCTCTTACTAACATCTTACCACAACTTGTTCAGAATGCAATTCAATTTAAAGTTATCTACAAAGACGAAGTGTTCCTGGACAGTTAATATAGTTTATGAAAATTGCAATATACTACTTGTTATTCAATTAAAACTTCATCATTTAAATACCTGATAACAACTGTGATTTATATTCACAAAATAACTTAAGAATATAAATACAGATGATCACCCAAAAATATCAGCCCAATGTCAGCTGTCGGTATTTGGTAGCATTAAATGAGATATCAGCTTCTCTGCTGACCTTTATCATAAAAAGGGATCTAAAAACTATATAAGTAATTATAAATTGAATTCTCACCTAAAACAGAGTCATTATCCAGTAGCGTTCTATTTAAATCTGCCATTTCCGTAGCACCACTCGTTAAGGTCGGTGCTTCGAACTTTCTCGGTGGTTTGGTTACAGGATTCACATCAACTTTCAAACCCTTTTCTAATTCTGAAGCCACCGATCCTTCTATCAACGCTTCGCCGTTGGAATTGCGTGGGTTGTTTTTAAACAGTCTTTTAGATTCATTGTTTTGTGTTGTAAAGTAACATATAGCTAGTAGTGTTCCGGAAATAATTAAAATGGCGGTTATGCATCCTACTAATATTGCAAAAGAATCGGCATCCATACCGGCTATGGTACTACTGCCATATTTCGACAGAACTAGCATCAAGGACTTCTCGTCTTTACCGCCGGGATTCTCCGCTATGCAGGTATAGTTACCTCTGTCACTGTATCGCGAATGAAGAATCGTCAAATTAGCCCACTTAATCAAATCTATCGTGTTTTCATTAGTAATGTATTTGACGTCTCCGAAAGTTCGTAACTCAATAGTTTTTCCGTTGAATCGCCAGAGAACGTCTGGCGTGGGGTTTCCCACAACTTTGCAAGTCAATGTCACGTTTTCCTCGTAACTTCTGACCGTCGTGTCTGGAAGCGGCTCGAGAATAGTGGGTCGACAGGCAAAGTTGCTCGAATCTAATTCGTTCCAAAGTTTATCCCGCACAGACTCCGGTTCTGCACACGACGTCGGCGGCGTATACAAGTTGTGGCTTATCACCCAATCTCTAAACGTTTGCAGGTTGCAATCGCAACGCCACGGATTGTTGTGCAAATCCAAACCGGATAAATTGTTCAGCGCCATCAAAGTTTCAGGCTTTATATGACTTAAATTGTTGCCATCGAACCTCAGTATTTTCAACTGGGGCAAGTTGAAAAACGTTTTCGTACCTATTCGAACTATTTTATTATTGCTCACCTCCACCTTTTGCAGAAACTTTAAGTTGCGAAACAAACCGTCTTCCAACTTATTTATCAAGTTGTTGCTTAAGTTTATTAATCGGAGTTTCTCCGTGCCTTTGAAAGTGTCCGAGTGTAGGTACCTTATTTTATTTTTCGACAAGTCTAACTCGATCATGATCGCGAGAGTTGCGAACGCTGACTTGTGAACAGTCTCAATGCTGCACTCTTTGAGGAAGAGTTTTTTAAGGTTGCTCAATCCTACTTTCTTAAATGCTTCTTGATGTAGATGTTGCAAGTTATTATTCGACAGATCTAAGATCTGTATATCTGAACTGAGGTTTGCCGGAACGAATTTTAGACTCGAGTTTGAGCAAATGGCGGCTTTGTTACCCGATTGCCATCGACAGTCACACGGTCTTTGGCATTCGGTGGTAAAGTCAGCCGCCGAAGATGGCAGGACCAGTGATATTAGCGCGATTTTCATCCATGTCTCCCAATGTCGATGAGCCATTTTGCGAGAGTGGTCATTGCCACGTATCGTCGCATGCCTGAATGGTGCACGTCACCGGACGCATTGGGATTCTGTAACAAAGAAGAAGTACTTTTTTGCATTTAAAGAGTACAGGGTAATCACACTAAAATTGGTCAGTGCAAAAATCTCAAACTTCAATCTCAAATCTATGGAAGTTGAAAAGATAGATTTAAGAATAACTTATTTCATAGGTAAATTCAACCACAAATTACATATATTTAATTTCACCACATTTACATATATTTTTTTAATTTTTTGTGTAAAGGTCGTCAGGCAGGCAGGCTGATGGTCTACTATATGGTAGGTGGCTCCCGTCCCCTATTAACCCAAGTAATGCCACAGGTGCAGCAAATGCGCAGCCGACCTTAGTAGGATTAAGGACAAGGGAAAGAAACGACATTACCTATTTTTGTCATTGTACATTGCACAAAAAAAAATCATTTACACATTGCACTTGACTGTATCTCTTTGTACGCACACGAAGTCACTGTATCTATATATGTATTTTTTTTAATTTACTCCTTAAGAATAGATTTTCAATTAAACCCCCAGTATTGAAATTTTATGAGTAGTAAAATTAAACAAGCGTTAACTTAAAAGCGTTACGTTATCTGCCACTTTGCTATTTGTGCGACAGCTGACGCATGTATTTATTTCGAAATCTTGTATGAAAGATCTTGTTTTTATAAAATGTAGTGACATCTGTACACCGAAGGTACCTAACTTTTATATATTTAATTTTATACGTATAAAGGAGTCATGCGTCGGAGCTGATACACACATTTTTTTAAAGCATACAATCAGTACGACTAATATATTATTTGAATCGTTCTACATTAACAATCTTTTAACTAACTATACAACTGTGGCTTTTATAAAAAGAACAGTACAAAACACATAATAAAAATAAATAACAGGAAAAATTATCACTGCAATAAATTTAACTTTAAAATATACACCCGATAATAAATGCCGTTAATATTAAACGCGTTTATTACCAGCGCTGAAGGTGTAATTTGCAATTCAAATTTCTGGTACAACCCTTGAACTTAAAAACGTACATAACAATAAACTAGGAATCTCTGTTATGATTCAGTAAAAGATATAAGACATTACAGGAACACAGGGAGATTTTCTCCATACTATTTAATTACAAAATATCAATGAATTGAATAATAATTTCAAGTAAACTACTAGTTCTTCCATGATTCGATTGCTCGCGATTCACTCGAACATATTGGTCGGGGAAAAAGTCTTTTCACATACAGTATATTTACATTTGTAATAAAATCTCTTTGAAAAAGTAAATTTTTGAATAAGTGAAGCAAGATCGGCATATCAGTTACGACATAGCTGAAGAACTGGGAATTGACTATAAAACAGTTTTGACCCATTTGAAAAAAGCTGGGTTCACAAAAAAAATTTGAAAAAAGCTCGATCTTTGGATGCCACACGAGCTCACTGAAAGAAACCTTATGAATCGTGTACTCATTTGCGATTCTTTATTGTGACGCAATGAATCCGAACCGTTTTTGAAAAGATTGATAACTGGTGATGAAAAGTTAATCACGTACGACAAGAACGTGCGAAAAAGGTCATGGTCAAAGGTCAATCAGGCTTCATAGACTGTGACAAAACGCGGGTTAACTCGAAATAAGGTGATGCCGTGTGTTTGGTGGGATTGGAAGGGCATTGTTCATTATGAAATTTTACCGCCGGGCAGAATCATCGATTCGGATCTCTACTTCCAACAACTGATGAGAATAAAGCAAGAAGTTGAGAGAAAGCGGCCGGAATTGATCATTAGAAAGGGTGTGGTCTTTCATCACGACGACACTAGACTACACACATCTTTAGTCACTCAGCAAAAATTAAGAGAGTTTGGCTGGGAGCCCTGACATTGCACCTTCAGATTTCCAACTGTTTCGGTTCAGAATCCTTTAGTATCCTTTTAACATCAAGAGAGGACCGCCAAAACTACTTGTCGTGTTTTTTTTTTGATCAGAAGTCCCAAAATTTCTACAGCAACGGGATCGTGTACCTACCAGATGGCAAAAAGTCATCGAACAAAATGGCTATACATATACCTATAATGGAATTAAATGTAAATAAACTTAAAAAAAAGTCTTGAGTTTTCGTATAAAATGCGAAGAATCGTGTTTTCAAAATTAATCGCTTACGTTTTATCACTTGTGCCGCATCAACCGTGGGAGAACAACAAGCTTCGTACGTGACGATGCCGCGTGCCTTATGCACGACACCTGAGATATATGCTACAATGAATAAATTTACGGGCCCGACTGTACTTACACTTTGCATACATTAACGTGAGAACATAATTTGGTGTAGGTATGTGTACCTGTCTGCGCTGTCTTCTTTGCTAATTGGGTACATAGAAACAAAAGTTTTGTGAAACATTTTGTCACACACCTTTGGTGACTTCCGGTTATTTTAGCTGTAATTTTATATCATTTAAATTTGAAACCCTCGTGAACTTTATTTTGGTAAGTTTTGTATGGAGGGGATAAAGGGGGGAGATGGGGAGGGTGAGTGGCCTATGTTGCTCGCTGATAATGTAGCTTTCTACAGGTGAAAGAATTTTTAAAATCAGTCCAGTAGTTTTTGAGTTCATTCATTACAAACATACAAAAATACATACAAACAAATCTTTTCTCTTTATAATGATAATGATAATAATTAGTTTATTTGCATGAGAATGTGAGTACAATTTTATTATAAGAAACACTGCGTTTCGCAGTCATTTTGGGCAGCCCGTCTGGCAGCAGTAACCACCACCTTACAGAATACCACCGTAAAATAACAGCATATACGTGCTGTTGTGTTTCGGTGAGTGAGTAAGGGATGCCAGAGCCCATTTCCTTATCCCCTCCTATCCCTTATCCCATCCGCACTTACAGCAGCTGTGGTATTGCTTGTGTTATAGGCGACGGTAGCCACCTACCATCAAGTGGACCGTCAGCCTGTCTGTCGACTTTAACATTAAAAAAAATTTAATATATATAGTCTGTCGTAATTACGACGTAATTTTTTTTATTATTGGTACCTATTATAAGATGTTAATTATACCATTTTGTGCTTGTCCTCGTGTCTTTATACAGAAAAA
This sequence comes from Bembecia ichneumoniformis, assembly GCA_910589475.2. Taxonomy (NCBI): domain Eukaryota; kingdom Metazoa; phylum Arthropoda; class Insecta; order Lepidoptera; family Sesiidae; genus Bembecia; species Bembecia ichneumoniformis. The sequence goes on from OU342541.1 coordinate 14,475,130, forward strand.
AATAATAATAACAATAATAAAGAAGAAAAAGCACATTAAATATCGAGTTAAATTAAAATTAAACAAATAGATATAAATTATAAAAGTATAATCAGTAATGACGTCATGTGTAGGACGTCATGTCAAAATTTTTAATTACAAGGTTTATGTATTATAGTTATTTTATATTTAATCCATTTAATATGATTAGTATAGATTCCATAATTAATGCGTTATTTCAATGTTAGTTTTATGAAACACCTGAAAAATAAGTAAAGTATAGAGTTTGAGGCAAAGATTTTCAACTGCATAGATCGGGCAAGACGAAAGAATCCGTAATGTGACGTTTAGAACCACGTGGTAAAAAAATCGCCAACTTTACAAGGCTATTTAGCTACGCCACGGCCATCCTAATTACGGCGATCAGGATCAATATTTTTGTAGGAAAATTTCCCCAATGCCCTCTCTATACATATATTCTACATATTTAATCTTTTTGGCTTGATGCAACTTTAATAACAAAAAGTTAATTTAAGTTTTTAAAATTAAGAAAAATTTAGCTTTATTCGTAAGTAATTCATTTAATTTCAATTCAATTGTGGTTTTATTTCTTCACTGTCTGTTCATTATTTTTTAATTTTGTTTAAATTTAGATTGTTTTGTCATCAAATATTAAATAAAAAATATAGTTTTTATGATTTCATTTCATTACTAACAAATTTAACAGAATGGTTAGATAAAAATAACCTTCATCTAAATATTGATAAAAGTAAGATAATGCAGTTCGTAACTTATAAAACTAAATTTACACCTCTTCAAGTTATAGACAAAGGTAAAATTATTGAAGAAGTAGAAAGTATAAAATATTTAGGCGTAATGCTAGATAAACATTGTAATTGGAAATCTCATGTCGGTCTGGTCTGTGATAAAGTAGACAGATTTGTTTATGCACTTCGTCGGTTAAGATTGACTGTGTCTATTGAGGCAGCAATCACTGCTTATCATGGCTACGTTTCTTCGATTTTGACATACGGTTTATTGGTATGGGGTAACTCTGTCGAAATAATAAGAGCTTTTAGGGCCCAAAAAAAATGCATCAGAGCAATATGTGGCGTGGGCTTTATGGAGAGTTGTGTGCCACTATTTAAAAAGTTACATATACTTCCCTTACCTTGCTTGTATATAAAGACGTTGTGTATATTTGTTAGAAAATATCCGAACTGTTTTGTCGAAAATAACGAAATAGGAACCAAAATAACTAGACAAGGAAATTTATTGCAAAGACCTAAATGTAGATTAGAACTATTTAATAGAAATGTTTATGTTATGGCAATTAAAACATACAATAAACTACCTAATAATATAAAAGAATTGCCGGATCCTAAATTTACAAGAACATTAACAAAATGGTTATTAGATTGTTGTTATTATGATGTTAAAGAATTTTATAATAAGAAACATTAATTCCTTTTTTATATTAATATAGTTTATAAACAATTAACCACAAATATTTGCATGCCCTTGGCGGGTAGAACATACTTTGTACTGTAACTGCTGTATACAAATTAAAATCCTCTAAACATGTGTTCGCGCAAATAAAGATTTATTTTATTTTATTTTATTTTATATTTATTTAATTAGTTTATATAACGATAACGTGAGTTTAGTATAATTAGTATTAGGAATTAGAATATATTGTTCTCAACAAATAAAGAAAGTAATTAAATTGTTAATTAATTTATATAGGAACACGTGAACCAAACATTCATCAAATATACATTTATATTACATTTGTTAAGCTACGTTATTATAATTAGCAAAGTTTTTCTTGATTTTCTTTTGTAGGAAAGTTCGAAAGTAACTTGAAAATACCATGCAAGTATCATTTGGAAAAAATCGTGTCCAATTAAACTGTTTTAAGCCAATTTAACTTGAGAAGAACTTTTTGGACGTTAACTGTTGAACTCTTCAATAACATATTTTTTTTGTCTAAACGATTTGCTTATATTTTGAATTTTAACAGATTATGTTTTATGAAACTGTCTTTTGTTGCTTTTTACGTTTTGATCTATATATGTACATATATACATTATAATAAAATCGTAAACGAGCCAGATCTGTACATTAAAGTATATATTGTACCTACTTATGTTACCGAGGTCAAAAAAATAGTTTTTAGAATTTTTGTCTGTTTTTCTGTGCGTTTTTGCACGCTAATTTCAGAAACGGCTCAACCGATTTGAATGCGGTTTTCACTCATGTATTGCAGCAAGCTTCCCGTAACATTTAGCGTTTATTTCTTTCCAATCGGTTTACAAACAAAAAAGTTACGCGCTATACCGGATACCACGCGTACAAAGTTGCGGGCTCACCTAGTACATGAGAAGACTTATTAATTGACTTATAAGTTAAGTGGCTACGGTCTCCTCTAGTCGGTACATCAGCTTGCCTGAAGTTAGTTTTTTAACTTATTATTTTGTGTTTCCGACTGAGATCACTAGTAAATGACGTTGGATAATAGATTCGCTTCCAATTTTAAAAGTAGCGTTATAAAATAAATATAATCAGTGAAGTGCCGCAGTCATTTGTTGGTATTCCCATCCGTGGTCGTGACAAATCTGTCCGTAAGTTGGGATAAAAACGGCATTACTGCTCGTGACCGTTCGTATCTCACGTACACTTTATGTGGGACTGGCTGTGGGGTGACCATATATAATTATTGATTTTAAAGTTAATATTTTATTACATTTAAAGTAGATCAATTTACAAGTAAAAAGATCGTAACAAATTTTAACAAAAACTATGTTTTTTAAATTTATCAAAAAAAATATTTAAAAAAAATAGGTTGTGCTTTGCAATGTATGCAAATTCATTGCATTTCGATCACTATTTCTTTAAAGAACTCTGCTCAAAGACTACTATTTTTTCTCTTTTTTTCTATTACAGAATAATCCCGTCTTTCATACAAGCCAGGGTTATAACTGTATAGGTCAGAATTTCAGACCTGTACCTGTAGGTCAGAATACATACATTGAAAACAATTTCACGAGCCCAAGATTATCAGTAATGGCCATAAACGCGGTTCTTCCAACATCCTGAGGATACGCTAAACATACAACATATTAGTAACATACAAAACATACTAAAAAGATCTACGTCTTTTTAGTAGGACCGGTCACAAGCAACCCGAATACAGCGTCGCCCATAGCATAGCCCTTATTAGATCGTGCGTTGATCTTGTAGGCGGTCGTTCTTGCACTTGTTCTAAATTCGAGAACTTTTCGCGCCAGAGGCCAGTATTAAGCAACAACGTACTAGTCTAGTCTAGTCTTCCTGCATCTAGTCTAAATCTAGTCTTCTATAAAAACGAACATTTCTATTTTATTTTGGTAGTCTAAAACTAAAACTAAATTTAGTTTGAGAGCAACCATACTATATCCATTTGTTTTATGGTTTTTGATTATTTTCAAAATTATTGAAAATTAAAATTTCTTGCATGCATAAATTTAGTTATTTATATTACTTCGTGAGCAAATTTTACAACTGCTCTTGTAATGCTTTTAAACATGCTATTAAATGATGTCCCTTGCTTCCAAACGTGGTGTTTTAGCTTTTATGAGGTAAAAGCACTTGTGACTAGCCGGTGAGATAGAATGAGCTTAGACGCGAGGGTTTTGTTGTGTTTCCTTTAAGGTCAACTCTAGATATATATATTACTTTTGTCAAGCAAAACAATTCGAAGATACCAGACAGCCTTAGGATTTGAGATCGAGATATGTAATCACATTTTTTTACCACATGAGACAAAAAATAAATCCGTCTCCTTTTCTTCGAAAAACTTATGGTCACACCAGCCATTGGGTTGTTATGAAAGCGCGTCGGAAAAATCATTTCTTAGGCCTGCCGAGATGCGGGCGTAATGTCTCCTTAGTTCGCGCCACCGTTGTAAGGGATTTGGGAAATTTAGCCGCCGACATTTCTAGATAAATTATGCTTCCAGGCAGCGTAATGAAAATATTGCGACCACCGAGTTTATTGAAGGTCAGACTATCTGAATGGTTGCTTGTACATACATAGCGAGAGATTTATTTTGTACACTTGAGTTTATTGTTAATCCCACTAACTAATGTACAAAGATTAAGAGGTTTCACGAGGGTTGAGATCGGACTTTTTTAATAAAAACGAAACATATTTAAGTTTTGAGAATTGTTAATTTTATTTTGTTTGTTGTGTCGAGTCGGGATGGGACAATTCATCGCCGCTGATTCATCGCCAAGCCATTTCATCGCCGTTGGTTGTGGTTTATTCAAATCAAATACTTTATTTGCATTAAACATTACCAGGCAGATGTCAATATAATAAATAATTAATGGTAAGTTTACATGTTTAACCGTTGTCGGTATGCAAAATAATGTAAAATAAAAAAAATGTCAAATATGTATGTCACAAAATTAAAAGCATTAATTACTTATTTCGTTTTATGTACTAACTTAATTTGATTAATATATTACATTGATTACATTGTTTATCATGCGCGGTATTGTATAAAGCAAAAGAATTATCACTACCAGATGTTTGTCGTCAGAAAAGACGTGAGTGATGAGTTAATTATCGAATGTTATTACAAAATCTGAAACATTCACAGGAAAGTACTGCAATTAAGAAATACTTTTATTATTAAATTCTCCAAAGTTTATGTTGCTTACAGCACCCGTGGCTGTGCCATAAGCACCAGTGCGGCGGCGTTGACCTTTGGTCAAGACCAACCGAAACGGCGATACGCCGCGATGAGCTAGAAACTTAATCTAACCACTTACCCCGGATCTGCCTGGAAGTCGCCTCAGGCGATAGGGAGATATATAGATATGGGGTGAGGCGGGAAATAGGAATAAGGGAATCGCCGAGTTCCGGCGCCGAAGATTACCCGTCCTTGACCGCTTCAATACACACTCACAGATTCTATTTAGTCTCTTTCAAACCAATTATCCCGTACAAGGGCTACCGTCAGCCGATTCTTCAATCGAGTGTAACTTAATGTCACTCAAATACAATTTTAGCACCAGTGCTTGCGCTTACCGAACCGTTTTTCTCAAAAGCTATCTCTAACGACTCGGCCTACAAAACGTCACATCTAATGACGGCCGCTGTCAAAATGTCACTATGGCGGGAGTACTCTTCGGCGACTGAGACTGACGCCCGCCACAGGACCAAACAAACACCCGCCCCGGACAGGTCCCTACCTGTCCGCTAGTCTAATGGGAGTCGAGACAATGTTGCCACGGCTCGTTTGAGAACCGAATCCCCAACCAGGACCTCGGCCAACCTCGGGCTTCCGTCCTTACCGGGGTAAAGGTTAACAATGCGCCCCCGGCGCCATCGCAGTGGCGGTAGGTTGGCATCCTTAACCAAAACGAGATCACCAATCTGGGGGGGTTCGGTTCGGTCAGTCCACTTAAGGCGTTGCTGCAAACCGTGCAAATATTCAAGCGACCATCGCTTCCAAAAGTTCTGCGTCATCTGTTGTATCAGTTGATAACGCGTCAATCTCGATGAGGCAATTTCCTCAAACGGGAACTCGGGCAAGGCGTTAAGTGGCTGACCAATCAAAAAATGGCCTGGAGTCAGTACCTCCAGGTCATTTGGGTCCGCACTGAGCGGACACAACGGACGGGAATTCAAGACCGCCTCAATCCTACAAAATACCGTGGCCAGCTCTTCGAAGGTTAGGAGAGTCTCTCCTATTACCCGCTTCATATGCGTCTTTGCGCTTTTCACGACGGCTTCAAAGATACCACCCCAGTGGGGGCATGCCGCAGGGTCAAAAGCCCAAGTGATGCCCCGACGGGAGAGACTGGTCCCTATATCGATTTCCTTATCAACTAAAAATTTTGTAACCTCCTGAATATACCGGTCGGCCCCCTTGAAATTAGTTCCACAATCCGATCGAATCAAAGACGGCAGTCCCCGTCGCGACACGAACCTATCAAGGGTAGCTACAAACGCCTCAGTGGTGAGGTCAGCAACAAGTTCCAAATGTACTGCTTTGGTAGACAGGCAGACAAAAACACACAAATACGCCTTAACAACGCGTGGGTTACGCAGGCGTGACGTTTTGACCAGGAACGGTCCCGCAAAGTCCGTGCCCACACCAGAGAAGGGCCGAGCCTCCCGTACCCTATCCGGGGGTAAGTCCCCCATCATGGGTTGCATAGTGGTAGCCTTGAGCCGGTAGCAAGGCAAGCAACGAAACACTATGCTCCGTACAGTCCGCCTAGCAGACAGAATCCAAAACTCCCGCTGCAGAAGAGCTAGGAGAGCATTGCAACCAGCGTGCGCATTCTTCACATGGCGATCACGCACCAACAATTCCACAAAGTGTCCCTTCTTGGGAAGTAACAAAGGGTGACGGGCCGCGTATGGCATGGCAGCATTCCGAAGTCGACCTCCAACCCGGAGCAATCCGGTGTCATCAACAAACGGGTTGAGTCGTAGTAGGGCGCCTTTCAATTTGGGGAGGCCCTTCCGAAGGGCATCAATCTCCGTTCCAAAGGTGTCCTGTTGGACCACACGTACCCAGTGGTGTAAGGCGGTTTTCCGTTCGTCCGGTGTTAGTACGCCGCCAGTCATCCTGTTACCCGGGTGACGACAATTGTTCCCGAAGCGCTTGATCCAAGCGGTCACTCCAATCAATTTGTCGAGAGAGCTATACTTGTCCAGTATCCAAGCAGGACTCGAAGCAGGTCGGCGTTCCATAACGTGTACCCGTAGGCCCACCGTAGGGGCTACCGTTCTAACGGGATTAACCGGCCAGTCACGTTCCGGTCGTGTCAACCAGTCTGGCTTCCACCACAGGGAATGCGAGACAAGGTCTCGAGCCGTACATCCCCTGGAGCCGACATCAGAGGGGTTTAGTTCTCCAGGAACGTGTCTCCAGATCAACGCAGTCTCCGATTTCTGGATCTGCGAGACACGGTTGGCCACGAAAACTTCAAGAGTGTGGACCGAAGCCTTCAGCCAACACAAAACAATTTGGCTGTCAGTCCACGCGTAGACTTCTTCATCCATGGTAACATGGCTCCGCAATGTCGAGACGACATGGTTCAACAAACGCACGAGGAGAGCAGCTCCTGACAGTTCCAATTTCGGTATCGTCAACCGAGTCCGAAGAGGCGCTACTTTGCTCTTTGCCAATACCAGCGACACAGCGATGGCTCCGTTGGGGCTGACGGTGCGTAGATACACCGCAGCGGCATACCCGCGCTCGGAGGCATCGCAGAATCCATGTAGAGTTGCTCGACAGTCTTCCGAAGGAAGCAACTTACGCGGCAGCGAAACTCGATTAATGTCCGGGAGCGAGGTCATAAAGGAGAACCAGTCGCTCAACAACTCGTCGGACAATGGTTCATCCCAACCCAATTGTACGGTCCAAAGTCGTTGCATGAACGACTTCGCCAGGAAGACCACCGGTGTGATCCAACCGTTCGGATCAAATATTCTGGCCACCGTGGACAGTACAAGTCGTTTAGTCCAGACCTTCGGGTTCTCTAGGGCCACCCGATAGGTAAATACATCCTGGACTGGGCGATATTGGACACCGAGAATGGAGAGCATGTGGGGGTTATCGGCGTTTTCAAAGACGTGCGGGTCTTGCTGGTGATCCTCTGGTAGGCCGGCCAAGAGATCTGGCGAGTTGGACATCCATTTCCGCAGTTCATATCCGCCACTCTTCAACAGTTCAATCAACTCATCCCGTAATATCATCGCGTTCGCGACGGAGTTAGACCCGGTGCATACATCGTCCACATATAAATCTCTCTCCAAAACGGCAGACGCCCGGGGAAAGCGCAGGCGTTCCCGTTCCGCTAATTCCAACAGCGATCTGATCGCGATAAATGGACTCGATTTTAGTCCGTAGGTGTTCGTGTTCAACTCATACACCTTCATCGTTTCAGTAGGGCTCTCGCGCCACAAAATCAACTGATACCGCCGATCATCCCGGTGTATCACCGTCTGCCGAAACATCATCCTGATGTCGGTAACAAAGACAATCTGGTGTCGCCTAAAACTTGTGATGATGTCCGATATGTTCCTCTGCAGCTTCGGGCCTGCATGTAGGCAATGGTTGAGAGAGACTCCGTTCGAGGTGGGAGCCGAGCCATCAAATACAACACGGATTTTCGAATCCGGCGTCTTCAAGACAGCATGGTGGGGGAGAAAGTAGTGCTCCACCGAACGCCACTCAATGCTGGACACCGACATGTGTCCCAAGGCCTCGTACTCCCGCATAAATTCTACATATTTTTGTCTGAACGTCCGGTCTCGCGTCATGCGGCGTTCCATAGACAACAGCCGTTTCTCCGCCAGCATCATAGACTCGCCCAATGGGGGGCGCTGGGCGAGAAAGGGAAGTCGAGTGACAAAACGGCCCGAGCTAAGGCGACCAGTGTTATTCTGGTAATACAACTCACACTCTTCTTGCTCGGGATCCATCCGTGATGCAGCAGGGGGTTCCTCGATCTCCCAGAAGCGTTGGACCGCGTCTGAGAGGGCAGTCCCTACCAAGCAGCCATCCTCGGCTGAGGGGGTGGTAGATGGTGCCACCGGACCTAATACCACATATCCTAACAATGTGTCCAAAGCTACGAGGCCCCCAGGCTGTAGTATCCGTTTGTGGGCGGATAACAATCCCCCTAGGACGTCTGCTCCGAGCAGTACGTCAACCGGACCAGGGGTATCGAACCGAGCATCCGCCAACATCAAATTATTCGTCAATCCCCGGATGTGAGGTTGCAACCGCACAGAGGGGAGACGACCTACCACCTCCTCCAAAACCAATGCCGTCGTCGTAAACGTCGGCCCGGAGGTGTCGCTCGCACTAAACGTGAATTGAACTTGCCCTAACAAATTTGAAACTGCTAGGTTCCCAATTCCCCGTACAGTTTCGTTGTACGGTCTGATCTCAATGCCCAACCGTCTCACCAGCCGTGCAGATACCATGCACCCTTGAGCGCCTGAATCCAAGAGTGCCCTAGCATGGACTGCGTCGCCTCCAAAACCCCAAACACAAACAGAGGCCGTGGGCAAGAGCACGGTCACTGGTTGGGTGGCGTGGGCTGTTGAGTGGGCAGCGATTCCCTAACGGGGAGAGTGTTGCGGAGGAACAGGCTCCGCCATCCGGTGATACATAAGAGGATGGTAACCCGGATCGTAAGCCCACCGGTGGGCATACGCTGCGAGAGGCGTGTGGTATTGCCCAATAGACCGTCCGTATGTCGGGTTCCGTCGCTCCAATCGGGGACGTTCCGCCAGGGGGGGCGAGAAACGTACCTCCGGCGCCGGGGGGACCCGACCCGAGCACCCGCCCGTAGCGCCCGATTGATCGGGGGGTGTGAGTGGACCCGCCCCATCGTTCGATCCTTGGGGGCCCCCCGTCGGAGCCCCTCGAAGCGAGCTCCCATATTGGGGCGAGTATGCGTCCATCGTTGTCGTATAATTGGCGGCAAAATCCCGAGGGCCCCCTGATGGGGTCCTATTATAATACCGTTGGGGGGCCACCGATGTGGCCCCTCTATCAAGCCCACTCCCGCGAGGGGAGGGCGTGCGCGTACCGGTCGCACCGTGGGCGGGGTTCCCTGTTGGGGACCTACCTCCATCCATCCTATAATCCTGTGCCGGCGGAGTGCCGGATTCACCGCTGCGGTTCATGCACAGGATCAGATGATGCTTGCCACCACAACTCTTACACGGTCGTGGGTGGGCACAGTCCCGTGCAAAATGCTGGCCCAAACAAATAAAACACCACTTGCGCTGCTTCACCAATTCCCGTCGACCTGGCACCCGATGTGCCAGAAACCGTTTACAAGTTGGCAAATAGTGGGAATGCTCTTTACAATAAAGGCAGCCGGTGGGTCCAGCCACAGCAATATTATAATTTCTAGGACCCCGAATGTGGCCGGCTCCCCCTTGGGTACCTAGTGGAGATTCCCCTTTCCTCCTTGGGGTTGTCAGAGGCCTTTGTGCAGCTGGCACTGTCGCAGGCAGATCGACTCGCCTGCATTCCGCTTCCAAAAATTCCGTGAGTTCCATAAACTTCGGGATATGTTGTGCTGAGTTGCCCCCATACTGAATTTCAAATCTGGATTGTACCTCCAGTGGTAACCGTGGGAGTACATATGTTAAAAGTGGGAAGGACCATTGGTCGACCGGCATTCCCAACTTTGCCAAGGCCCTTGTCGCCGTTAACACAGGGTTCAAAATTAAATTTCTAATGTCACCCGGCTGGGACACCTGAGGGATGGCCCACACCTTATTCATGAGGGACTCCGCTAACCGGCGAACATTGTTATACCTGGAGTTCAGAAGGTCCAGTGCAGGTTCAAAATTCTCATCTGTTATCGACAGATGAGATAGCATCTGTCGAGGCTCCTTGCTCAACACCGACATCAACTGGGCCAACTTCAAAGCCGGAGTCAGGTCCTCCCTGGAAGCAACCAGGCTGGTGAACAAGTCTATGAAACTTGTCCACTCTTCCAGAGAGCCACTGAAGACAGGTATTTGAATTGTTGGCAACCGTGCAGTTAAGTCCGGCCGAGGCCTCACCGTATTTGAATCGCTCACAGAAGCCGTCTGTCGATCCATAAGACACCGTGCCCGTTGGACAATAGTGTCCCCCAACTCCTGGCACTGATCCACATCAGCTGTGCATTCCATTAATTCCTTAGAACTCTCCTCATCTTGTTTGCCATCAAGCACCATTAGCAACCTTTCATAGTTGGCCTGGACCCTCTCTAATCTTTTGGGAACTTCCGTATACCTATTCAGGAAGGCCTCTGCCCGATCTGGCCTGTCCACCAAAGCAGCAGCAGAGGTAAGCCACCGTAACTCTGCTCTAATAACGGCCTTCGGTGCCCCCGACATAATTATTCAGGAAATCACAACACAATATTACAATATTCTCTCTGAGTAAATGTACAAGATATACAATAGTGCACTAAGGTTATAATATAGGCAACAACCCAGGTTTACTTACAAGTACTAAAATAAATCGGCCTATAGAATTCCAAGAGTAACTAAAATAAATATGCAATAACTAGATGAACCCCAAACAATTTACTATGACTATAGTGAACCCTAATTTAAACTTAATTCTAATTAAATCTTAAACCTTGATTTCTAAACCGTAATGATAAGATAACAAATATGAAGCCACCTATAACAATAAAAGTATAAAATTATCCATCAACTTATAAATATTAACAAAACAAACAAACCAATTAAACAATTATCCAAACAAATTATACTACATAGGTGGCCTAACATAATGTTAACTAGCCCTTTAATTAATGAGATTCAACATTCACTAAGCATCCAACTTAACAATAAGGACAAAATCAAACTAATAAAAATTAAAAAAAAAATAAAAAAATTCAGGTATTTTACAAAATCAAATTAAAGAAAATTGCTTGGGAATCTTTGCCCTTCAAACAAGCCCTTTCCCTTTTGGTATGTAGGTAACCAAGAATTTGAATACCCCAATCTACCTACCAATTACAAATTGTACAAATTTCAAATATACAAATTCAAATGTGCTGGGCCTCTTTTATTACAAATACAAGGTAACCACGCTCTGCTACCAGAGATTGTTGCTTACAGCACCCGTGGCTGTGCCATAAGCACCAGTGCGGCGGCGTTGACCTTTGGTCAAGACCAACCGAAACGGCGATACGCCGCGATGAGCTAGAAACTTAATCTAACCACTTACCCCGGATCTGCCTGGAAGTCGCCTCAGGCGATAGGGAGATATATAGATATGGGGTGAGGCGGGAAATAGGAATAAGGGAATCGCCGAGTTCCGGCGCCGAAGATTACCCGTCCTTGACCGCTTCAATACACACTCACAGATTCTATTTAGTCTCTTTCAAACCAATTATCCCGTACAAGGGCTACCGTCAGCCGATTCTTCAATCGAGTGTAACTTAATGTCACTCAAATACAATTTTAGCACCAGTGCTTGCGCTTACCGAACCGTTTTTCTCAAAAGCTATCTCTAACGACTCGGCCTACAAAACGTCACATCTAATGACGGCCGCTGTCAAAATGTCACTATGGCGGGAGTACTCTTCGGCGACTGAGACTGACGCCCGCCACAGGACCAAACAGTTTAAGTTAAAAAAAAACAATGACCTAGTTTTTATTGATGTTCTTTCATGATAATCGGCTGAGTAGTTAAGGTCTTCACTTGGGCAAATGACATTTACAATAGAACTCGCTGGCGGCGGATCCAATTCAACGGGCCTAGAAATGGTGTTTTTTTGTTTTTACCATTAGAACAATAAGCAAAAAAAAATTATTAATAGAATATTTTTAACTTATTAATAGGTACAGGATCCATTAAGAAACAGACAGAGTTATTTAAGTTTATAATACTAATATGGATATAAATTAAATGATATTTAAAATTAAAAAAAAAATAGTTTTTAATAATAATAAATAAAAAAAACTTTATTCACTGAAAACTCGTTTACAATTTACGACATTTTTAGTACACAAATTACAAATACTTATACATACTCACAACTATATTCGCCATTTACATTATATTGCATTATATATTTGCACAATATGTATGCCAATCAATGACTCTGACACCCGAACTAGGCAAATCCCTGTATCTCAGGTGCCAGCAACCTATATAATTCTAAATTCCTTAAAATTTAATTTAAAATTATAAGTTTCTAATTCTAAATTTTAAATTTTATATGATGCAGGAGTATAAATATTATAAATAAATATATTTAAATATAAATATGTGTGGTGTGTGTGTGTGTGTTATGTGTGTGTGTATAATGCGCATGTTTGTGTATGTGTAAGTTACTATTTTATTGCTTTAAGTAGAGCTTCAGTATTGTCATAGTCTAGTGTGAATAACCATTCTTTTAGTATTGTTTTACATTTATGTTTCAATAATGGATAAAAATTTAGGATCTTATTTATTTTATTATATAAGAGAGGTGTTATATATGCACGTTGATTCCTTGCAATAATTTAAGTGTCAGCAATAACTCGTCATGTAATTTTCATGTCAAATTTATAATTTGGTATATCTTATGCCCAAGACAAACACAAGCATTTAACTTATCTTACGGATAAAGCCGAGGGCAAAATTCAATCTTAACATAAAGTTGAAAGTGCGGTTCCGTTTAAGGCATATTTTTTGACATAATAATTTGAATGACGTCAACAAATGTCAAGTGTAATTACCTAATTTGATGTTTCATTTATAAATATTTTCATTTATAAATTTTTAAAGCGAGTGACGTATTCTTCAAAATGGTTCTACGTTTATAAATTTAAACATTCATAAAAGTGGCCTATGAAGTACCAAGCTATCGATTTCAATTGCGAGCTTTAAAGTAAGTGTCTTGCTAGTTATAAATTTATATAGTGGGAATGAATTTGACAGCATAGGTACTTGAAATTTTCAAACAATATTGGTAATCCGAAACAAACATTGAACTAAATTTGGAGGAAAGTAAAATTAAATGATTGTTGCTATATGAAAAAACGTCATGAAACTACGAGAAAAATATTTCTTTTGCAATAATAACCAGAAAGATTATTATTTTTGTATTAAACAAGTATTTTTAAATAACAAAATGTTTTTACATAGCTGCTAAAAACAATGTAAATAAATAGGTTTGTTTGTCACCAATGTAATTATTAATTTGCATGTAACTCATAGTTGGATATTCTACTTGAAAAAAAAAAAAAAAAAAAAAACTTTTTATTTCAAACAATGTTCCTAAATTAAACCAATATCTTTATAAATAAAAATCAATGTAAGTATGTTCATCATCTATGGACTTCAAAATCGCTCAAACGATTTTTCTTCGGTTTTCACTTAAGGAAATAGGGATAAAATTGGAAGGTTACCTGAAATGTGTTACCGGAAATGTGTGAAACCTAGGAATTGTATACAATTCCGAGCTTAATTAGGAAATGTGTAAAATAATGTTTCAAATATTCATTAATACACACATTTCTACAATATTTTTGCCAAAACCAGTATTCCGGGTAGTGCTCGCATTTAATTTCATAAAGATTCAAAAACCTAACTTAACTTTGTTTCCAGTACAAATAAGTCTTGTAACTTGTAAATGGTGCTGAAATGGCTTGGCTATGAATCGTCCCCGCTATACCCACTGACGATATCCTAAATGTATAGATTTCCTAGAAAAAAATCGTATCTATTTTAGGAATTGTACACATTTCCGGATTTCATAACTTTCCGTTAACTTATTATATAAAAATTGATCCCGGGCGAAGCCAGGAGCGGGTCACTAGTTTAAAATAAACATGTGGGATAGACCAAGTTTTATTGCCATTATGTCCCATTTGTTTGAAGGGCGTTGTTGTCCCTGTTTCAAACGACAATAAAGCAAGAAATCCTACTTAAGACATAATTGATTAGGTAGATCAGGCTAGTACTTATCCACTGAATTTATCTATTTATGATTATTTATGCAATTTATCCATTTTTAGGGTTCCGTAGGTCCAAATGTGTTATAGATTGTATATGTATTTTGTTATAACTTTTTATATTATTTCTTGCCTATGTATTTTTCGTTGTATTTACATGTCTACATGTATGTATTTATGTATGTGTGTATGTATATAGTAATTTATAAAGTAAGTTTGTAACTATGGTGTCCAATGAGTCACATACGGTGCTGGCTGAAAATGAGCGCTGTAGGTGTTTGTCTAGCACCTCAGCACAATGCTGAGTCAGTATCCGATTCGCTGCCGCGAGGACACACACACACGTTTTTTATTAATCTCTGTCCTGTTTTGTATATAATGTCAGTGTCTTTCGTGCAGTGAATAAAAGTCTTTCTTTTTTTCTTTCTTTCTTTCAAATAAATAAACTGAACCCTTATAGGATCACTCGCGTGTCCGTCTGTCCGTCGCTCACAGTCAATTATCTCGGAATCTACTAGACCGATTAAGTTGAAATTTGGTTTTGGTTTTAAGTTGAAGTTCATTTTTGGGGGGAAGGTGGAAAATTAGAAAAAATTTTTTTTGAATTTTTTTTGAATTTTATGAATCTTGTTGTGAAGATCTTAAATGTAATTTTAAAATAAATAGTTTCCAAGTTATTCAAGAAAATAGTCGAAATCCCCTCCTCCCCTTATCTCCGAAACTACTGAACCTAAAATTTTGAAAAAAAAAATACAGAAATTAGTTTTCTACTTATAGATTATAGGAAAACCTATAAGAAGTCCATGATATTAAAATAACTTGGTAAATCACTCAATATTGTGCGGATAGGTAACATCGTACGGAACCCTCTTCACGCGAGTTCAACTCGCACTTGTCCTGTTTTTATGTTTAAAATCGCGATTCTAGTGATATTGAACCGGAGTACATTTAATTTTCTTCCTAAGCCTGTACAGTTCACAATGAACTGTGAATTTCATAGACCTTAAACTAGTTCCTAATTCTTTAATTTTTTTTATAGTATTAGGAGGTTATTTGCACTATTGGGAGAAATTTAGGTTAAACATAGAAAAGCGTTTCTTAAAATGCTTATTAAGCGCGACAAAAAAGTAAAACATAGTATGGCGGTAATAGCTTTAGTGGCCGAGGTTTTAGCGTGAAATACGAACCGATTTCCCATGTGGCACGAATGAGGTCACAGTAAACAAAGTAGACAGTGATTTAACATAACCTCATAATTCCACTACTACTAGGTTACCAGTCCGACCTCTTTGTTTCTGATTAGATCTTGTAGAGTAACGCCGAGCATCCCCTCAATAGCTTGTTTAAAGCCATGTCGTCATTGGCAGATTGGTCAAAACTTTTAGGAGATCTCTGGAAGCTTCCTTGACGGTTGTTAAAAAGTCCTAGTCCAACTATTTTGTTCTAGGAGTGTGAAATGTGAGTATCGAATAATAGTTGCATTTGTATTTAGAAGAACACATCACTGAATGGTGCCGGAGATCTTTTTTATGATACACTAGCTGAACCCGTTGTAAACCAATTATTTTTGACCTCTGCTTGTACATTCTTTTTTTTGGAAAAAATTTAATGTACAGACACGTCTCGTTTACGATTTTATTATGTGAATAGATTGTAGAAGGCAATTGCTGAACCAGGGGGTTACTACGATTCTGATAACAAGGTAAAAATAGGAGATTTATCTTTGGATTAATTTTATCATTAATGGCGATCATTTATCAATATACATTACAATGGGCCATGATAACTTTTTTTAGAAGTAGTTCAATAAAAACCATTCCAGCATTAGGTATACCACGAGGGTTCAGAAAGTAGGCGTGTCAGAAGAGAAACTTCTTTGGCGGCAGATGAACATTTTGAACAAAAGAAACATTTTGAATGACTTATTTTTGGATATGCTTTTGCAGAAACATTACATGGAGCGTGCAAACAAGTTCCACTCTTACGAAACCTTTGGAATAATCTTTAGAAACCTCTGGAATCGTTTTTAGAATTTTGTCTTGTTTTTTTTTTTTAAATACTTACATTAAAAATATATTCCACACATGACATAGTCAAAAACAACATTCTCGTAATAAGTGATTTCGGTGAAATTTAAAAAACATGGCTTACATGGCTAGGCCTGCTATTGTTAAACAGCACATATGCGTAAATAATAATTGAAAGATTGCGCACCGCTTATCGGTACCCTTTGCCGCATACAGTAATAAAGTCAAGGCTACACGGAGCCCTTTCGCGTTATCACGTGCCAACGTGTGTGCCACACGCGAAAAAATATAAGCAAACCTACGACGTGCACGCTGTTTTATAATTTAACCTCTTTATTGCTCGTCCTTTATGGATGTTGCGACTATCTGCATTATGTACTCGTAAACCAAACAGAAGAAAAGTAAAGACAGGTAAAAGACTAATATGACTAATAAATAATAATAAACTCATAGCGAAGAGCCTCGACCAAGAGGCTCTCACTAGATGGCTGGGTCAAGGGACAGATACAGAAGGCTAACTTCTTGACACGGCACGAATTGTGAGGAGGTTCCTCACTCTGCAGTCTTAACCACCGGTAGCTTGGACCTTGCCCCGCTACCTGCGGAAGACTAGTTTTAAGTTCTTTTTGATAGATTTTTTTTTTTGATACATATTGTAAAAAACTTAGAACTAAGAATTAAAATGAATAAATGTATAATAATAAAGCCTAATAAATACAGGTAAAAAGACTACAGGCTCTTCAAGCGAGATTTAAATAAATTCCTGCAGAGTCGCCAGCGCACCTGCATTCCCCTTGTATTGCTTGCGTCGTTAGGCGACCGTCGCTGTAATTTGTATTTCAATACAAATTTAATTCTTAAAATTAATGTTGAACGTTAAGACTGGCAGACAGACTGACGGTCCACTTGATGGTAGGTGGCTATCAGCGACGCCACACCTTCTGCAAATGCGCTGCCGACTACAGTAGGATCCTTAAGCACACGTGCTGTTATTTCACGGTGGTCTTCTGTAGAACTGGTTACTGCCGCCAAACGGACTGCCCAAATGACTACGAAACGCAGTGTGCTCTGCCACTCTTTCAGCTTCCAAACCAGAGCCTTTGAACAGTTCATTTTTTCAAAGTTGACTCTGCCGGGAATCGAACCTAATCTTTAAATTTGGATATTTAAACACACTAAAAGTTTTTGCTATATGTTTACAGATAAAAAAAATCACAATACTAATCGTTTGAATATTATAATTTTTTAATTATCACGATTTAAGTTTTTAAGAAGTCTTTAAGCAATGTCAACAACAGCCTTTGTGAAAGTTGAATACGAGTAGGTAGATTGATCGAAATTCCCGTCCGTTCCACCTCCTACTCTCCCCGCATAGCAATTTTGTATCCATTAATATACAAACCTCATAATAGTGTAATTGCCATAAAGAAAACCAATAAATACCGTAACAAAATCCATACAATATGAAAGAGGATCATACGATACGGTACTTACATTAAATTAATACGCACTTTTATCGGCGTAACATTGGAAGACTTGGCAAAAAGAAAAATTGCCGCTCATATATTTGGGGATTTTTCTAATAAATTATGAGATGTTTTTTCCTATCTTGGTCAGAAATGTGAGTAAGGTCTCACTGGATTCATTGAGAGTACATTCCAAATTTAAAACAAAACACATTGAAAACTATGTATTATTATTTAAAAAGCTTACAATAAAACTTTATAATGTAGGTCGATAAGTATACATACGTTTAACTGATTAAACAAAAGTATACTCAGTATACTTATCGGCCTACAACATATATTCCTTCTATTTTTGCTATATCTTTACTGGCTGAGGATCCATGCAAAAGATCACCATCCTGATCATTCATGATCAGATAAAAAACTCAAACATAAGCATTGTCGATATTTTTATGCAAGATCCACGCAATTACGCATCAATGCTCATCATGGAGGACCCTACGCAGTTGATTCCATCGGATCTCAATTAATATCGGGAGATAAACGATGGCCCCGGCAAAACTCAAATAAAGTATTGTGAATACATTTTCGTTCAATATTTGCAAGAGGAAATTGGACAGATACATATTGTATAGTTACAGTATTAGTTCCGTTTACAGCTTACATTGAAGCTTAGAATTGCTTAGTTCGATTAGTATCTGGACGCACTATGGAGAGTTAGTTGGTTCAACAAGTTCTCGACATCTAAGTTCGTCGGAAGGAGTGGACGCAGCCTTCGGCTAGTCGTTTGAATTGACGGTCTATAGGGGAAGTCTATATCCAGTATTTGTCTACATTAACTTTTCCCGCGACTTAGTCCACGTCCTTCGGGAACATAACGTTTTTTCTGGATGAAATGTCTGACATCGTGTATGTAAAATTTCATGATGATCAGTTAGGCAAGGAGAGCGTAAAAGTGTAACAAACAAATTCAACAACACTTTCCTATTTATAACATTAGTTAAATTAAGGTAATTATTGAAGACGGATGTTTTTGAACTATAATTATCGACAAATTATAGTTTGAAGTAATTGAAGGTTTTATTTTACCGTTATGTTATGTAATCGTCCTTAAAATTAATTATGTAAGCGGGGTCCACCTTCGGCCGCATTTGCACCTCACATCAGGTGAGATAGTGGTCAAGCGCTACCTTGATTTAATAATAAAAAAAAGATTCTTCAGGTGCTTCAATATGGGGTTTAATTGTTCATAAATGTTCAAATCTTCATAAGTTCGTCATCAAGATGTATGTACAATTGATTTTATGTTAAAAATGCAAACAATAAAACCAATGAAATGAAGAATGCGACGCGTATTATTTTGAATAATTATAGCTATGTATGTACGCAGGGTGCGCATGCGCCACAACTTACACCGACAGCCATCATTGAACGACTACTTAAAACAAACTTAATATTTGCTATATAAGCACAGTCTAGCTATACTTAAGTCATACAGTCAGGCAACGAATGTACTCGCTTCAGTTTGCAGGCTCGAACATTGAGCGTTGCCCGACTGTATGAAGTTATGGTTAGACTGTGATTAAGCATTGGGTGGGCAAGTACAAGGCTATTAACGCATATTGAACATTTTTACAGCAGAGAAAATGTCTCACATATTTTTTTATGTTCACTTCTACTCGTTAAGAACAATTAGGCACATTAACAATGTTTACCAGGACCCAATTTAGGTGCTATTTAACACGTTAACTGCCGGACCCTTCCGGGGTGATTGTGGCCCTTGCACGCTTCCGCAAGAGACAGGAGATAGCGAAATGTCAACACCATAAATACGTTACTAAAGAGGGAAAAGTCTCCTCATAAATTATAAGCGAAAAAATATTTAATTTTGTATCTTTATCTTTATCTTATCTTAGTGGCTATTTCTGTCTGCTAGAGTACCAGTATCACTTCGTCCATTGCTGAAATATTGTGATCGCCACGTGAACTAAAGCTCTCTACCTATACCTACCACGTTAAGGAACTGTAGTACTTTTTTGATAGAGGCATTCTTCACATCTTCACAAGCCATCGTGTGGCTTCCTAGGATGTGACTGCGCTTGTGCATCAGGGGGCCACATTCGCACAGGATATGCATTGGTGTTTCTTCTGCCTCATGGCAGAAGCGACACTCTCCCGTACTAGTGAGCCCCATTACTTTTAGGTGCCTATTGAGGCGGCAGTGCCCCGTTAGTGCCCTAGATAGCATACACAAATTGCTCCTACTAAGCGACATAGCCTGATTTGTCACGTTTCGACTATAGGCTTTAATAAGCGCTTTGGAATGGTTCAACCCTGGCAAGTTAATCCAGCGTTGGTAAGATTTAATAAAGCACTGGTTCCATACGGTCCAGCGAGCTAGGCTATTTGGTAGTCCGCACATAGGTTCAGGACCTATTAGCCTACCTTTTGCGCCTACACGAGCCAATTCGTCGGCAATTTCATTGCCTTCGATCCCCATATGGCCAGGCACCCATCTTAGGACCACTTTGTTCTCGCGCCCTAAGGTATTTAAGTAGTCTACACAGTTTCGCACAAGCTTTGAGACTGTAGAGTCTGAGTCTAGTGCTTGAAGTGCAGCCTGACTATCTGAATGAATGTAAATTACACGGTTGACGTAGTTTTTTTGCAGGTTGATTTCCGCGCATTCTAGGATGGCGAAGACCTCTGCTTGGAAGATGCTGGCGTACTGTCCCAAGTTTACACTGGTTCTGTAATCCTGGTCACCGCCATACACTCCACAGCCTACGTCAGGTCCTGATTTGGACCCATCAGTATACCAAGAAAGGCTACCTTCCTCCCAAGAGATCTTGTTATTTGACCAGTTTTCTCTTGAGAGTAGCTCCACAGTATAATACTTTGATTCTATGTACTGTGGTACCATTGTATCAGTAGGCATGCCTAGGATGGGATCCCTTAGTACTGAGTCTTCTAGAGCTCTGAGTACCTTGGACAGCCAATTGTGTTTACCCCGATTCATCATTCTGTGCATACTGGTTCTCGCCTCCTTCTCTAAAAATAGATTTAGAGGCGGTAAGCCCAGAATAGCCTCCAGAGATGCTCCGGGGGAACTCGACATGGCTCCTGTTATCATCAGACATGCCAAACGCTGTACGCCATTAAGCTTGTCGATGGTCGTTTTCTGGTTGGCTTTTCTATACCATACTATAGAGGCGTATGCGATCATCGGCCTCACAATAGCAGTGTACCGCCAGAGGGTGAGCTTTGGACACGGGCCCCAACTCTTCCCTACCATTCGACGACTGATAAATAAGGCTGCCTTAGCCTTATTTATCACATTTCCAATGTGTGCATTCCACGTTAGTCTCTGGTCGAAAGTAACTCCCAGATATTTGACCTCTGTGGAAATTTGTAACAAAATGTGTCTACTTTGGTCAATTTTTTTTAAGGTAAGCAATTTTGCAATAATCATAGTTTTAGAATAAACGGTGAATTTGTAAATCAAATCAGGGATTCATAGTAATAAATACTGTAATTTCATAGTAAGGGGTTGGATACTGCCGACAGACAAGCTGCCCAAATTACTGCGAAACGTAGTGTACCCTACCACCAATTTCCAGACCGAAGATAATTTTGAAAAAAATCAAATCCTGCCGGGAATCGAAATCAGAACTCCCGAGGCAGAGATTTAAGGCAAGCAACCTAACCACTCATCCAAGGCGCCTCGAAATATCTAGTGGCGATACGGAAGGGTAGCATCTTTCATAGACTGAAACATTTTATGTTTTCAAACTTCAATACAGGTTACCTAATGTATCATTTCACAGAATATCAAATAGGCGTCTCTTAAGTAATATTCAAAAATCTATCAAATTCATGGTAGTATATTTCAGTAAACATCTTAACGAAAATGGCACAAGAATAAACTGTAGGTTTATAACTTACACCGCATCCTTAAATGAGGTCAACCATATCGATTAATGGTGTTATGTGACCTCAAGGGAGGTCCCGTTAGGTCACGCGATCGATTTGAGTACTTTCTTTTTAATTATACTGTATTAGACTACACGCACTACTGCGGGAAATTTCGTACCTCAATTAAGGTCCATAATTTAATCCCACTAGAAGACTTCAGTTTCACTTGAAAGAGTATTTGTTATCTCTGACATCTTTCCTCCACCTCCAACTTGGAATAACTAATATTTTTATTCAATGGAGAAAAGCTCGTCTGCTGACATGGTCGACGCAGGTTCGGATTCCAGACGAGATGATTCACCGAGTGTTTTTGTATCAATGTGCAGATTAATAAGATACACAGAATGCAATATGCATTCTGAAGACAATCACAGATAAAGTACAGCCCTCAACATGAACAATTGATATTTTTTGATACTATTACTTACGAGTTGAGTATTTATTATATATACTAATATTATAAAAAGATTTGTATGTATGTATGTTTGAAATGAATAAACTTAAAAACTACTGGACCGATTTTAAAAATTCTTTCACCAATAGAAAGCTACATTATCAGCGAATAACATAGGCTACTCAACCTCCCCCCCCCATCTCCTTCCTTTATCTCTCTCCATACAAAATTACCTTTTTCTATATAAAGAGACGCGGACGATGTCGCGTGTAATAATTATTTTTGTGTACATACTGTCTACCATTTAAGAGTAGGTACGAACACGAACACCAGATAGTAACAACAATCTTCGTTCGAACGAATCTCTTAAATAAAAAGTACCTAAGTTCAAAAACGAAAACCTGACTACTGAAAGATCATGCTCTAAAAATTATGGAGCAAGAAACCTGTACCTGTGGCCAATGATCTCGAGCTTCTTTGCATGAGGTTATGCTCAAATCTCAACTTCGGAACTTCTATCGAGTCCAAAGCCCAAACAGCGGCTAAAAAGTTGGGCATCCTAAATAGGGTGAAGCGATGCTTCACACCTGGACAGCTCCTCTCTTTATACGAGGCACAAGTCCGATCTTGCATGGAGTATTGCTGTCACCTTTAGGATGGCTCAGCAAAATACCAACTTGCCGCACTCGACTCGGTGGATCGCAGAGCTAGGAGGTTTATTGGCGACGGTACACTAATAAGAACTAAGCTGCAGAGCCTGGCACATAGACGAAAAGTTGCCTGTCTGTGTGTGTTCTATAAGATGTACTTCGGAGAGTGTGCTCGAGAGCTGCATGAGATCACACCGCCTTCCCCTTTCTTCTATCGGATATGCAGACGTACGGTTATCATCTTCACCTTGTCGAAAGATGGGTTTGCTCTTGACCAGCATGTATTCATGTAGAAAGGATGAGGCCGACGATGGAACGAGCTCACCCATAATAGAAATCAAATGGAAACACTACTATCACGTACAAGGTCTCACTGCTGGGCAAAGGTTCCTAGCCCTCCAACACTTAATCCTTTCAATAAAAATGTATCAGTCGCGCAGTCATGACCGGGTTTGGAACAGCAGACGATAGGGGATCGGACAGTAATCAAATTAAAATCTAAAATGTACTTAGAAAGAAAATATATAATTTTTTACGATTATTTATCGAATAATAATTTAATATAATTCATTTGAATATTTTTAAATGAAGAAATAAAATTTTATTATTTACAATATTTTTAATCTATACTGAAACACCAATCACAGTGCGTGACGTCATTTGTGGGGGCAATCATTGTCTTATGCCAATGCAGCTGTTTTGTTATGATATGACCACAAATGACGTTACGCGCTCTCAGATGAACTATCGTGGCGTTTTGGCGGCATTTTCGAACAAACAATATTAAAACATGATTTTGAGTACCTAAAAGGCTATAAATAAATAAAATAGTATTTTTTATGGGAATAAATATGCATGAAGATTAATTTAAAACACTTTCTGAAAATTTGTCCGATCCCCTATTCAACAGGAAACTATCAAAACTAGTTCACGTTTAAATTTTTAAGCGGATGTTTAAAAGGAATTTGTACAGAAAATTCAAAGTAATTTTTCATCGTCACAATTGCTTTAACCTGTTTATTATTGTTGGAGAAAACGATTGCTTCGTTCTAATTGAGACGTATTACGCTAGTCGAGCTATTTTGAATTTCGAATATTCACCTTAAAATGGTAAATTAAAGTGGATCGTTAACTAATAGTACAATCAATTAGTTTGCTTTTTACGTCAACAATATTGTTTAAAGGTATTAATATTTTTTATTGTTTTATATTTATACTCGCTGTGCCCGCGACTCCGTACGCGTGCTTTTCGAAATAGCGCGTAACTTTATTGTTTATAAACAGGTTGGAATGAAATTACACACTATATGTTACGGGAAGCTTGCTAAAATACATAAATGAAAACCTCATGAAAATCGATTAAGCCGTTTTCAACTGCACAAACCCACAGAAAAACAACGATTAAACGTATTAGACGTGCTTTCCGTTCTTCAGGGATCTCCTGAAACCGAGCACTTATGCTGTCCGAACTCTTTGAGAGCTCAACCGAGTTTCTCTGTCAAGTAAGGGCTCGGACTCACACGATAGTACACGAGCTTTACAATCGACGGGCGGATAAAAATCGGAACCATTATAGGATCACTCGTGTGTCCGTCTGTCCGTCCGTCACAGTCAATTATGTCCGAATCTACTAGACCGATAAGTTGAAATTTGGTACACATATCAATTTCTGTGACCCAAACGCAGAGGTGTGACGTGAATAGATGAAATCTGTATATGGGAGGTCATTTTTGGGGGGGAAGGTGGAAAATAAAAATAAAAATTTGAAAACTGCATCGTGTGACATATCAAATGGAAGGTCTTGTTGTGAAGATCTTAAATGTATTTTTTTGTAATTTTAAAATAAATAGTTTCCAAGTTATTCAAGAAAATAGACTAAAATTGACCTCTTTATTTCCGAAACTACTGAACCTAAAATTTTGAAAATAAATAAATACAGAAATTAGTTTTCTACTTATAAATTATAGGAAAACCATGATATTAAAATAACATGGTAAATCACTCAATATTGTGCGGAGAGGTAACATCGTCGGGAACCCTCTGTACGCGAGATCAACTCGCACTTGTACCTTTTTTTTGTATAGTTTGCGTTAATAGGTGATAGACTGTTACCGTCTCTGCCACTCTCTATCATAAAAAGCATAAAACAGTAGCAGGGCATACTGCGTTTCATAATCATTTGGGCAGCCCATCTGGCCGTAGCAACCACAGAAGATTAGTCTGAAATGACAGTATCTGTGATGTTGTGTTTCGGTGAGTGAGTAAGGGATGCCAGAGCCCATTTCCACCTTATCCCCTCCTAATCCACTATTGACGTCAGCGCACTTGCAGCAGCTGTGGCGTTGCTTGTGTTATTTTCTCATAAATTTATTAGAACTGATTATATGTACCATTATATTATATAGTACCTAATAGCTACAAATACTGTTAGATACTGATTGTTATTGTAGATATTGAAATATTTTTTTCGATAACAATAAACTGACGAATAGGTTCCTGTTGGTACTCAACAGAATCACAAATTTCACATGCAACGGCCTCGTGTTTTATGGGTTTCGTGACAACACACTGTACGGTCAAAGGTATGGCGTGATGTTCGAAACATTCCACATACACACACAAAAAGAAAGCTTAATATCAATCAATACCAGTAGGCGTACTCTACATTCGGTTCTTAAGTATTAACGTCAATGACATATTTAGAAAATTCATGTTTGATTTTCGATCGCAATTTTTATACCAATAAATTCCTTTCTTTCCTTGCGTTATATTTCTTTTCTCTGTAAGGTTTTATTTTATTTTATTTTATTTTATTCGATAGAAATACCAACAGCACAGCAAAAATTCATCAAGTCACACAGAAAAATATATATAGACACATTTACATTTACTTGCCAATTACAGCTGTATATGTTGCATATTATCTATGTTAAGAGTTTAAAAAAAAAATTTACAATTGTCAACCATTTCATACAAATACCAATTAAAAATACATATTAATATTAAAAACAATTTGGAAGAGAAGGGTGTGCACTTAAAATCTAATCAATTACAAAAGTCAAGCAATGTCAAACAATATAAATTACACCAATCAACAATAAAATCAAACTAAAGAATCCAAAAAGATTGATTCCAAAAGTTTTGATTGTATAATCTGACATCTATTTCTGCTATTGTCAGTATCGTGTATTATATTATATTTTGCGCGTAATAATACGGTACTTTTTATAGTTTACATATCGGAACTATAATAACAATAATTAATTATTAACATATCGGTTACATTCGTAAGCACGAACTTCGTTCTTCGATATTACTAGTTGACCCAGCAGACGTTGTCCTGCCCGAATCCGAAAATAATTCTGTATCCCGATTGTGGCGGCATCTATTCGGTCCAATTTTATTTTCAAACCATATGGTGTCACTTTGACATAATTATGTCAAAGTGACACGACACTTAACGTCAATGAACGACGGTTAAATTAATTGTAAAAATATTTTAAGACCTATTCTAATACCTACCAAATATTAAAAAAAAAATCAGTCGAGCCGTTTCGGAGCAAATCGACCACAAACACCGTGACACGAGATTTATATATACGGCGATCAGGATCAATATTTCTGTAGGAAAATTTTCCCAATGCCATCTCTAATATCTTATCCTTCCACAATATCTTTTCCTGTGATATTAAATTGTTGTGTTTCCTCGAAACCACTATCTTTTCTTGTAGCCAGCCACCCCAACAGTTCTTCAGAATTGTTACACTACACTAGGTACTTGTAAAATTTTGACGTTGGTTACAAAGTACTGCAAGTTTGTATTTAACAAATGATTATTCAGTAAAGAAATAGTGCATTCACATTGGATTACAAAAATGAATTTAAACTGTAGAGAAGGGACCTCGGTTTGACGCGCTGCTGCCGACATTAAGGGACGGTTTAAGGGTACTTTTATATAATCAACGGTCGGGTCGAACCCCGAAAATTTTTGCGGGAAACACGTGAGAGTATAGGAATAAACAAGCGGGCAATTTAAATATTCATTTTCAATTTATTTTAAGTAATAAGTTTTTTTTCCGTTACAATTTTAAAATTACAACGAATATTTAGCACCCTCAGGGATCAAAGTTAGGTAAGAGAGTTTTCTCCCGCCTGCTCGGGAAAGGCTTCTTTATTTTAAAAAAGAATACACCAATCGATTCTTTTCTGTTCGCACGCCGGCAATGTCCAAGAGGACAATAATAGAGATTGATGGACAGTTTTAAATCGCGACCAACTAGATCAGATAGATAGATAGATAGATAGAACATTTATTTGCACAAACATGACACACATACAAAGAGAAAGAAAAAATTACAATAAAACTGTTTAACAAAACAAAAAAAAAAGAATTAAAAACTAATTTAAAATTAATACTATTTCCCAAATATTTTAATCCCATTGCGTGTGCGCCATGACAGCAAAAAGGTATCTGGCTCAGCATAAGCTGAGGCAAAGCACAGCGCTGATATTATGCCAGTCCTAGTGTACAAATTCACGTCGGCAGGATACGCATCGTCATTGGATTATGGCAATCATCATAAACAATTAATTAAATTTCACCTTGCAATAAGTCAACCTTAGTGTCATGGTTTCCTTTTTGGATACAATATAAAACATACATTTCGCAATTGATCAACTAGTATTCTCAAAATAATACCACACCGCCCCTGATCAAATTTTATTTTAGTCAATGCTTTTGTTTATGTTTTATTCATACTGTCAATTATATTCTGAATTTACAATAAAATTTTACATTTAGAAGATGTGCTAAATGTAAAATTTAGGTTTAAAAAACCTCGGCTTACGCATCGGCCTTATAAATTCATTTGGAAAGTACTCGGCTTCGCCTGGTGCTTGCAATACTACTCGGCCGACAATTGCTCTATTTCCGGCCTCGGCAGTAATGTACTATTATTCCGAAATCATCTCTTGAACTTGCTTTATTAACAGTCGAAAGCCATACACCCCTGGACACCCTGACCCACATATTGCTTGCAACTATATGTGTGTACTCGGAGCACCTTTTTAACTTCATTAGTAGTAAGACACACTGGATTTTACAGTAACATATTGGGCAGCCCGTCTGGCTGTAATCACTCCTTTACGAAACGGGGTGGTATCATTTCCTTATCCCATCCTAACCCTTGTCCTTAATCCTACTGCAGCACCTATGGCGTTGCTTGTGTTATGGGCGACGGTATCAACCTGCCAACAAGTGGACCGTCAGGCTGTCACGGTAGTCTTCTATGAAGAAGTCTACCTTGACAGGCTTCTATGAATAAGAGTACGTATGCATTGGTCTTTACAACTTATTTTGCTAACCTGGAACATACTATAGTTATGTATTATAGTTGTATAATATTAATTGCGTTGTGACATTATTTAAATAAAAAAAAGATTAAATTGGGTTCTTGTTATTAATTATTGTGATTATTCTTAGATCAAATAAGAATAAGACAGAATTAACGGACACCACAGTGAAGCAGATTTATAAACATGGGTGCGTACGCCGGTGTTGCTATAATAATTCATAGTCAAAAGGTAAGAGAGTATAATATAGAGAGTGCATTGGTAAAATTTTCCTACAAAAATATTGATCTTGATAGTCGTAATCAGGATGGCCATGGCGTACTTAAATAGCCTTTTAAAATTGGCGATGGACTGAGCGATTTTGTACCATGTGGTTCTAAATGTCACATTACGGATTCTTTCATCTTGCCCGATCTATACAGTTGAAAATCTTCGTTCGTAGTACTCGAATATTTTACTTTTACCTAACGAACGAACAAACAAACATATCAATAAAAAATAATCGATGTTAAAAAATAAATTGTCATTATCATATAAGTAAAAAAAGGTAATGATAACGCTTAATAATGGCAACACTATGTTGTGTTTTGTTTTCCAAGCTATAACCTCAATTTTTATTAAATTTGGAAACCAATGAAAATATTGGTTTGCAAATTAACTTGCGTGCGAAATATGCTTTTTATTTTTTGAACACTGGTTTTCGCACCCTTTCATTCCGCAATTCGGCATTTTTACTAGTAAATATTTTATCTGGGTGGTTGTTAATCTACATATAACGCATGTAATATTGTACTGTATAATACTTCAATATTTTAAATTAGATAGAACGATTTTTTAATTGTGTCGGTAATTTGTCGGTTGTTACGTAAAAAAATGTATGTCAAGAATAGGTCATGAAATCTTATAATTACATAGAAAGATTATAGAGCGTAGCATAGAAATTATGGTCGAAGGATATCACCTCGAATATGCATTAATCATCTCTAATTTAGTCGAATATTGAATGATTTGAAAATATCAAATATTCACTATTTAGCGGGTTGAATAATTATATGACTGCGTCAATTCAAATATTTATTAACACACTTTATACATAGGGTTTCGGGTTACATACTTTATACACTATAATATGTTTCCGCAACTGGCCACTTACATAAGCAACATTTAAAAAGTATTTACAACATTTGAAAATGGAACTCTTTTACTATATAATACATTCATTCGACTGTCACTTGTGTTTGAATTGTGGCGTCATTTTAAAAATTGCGTGGTTACATCACCGTGGATTTAAGTCGTGAAAATATTCGTAGTGATTTTCTATAATTTTAAGTGTAATTTGACAACCCAGCGAGCTTCACTCGGCTTCAAACTGATTTTGGCAATGAAGCACCATGTAGGTCGACTACTTATAGCTGGTTTGCAGAATTCAAACGCAGTCCTGTCAATCTTAGTTGCGAATTTCGTAATGGTCAACTGTTCTGAACAAAAACATCGATGCTGTGCGCCGTATGACCGAAACAGATAGGCACGTGACCTATGATGAGATTCGGGCAACCTTAGGCATAGGCATGAGTCAAAAACAATCAGTCTTGCACAAATATTTGGGTGTGATAGCTGTGCTCTCGGTGGATACCACACAATTTGACTGAGGCTCAAAAAACGGAGCGCGTATACTTGGTGCAATGCCATCCTTAACAGATTCAACGAATGGGCGTCTTTGGTGTGAGACATAGTAACAGGGAAACATGGATTTACTGCTACAGTCCCAAAACAAAGCAGCGATCGAGCGTATGGGTCTTTCAAGATGAGCCAAAACCAACCAAAGTTATACGCGACCATTTGTTTGCCGGAAGTTATTGACTAAATCCGTATGTATGATATGATATATGTATCATAATAGCCTTAAACGCCGTATCATATCGCACCACGATAATGCATCCGAGAATACCCTAAGCTTTTATCCGTGAAATAAAAACAACAGCTTTTATTTCACGGTGGTCCTCTAGAATGATGGTTACTGCGGCCACCCTGACTGCCTAGTCCTGACTGTGAAACGTAATGTACGCTGCTACTATAATTTAGTAAGTAAATAATACTAAAGCAGTAAGTAATACTGAAGTAATAGAATAATTAGTTAATATTTAGTAGGTATTGAATTGTTATTTGATAATCTTATTATTATTTCGAGAGTTCGAGTTCCTTTGATAGTAAAGCCTTTGAGCACAGTAAAAAGTTACAGAAACCTTATACTTAAACCTAATATAGTCGGCAGCGCAACTGCAGCATTTGTGGAGTTGCTAAAAATATAGGCGATGCTATCCACCTACCACAAAGGGGACCGTCATAAGACCCTGATTTGCATAGTTAGGGGTAAGGACCATCCCTCCCACTTCCACAATAAGGGCATTGGTCGAGATTGAATTATTGAAATTATTGACGTTCTACATTAATAAATTTTAAACAATAATAATGTAAAAAAAAAATTGTAAACAACAAAAGGGAACATGTAATCGCCGGGGAAACAAAAAAAAGAGGGGACCGTCAGCCTGTCTGACGATCTTAATATTAAAAAAATATTTAAGTTTCACACTCACATTTGCAGGAAATTAACATTAAAAATACAATAAGAAAAAATAAAGTTATATAACTTTAATGTCTTCTTTAAGCAATAATTTTATGGGATTCACAGCGTTTTCACAGACCTGTCAAATTTTGAAACTTAATTTAAATACTTCCTCACCTAAATTTGTCAACACGATGTGGCGTAGTCAAGAGGCTTCTTCATGTTAATCTGAAAAAATAAATAAAAATAAAATTATTATCGAAGGAAGAAAAAACGACTCGTAAATTGAAATGAATGAGTGAAAATATGTGGCGATACGATTTTTGGTTGAATCGACTTAATCGTAAGCCAAAAATATCATCCGAATGCAGAAACACCAAATACCTAATACAGAAACTAAATTTAAATTTCGAATATCTCACTAATTCACTCAAAAACTAGATACTGAACAAATTTTGATTAAACTTTACATTAATAATATTTTATAAATATTAATATCATATAGGCTATATTAATGAAGAAACACGTACAAAGTCGCCGGTGAAAGTTAATATAAACTAAGTGAGTTTAGAAACAAAGTGCTTTAACTTTCTTTTATGTTAAGATCGGCAGACGGGCTGACGGTCCACTTGATGGTAGGTGGCTACCGTCGCCTATAACACAAGCGACGCCACAGCTGCTGCAAGTGCGCTGCCGACTACAGTAGAATTAAGGATAATGGATTAGGATGGGATAGAGAAATGGGCTAAGAATATTACTGAGCCAACTTGTTTATCCCCTCCATATCCCTTATCTATAATATAAAAATGAATCCATATATCCCTTGGTCACGGCATCGCGCGTGAACGGGTTGACCGATTTTAATTCGGTTTTCGCTAATGGAAAGAGGGATAAACGGTGAATGTCCATATATATAAAAATTGCACGCCGGGCGAAGCCGGGGGCTAGTCTAATGTACCATCAAAGTTGGCAGCGCACTTACAAACTATGGCGTCACCCACTCTCTGGTGTAGTGGTAACTAATATCTTTTTCCCTTCACGCAGAGAAGAGGCATCCGTTCGGCAGAGCGAGAACATTTCGAGCTTGTATCTTACACGCATTAAAACAAAAACCAATCTCGCTAAGTATTTTACGATTCATTGCCGTCGGAGAAATAAAAAGCAAAAAGCTCTGTGACCTGCCGTCCGGTAATAAATGAGTGCGGTGCGGCGGTCCCGACCCGACTTCAGACATACCGACCATAAATACATCAACTGACAATTACTTGAGTAACCCAACGCTGTACTTCCTAAGTGCTGTGAACGACACCACTTTTAGCAAATATCTGGATCTATTGCCTAGGCTTTTTTTTTTATTAAATCAAGGTAGCGCTTGACCACTATCTCACCTGATGTGAGGTGCAGATGCGGCCGAAGGTGGACCACGCTTACCCAGTAAATGACCATTTACCCTGGTTTTGAAGACCCCGAGGTTGTAGTTCTGTGGGAACACAGACGCAGGCAATGAGTTCCACTCCTTAACAGTCCGAACAAGGAAGATGGAACTAGGTTATTTGGGATTTAAAAGATGTCATGACTGCCACCAGCAGAGCGTGAGGTAACAAATAGTTATGAACTTATGCGTTTGTTGTCGTTGCAGACAGATTTTAATCATCTCAACTGTAGGAGAACATAGGGTTCCCCTATAATTTTTCAGTTGGACCGATCATAAGCAGTCTGGAACCAGCGTCGAACTATAGCCCTTGTTATGCCTTCGGTCCATCTTGTATATATATGCATATATCTGTAAAAGATTAATTTGTATTTTAAGGTAGGCTTAATCTAATTCAAGCGAACCAGGGTACCAGGACGTGACGCCATAACCCTAGTTGTTAAATGAATATTCTAAATTTAAAATGAAATTCTAAACATTGTTGTAATAGGTGATTAATTAATCAGTTAATTTCATGTAAAGTTTCCACATTAATATTAAAAAAAAGAAAAGTTTGGAAGTTTGGATGTCGAAAGTAATCTCCGGAACAATTCATCTGATTTAATAAATTATTTCACTAATGATAAGCTACGTTATCTACGTGTATATCTATACTTAAAATAAAATCGTAAACGAGCCGTGTTTGTACACTAAATATTTAAAAAAAAAAAAACAATTTCTACACGTCGTACTTATGTTGTCGAGGTCAAGAGTAGTTTTTAGAATTTTTGTCTGTTTTGAATACAATCTATGATAAAAACGTCATCTCTTAAGAGATTAATGCAATCACAGATAAGTACAATAGTCTGCGATTGCATAAATCCAACTTTTATAATTAAAACAATTAATTGAACATTTGCATATCAAGGAATAATCTACATTATTATCACGTGAAGCGAAAACTTTTAAGAAAATTGCGCGTATGGAGAAGGACTGGAGAAAGCTAATATCTCGCGTGAAGAGGGTTCCGAACGATGTTAACTATCCGCACAATATTGAGTGATTTACCATGTTATTTTAATATCATGGACTTCTTATAGGTTTTCCTATAATCTATAAGTAGAAAACTAATTTCTATATTTATTTTTTCAAAATTTTAAGTTCAGTAGTTT
This sequence comes from Bembecia ichneumoniformis, assembly GCA_910589475.2. Classification (NCBI taxonomy): domain Eukaryota; kingdom Metazoa; phylum Arthropoda; class Insecta; order Lepidoptera; family Sesiidae; genus Bembecia; species Bembecia ichneumoniformis. The sequence goes on from OU342541.1 coordinate 14,508,597, forward strand.
CGTCTATTTTCGTCAATTTTCTTGAATAACTGGGAAACTATTTATTTTAAAATTACAAAAAAAATATCTTAAAATTTTATCACCTTCTATTTGATATGTCACACGATGCAGTTTTCAAATATATTTTTTTAATTTTCCACCATCCCCCCAAAATCCCCAAAGGTGGAAAATTAAAAATATACAGATTTCATCTATTCACGTCACACCCCTGCGTTTGGGTCACAGAAATTGATATATGTAGCAAATTTCAAGTTAATCAGTCTAGAAGATTCGGCGATAATTGACTGTGACCGACGGATAGACGGACACACGAGTGATCCTATAAGGGTTCCGTTTTTTTATACGGACGTGCGAAACCCTAAAAATTAAGCAACGTTTAATCGAAGACGTTATCAGTATAATTAACAGTATCCTTATTCCTTCATCACTAATGACACACTGTAATTTTTAAGGTTATTAGGGAAAGGAGATATCTTGAAATGAGTAACGCTTGCAAGCGCCTCGAAATACCTAGAGGCGGTACGAAAGGAGAACCGAACATCATAAAAACATTGTGTGGGTTTCATTTAATTGTGGTGTTTGTGCAAAATAATAATAATAAATGTAAGTGAGATCACAATCTTTAAACTCCAACACCATTTAATTATCCGATCACCGTGAATGTTGGTGTATTTTTTCCTGCAGAAGGTTTTTCAGCTATCAAATCTATCCTCGTGTTATGTTTGATGGAGGATAGACGCAACTTATGTAAAGGACATACCACAGTTGGTAAGCTTAATTGCAAGCGGTAACTTAGATAAAATTATAGTATATACATATAGTACATCGCTCAGTATAATGCTTGGCGCTTAGCTTTTTTGGTATACAATTTCAAATTTTTCATTAGTATACTATCGATTGTTCCAGTTAAGTAAAATAAATTGCAGATAAACATCTGAGATACATGTATGTAGAGTAGTTCAGTGACGCACTTTCTATCGAAACACCTATCTCAAAGCCTTACTCGATTTAAGGCTACGGCAACAACCCTTTGTTCGTTCATGTCGTGTCACTGGACCAAGAAAAAACGTTTTTCTTGTTACACTTTAGCCGTCCGTGCCCTGGAATGCGACACGCAAGCCTCTCTTCAACGTAAAAATATGTAACACTTTTTGCAAATTACCAAAATTTTTGCTGTAATAAAATAAATGCATTTATTATACTATTGTTACATCATTACATTTATTAAATTTTTATAAGTAAATTTGGCGATTTTCTAGGCGTAATAATACTCCGTAGGTAGTATGTACAGGAATGTTTTTTATTCTAAAATAACCCTACTTATATACATATTTGCAATGGCAATACCCATAGGTATTACGTATGCGACGACGTAAGCTTGTTGCCTGAGTTAGCCAAATCGTGGTGTGCAGTATCCACGCGCACACACTTCGAAGCAACGCGCAATATAAATATGGGCCGTGGAGACAACATCTCGTCGAGAAGCCAGTTAATATCGTTGATATTCCGAAGCGTTGGCTGTGACGGCTGCTGCTGGCTCCCATTCATCCTCCGTCGTGAATCCAGCGATAGTGATTGAATAAATATAGAAAACCACGCTGATAAACGCTGATAGACGCTGATAATTAATGGGTTATTTATATATTGCCACACCTTTATTTGTTACGGTAGCAACATAAATAAACTTTATATTAAACCAAGAATACGTTGAGCATAAAGTGACCACACATTTTTTATGATAATAAATATTATCAGTAAGAATTCTTTAAAAAAAAACTATGTAAGATTAAATGTGTATTGATGCTTGTAACAAAATGTTTGAGGAAAAATTTTAATGGCAACCTAATGATGATACCTTTGCCTATTAAACACTAAGGAGAATTCAAATTAACTACCGACCCTAAAAAGATAATATTATATACGTATTAGAGAGAAAATGGGTTAGGGAATTACGTTCTGGGATCCTTAACTTACTCACCGAAACCAATATTTCTTCATAGTCTGGATATGTGGTATAGGTGTATCAACGTATACATAACTCATAGACCACTAAAGTCCACCATATTCAAAATTCTCTTCATAACCTTCGCTGTGACTGGATCACCTCATGGAAGGTGTTAAAAGATGGAAGCATGTAAAGACATGGTCAGCATTTATTTACGTTTTTTTTTGTCATCAAAAAACGTTTGGATGAGTGGTTAGGGTGCTGTTCGAATCCCGTGAGTAAGGGATGCCAGAGCCCATTTCCCTATCCACTCCTAATCCCTTATCCTTAATCCTACAGCAGTCGGCAGCGCACTAGCGGCAGCTTTGGCGTTGCTTGTGTTATAGGCGACGGTAGCCGCCTACCATCAAGTGGACCGTCAGCCTGTCTGCCGATCTTAACATTAAAAAAAAAATACAATAAAGGAAAATATTTTCAATTTAAAATAAATAGTAAAAAATAGAGCTATTCTGTATTATATCCTTTCATTTCCCCACGGGCAGTATTCAAATCGAATACAAACTTAACTTCTAATAGCAGAGACCAGTAAAACCCACTTCGCCTGCGTTATGAGGTCGCTACCGCTCGATTAGAGGTAAGTCCGCCTTATTTTTTCACAACGAGCACAAAGGGTTGCAGTCCAATTCATAAGCGATAGAATGAGATTGAGATTATACGCTGTCGATTTCTTTCCCGCTTATATTTAATTTAGAAATATAAAATGTGTATCAGATAAAAAAATTACAATAAAAATAAATACAGATGCACAAAGAAACAGAGAGATATAATTATATTTAAAAAAATTAAAGAAACAAGTTTAGATTTTTTCTAGGGTATTTGTAGCAGCCCCTAGTCGTGGGATGAATCACAGGCTCGAATACGCACTCAACGGGCGGGCGGCCGACACGTCACTTTCGCCCGTGGTTAGGCGTCTACAGACGTTGTGCGTAACGAGTCAGTGTTGCCCGCTTGAGGAAGAGAATAAATAACCGCATATACATAAAAAAAATTGCAAATAAATAAATTTAGCTAAAAGATAGACCTCTCTTTTGTATACACAAACAATATGACATATATATTGTATTTTAAAACAGCTTCCGCTCTTGCCTTTCGGCAACCGTTTAAAAGAATACTAGCTATTCTTTTTACACCTCATCGCAGGGAGGAAACAGGCTAAACTACCCTTAATTCTACTCGTTTCGTTTTTATTACAAAAAACGCTTAAGCAAGTAAACTGAGCTTAAGCGTTCATTGAAATTTGTGTCGGCCTCATTACACTTAACTTATTTCTTTTAGGAATAAAATAATTCTTAATACAAAATAAATTCATTTTTAGATCACATAAGTCTTTAACAGAAATAAAATAAAATTTTCGATTCTATAAAGAAGCTGGTTATACAAAATGCAGGGTGATAATTTACCTAAAATTTAACGGTAGCCACATACCAGCAAGATGACCGTTCAGTCTGCCTGACTCCCTTTATCTTATTAAATTTTCCGTCAGTGAGTAATGGATACAAGAGCCAATTTTCATATTATCTCTTATACTATATCCTGTCGAGTCCTACAGCGATTGCACTATGGCGTTATTGTATTACTGGGCGTCGGTAGTACCTAATACCTACAAAAGAATATTGAAACAAATAAAAACAATTGAAATTTTACAATTTTTTATAATATTAAAAAAAATATATAACTCATTAATCATAAGTTAAAGAAATTATTATTAAAAACTAATATTGAAAACAAGACTCTATTGTAAAATTTGACGTGAAGTTTAACTCTTTAGACTTTTCAAAGAAAACCTTTTAGACTTAAATCAAATCTCATACAAATGTAAACAAAGTAACTTGATTACTTAATATCGTTCTCTCAATTCTATTTTATCTCTACATTGAGCTTATTAAAGTTGGATCCATTTACAATTCCAAAAAGGAAGCCAACTTTAAAAAGCTTTAAAAAGAAACGTGAAACCAGCTACGAGTACCACAGCTCGGCTCGGGCTTGTCTGAAAATAAATATGAACTGAAAAAAATCCTGATCCTGATTTATTTTTGTTATATTTACAGTTTAAACGATTTAATTTGTAATTATCTTTGGCAACTCAGAAGTTTGTACTTAAAAAACTTTTATTATTTTTTGACACTTTTGTCTCTTTTGTATTTGTCGACCCGTGTGTGTTCTTTGAGAGACTCGTTGACGGTCCACTTGATTCTAGGTGGCTAACGCCTATAACACAAGCACCGCCACAGAGATGCTAGTGTGCTGCCGACTATTATTATAGCAGGATTAAGGATAAGGGATTGGGAAGGTATAGGGAAAATAGGCTCTGGCTTCTTTTACTTACTCACACACATGCTGTTATTTTATGGTCATTATATATATAAATAAATGAAAGAGAAATGTCTAAAAATGACTGCAAATATCTTAAATTCGCAAAGATTAGATGTCTTTATCATGTATTAGGTCGCTAAGTAGGTTGGCGAACAATACTCCAGACGAACAATAATCAAACTGCGGCTGTTTCGTGCGAAATGATGGCTGTGTCCGTCAAAAGGAAAGTTGCTTAAATCCGTCGCATTCGCGTGCGAGACCAACATTACAACCGATGGTAAAATGAAAACGTGGCAGAATTACCATACAAGGACCTATAGCACACTGGAATGGCATTCCCTTCTTAAGTCGGAGAAAGGCTTATGCAGATTAAAAGTATTCTTCACTTGGCTTGAAAGTTTATACTTCGCTTTGTTGTAGCAATAACCACATTATATACAGAAACACTTACAATGTGTTCTTTTTTCTTTCAGGGAAGCTATTACCAGTTATTTTATACGGGTCGGCAGCGCACTTGGTACTGGTGATATTTCTTGTAGCTATGGTGGCCACCTTCCATGTGACTGTCATCCTGTCTGCCGATTTTCATAAAAATAAAAGAATCTGCCACAACTACCCATAAAAATGAAAAAAACATTTGGTATTACGAGTATATGATAAGGAATAGTATTTGAGGGCAGTGAGCTGATATTAAATCAATATTTCTGCAGCAGAAGCGAGCTATTCGTGATCGTTAAATTATTTCATGTTTGAAAATATATTTTGCCCCTGCGGAGCAAACAGAATATATAACATTGCAATCAGAGACAGACAACAAAACACTTTTAACCCGGGTCTGGGACAATTCACCGCCGCCTTTTCATCGCTGACCGTTTCATCGCCGACCGATTCAACGCCGGCCGTTTCATCGCCGTTCGGTTTGCCAAAACCAATATTCCGGATGTACTCGCTCCGTTCACATTTATTTTATAAAGTTTCCAGAACCTAAGGTAACTTTGTTTTTAGTACAAATAATTCTTGTAACACATTTTGTAATAAACAGTCTTTTTGCCAAAATCAGTATTCCGTTAATTGCAAAATCACATTTATTAAAATTTATGGTAATTTCAAATTAACTATGTTTTTTGCTAAAATAAAACTAAAATAAAATCACATTTTATGAAAATGTTTACGTCTTTTCTGACGATAAACATCTGGTAGTAATCATTATTTTGTTTTCCGCAATACTGCGCATGATCGGCCGGCGGTGAAATGGCTTGGCAAAGAATCGGCGGCAATGAGTCGTCCCATCCCGTTTTAACCCTATCCATGCAGCAGATTTCTTCGAATACAGTACTGCACTATAATGCTAGGAGTGTCACAGTCACAAGGCAGATAGTCAAGTGGTGGAGACCATCTGTCGCACACTAAAACAAGAAAATGCATCAGAAACCAAGTCATTGACAGTGAGACTACTTTGGAAACTGCTCTTGACTTCAAACTTCAGGAGCACAGCATGAATCAAAATTAATTTAATCCTGGAATTTTTGATCGTTTGTCGGCTAGCTAACGGGCCACATGATGGAAGATGAGTACTCGTCGCCTACAAGCAACGCCATAGATGCTGCAAGTACGCTGGCGACCTTATTGGGATAAAGGAGAAGGGATTAGAGAAGATAGCGAGAGGGACTCGAGCATCGTTTACTTACTCACCAAAACGCAAGAGAGCATATCGTTATTTCACAATGGTCTTCTTTAAGGGGGTCGTAACCGTAGGCAAACCAATTGCCTAATCACTGTGTGCCCAACCACTTCTTAGTAATTCGATAGTATTAGATTAGTATTAAATATCGCGACAATGCAACTATTTTCTTTTGGTGCCGGCTCGATGGCCTATTAGCGACATCAAGCAAGCACGCATCGGATCCCGGATATTGTTCTAATCACTTCTAAATGCTTGATCTATCAATTGTTATGTTAAAAGTTGAGTTAAACGCGCTGAAGCCAAAAACCTGTAACCGCGAAACCTCTGCGGGGCGTTAGGGCTCCGCAGGCGTTCCAACCGTTACTCACCGACTGAAACTCAGGGGTAGACACTACACGAGACCTGTGTTATCTCTCGAGGGCGCCAACTAATTGAGGGTGGACTTAGACAAAGGAAAGCCAAGTTCAATCACACAACGCTTTAATCTAAGAAAATTTACACACAATTACTAATATACTTAAATATAAACAAAAAGAAAGCAATTTTAAAGTTAACAGTCCTGATTTTCCTCGCTGAAGGCGGGGATTCTCTTAAACACTCACTTGTAAACACAAAGAAGCACACAGACCACGCCGAAGTGATGCCACATGGCCTGGTGGCTCGGCGAAGGGAGATGTCGATAGGGGATACCTGTCGACACGTAGATGTCGTCGCCTCCGACTGCGACGCAGCCATAGTCCAAGCCAGTGGTGGCTTGGACTGCAGGAAGGCGAGACCGACCCAGGAGCCGCAGGATAGTTCGCACGCACGTGTGCGGATGGCCCGATTCTCTCTCTCTAGTTTATCTGGCACTTGCCAGATACATTTACTGTCGACTTCTATACTGTATATCAGCGCCCTATCGGCTAAAAAGCCATAAATATATTTTTATACGACCGCGTGGTAAGTGAGAACACTAGACGGTTCGTTATATCTCAGAGAAATCGTAAAGTCCTTCGAGCTCCTTTCCCAAACGCCCGGTGCCAAGAGACCGCGTGGCCGCTGCCACCGTCCCGCCATAGCTCGGCCGGAAGTCGTACCTCTTCCGATGGCCGACATACAAATTGACCAATCCCATTGTTTCATCGTTCGTGCATCGGTCTAATCCTTCTCCATCGAGCCGACATCGATAGATGTCGCTTCATATTGGTGGGTCGGGACCGCAATCGTGCTCCCGTCAGCAACATCGTAAGGTAGTTATACCGTCATGCTGTAGATGGCGGTTATAACTATAATATATTTTAAATTTTCGTTATCAATTAAATGAATTTATCAAAACGTTAATAAAAATACGTTACAAACCTTTGCCACTTCTAGTGTTCCTGTGCTCATGCAGTCACAATTCTCGCTTTGTCCAACTTCAAAATGCGAGGCACAAAGCCGACACTGCCGTAATATCCTATTGTTAAATTTTTAACCGCCCGTCAACCTTTTAAAGTTATAATCTCTTTGCGTGCGCCAATTTTTTTAAATCATAATTCTCCGCTCAGCATTATGTTCATGGAATAAAGCTTCATTTTTAAATGGAATATTAAAATGTCAAATATAAATATATATCAGCTAGTCAGTAAAAGTAAAATCCATCTCGAATTTACATAACAATCTAAACATGTCTTTTAGACGCGAGTAAATTATTTCAATACAATAGCCATTATTATCATCATCATCATCACAGTCATTGGCAGACAACGAAAGCCTATTGCTGAACGTAAGCCTATTGCTGAACTTAAGCCTATTGCTGAACGTAAGCCTATTGCTGGACGTAAGCCTATTGCTGAACGTAAGCCTATTGCTGAACGTAAGCCTATTGCTGAACGTAAGCCTATTGCTGAACGTAAGCCTATTGCTGAACGTAAGCCTATTGCTGAACTTAAGCCTATTGCTGAACGTAAGCCTATTGCTGGACGTAAGCCTATTGCTGAACGTAAGCCTATTGCTGAACGTAAGCCTATTGCTGAACGTAAGCCTATTGCTGAACGTAAGCCTATTGCTGAACGTAAGCCTATTGCTGAACGTAAGCCTATTGCTGAACGTAAGCCTATTGCTGAACATAAGCCTCCCAAATAGCCCTAATTGACAACTAAATCGAATGAGTAGCCAGGAACAGACATTATTTTCCCGGTGACGCCTAGTTGTGGTTGATCCTTAGATCCTTAGGTACGAGTACGAGCTATGTGATCTGGCCCTCTGTGCTATGTGATTCTATAAGCTATATGACTGATTTTGTTTCTACTACATATTCAATATAATATTCATTCAATCCTAACCTAGACGGTTTTCAATATTAGTTAATAAAGCGCTCAAAATGATATATATAATTTATGATTTTATTAATTACTAGCTGAGCCCGCAACTTTTTGTTTGTGAACCGATTGGAATGAATCAAACACTAAATGTTACGGGAAGCTTGCTACAATACATCAGTGAAAGCCGCATTCAAATTGGTTAAGCCGTTTCTGAGATTGGCGTGCACAAACGCACAGACAAACAGACAAACGGATGAAATTTCTGCAAACTATTTTTTTACCTCGGTAACATAAACGCAACGTGTACACGGTTCGTTTACGATTTTATTATATGTGTAAAGATAATAAAATCGTAAACGATTGATCGTAACGATATTTAGATTGATATTTTACCGCGTTCGCGTAGGTAAAATACTTTTTTATGTTGCCTACTTACTATAACAATCAGTGTCAGTGAGTCAATAATTAACGTCAAGTTAATTTATTTATTTTCATTCTTACGTAAATTTCTTAATGAAAATTATTTTTTATTTTAAAAAAGTATTTGGTAAACAAAGAAACTTTAATTGTCGTTTCTTTTATTACAGGTAGGAATTTTGTAATTCAGTTTGTTGTGAAATATTTGGTTTGAAAATATTATACTAAAGAAATAAATACTTTTATTACAGAGCAACGCAATCGTTTATTTTGCCAAATCTAATTACCTAACAGAAGACAAATAGTCTTATATATGTATAGAATAGATATACAAGTAGATGGGCACACCGCGATCGGCCGTCATAAATTGGGCAACCGTCTGAGCCGCTGTTGTGTTTTAGTGAAAGAGTGTGGGATGTCATATTTTGTCTTTTTTAGGACTCAAAGTGTTTTAATTTACATATTCTGTGTCTGTTAGATTTTATTACAATCAGTGAATTCCTTAAGTGATTTTATAAGTATACTTTAACCTATCGGACAGGCCTCGCCATCACTGTAATAATGATTGTTAATACGTTTCCCGTTGCCATTGCCTTATGTCTAATATATAAAATTCTCGTGTCACAATGTTTGTAAAAAAATTCTTCCGAAACGGCTGGACCGATTTTTATGTTTTTTTTTTGTATTTTTGGTAGGTGTGAGAATAGGTCGTAAAGTATTTTTCACCCTCCTACTCCTTCTCCTTCTCTCTCATTTTTAAATCGCGATTTTAGTATTTTTGCGTGAAAAATATTCAAATAATTTAACCGTCGTTCATTGACGTGAATTTGACCCGATAGGTGGCGCCACAATGGGGTTACGGAATTATTTTCGTGTTCTGGCAGGACAACGTCTGCTGGGTCAGTTAATTAGTATGTTAATAAAATAAAGGACACCGCCAATCTTCCATACATCGCCCAAAATTTGATGACCCATTACAAGTTCCAAATTGGTACCATTTGGTAGGTAAAAATATCAGATTTATACTACCTTAGTTTCAATTTGATTGCCAATTGCATAATCAAGATATATGAGCTCAAATATATGGTTAGGTTATGTTAGAGATTGTGTTACTTTAACAACATATTTTGCAATTATCATTTTAGTATTGTTTAGACGACTAATATTAAACTCTAGGCAGATTTCCATTAGATTATAATGTCTTTATAATTGCATAAAAAACACTAAACTAGACATAGACAATAAACAAACACTGATTTTGTTTTTTTAAAGCTTATCTACACGAAACACAACATTTAAAAAATATTTTTCTGTATTTAGCAACTGTAAAATTTTTTTTTTTGTGATTTTAGTTTAATAAAAAATAAAGGATTTCTTCCTCCATTTACTTTCTCTATAACAGGTTGGGCCCAAAAGTTGGCAATCCCCTTTTAGTTATTATTTATTTATCATTAAATAGCAACGATTTACGTTCCACTGTGTAATCAATTATCTTTGATTACACAGTGGAGCGTCGTTATATAACGAGTTACGAAAGAATTACGAAAGAATTTTTTTAGACCTTATGGTCTAAAAAAATGTGCTATACAAATGACATGCAATTATAGAACAAAACGACTTCTCCATGACTGATTAGAATAGATAAAGCTATTTCCATTCAGAAACAGTTGACCCACGACCCCTATTCTGTAGTTATCCCCGATAAATAACGGACGAGTTGGGGCTGTCACCCGTCGCTTTTAACGAATAGACGTGGGGTCGGGGTTAAAAAATCACCCCAATTTGTTTACAAGCGGTCAATATTAATTAGTTGTATATTAAGTTAACCATTAAGTTATGTTCACTTACTTGTAATGGTATGTACTTAATGATACTACGTTATTATCGATACGGTTTCGTTGATTGTTAAATAATTACAAGTTACGTGTATGACTTAATTGGTAGTTTAAATTAGATTTTGTGCTTTTGATGTTCTGTAATGAAGTTTGAATACCTACTTTACTTATATTTGTTAGAAAATATCCGAACTGTTTTGTCGAAAATAACGAAATAGGAACCAAAATAACTAGGCAAGGTAATTTATTGCAAAGACCAAAATGTAGATTAGAACTATTTAATAGAAATGTTTATGTTATGGCAATTAAAACATACAATAAACTACCTAATAATATAAAGGAATTGCCGGATCCTAAATTTACAAGAACATTAACAAAATGGTTATTAGATTGTTGTTATGATGTTAAAGAATTTTATAATAAGAAACATTAATTCATTTATTAATATAGTTTACAAACAATTAAACACAAATATTTGCATGCCCTTGGCGGGTAGAACACACTTTGTACTGTAACTGCTGTATACAAATTAAAATCCTGTAAACATGTGTTCGCGCAAATAAACATTTATTTTATTTTTATTTTATTTTATAAATGTTTACAAAAAATTAGCTAAAAGTACAATTTTTGAAGAATTTAACTTGATTACGAACATTGCTTTTCTTCATGTAATAAAAATTAAAATATAAAAAGAAATCTCTATAATCTTTTCAGAATATAAGCATGTTTCCAAAAAAACCTGATAATCGTTTCGGTCGTTTGGTATTTCAATCTGGATAAAAAATAATCAAAAAATAAACACACTTTGATAAGGGTTGGTACTGTATTCTTAAATAAATGTACCTATCAACCCTTATATCACCTAACCTAACCTAACCTCCTTAACTCTTAATTTTAATTTTAGCAAAAATATATATATAAAAATTTATATATGAAATTCAAATCTACAATATTTGTCTGAAACTTTTTGTATAATTTGGAAAAAAAAACACTCATTTTCTTTTCATACTTCAACAGAGTAAAATCGAACATTTCCTTCACCCATCAATATTCCATACCTTTTAGAAACTTATATCAAAATGCCCCTGAGAGACTCAAATTTTGATTTCCTGGATCATATAATTATCCTTAATGCTTTTTTCTATCGTCTTTGATAATCGAGGTCATCAGCACACTTCCTACTTCCTTGATCTTTAAAAGTAAAGCTTAGTGCGGAAGCACTTAACCTTTTTTTTTATTAATTTTTTTTTTGACGCGTGGAAATGTCGTTACGCATACACAAACCGTCTGGGGAGACGGTGCGGTTATGTGGGACTCCCCTTCCTCATAGTGAGGTAGGTATACCCACTAAAACCCCACGGCGGTCTTCCTCGGCGGTCAGGGTAGGTCGCATTAGCGCACCAAGGCACTTAAGCTACCGTCATCAGCCTGACTACTGCAGTCTTAACCACTGTACATAAAGTATTAGTTTCATAGACAAAAGTCTTACTGATAAATTTGTATGCGTATGCAGGAATAAGAAAAAGTCATCAAGTAAGAGGTGAGATTCGGCCACTAGGAAGAAGAGGCTCTAGCCCGTTGGATGAGTGTTAGAGTGCTTGCCTTAACGCTCCGTTCTAGGGTACCCGGGTTCGATTCCCAATAGGGTCGACTTACAAAGTTGACTCTAGTCTAGAGGGTACACTGAGTGTAGTGAGAGGGCTACAAAGTAGTGACAGCGCTCACTGCGTTTCACAGTCATTTGAGCAGTCTTCTGGTGGCAGGTACCACCAACTTACAGAAGGCCACCGTGAAATAACAGCACGTGTGCTGTTGTTTTTCGGCGAATGAGTAAGGGCTGGCAGAGCCATTTCCGTATCTCCTCCCAATCCCTTATCCTTAATTCTAGTCGGCAGCGCACTTGCGGCATCTGTGTTGTCTTGTGTTATAGGCGACGGTAGTAACCTACCATCAAGTGGATCGTCGGCCTGTCTGCCGACCTTAACATAAAAAATCATACTTTTAGCACAGAAACTCAACACCACTCACGCTAATAATAGACTGGGATTTCTGTAAGCGACTTTATTGGTCTGTGTGTAACATTTAGATAAAAAAAACAGGCCAACGGATGTAAAATAGGTGTAAAATGTGTGTAAGGTATAAGAGGATGTAATGTGTGTGTGTGTAAACTTATAAATGGATACCATCACTTTTAGACACAAATAATATTAGGACATGGTCGAGTGGCAATTCTGATGGGATAAATAAGGAGTGCTGGGATAAACGGGTAGCTAATACCTCCATGCGCTTTTTCCAGCTGACGCATACTCTTTAGCTAATACTTTTAAAATAATATTCGGTTGAAACGACGAGCTTTTATAGGTATACCAATGTCCCTTACGTTGATATAGCTAGTATTTCTATAGAATAAGAGTGTTATTGATCCCGTTAAAATGAAGGGATTGCTAGGTCCCGACGCCCTCCCTCCAAAATCCTTCGCATAGATTTTGTCAACCGAAAGATTAATTAGATGTCCGATTTAGTTTCAAAGCGAACCACAACAAAATGGTCCTAGTAAGTATGCATTATTAAATACTGACCTTTTTTTTTATTCACGATTTGCTTTCGCCCGGGATTTTGATCGTATATCTTCATAACTTATAGTCCGTGTTTCAATATCAGTTTAGTGGTTTTTACGGTAAGAGTAAAAAACATTCATATAATCTTCAAAACGTGTTGCATTTAAGTAAAATAAGAAAAAAAACAAGGCAAAGAAAAAGATAAAATTTTAGTGAAACATTACGAGTAAGTCACATTGAAAGCTGTAGAAGAAAATCAGCAAACTCAGGGAAATCTTTTTTTGGGAAATAAAGAAACTAATTCTGTATCGTTTCCTAAGCGTATAATTGCAAATAGTGGATGCTGTGAACTATGTGCTTCTGTCTGGTTAGACACCTAGATCACCTGCACTTGAATCACCTAGTCTTGAAATGTAATATAGAAAAAAAGTGTCTAGGACAATTATCACCGCCTCCATTTCATCGCTGGACGCTTCATCGGCGGCCGATTCAACGCCCACCATTTCATCGTTGTTTAGTTAAAATATCAGCAAATCAACATTTAAAAAATCAATGTCACACACGTTTCCAGTACAATAAGTCTTGTAACACATTTTTAAATGGACAATATATTTGCCAAAACCAGTAATTTCATAAAGATTCCAGAACCTAACCTAACTTTGTTTCCAGTACAAATAAGTCTTTTTTTATAACATATTTTGTAATAGACACTGTTTTTGCCAAAATCAGTATTCCGTTTAATACGAAATCACATTAATTAAAATTGAAATTAATGTGATTTCAAATTAAGTAGGATGTAATTTGGTGAAATAAAACTAAAAACATCACATTTTACGAAAATTTACGTCTTTTCTGACGATAAACATCTGATAGTAATTCTTTTGCTTTCTACAATACTGTGCATGATAAACAATAGACCAAAACGAAAGGTGATGAAATGGTCGGCGATGAATCGGCCGGCGCTGAAATGGCTTGGCGAAGAATCGGCGGCGATGAATCGTCCGAATTCATTTTGACTTTGCTGGCATATTGAGTGTGCTATTGAGGTGTCCTTGCCGTATTGTAGTTGCAGTCGCAATAAATGTTATACAATTTATATTTAAATTATCGTTTAGTTTGCTTACTGTTTGTCTGACAATAATATGTAGGCTTTGAATTGGGGTATGACACGATGTTTTAATACAAAACGATACCGTCCCACGTCCCTCCGAAGGAGCCCAGCCAGTATTATTTTACGATACGTTGACTCTAGCAGGAGTTTCTAAATGTTTGAAACGTGTTACGTTTACAAAGAGCTTATTGATTTATTTTATTACGACTACTTGAATATTCTATATTGATATGAATATCCTTAGGCAGGTGACCAAGAATAAAGTGTTTATTCTGGAAATAACCATCGCCTTACTGAAGATCACCGTGAAATAAGAATAGTTGTGCTGTTCTAAATAGGGCCTTTTCACATATCTTCACCTCGTCTCTTATCATTTATCCAATCATGACTCGCAGCGCACTTGCATCCTCCTTAAAATGATATGTATTGCATTGAATTTTATGGTGTTTATAGCCAAGGATAGCCAATCAAAACTTTCAAGTGTCAGCCTACTTGCCGACTGGTTGGGTGTTGTGTTTAGGGTTGGCCTTCTCGCAGTTTCGGGCGAGAGAGGGCAGCAGTAGTTCCTTTGTCGCGTCCATTGCGGACGCGACTCCGCTCGCCTCGCTTATAAACAATAATTTGCTTAAAACGCTTTATGAACCTAGCCATTCACTATAATCTTAAAGAAGTGTTTCATTGTGGACAATAAGTTGTGTTGATGACTGGTGCCGAGCTGAAGTTTCTCATCTGGGGGACACCTGGAGCTGGATGCATCCATCGAGCAGGTACTGTTACTCGATCGCTCTTAATTTTGTGGAAACCGCCAGCTAATATACAGGAGACCCTAAACCCGCCCTAGGATGGTGGTTATTTACACACCGCCACACCACCGACCTTTATCAAAGAAGACTCTATACTCCGTAGACACTAGACATCACTCACCTGTCTACGAAGAACAGATTCAGTGCATACGATTTTTAATTCTCAAACCTTTTTAGAAGAACAGACGCAATAGAAAATAGAAAGCATTGTACTCAATTTTCGATAGTTGTAAATCAGTCGCTGCGAAAGAATAAACACATTCTATTTGGCCGCAGAAAACATCCCGAAATTCCAAAGCGGCAAACACGGCAGTGCTGACAATTTCGTGTGCACACTTATATGAAGTGCATCCCTGCATACATTCATATGAAATATGTGCAGCGGCAACTTTGCGACAGCTAAGTGAGGACACACACTACCACGTTGCGTCGAACAAAATGAGAAGCAGACACTATTGAATTGTGCTGACGGTCCACTTGATGGTAAGCGACTGCAACACAAGCTACATCAGACCCTTATACCTTCAAAATAGTTAATAATAAGACTGGCACGGCCGGCACACGTTGAAAATAACACGGCTCGCACACGCCCTCTGACATCGGAAATATTCACGAAAACAATTTTCTCATACATTTTGTATGAAACTAGTTTGAGGCGGTACGAAGTTCGTCGGATCGGCTAGTAACTGATAAATTCTACAACAAGGTTAACTAAAGCTGTTAGTTTAAAACTTTTTTAAAAATTAAGGATAATTCAAATTATGTTTAATTAGGTAGGTTACCTTTTGAAAATAAAAAAAGATATTGCCGTGTGTTGCCAGTCATCGAACGAATAATGGATAAGGTGCGAATACCAGCGCGCAGGCTTGAGTCGGTGCTCGTTTCTTACCTAAGGTTTTAATCGTTACTAGAACTTTGTTCAACCCTTAATAAAAACACTTTTTTTAAATATGCACATTTCTACCACATACCTACAAAAACCATAATGGCTTTGATCAAGTATACCTACTCACAATACAAAATGAAATCGAACCTAGACAAGAGTCAAATTTTACCTGTGCGTAAATTTTGACAATATCAAACGTAATTCTAAGATAACTTGTTTTTTTTTTATGTAAGGTCGTCAGACAAGCTGACATATCTAATTGATGGTAGAACAGATTACAACCAACTATGAAAAGGTTATTTCCAAAGTGCTGGGAAACGAACCCGGGACCCCTGAGATAGAGCGTTAAAGTAAGCACCTCGACGACAATTTAACTACTCGACCAAGGGGCTCGTCAGTGACCTTAGAATGGAGAAGAAAGCTAGAATTACCGTGTATATATGATCTAAGAGCATAATTAGATAAACATTACCTAATTTAAAACAACATTAAAAAAATGATAGTTTATTTGTTGTTTCATTAAGAATTGTACAAATGTGCTAATAAATGGATTACCATCACATACTTAAACTAACCTTAGTAAAAGTAAATAAAAGAGCAATACGGTCGTCATATAATAAATATTAATAATTCAATGTCTATTAATATTAATGCGTTTATTAAATTAATAAGGGACTTATGCGACCACTTTTAAGTTAAGTCCACAAGCATCCACTGTTGGACTGGACATAGTACTTTCCAATTGAGCGGTCTTATGCCCTTTATTTTAGAGCTAGATATTAATGATTCACTAAAGTCCATTATAAAATGGCTTCAAAATAATAATCTAAAAATAAATATTGAAAAAACGAAAATAATGAATTTTAAGCTTAGAAAGAAGATGCAAACAAAAATTAATGTTAATTACTTAAATGAAACTATACAGGAAACTGATGTGACAAAATTCTTAGGACTACACATTGATAACAAATTAACATGGAAAGTTCACATAGATAATGTATGTAAGAAATTAAATCAGTATTCATTTGCTTTAAATAAGTTGAGAAAAATAGTAGAACTATCTGCAGTAGTTACTGCCTACCATGGCCTAGCGGCTGCAATCATACGATATGGTGTTATTTTCTGGGGAAACTCTACTGATAATCAAAGAGTATTTAAAGCTCAAAAAAGTGTATTAGAGCCATCTGCGATTTAAAACAAAGAGAATCATGCAAAATATATTTCAAAAAGTTAAAAATTTTGACTGTGCCTTCATTGTTTATATTTGAGTGTATAATGTTCATAAAAGAAAATTCTAACATATGTATTTAAGTTCATGGAGCGTCCACGACATAATGATAAGCTTTGTATGGTCCCTGCCAAAACTAGAATGAAAAAAATAAGTGTGTTTTGTATGGCACCACACTTATACAATAAAATTCCAATAAATATAAGAAATATTGCAAAACTGACAGTGTTCAAGAAACAATTACGTGATTTTCTGGTGGAAAAAGCATATTATTCCCTCAAAGAATTTTTGAGTGATAAAACTATATAGTGCAAACGATGCAAACTATGTCCTTAAATCATGTCTTTTAGTTTTTTATTTTTTTTATTTTGTCTTGATTTGCATACTGCTTGTCGGTAGAACATGTGGATATATATGTATAAAAACTTACAACTTGTATACCATATTCAGCAAATAAATTAATTTGAATTTGAATTTGAGAAGCTACAAAAATTTGTTGTACAACTTGTTAATTCATAGGTTATTAGGTTGCGCTCATTTTGGTAAAAATTGTATTCGGTCTGATTGTATTGTCTTAATTGTCCGCCACCGATTTTCCTTCCATTGCGGTTCCTGCCATTAAATTATCGAATAATCTTAATATCTACACTAATATTACAAAGAGTTTGGATGTTTGTATGTAATATAATATACCAATAGTTGGAAGAAAATTTCAGGATGGACATAGGCTATATATTATCCCGTAAAATGAAAAGACTTTTTCGTGGTAATCGAATTTGCAAAGTAAGTCGGTTGAACGAAAAAGTTTCTTTCGAACGCTCCTTTAACGGAATGAGATATATGATTGATTTCTATGGAAAAGTTGTAAGTAGAGCTTGATAATGCCTAAAAAAAGTCAGCGACAGCATATAAACAATTTTGAAGCCAATTTGGACATACGGAATACAGCTTTGGGGAACTGCTAGTATAAGAACAATGCTAAATATTTCGCAATACATAAGTAATAAGTTTATACAGAGGGACTTGAATATCGGCACGGTAAAGTAGGAGGTAGCAGTTTTCAGCAAAAAATATCAGAAAAGATTATCCAGACACGTCAACTTCCTGGCGAAAAGCCTGTGGAGCATCGGGGCAGTGCAACACATCAGACTCAGGAGACACAATGTTCCCAACTTGCAAGGAACAGTGGCCAATAGAAGACGAAGGTGTTACTGGACAATAGACTCTGACCTATACATCAATCAGAAATAATTCAGCCAAAGAAATAGCTCATTGTAGGAAATACAGATCTATGGTGCAGAATATACCAAGAGAGAGAAAAAAACAGCATATTATCACTTACTTTTATATTTAAGTCAAAAAATTAATTTTTGTATTAAAATAAAATGTCTTTAGATTATGTTTAAATTGATCGTATTATCAAAAAAATTATGAATCCTTTTGAAAATCAACATCTTTATCGTTACAGCTATTTAATACACGTGATTTTTGCTTTTAATGCATATGTTTTGAAAGTATGGTTAGATGTATATATGTAAAGCGCGGCCGCGCCGTGAATCCGCAAAATCAACACGAATATGCTACATCTGCGAGAGACTGATACGACTTTTCTAATACCGAGAAACAATCTGAATTCCACGCGGGTGATGCCGCGGCTATTTAAATATATATAGTGGTCACATAGTAAAGAAATTGAAGGGATCAATGATACTTCGTAAAACGTGATACTAAATTAAAAAATCCAAGTAAAGCACTTTTTTGTTGAAATAGTTATGTAAAACACTTTGAACAAAGGGTTCTGCGGAGGTTTAAAATATCATTAGTGGAGTCAACGTGAGCTTGGGAAAATATTTAGACGCGCTCGGCAGAGCTTTTTAAGCTTCCTACGAAATACTAGTTATGAATTAATGAACTACTTAAATTAATATTCAAAGCTCGGGTCGAGAGAACGAGGCGTGATTAACTTTAATGTTTACATAATAAACATTATTTTAAATATTTAAATAACACCACAGTGCCTTAGATGTGTACTTAAAGTCTAATGGTTTCTGCGTTAACTTTCTCAATTGTTTAAATTTTCGTAATAAATTTACTTACAGTGACTATATGGGTGTAATAATACAGGAATGTGTTTAATTTTAAAATTACGCTATTTATATACGGCGGCGGCGTGCGCATGGGGCGCGCGGTACTGGACACTGCTTATATATAATACTATTTATCGTAGCGTTATGTTATATAGCCTATAGCCTTCCTCGATAAATAGACTATTAAAAAGAAAAAGAATTTTTCAATTCGAACCAGTAGTTCCTGAGATTAGCGCGTTCAAACAAACAAACAAACTCTTCAGCTTTATAATATTAGTATAGATTCACATTGGCATACCGATAGGTATTAGGTAAGAGACGACGTATGCCTGTTGCCTGGGAAAGCAAAACTTACTATTTTCCGCGCGCACACACTCGAAAGCGCAAACGCTCAATATAAATATGGGCCGCGTAGGTATTTTTCCCTTTCGCACCGAGAAGCCAATTTATAGTTGAAATTCCGAAGCGGTGGCTGTGACGGCTACTGCTGGCTCCCGTTCGTCCTCCGTCGTGAATCCAGCGATAGTGGTTGAATAAATATACAAAACCACGATGATAAACAGCTCTTTCCAGAGCTGTCTTGTCTTTGTCTATATGTATATTTATTTCGACACCTTCACTCGGTACGGTAGCTACATGACTGTGTTTTAGCAACAAGCCGCTAAACATATTTACAACGACGTAACTTTCAAACACTTCGTCCAAACTGCTTTTTAAAATGGCAAAATCAATCAAAGTATTTGTTTTGAAATGAATCAATTGAAAATAATAAATAGTGCTTTGTAGTACAATATTCAAATTAAAAGTGCCAGTTTTAATTTAGATCGGTTTAAGAGAAAAGATTGATTCGTTCAGTAGATACACGACGAACTATTTACATTTTGCCCAATTTTATGAAACATCATTATAAGTTATAGTTTATGTGTTATTTTAATGCATAGACTATACTAATATAAGTTCCTTTTTTATATTAATATAGTTTATAAACAATTAAACACAAATATTTGCATGCCCTTGGCGGGTAGAACATACTTTGTACTGTAACCGCTGTATACAAATTAAAATCCTGTAAACATGTGTTCGCGCAAATAAAGATTTATTTTTATTTATTTTATTTTTTTTATTTTTATTTTATTTCATCAGAATCCTTTGAGAACTTTTTGGTTATATAGTTATACATTCAAAATAATCTAATATGGTCTGGTGCATCAAGGAGAGGAGTCAAGACAGACTTACCGGTAGATGTATTGCTACTTCGTCTGCTCGACTCACGCTGATTCGTTCTTCACAATACTCGGAGTGCTTTTTGTTGATTAAAGCGTTTATCGGGAAGGCCCGTTTTTTGTTACAAAGCGTTTAGGTATTTGGCTAAATTATCACACGCTACACACAAGAATAGGGGACAGTCTTAAAAATGCGTGTTGCGAGCGTTGCGATGACTTGGAATGGTCTGTCTTGATTTAAAGGGTAGGAAGGTAAAAAAAAGTAGACAACACTAGGTATTTAAGAGTGCGATGCGAACGTTTGGATAGCAGACGGGCGCCGACGCGGTTCAAAAATGAAGTATTACCTCTACAAACATTATCATTTCCGTTGGTCTTAGTAAAATTAGAATTGGAATAGATTCATTTGTAATTTAAAATCGAGAAAGAATAATTTGGTTTGAAAATGATGTAAGTAATATATATAAACGTTTGCATAAAGTCCCACTGCAATTTCCTTTCACAAGCTGAGTCCGCGGGTCAATCGTCCAACGCAACATATAATTTGCAATCGCGTTCCATACAAATCATTTTTAAAAACTTCCTTTTATTTCTATGAAATAATTGCAGGCAATTATTGGTTGGACAGATCCACCTATAGTTCTACTAAGTATTTCTTTAGCTCCAACTAGACCTAGAAATTGGAGAAAAAAAAGGTGGAGATTATGATACATTTTACTGAAACAATTTTAACGAAGCATGTCCAAATTGTTCTACTACTATTTTTTTACATAATATATATTTATGTTAATATCGGCAGACAGGCTGACGGTCCACTTGATGGTAGGTGGCTACCGTCGCCTATAACACAAACAACGCCACAGCTGCTGCAAGTGCGCTGTCGACTGCAGTAGGATTAAGGATAACGAATTGGGCTCTGGCATCCCTTACTCACTCAGCGAAACGCAACAGCACAAGTGCTGTCATTTCACGGTGGTCTTCTGTAAGGGAGTGATTACTGCCGCCAGATGGGCTGCCCAAATGACTGCGAAACGCTGTGTGTCCTGCCAATATTTTTCAGATCCAGACCAAAGCCAAATTTGAAAGTTGACCTGCCGGGAATCGAACCCGGGAACCTTAGAATAAAGCGTTAAACAAATGTAACTGTGTTTATGTGAAATTTGGAAGGCATCGAGTGTACCATCGATGGTAATTGGCTACCGTCACCAGAGCTACCTATAAACACAAGCAACGCCAGGATGGATAGTTATTAATGGACTGCCGACCTTGATAGGATAAAAAATAATGTATAAACTTGAGTATAAAATGGGCATGGCATGCCTTACTCAATCACAAAAGCAGAACTGCGAGGTCATTTCTTGGTTTTTTTTTTTCTAAAAAATTATGTGCATTCACTGACTGCTGTCAAATAGTGAAGGAAAACATCCTGAAGAAACCTGTACACGCCAAAGAAGAAATTGTAAGGAGGGACAGCGTGGTGGACCATATTTTATAGCCCATATGCCCCTGTTGAGAGGGTACTTGTAGGCTTGCAGTTGGGACATATAACAGGCTGTTGATGATGATTTGAAAATAGATTTTGTATTTGACAATGAATTTAGAAAAAGCATTAAGTATAATTGACAGTTAAAGAGACACTGTTATTTTTTAATCTATTATGTCCAACATACGGTCGAATTCCGCTTGCTTCAATTCACTTTGTAATATTAACTATACTGTAATGAAGTTCTTCTGAAAAGCCTTATTACAAATTCATATTTCATATTCTTCAGTCATCAAGTTTCACGAGGCCTCTAGAGTAGAACCGTTGCAAGCCGTTGCACTTTTTACAAGTGAAATAAAAGCGACTATAACCACATACGATGCCTTGCCACACTTTACGATTTATCATTTATTTAAATGCCACTTAAAATACTTATTACATCAATACTTAAATAAGTGCTTAATCCTTACCTGTGACCAATGATCTTGAGCTTCTTGGGATGAGGTTGTGCTCAAATCTCAACTTCGGTTCTTCTATCGATTCCAAAGCCCAAAAAGCGGCCAAAAAGTTAGGCATCCTAACTAGAGTGAAGCGATGCTTCACACCTGGATAACTCCTCTCTTTATACAAGGCACAAGTCCGATCTTGCATGGAGTATTGCTGTCACCTTATGGGATGGCTCAGCAAAATACCAACTTGCTGTACTCGACTCGGTGGATCGCAGAGCTAGGAGGCTCATTGGCGATGATACACTATTAAGAACTAAGCTGCATTGCCTGGCACATAGACGCAAAGTTGCCTGTCTGAGTGTATTCTATAAGATGTACTTCGGAGAGTGTGCTCGAGAGCTACATACCGCCTCATCATACCGCCTCATCCTTCCTACATGGAAAGATGTTGGTCAAGAGCAAACTCATCTTTAATTTTAAAAAAAGAAAAAAAAGTGCTAGACTGCCGTATGAGACTGTTTGCACGCTATACAAATTGTTATGATAAGTATGCTTTTCTCACTCAGGACCAAGGACTGTCATCCCGACTCAACTAAGGAGTTAAGTCAATTTAAAAATTAAGCAAGCTTTTTCTTGCTTAAATTTTAAATTCTTCAAAATCAATAAGCTAAATTGTATCTTACCTATTTACAATCTTACCTATTTAATTAAGGCCCCCGGTATGGAAATTTTATGAGGAGTAAAATTAAAACAAGCGTTGACTAAAAGGTGTTACGTCACGTTATTTGTCACTTTGACATTTGTGAAACAGCTGACGCATCTTTATGTTCCCTAATTTTATACTCTGAGCTTATAAAAGCAAACGTCGAAATCTTATGTGAAAAGTGTAGTCCGCGTTGAGGAACGAAACGATAGCGACTTATAGAACGTAGTGACATCTGTGTATATCAAACGTAACTAAAATTACTTTTGTTGGAACACGTGACATCTGAGTATGCAGAATGTAACTAAATAATATAGGAAATTTTATACATTTAATTTTATACGTTTAAAGGAATAAACTCCAGTCATGCGTCCAGTGTGTGTCAACACACACACTTTATTATTTCCTTCAATAATTTGAGGAAAAGATGAAATCTTTACTCAGGTGTAAGGAATCGATAAAATTATGCAACTATTATCATCAGAAAAATATAATGATATACTTTTTTGTAAACATCACATGATGTTACTTAATCAGCTGTAAATTTCATTTAAATTAAATTCATTTAAATTAAATTAAATTTAATTTAATTCATTTAAATTTCATTTAAATTTAGGCTATAATGATAATATAGCAAAAATATACATATATAGTGCTACTGAAATAACAGTTATTTCACGACTTTCCATTTTTTTTTAAATGACATAATGTCTCTCTGATTATAAAATATATATATAGAGAAGTATGGCACAATACAATATAAGTAATAAGGGTCACCTTTTCATGTAACACGAGTTACGTTCAAAAGTTTAAACCTTTGCGTCGAGTCGGAAATTCAAGCTTGACCATAAAACCTAAACTTATCTTCAAGTTGTGGGTAGGGTAAATAGTCTCGGAGTTGATAGAAAACAACCCTCTAAAGGTGGCAGCGTCCCCTGCGGTTTGGCTCTCTCGAGGCAAGTATGAAAGGCACTTAGGTAGTAAGATAGAGCTATGCACGTGCTGAATGTACAAGATGTGACGCGGAACAATGCCCTTATTTTTACCCTACTATCTTAAAGTCAGTGACCCGAGACAAAGCGATGAAGGGTACACACAAATTATCTTTATATCGGAACATACAACATGTTAATAGTGAAAGCACAGTTTGTAACTTTTAAAGGTAAGAAAAACACTTCATCGGGTGTGCTATAAACGAAATGGGTGATTCTGAATGCCATTGTATTGTTGAATATCGTAGTTATAGTAACGTTTGTAGAGATTCTAGGAACAGTTTTAATACTTCTTACAATCTCTATCTTATATATATAAAAATGAATCTCCATTTCCCTTGGTCACGGCATCACGCGTGAACGGGTAGATCGATTTTAATTCAGCTTTCACTAATGGAAAGAGGGATAAACGGGGAATGTTCGTATATATAAAAATTGCACGCCGGGCGAAGCCGGAGGCGGATCGCTAGTTTATAATATAACAGTGCCTACAAAATTTGATTAAGCCAATTAGAAGAAAATAAATTTAGTAAAACGAACCTCAAAATCTCAACATAATTAATACAGCAGAAAATTATACTGATTCCAATGATAAAAATGAATAGGTTTTTGATTTATCAAGATCAAGATCACCTGTAGTGCCTAACATAACTTTTGTTTACAATCTTCATTGACTTTTTTTTTGCTAAAGGAGAGGAAATCCTCATGGACACGTAGCCTATCTGAACAGGTAAGTAGTGCCGGACTCTTACCGGCTAAAACCTCTCCTGTCTCCCAGTTATCCATGTACTGGGATAGCCTTAACCATATATAGCCTTAACCATGGTAACTTTGTTTGCCTTACGAGTGAGCTTTCTCATCCAAATCTTTGGTTACTTTTTTTCGTAACTTAAGTTACTCAAGTTACTTTTAAAATGTTATAAACTATACACAAAAATTTGAATTTTCAAAAGCTGCCGATTTCATAAGTAAAACAGTATCAGAAGGACCCTGATCGCCTAAATACAGTTTTTATTCGTCTGACAGAGATTGTCATTGTGAACAGATTTGTCGTTATTAAATAAATAATAAATTAGTTTCCACGTGAACCCATAAGGTATGTAGTTGTGGTACGTAAATTGTTAACAATGGATTTGAAAATCTATGATACTTTTAGTATTTTAAATACCTTAGGTTGTTAGGTACCATAATATGTGGACAGAAGTAGTTGAAAACCCTGAGGTAACTACAATAAAAAAAAATTAACAGATATTGTACCTATAAAATAAAATATACCTAATCCATACTTAATATTATTATAAATGTGAAAGTAACTCTGTCTGTCCGTCTGTTACCTTTTCACGCCTAAACTGCTGAACCGATCATCATGCAATTTGGCATGCACGTTGTCAGGGATTTAGGAAAGCACATACGGTAACGCCTGGCAAAGTTATAACTGCAATAAGTTACATTGCTCAAATATTTAGTCAGGAGCTATTATGTTATTTTCAACGAATGATTGATTACTTTATAAGTCTTTTGTGTTCGACCAGCTACACAATGCAGAATGCTCCGATGACTTGTATTATTGATGGCTACTCAAAATATTCACCACTGTGATGTATTAATCGTACTGTATTAACCTGGAGAAGCCGGTGGTGGTCGGAAGAAATGATAGCAAGAGATGGGCAGATCAGATGGCTGTCTCTACGGACCTCACAGTTACGGTTGCTAGGAAAGCTGAGGACAGGATAAGATGGAAATAGTTGGTGGCTGTTGTCTCCAAGCTATTTCGAAGCGGGCACCATTTTAAACAATAAAGAAAACGTCTTTGAGTAAGACGACCCTGTCCAGTCTTTTATCCCGCATCGCACGAATTTTGGAACAACCTCCCTTCTGCGGTGTCTCATCCTCCACGGAATATGGACACTTTCAAGCGTGCCACACCCCCAAGAAGACCAAGAATGTTACAACTATAGAGTCGTATCTCACTCAAATGTCTTCCCGTAACAACGTCATACACGATAACAACCATTATGCAGTTTAACAATGTTTTGTTCTGAAATGAGCAATTAGCGTTCTTTTTGTCCCATTATACGAGTCTTTTTATACTGTAATATTGTAGCCGAAGGAGCCAGTAACGAGCTGAGGCCGGCATAAACTCGGTTTTGAGATGTAATTCATTATGCCGCAATGCATTGAGTGCTGAAAAGGCTAGGTTGAATTTATTTTTATTTTTTCCTCTTTTAACGTGCGATAAATTGGGTAGCCAGACTGGCTCTCACTTAATATCGAGGTGAGATAACAGCATCTGCACTTAAGTTAAGGAATGCTGGCACTAATTTTTATAACCTCAGTTCGAATAAGATCGCCCTTTATCCTTCCAAGATGACGATTAGCCAAAGGGAATATTATTATCTCTATTAATACTATTATTGTGACATAACTCTGTCTGTCGGTCTGTTACTTTTCACGCCTTAGCTACTTAACCGATCATCATGAAATTTTGGACACACAATATAGAAAAAGACACAGAGTACAGTCGGGATACGAAAACCTTCGTCAGTTTTCAAATTAATTCCTTTATCAAGTCGTAGACTCTTAATACCTTTTGAAACTAAAGCACTAAGCAGACAACTGACAGACGTTTGAAATGAAATTTTTCATGACTGACAATAGGGGATCGGACAAATTTTCAGAAAGTGTTTTAAATTAATCTTCATGGATATTTATTCCCATAAAAAATACTATTTTATTTATTTATAGCCTTTTAGGTAGGTACTCAAAATCATGTTTTAATATCATGTTTATAAACGTCATTTGTGGTCATATCATAACAAAACAGCTGCATTGGCATAAGACAATGATTGCCCACAAATGACGTCACGCACAGTGATTGGTGTTTCAGTATAGATTAAAAATATTGTAAATAATAAAATTTTATTTCTTAATTAAAAAATATTTAAATGAATTATATTAAATTATTATTCCATAAATAATCGTAAAAAATTATATATTTTCTTTTTAAGTACATTTTAGATTTTAATCTGATTACTGCCCGATCCCCTATTGTCCTGGCAAGCAAATGTCGACTTTCAGGTGACGAACCTTTTCTTATCTTGACTTTATTTCATCCATAAAAAAAGTACTGTTCCCGAAGGATCATCTATAAATAAAATACATTTATTCAACCGGCAAAGTCGCAGGCACCTGCTAGGTCAATATAATTCTTATTTAATTAACGGAAATTTCCCATGGAACATTTTGATAAGATTATATAATGTTCAGGAAGCGTGTCAACGTTGGCGTAATGTCGATAATTATAAATGAAGGGTCTTCCAATTCTGCTGACATCCAGAAACCGGATCCAAATTGCAAAGTAAGTAGCAAAATTAATAGTCCGCCCCCATTTTAAACTCCGGTCTACTAATTCGTTACAACGTGGCAGTATAAATTATCGGAACGTCGAATTTTGGCGGAGGCTTTGAGTCCAGCCAGTCTCGCCGAACAACTTTATGGTGTAAGGAAACAAACTTAAGTTTTTCTTTGTTTAATTTATCTTTACAGTAAGTTCGTCTTGATTATACTTAATACTTACACTACTAATACAAAAATAACACTTTACTTATACCCCAACAATTTAATAAAAGGTAATTTCTTTCCGTTAGACGCGAGTATTCATCATTACACTGTGTAACGCTGATGAATGGATTTTGAAACAATTTTTACTACAAGAAAAGTCGATAAATTGTGTCCGTGCGAAGCCGAGAACGTATCGCTAGTTCAAAAAATATTTAAGTGATCAGGACTTTCAAAGAATCGTTTAACAGTGCCAGAAGTGTGATATAATGAATTTCCTAACCATAATGTGTAAATATGCATTATTTATGATACTAGCGATTCGCCCCACCTTTGCATGGAGTTGCAATTTTAGCGCCATCTTATGTGCGCTAAGATAAGTCATTGTGTCATTATCTAACGAAGCTTTCTTGTAATTATTCGAAAAAATATCGCTTAAATTTTAAAAATCGATTGCAATTTGAAATACATACTTATTATTATATTTTTACCTAACTTGTGTGCACATTCTTTTGTTTTTAATATGTTAGGATAATTTTTTGTACTGAGAATAAGCATTATTAATAAATCATACGCGGTAAATAATTAATTAATTTATCTATTGGTTGGCAAAAATTAAGTTTAATTCCAACTCCTTGAAGTGTAAATGTTACAAAACTATAGAGTTCGTATAGCTATATGTCCCAAAAAATATTTTTTTTTTACAATAAATTATTAAATCTTATCAAAATTAGTTTATTGGTTTGATTCTGCATAACGCTATCCTATTTAATTAGCGTTGAAAGAAAAGGTTTCGGTTTCATCTCTGGTTGAATGAATTAATGGAAAAAGATTCCTCATAAATAATTAGGATTAAACGATTTACTTTTATTGTAGTCTAAGTCATCGGAGATTTATTCACTTTCATTCACCTCATGGAGATGAAAATCTATTGAAGTACCAACATTGTGCTTGTGAGCTCATCCGAATTTCCCAAACGAAGGGCTTTAAGGTATTTTTGCACCAGACGAAAGTTATATCAAATGTTCAT
Organism: Bembecia ichneumoniformis; assembly: GCA_910589475.2. Classification (NCBI taxonomy): domain Eukaryota; kingdom Metazoa; phylum Arthropoda; class Insecta; order Lepidoptera; family Sesiidae; genus Bembecia; species Bembecia ichneumoniformis. The sequence goes on from OU342541.1 coordinate 14,537,247, forward strand.
GTTGTGCCCACCCCAGTTTCAAAAATTTTGATACTTGGGACATACAGTCCAATTAGGAAGATCGAACATCGAGAGGAAGGTCAATCGTCATATCCAGTTTGAATAGCGTTCAGGAACTTTAGTCAACTTCTGGACTAAAATTCCTCAGTGCCCCGAACCTTAGTGTGTGTTGTCAATGATGGCAACTTAGTCTACATAGGCCAAACTGAAAGTTTTTAGAACTGGCCTGAAAGAAAAATAAATATAAATTTCGAATCTAGAACTCTTTAGGAATTTAAAAAGTGTGTGTGGTGCGAAAAAATGAATTTTACAAGAGAAAATTTTCGCTTTATAATTTATTATTACTTTCGTTTCTTTTTTATGTTAAGATCGGCAGACGGGCTGACGGTCCACTTGATGGCTACCGTCGCCTATAACACAAGCAACGCCAACGCTGCCGACTACAGAAGGATTAATGATAAGGGATTGGGATATGAAAATGGGCTCTGACATTCCTTACTCTCTCACTAAAAGACAAAAGCACTGTGCTGTTATTTCACGGTGGTGCTCTGGTTACTGCCACCAGACGGGCTTCCCAAATAACTGCGAAACGCTGTGTGCCCTGTCACTATTTTCCAGATCCAGGCCAGAGCCAAATTTGAAAAGTCCATTTTCAAAGTGGACCCTGCCGGGAATCGAACCCGGGAACCCTAGAATAGAGCGTTAAGGCAAGCACCCTAACCACTTATCCAACAGGTCCTCAATCGTTGCAGTCTTAATCAACAACAAAGTTATGATAGACTTCGATTGGCATTTCATGACGAAACCTCATCCCGTGTCACTGTTAAAATCTGGTTCAGTAAATATAAACGTGGTCATAACAATCTCACTGATGATTTTCGTAAACGCCGTCCATCTACGGCGACAAATGAAAATAATTTGAGTGAGGCATTGGCACGAATTCAAGTGAATAAACTCTTACACGAATATCTAGGCGTGAGGAAGCTTTGCGCTAGATTTGATTTGACAGAAAATAAAAAACGTCATCGCTTAGATTAGTGCCGCGAAATGATTGAAAAATGTAACGGAGGTGAGTCAAATGCAAAATTTGACATCGTCACAGGAAATGAAACCTTGATATATTGTTACAACCCAAAACCAATCTGGAAAATCCTTTTGAGGATTTACCAACAAAAGTGTAGGGAAAAGATGCCTCATTCTTTGGACGAACAGGACATCTTGCCATTCTATTATTCCCAAACATAAAAGAAAAATTTAGACGAGTTCGCTTTATCAGTCCTGAAGATGCAGTGAAAGCGTTCGAAAACTCCGTGAAAGAGACCCCTAAAAAGTGTGGACCCTCTGTTTCACTCAGTGGTTCCATCGCATGCGACGGTGCTTACAAATAATGGAGACTATTTCGAAAAACAATAAGAATACAAACAGCTTCCTACATTATTTAGTTTTCGAGTTTCTAAAAACTTTCAGCCTTACCCTCGGTTCTTTTGTTTTTTTTCAGGTTTTTTTTTGTGAATTGTTGACGGTTTACTTGCTGATATCATCGCTTAGGTAAAGAAGCTACATTAAGGGGGATGCACTTAGGCAGCCATCCTATCTGATAGGTTAATTTCAAAGTTAAAATTCAAGGTTAATAACGGCAGCTTTCAAGGTTAGATAGCCATGATTGTCGCCAACATTTGTAGAGAAGTGGTACCTTAAGAAGAAGAAGAGTTTATGCATCAGAATAAGGCTTAGGCTATGATATATAACAGATACGCGGCCAAGAATTTCCGAAACAATTTACGCGGACAAAATTTTACCACCGAAACTATTATTTTATAACGAGTCCGGTGAACATTTACATAGAGATGTTCAAACTTGTTTTTTACTCTAGTATGATGAAGGCTTTATGCAATTTTTCACGCTTCGTTTTCGTTAAAGGGAAGCGCAATGGACTTTTAATGCAGTTACTGCACCGCACAAAGGACAACATATGGGATTATGACTGCTTCAACTGACGAGTCAATTAAATTGGATTCATTTCGTATTAGGGAAAATCAAAAATATAGCTCATCTCCAATTTTAATCTTATACACAAACATTACAAAAAGACATCATTTGCCAAATCACTTTAAATTTAATCAAATAAGGTAGACGTTTTTTATTACTTTGCCGATGCTACTTCGTTCGAGTGGATTTCATCTTAAGATATGAAAGACACACATACAGAAGACACAGAAGACAGAACAGAAGACCACCGTGAAATAACAGCACGTGTGCTGTTCTGTTTCGGTGAGTGAAGTAAGGGATGCCAGAGCCCATTTCCCTATCCACTCCTAATCCCTTATCCTTAATCCTACTGCAGTCAGCAGCGCACTTGCAGCAGCTTTAGCGTTGCTTGTGTTATACGGCGACGGTAGCCACCTACCATCAAGTGGACCGTCTGCCTGTCTGCCGACATTAACATAAAAATAAAATAAAAAAATGAAAATATAATTTCATATAAAAAGCTAATATAATAAACTGAACAAAAAATTTAACGTGTAGATAACTAAGAGACTACGCCTAGGGCTGCACTTACCTTCCCCCACTAGGTGTGCCAGGACTTTTCGTGGTGGGGGGGCTTACCCTAGGCAATCCGGGCGGTTGCAGGGGTCGGTGGGGTCACCGGTCTTGCCTTTTGGGACAAAGAAGGCACACCCCGAGGTGCGCTCCGAGCGGTCTCCGTTTAGCGGAGCTCGTGGCGGAGCGGTAGTTTGGAGGCTCCAACTTTAAGTTGGAGCTTCACCGGTCACCGCTCGCGCGGGTCAAGAATCCGTACTCGGCCCGCGCGGTTGTTGACCGGTGAGAGAGATGGCACCCCCGGTCCTCATTCTTCAGACCGAGGTATGGGACTCGGTACTGCGCATGAAGATCGGCGGATGAGTCGCAGCGAGTGGATCCTCTCGTACGACTCTGACGCTCAGTGGTAGTCGGGCAATTTACGCGAAGACGGAGCTAATGCGACTGGGAAAGACCAACTGGCACAGTACCTGCAATCGTGGCATGTGGGGGTGGGGAATACCCGGTGAGCTCGGCACCGGCCTAGTAACCACCCTCCACAGTCGTCCGGAAGAGTCTTCACTCTTCCGGCCTAGTAGCTCTTCCGCGGCGACAGCATGAGGTGGAGCTGCCGCGATTGTTGGGGAAACCCCTATGGGCCGCCACCCCGTGGCGGACGCGCGGGGAGGTCTGCCGCCCGCACATCACCGGGCAGTGAAGAGTGGTGGCCTGCAAATGTTCCAGCGGGTCACCACAAGAGGAGCTTTTACACAGCTTGCCGTGTAAAATTGGACGCGGGTCCGCAAGGACGTGGTGGTGCGTGGGGCCCGGGTATAAGGCCTAGCTGTGACTCCGGGTCCCATTATCAATGCCGATGGTGGAACATGGAGGGGTTTTAGTGGGTAGGACCGGCGGGGCGATACGTTCCGTCGGGTGAGTCCCACACACCCCCTCGTCGACCGTCCCCGTCGTTTCCCCTCCTTAAAAAAAAGGGGGGGCTGCACTTACCTCGTGGCATTTTTTTTATTTTTGGCATTTTTATACATGTCGTAACATGTAAAAAACTAAAGGTCCGATTCGAATAATTTAAGGAGGAAATTATTCGATCTTATTATGAAACTATTTAGTCGGATAAGGATCAATATCGTGATACGTTCTTTCGATTCTATCCGTGATTTAATTGACTAATTTGAACAAAAAACGGTTGTTGTGACTTAAGTACAACTTAATTATAAATGAAAATGAAAATAACTGTAGAAACAGTTTTTAATTTTATATTATACTTTGAAACAGTGGTAATTAAGTTAATATTTCACTGTCATGCGTTATTTCTGTCAGTGTCTGACTTTTAAAGTCTTAAAATTTCATTTATTTGCGTGTCCATGGGTAACTGATACGGCATTCATATCAATGACATGATCATCATTGATATGATATGACATTTAGTTTTTTTGTTCCTTCATGACCAACTGATAAATATTCGGTGTGCAAATCTTGACATCTTGAAACTCCAAATCTCGATCATTGACTTTTTGACTGATAATACCAAATATAATACCATTCCTTTGTTGACATATCGAATTTACATTATTATTATTTTGACTTTCTTAATTTTTAACTGCTTTGCTTCTCGCCCTTATCTGTACTTTCATTTGTAGTTGTTGACTTATTGTTATAATTACTCACAATTTTTTTTTAATTACCCATATATTTTTTAAACACTGACAACTAAAACTAAACTAAACATTTCTAGTCTTCTAGGAACACAAAAATATATGTATTCTTTCACCTCTTGTTGAGTATATAATAAATAAAATGGCAACACACTGTGAGTTGACAAGTGAAAGATGGTGGTTGCGTCTATCCAAGTTATTTTATTTTATTTAAACCTTTAGAAATTAAACAGTTGATTGGATTACAACAGTTATCCTCAACATAATTTTTGGTGCCGAAACCCGGGAACAATAGTGGACGGGAACAATTAACAACAATAGTTGAAAACAAAAGGAATCATGTCGATAGACGACTACCCCTCGAAATTAAAAAATGTAAGAACAAATATCAAAGGACGCATGACGCGAATTCAAAATTTTTTAACTACATTGGATGCTAACCAGATAACAGCACCCATTGTACAACAGCTTCAGGTGAGAGATTGTGAACTGGAAAAGTTGTTCAACAAATATGAAGAGACACAGACCGAGCTGGAGCTGCTTGATGAAAGAATAGATAACAACGACAGACAAACAACTGAAGATCTGTATTATGCAATTAAGACAATGATAAAGACATTCTCTTCGTCAGGTAGTGCAAGTCTGAGTTTTACAAGACAAAAATGTTCACTTGTGAAGATGCCACGTCTTCAAATACCCACGTTTAACGGAGACATCAAAGAATGGACCACATTCATAAACTTATTCAATTCGCTGATCCACGACAACGAGACCTTGAGTGATTTGCAGAAACTTTACTATTTGAAATCATATCTGAGTGGGGAAGCAGCAGCGCTCATCGGATCTTTGTTGCTTAGTGAGGAAAACTACCCAAATGCATTAAATATTCTCAAAACCCGGTATGAAAACAAGACACTACTGGTAAATCATCATTTAAAATCATTTTTTAACCATCCAAATATAACCAAATTCAATTTAATGGACTTCCTAACTATATTTCAACAAAGTTATGATTCTCTTAAGGCACTTGATTTACCTGTAGAACATTGGGATACCATACTCATTTATATTATTGTACAAAGGTTAGACAATTCATTGCGAGCAGCCTGGGAGATTAGTAGACAGAGCTTAGAGTTACCTAAGCTGTCAGAACTAAAAGACTTTTTGTCACACCGGAGCACAGCCCAGGAATTGATAAATGATAGACAACAGTCATTAAAGCCAAATTCATATACAAAGGTTTCACATGTGTCTACAAATAAAATAAATACTTGTATTGTTTGTAATGGTAAACATGACATATTTAAATGTTCCTTCTTCTTACAGCTTTCTGTCAATCAACGTATAAATTTAGTTAAAAGTAAAAAGTTATGCTACAATTGCTTACAACCTTTCAAGGCAGGCCATCGTTGTTCACAAGTTTGCAGCAAGTGCAACAAAAAACATAGTTCATTTTTACATTTAGATTCTTTCACTACAAAGAAAGTTATTAACAACAACAGTTGCAATCAACAAATTTCTACAAGTCACCAAACTGCAAAGGTACAGGTTAACAAACCAGATACTCTTTGTGATCAACATTCTTCTTTACCTTGGAAAAATAGTCAACAGACTAACTCCACTAATAGTCAACCAACAACCTCATTATTAAGTAATCAACAGATTCAAACTATTACTAATCCAACACATTTACAAACCAATAACAATAATAACCAAAAGGTCACTTCAACTTGCATACCTACAACACAGCCTTCAGGTACTGTGTCTTCAAGCTTTCAAGATCAACCAACAGTGTTGACAATAAGTGATTCCAATAAACAAGTACTTCTTTCAACCGTACAATTGAAAATAAAGAACAAACAGGGTGAGTGGCAATTAGCTCGCGCTCTGCTTGATAGTGGTAGTGAAATAAATTTCATTACAAACCAATTGGCACAACGTTTACAGCTGCCTTTTCAGTCATGTAGTGTAACAGCAGTAGGTATTGGAACGCATGCTAAACATTGTCAATATTCAATAAAAACATCTATTGCTTCTCGTTTAAGTGACTTTGAGACAGAAACTAGTTTCATCTTAGTTGATTGTATCACAGTCCCACTTCCACATTATCAGTTAGATATTTCACATTGGAATATACCTAAAAAGTATAAATTGGCTGATTCTAAATTTTATACACCAGGTAGTGTAGATTTATTGCTTGGAACTGAGCTTTTCTATAGTCTTATGCAAGATGGTTATATAAAATTAGGTAGTAATTTACCTGAACTAAAAAACACAGTGTTTGGTTGGATTGTTACAGGATCTTGTCAAGTAAGTTTATTGTCGTTACCAACTACTAACGTTGTTTTAAAAGTAACAGATTTATCCTTTGATTTAACAAAATTTTGGATAAGTGAAGAAGTTAACATGCCCCGGAAACACAGTCCGGAGGATATTTATTGTGATCAACTATTTGAGGCAACTACCCACAGAGACAACATGGGAAGGTATGTTGTACATTTACCGATTGATAAAAGTAAATTACATTTGCTTGGTAATTCACACAATACAGCTTTGAAATCTTTCTATAACTTAGAGTTCAAATTAAAAAAGAACCCTACATTGCAACAGCAATATAAAGAATTTATAAATAGCTATGTGTCTTTAGGCCATGCTAAATTTGTAGATGATTATAATATTTTAACTCCTCACAAGGAGTCATCACCTACTTATTATTTACCACATCATGCAGTAATTAGACCACAGAGTGTCAGTACTAAGTTAAGAGTTGTTTTCAATGGGAGTAGCCCCACTAATACTGGAATTTCTTTAAATGATGTCCTCTATGAAGGTCCCAATATCTATTTAGACATTGTTGATATTCTTTTAAGATTCAGATTGTATAAATTCGTGTTTTCTACAGATATTGTTAAAATGTTTCGTGGTATTTTGGTTGTTGAAGAACAACAATCATTACAACGTATACTCTGGAGAGATAAGTCATCAGATAACATTCAGTGTATACAATTAAAAACAGTTACATATGGTACAAAAAGTGCGCCATACTTAGCTTTTCGCACTTTACAACACTTAGCACAAAGTGAGTCAAATAAATGGCCCTTGGCTACACACCCCATACAGTTTCAAACCTGGATGGACGATATTATTTACGGTCAAAATGATAAGGAAAATTTATTTCAAGTTATTACTCAATTAACAGAGATGCTACAAAGTGCCAGTTTTTCACTACATAAGTGGTCCACAAATGTACCACAGTTATTTGTTGAGAATAACATCCCTATAACAGAAAGTGAAATTGTAGGTATTCTAGGTCTCAATTGGAACTCTAGAAAGGATAGTTTTTCTGTCTATGTGGAACATAAAAATCCAACAAAATTCACCAAAAGGAAGTTCCTTTCAGTGATTTCGAAAACTTTTGATCCTCTTGGTTTTTTATCACCTTGCATTATAACAAGTAAAATATTTATACAGGACTTATGGAAAGATCACTATGACTGGGATGTCCCTGTGTCACAGGAGCTTTTGCAAAAATGGTTCTCATTCTTCACTAACTGGTTTCAATTAATAAACATTGAAATTCCTCGCTATGTATTTTCTAACGTGCCTTACAATATACAACTAATTGGATTTTGCGATGCATCTAGCAAGGCATATGGTGCTTGTATTTATATTGTTTCTTACTATGCTAATTCAAAGCCAACAAGCAACTTACTGATTGCTAAAACAAAGGTTGCTTCTATGACTGTTAAATCCATTCCACGCCTTGAATTATGTGGTGCTCTCTTACTTTCCAAGCTATTTGTAAAAGCCAAAGAAGCTTTAAGACCAGTGCTTAGTATAAATGGCTATACTTTATTTACCGATTCCACTGTAATTCTTTATTGGATAAATTCTCCATACAAAAAGTGGAATATATATATATCCAACAGGATAATGCAGATTCTTGAACACACTGATAACACTTCTTGGTATCATGTTAATACAAACCATAATCCAGCAGACTTAATGACTCGAGGTATTCAACCTGCTGAGTTAAAATCTTTATCCCTTTGGTGGCATGGACCAACATGGTTGCTTTTACCTGACACTCATTGGCCAGTGACATCTTTTGCTAAACTTGGTAATGAGATTGATGATTCTGAACTCATAGCAGAAAAATCTGTTTCTCATGCAACTTCTGACAAAAGCAATAACTATTTTAGTACTATTCTTCAAAAGTATTCTTGTTTTACAAAGATACAAAGAATTATTGCCTTTTGTTATCGTTTCATTTACAATACCAAAAGTAAAATTAAGTTATTTGGCAGTCTGACAGTACCAGAATTAAATAAGAGCCACACATTTATCATTAAAAATGTTCAGGAACAGCACTTTGGAAGAGAAATGCAGGAATTGAAATCTTTAAATTCCACAGCTGATACAACTTGTTTATATACATTTAAGTCGAGCCCATTAAGAAAGTTATGTCCATATCTAGATTCAGACGGATTGTTGAGAATTGGAGGTCGCATAAACCACTCCAACGCTCAATTCAACCAAAAACATCCATACATTCTTCCTAGTAACAATCACATTACCACACTTATTATAAGGAAGTTTCACCTTTACTTATATCACTCTGGTATTCAAAATACACTAGTTAATATAAGACTTACTTATTGGCCTATAAATGGACGTGTTCAAGTCAGAAAAGTAATACACAATTGCGTTACTTGTATAAGATATCGCGCTCAAACTTGCGAACAAAGAATGGCAGCCTTGCCTCCCTTTAGAGTTAACTTTGAAAGACCATTTCTTCATGTAGGTGTAGATTTTAGTGGTGCTTTAATGATTAAATGTAACACACTTCGTAGGTCTACATATACAAAGGGTTATATTTGTCTGTTTATTTGCTTAGCTACCCGTGCTATTCATATTGAATTAGTTAATGATTTAACTACTAATTCCTTTATATTAGCTTTAAAACGTCTCATATCCAGACGAGGTATTTGTCATACTTTGTATTCTGATAATGCAAAAAACTTTAAGGGTGCTCACAATGAATTGAACTCATTATATAAAATGTTTAAAAATTCTAAATCTTACAGTGAAATACTAGATTTTACATCAATGCATTGTATAAATTGGAAATTTACTGTACCATTAGCTAGCCACATGGGTGGAATATATGAAGCTGGTATCAAATCGGCTAAATATCTGTTAAAAAGAAAATTAGGTAATGCTAGAATGACTTACGAGCAACTCAACACTATTCTCATACAGATAGAAGGTATTTTGAACTCTAGACCTTTGTGTTCAATAACTGATTTGCCCAGTGACATTACTTGCTTAACACCTGCCCATTTTTTAATAGGAAATTCTATGGTTGATATACCGGAGCCTAATTTGTTAAATATGTCAGAGACTAAATTGTGTAAATACAAAAGAATTTGTCAAATCAAACAACAGTTTTGGGATCAATGGCATAAACAATATCTTTCTGAACTACAAAATAGAGTAAAATGGTTCAATGTTAAAGAAAATCTAAAACCTTCTGATTTAGTTTTGATTAAAGATGAAGATCTTCCTCCTTCTTGTTGGAGTTTGGCCAGAGTTATAAAGATTTATAAAAATTCTACTGATAATCTTGTCAGATCAGTACTGTTAAAAACCAAAAATGGTGAATTCCATCGACCAATTGCTAAACTAGTTTTGTTACCTTTAAATAAAACTTAGGTCAATAGATCATAATTAATTAGTAAGTATTTAATCTAGTATTAAGGTTACAATTTTGTATACAGGTGCGTAGACCATAATTAATTATGTAGTTTTCAAACTGATGTCAAGTACCTAAAAATGTTTTTCTTTAAAATTCATACTTAGCATATAAGTACAACAGTACACATTGTTTTTTTTGTTATTCATCATAGGAAGTTGTAAGTAATTAATATACCTAGTTAGAGACAGAATAAATAAGTACAACAGTGCTTGAAAATGGTTAAGTTTATTTAATAAGTTTGTTTGTATAACACTTTTTACAATTATCTTTCTCATAGTGAACTTAAATTTTGAATTTGGTCATTGGCCTATATTGGTCAATACTTAAAACATATAATCATTTTCAATAAAAAATTGCTATCACTATATAAGATCAGTCTAATACTCAATTATTATGTTGTAATTCTGTAAAATATGCAAACCCTGACTCTGTCAGCAGGGGGAGTTATGTTGAGTATATAATAAATAAAATGGCAACACACTGTGAGTTGACAAGTGAAAGATGGTGGTTGCGTCTATCCAAGTTATTTTATTTTATTTAAACCTTTAGAAATTAAACAGTTGATTGGATTACAACAGTTATCCTCAACACCTCTGACTAATTGATTATCGTTTCACCCTTTTATCCAGAAATAATATGGTAACAGAAGAGAGTTTTACCCTAGATGCGGTCATACAAAGTTATACCACATGAAAATGTCGTTAGTTAATAACTTGTACTAAACCTACTTAAGTTTGCAGCATTTGGGTAGTATAAGCCGATCGTTACTTAGGTAGCTTTAATAAAGAGCCAGGCTCCTTATTTAGTGATGACAATGTCGACAGCAGTTCTGCAAGCCTTAATTCCCTTAGAGACGAAAGACGGAAATGGCTTTAAACAACGCCAGTCCGCTAATACACGAGCCACGGAGACATATAAACTACAGGAAGGGACAGGTATCAACAACTAAAATTTAAAGGTTGTATTAGGAGAACCCTTGTTACATTGGTTACACTAAAGTATCCCTTTGTTAGATTATGTATAGACTGTATTATACTCTGTATCAAAATATTTTTTATATACAATTCAGAATTTAAATGCACTCTGTGATAAATTGGCAATTTTTGACTCTAAATTCAGCGTTATGAATCGGTGGTAATTCTGGGGTAAGTTCTATAGAATAGTCTCCCTCCATCCCCTAGGACATGATGATGAATTTTCTTCAAGACTTCAATTCGCAGTTAAATAAACATTAAAAATTGATAAGGCATATGTGGAAGCATGGCTGATGTTGGATATAATGAGGAGTATGCTCATACAGACCAGACCTTACAACGAGAATTGTATTTTCTCAGCCAAAGGGCATAAAACAACATACATTTTATTAAATTGGTGAACAAATGAAATCGTTAAATTAATTATTTTAATGTTTGATACAGAGTTCAATTACATTTGTAAATTAATTTTTCAAATAACTAACAGTATATTTTTATATCATTGAATTATTTTTCATTTATAGAAAAATAAGCAGGTTTTTATCATATATATTCTAAACTAAATCAATCTATGCCAGGCTGTACCGACATACTCCATAATGATGAATGTTTTGCAAAAACATTTACATTTTGTAGTGTATGCGGTTATTTATTCTCTTCCTCACACGGGCAACACTGACTCCTTACGCAGCACGTTAGTTGACGCCGAGGCATGGCTGAGATTAGACGTGTCGGCAGCCCGTCCGAGAGTGAGTATTCGAGCCTGTGGTCCATCCCACGACTGAAGGCTGCTACACATTTAATAAAACGAATTGTATTTTTCATACAAATTTTAATAAGACGTGTCTTTTTGAGTTGTCTTTTAAAAAAGTTCAGCCAACCAGAACGCCAAGTTGAAGTCATTGGTTGGCATAGGTTCAAACTTCAGTCGAACTTGCAGCTCGGAGTCTTCATAAGTTAATGTCTTCCTTTTCTTAAGTTGTTTATTTTTATTTATTTTTTCTGTGTGGTTTATAAAACATTTGCATATATCGTAACAGATATATTAACTTATTATTTAATTAAATACAACACTTTCAGGAAATGAATCGTTGTGGTTGTCAAACTAAAATCTGCTTTGTGCAAAAAGTAGATATATTTTTGAGATAATGACAAAAAAGTTTTCCTCAAAATTTTCATATGAAGGTTTATTTAAAAAGAAGTATTTTATTTGAAACTTAGGGTTGTTTATTTATTATTCCTAATGATAATAGAGTAAATTTGACACAATATAGTGCCCATAAACACTTAGCAGTATTTTTATACGATAGATAAAGCAGTGTACTATCACACAAGATCACTTTTTTAATTGTTAAAAATTAAAAAAGTGCACATTGCAGATTTTTGTTTGACAACCACGATATACAAGAGTCAATTTTGACGTTTGCGCAAAACCTCAATGCCTCAGTGTTAAAGACAAAAGAGTATTTTCCTAATTTAGTGGGCGACTTTTATTAAGGCGAGTTATATTAGATTTTTTTTAACTGATTCCAAATTCCAGATAAGAAAAAAAATAATTAAAAAACCTTTGGGGGATGATGTTGTTCGCGTCCGTAGGTTTTACCACTTTCTTAAAGGCTTTCCCTACACGTGTCCCCTGGGTGGTGCCAAACGAGCAACAACGCCGAGTCACGGGCGGCGGTCAACTAACCTGTTGTGGCTGACACGAGCCAAGGGGAACTAAATACCCCCTAAAAATGTGTCCGTATCACCTTGGGAAAGTAATACGAGTAATGTCCCACTTTCGTAACATGAAATGTCGATGAATATGGAATGCGATTTGTCATGCGACCCGGCTAACCCCCGGCGCTCTCCGGTATCCGGGCTGGAGAGTGGGAAATATGTTACCGAAGACTGTTCAGGAGCGGGTAACCAGGCTTCTGTACCAGTTGATGTTACTGGAAATAAGAATTGTGATTTGTTATGCGACCCGGCTAACCCCCGGCGCCCTCCAGTATCCGGGCTGGAGAGTGAGAAATATGCAACCGAGGACGGTTCAGGAGCGGGTAACCAGGCTTCTGCACCGGTAAATACTACTGGAAGCAAAAGATTGATACAACAAGCTTTACACCCCTCATTATTTATTATGAGAGCAAGAAGTGCTTCATTAGGGAATAAACAAAGCGACCCTAGGGAATTTGCAAGACCTTTACCTCGTCATGCTGGAGGTGCACCCATGTCACCAAAGTGCATAGAGCCTGATAAACAGAATAAAAATGCGTGTCCCCCTGACTGGCAGAGAGTACCCACATCAAGAACTTCAAGGAGGAAAAAGTTATCAAATAGCCCACCACCAATAACCACCTCCAATAGATACGAGGAACTGTCTGTTGATAATGAAGTAGAAAAAGCGTCTCATCCACAAAGACCACCTAAACCTCCCCCTATAGTTCTATATGGTGTAGATGACGTGAATAAACTAACCGAACTATTAAGAACAGTAGCGAAACCGAATGATTTCTCTTATAAAATTGTCAATAGAAATCAGCTAAGAGTTAGTTGCATTGAAACAGAAGTTTATAAAAAACTGATTGGTTTGGTAAGGGCACAAGGCCTCATTGGTCACACCTTTAATAGAAAGGAAGAACGATGTTGTAGAATCCAATAACTGCGAAACGCTGTGTGCCCTGTCACTATTTTCCAGATCCAGGCCAGAGCCAAATTTGAAAAGTCCATTTTCAAAGTGGACCCTGCCGGGAATCGAACCCGGGAACCCTAGAATAGAGCGTTAAGGCAAGCACCCTAACCACTTATCCAACAGGTCCTCAATCGTTGCAGTCTTAATCAACAACAAAGTTATGATAGACTTCGATTGGCATTTCATGACGAAACCTCATCCCGTGTCACTGTTAAAATCTGGTTCAGTAAATATAAACGTGGTCATAACAATCTCACTGATGATTTTCGTAAACGCCGTCCATCTACGGCGACAAATGAAAATAATTTGAGTGAGGCATTGGCACGAATTCAAGTGAATAAACTCTTACACGAATATCTAGGCGTGAGGAAGCTTTGCGCTAGATTTGATTTGACAGAAAATAAAAAACGTCATCGCTTAGATTAGTGCCGCGAAATGATTGAAAAATGTAACGGAGGTGAGTCAAATGCAAAATTTGACATCGTCACAGGAAATGAAACCTTGATATATTGTTACAACCCAAAACCAATCTGGAAAATCCTTTTGAGGATTTACCAACAAAAGTGTAGGGAAAAGATGCCTCATTCTTTGGACGAACAGGACATCTTGCCATTCTATTATTCCCAAACATAAAAGAAAAATTTAGACGAGTTCGCTTTATCAGTCCTGAAGATGCAGTGAAAGCGTTCGAAAACTCCGTGAAAGAGACCCCTAAAAAGTGTGGACCCTCTGTTTCACTCAGTGGTTCCATCGCATGCGACGGTGCTTACAAATAATGGAGACTATTTCGAAAAACAATAAGAATACAAACAGCTTCCTACATTATTTAGTTTTCGAGTTTCTAAAAACTTTCAGCCTTACCCTCGGTTCTTTTGTTTTTTTTCAGGTTTTTTTTTGTGAATTGTTGACGGTTTACTTGCTGATATCATCGCTTAGGTAAAGAAGCTACATTAAGGGGGATGCACTTAGGCAGCCATCCTATCTGATAGGTTAATTTCAAAGTTAAAATTCAAGGTTAATAACGGCAGCTTTCAAGGTTAGATAGCCATGATTGTCGCCAACATTTGTAGAGAAGTGGTACCTTAAGAAGAAGAAGAGTTTATGCATCAGAATAAGGCTTAGGCTATGATATATAACAGATACGCGGCCAAGAATTTCCGAAACAATTTACGCGGACAAAATTTTACCACCGAAACTATTATTTTATAACGAGTCCGGTGAACATTTACATAGAGATGTTCAAACTTGTTTTTTACTCTAGTATGATGAAGGCTTTATGCAATTTTTCACGCTTCGTTTTCGTTAAAGGGAAGCGCAATGGACTTTTAATGCAGTTACTGCACCGCACAAAGGACAACATATGGGATTATGACTGCTTCAACTGACGAGTCAATTAAATTGGATTCATTTCGTATTAGGGAAAATCAAAAATATAGCTCATCTCCAATTTTAATCTTATACACAAACATTACAAAAAGACATCATTTGCCAAATCACTTTAAATTTAATCAAATAAGGTAGACGTTTTTTATTACTTTGCCGATGCTACTTCGTTCGAGTGGATTTCATCTTAAGATATGAAAGACACACATACAGAAGACACAGAAGACAGAACAGAAGACCACCGTGAAATAACAGCACGTGTGCTGTTCTGTTTCGGTGAGTGAAGTAAGGGATGCCAGAGCCCATTTCCCTATCCACTCCTAATCCCTTATCCTTAATCCTACTGCAGTCAGCAGCGCACTTGCAGCAGCTTTAGCGTTGCTTGTGTTATACGGCGACGGTAGCCACCTACCATCAAGTGGACCGTCTGCCTGTCTGCCGACATTAACATAAAAATAAAATAAAAAAATGAAAATATAATTTCATATAAAAAGCTAATATAATAAACTGAACAAAAAATTTAACGTGTAGATAACTAAGAGACTACGCCTAGGGCTGCACTTACCTTCCCCCACTAGGTGTGCCAGGACTTTTCGTGGTGGGGGGGCTTACCCTAGGCAATCCGGGCGGTTGCAGGGGTCGGTGGGGTCACCGGTCTTGCCTTTTGGGACAAAGAAGGCACACCCCGAGGTGCGCTCCGAGCGGTCTCCGTTTAGCGGAGCTCGTGGCGGAGCGGTAGTTTGGAGGCTCCAACTTTAAGTTGGAGCTTCACCGGTCACCGCTCGCGCGGGTCAAGAATCCGTACTCGGCCCGCGCGGTTGTTGACCGGTGAGAGAGATGGCACCCCCGGTCCTCATTCTTCAGACCGAGGTATGGGACTCGGTACTGCGCATGAAGATCGGCGGATGAGTCGCAGCGAGTGGATCCTCTCGTACGACTCTGACGCTCAGTGGTAGTCGGGCAATTTACGCGAAGACGGAGCTAATGCGACTGGGAAAGACCAACTGGCACAGTACCTGCAATCGTGGCATGTGGGGGTGGGGAATACCCGGTGAGCTCGGCACCGGCCTAGTAACCACCCTCCACAGTCGTCCGGAAGAGTCTTCACTCTTCCGGCCTAGTAGCTCTTCCGCGGCGACAGCATGAGGTGGAGCTGCCGCGATTGTTGGGGAAACCCCTATGGGCCGCCACCCCGTGGCGGACGCGCGGGGAGGTCTGCCGCCCGCACATCACCGGGCAGTGAAGAGTGGTGGCCTGCAAATGTTCCAGCGGGTCACCACAAGAGGAGCTTTTACACAGCTTGCCGTGTAAAATTGGACGCGGGTCCGCAAGGACGTGGTGGTGCGTGGGGCCCGGGTATAAGGCCTAGCTGTGACTCCGGGTCCCATTATCAATGCCGATGGTGGAACATGGAGGGGTTTTAGTGGGTAGGACCGGCGGGGCGATACGTTCCGTCGGGTGAGTCCCACACACCCCCTCGTCGACCGTCCCCGTCGTTTCCCCTCCTTAAAAAAAAGGGGGGGCTGCACTTACCTCGTGGCATTTTTTTTATTTTTGGCATTTTTATACATGTCGTAACATGTAAAAAACTAAAGGTCCGATTCGAATAATTTAAGGAGGAAATTATTCGATCTTATTATGAAACTATTTAGTCGGATAAGGATCAATATCGTGATACGTTCTTTCGATTCTATCCGTGATTTAATTGACTAATTTGAACAAAAAACGGTTGTTGTGACTTAAGTACAACTTAATTATAAATGAAAATGAAAATAACTGTAGAAACAGTTTTTAATTTTATATTATACTTTGAAACAGTGGTAATTAAGTTAATATTTCACTGTCATGCGTTATTTCTGTCAGTGTCTGACTTTTAAAGTCTTAAAATTTCATTTATTTGCGTGTCCATGGGTAACTGATACGGCATTCATATCAATGACATGATCATCATTGATATGATATGACATTTAGTTTTTTTGTTCCTTCATGACCAACTGATAAATATTCGGTGTGCAAATCTTGACATCTTGAAACTCCAAATCTCGATCATTGACTTTTTGACTGATAATACCAAATATAATACCATTCCTTTGTTGACATATCGAATTTACATTATTATTATTTTGACTTTCTTAATTTTTAACTGCTTTGCTTCTCGCCCTTATCTGTACTTTCATTTGTAGTTGTTGACTTATTGTTATAATTACTCACAATTTTTTTTTAATTACCCATATATTTTTTAAACACTGACAACTAAAACTAAACTAAACATTTCTAGTCTTCTAGGAACACAAAAATATATGTATTCTTTCACCTCTGACTAATTGATTATCGTTTCACCCTTTTATCCAGAAATAATATGGTAACAGAAGAGAGTTTTACCCTAGATGCGGTCATACAAAGTTATACCACATGAAAATGTCGTTAGTTAATAACTTGTACTAAACCTACTTAAGTTTGCAGCATTTGGGTAGTATAAGCCGATCGTTACTTAGGTAGCTTTAATAAAGAGCCAGGCTCCTTATTTAGTGATGACAATGTCGACAGCAGTTCTGCAAGCCTTAATTCCCTTAGAGACGAAAGACGGAAATGGCTTTAAACAACGCCAGTCCGCTAATACACGAGCCACGGAGACATATAAACTACAGGAAGGGACAGGTATCAACAACTAAAATTTAAAGGTTGTATTAGGAGAACCCTTGTTACATTGGTTACACTAAAGTATCCCTTTGTTAGATTATGTATAGACTGTATTATACTCTGTATCAAAATATTTTTTATATACAATTCAGAATTTAAATGCACTCTGTGATAAATTGGCAATTTTTGACTCTAAATTCAGCGTTATGAATAGGTGGTAATTCTGGGGTAAGTTCTATAGAATAGTCTCCCTCCATCCCCTAGGACATGATGATGAATTTTCTTCAAGACTTCAATTCGCAGTTAAATAAACATTAAAAATTGATAAGGCATATGTGGAAGCATGGCTGATGTTGGATATAATGAGGAGTATGCTCATACAGACCAGACCTTACAACGAGAATTGTATTTTCTCAGCCAAAGGGCATAAAACAACATACATTTTATTAAATTGGTGAACAAATGAAATCGTTAAATTAATTATTTTAATGTTTGATACAGAGTTCAATTACATTTGTAAATTAATTTTTCAAATAACTAACAGTATATTTTTATATCATTGAATTATTTTTCATTTATAGAAAAATAAGCAGGTTTTTATCATATATATTCTAAACTAAATCAATCTATGCCAGGCTGTACCGACATACTCCATAATGATGAATGTTTTGCAAAAACATTTACATTTTGTAGTGTATGCGGTTATTTATTCTCTTCCTCACACGGGCAACACTGACTCCTTACGCAGCACGTTAGTTGACGCCGAGGCATGGCTGAGATTAGACGTGTCGGCAGCCCGTCCGAGAGTGAGTATTCGAGCCTGTGGTCCATCCCACGACTGAAGGCTGCTACACATTTAATAAAACGAATTGTATTTTTCATACAAATTTTAATAAGACGTGTCTTTTTGAGTTGTCTTTTAAAAAAGTTCAGCCAACCAGAACGCCAAGTTGAAGTCATTGGTTGGCATAGGTTCAAACTTCAGTCGAACTTGCAGCTCGGAGTCTTCATAAGTTAATGTCTTCCTTTTCTTAAGTTGTTTATTTTTATTTATTTTTTCTGTGTGGTTTATAAAACATTTGCATATATCGTAACAGATATATTAACTTATTATTTAATTAAATACAACACTTTCAGGAAATGAATCGTTGTGGTTGTCAAACTAAAATCTGCTTTGTGCAAAAAGTAGATATATTTTTGAGATAATGACAAAAAAGTTTTCCTCAAAATTTTCATATGAAAGTTTATTTAAAAAGAAGTATTTTATTTGAAACTTAGGGTTGTTTATTTATTATTCCTAATGATAATAGAGTAAATTTGACACAATATAGTGCCCATAAACACTTAGCAGTATTTTTATACGATAGATAAAGCAGTGTACTATCACACAAGATCACTTTTTTAATTGTTAAAAATTAAAAAAGTGCACATTGCAGATTTTTGTTTGACAACCACGATATACAAGAGTCAATTTTGACGTTTGCGCAAAACCTCAATGCCTCAGTGTTAAAGACAAAAGAGTATTTTCCTAATTTAGTGGGCGACTTTTATTAAGGCGAGTTATATTAGATTTTTTTTAACTGATTCCAAATTCCAGATAAGAAAAAAAATAATTAAAAAACCTTTGGGGGATGATGTTGTTCGCGTCCGTAGGTTTTACCACTTTCTTAAAGGCTTTCCCTACACGTGTCCCCTGGGTGGTGCCAAACGAGCAACAACGCCGAGTCACGGGCGGCGGTCAACTAACCTGTTGTGGCTGACACGAGCCAAGGGGAACTAAATACCCCCTAAAAATGTGTCCGTATCACCTTGGGAAAGTAATACGAGTAATGTCCCACTTTCGTAACATGAAATGTCGATGAATATGGAATGCGATTTGTCATGCGACCCGGCTAACCCCCGGCGCTCTCCGGTATCCGGGCTGGAGAGTGGGAAATATGTTACCGAAGACTGTTCAGGAGCGGGTAACCAGGCTTCTGTACCAGTTGATGTTACTGGAAATAAGAATTGTGATTTGTTATGCGACCCGGCTAACCCCCGGCGCCCTCCAGTATCCGGGCTGGAGAGTGAGAAATATGCAACCGAGGACGGTTCAGGAGCGGGTAACCAGGCTTCTGCACCGGTAAATACTACTGGAAGCAAAAGATTGATACAACAAGCTTTACACCCCTCATTATTTATTATGAGAGCAAGAAGTGCTTCATTAGGGAATAAACAAAGCGACCCTAGGGAATTTGCAAGACCTTTACCTCGTCATGCTGGAGGTGCACCCATGTCACCAAAGTGCATAGAGCCTGATAAACAGAATAAAAATGCGTGTCCCCCTGACTGGCAGAGAGTACCCACATCAAGAACTTCAAGGAGGAAAAAGTTATCAAATAGCCCACCACCAATAACCACCTCCAATAGATACGAGGAACTGTCTGTTGATAATGAAGTAGAAAAAGCGTCTCATCCACAAAGACCACCTAAACCTCCCCCTATAGTTCTATATGGTGTAGATGACGTGAATAAACTAACCGAACTATTAAGAACAGTAGCGAAACCGAATGATTTCTCTTATAAAATTGTCAATAGAAATCAGCTAAGAGTTAGTTGCATTGAAACAGAAGTTTATAAAAAACTGATTGGTTTGGTAAGGGCACAAGGCCTCATTGGTCACACCTTTAATAGAAAGGAAGAACGATGTTGTAGAATCGTGATTAAGAATCTCCACCACACTACACCACTCTCTATAATAAAAGAGGAAATTGAAAAAACTGGCAATATTGTTATAGGCGAGATTATAAACTCGAAGTATGGACCGGAGAAGAAACCAACGTCAACTTTTTTCGTCAACCTGAAGGCAGGACCAAATAACAAAGCTGCAAAAAAGATCAAATATACATATATATCACCAAGCTATTGTAATTGAAGATCCGAAGAAAAGAAATACAATCGCACAGTGTCAAAGATGTCAGCAGTACGGTCACACGAAGAATTACTGCATGAGACCTTACAGATGTGTCAAATGTGCCCAGTCCCATAAAACCTCGGAGTGCCCCAAAAGAGACCGGAATACCCCAGCTACATGTGCATTGTGTCAAGGTCCACATCCGGCAAACTATAAGGGTTGTGAGATATATAGAGAAATTTTGAGTCGCAAAGCACCAATACTCACCCGTAAACAATAAAGAAATATAGAGGAGCAGCCCGCTACAACGCCATTGAAAAATCAGATTTCCAAAGAAAATATTAACAAAAAATCCTATGCTGACATACTCAAAGACCAAGGACATAAAGCTAAGGAAAACGAACAGGTTCACACTCTAGGTGACTCTCTAGAAAGAATTATCTTAAAACAATCTGAAAAATTTGATCTGATCTTACAACAAATGAGTACCATGTTGGGTCTCTTAACAACTCTCATAAATAGAATGACAAAATGACTGCAATAAGATTGGCAACATGGAACTCAAACGGACTTGCACCCAACAAAGAGGAAGTTCAGCTGTTAATTGCTGAGCATAAACTGGATATAGTTCTTATATCGGAAACACACTGCACAGGCTTGAGTAACATTATCATTAAGGATTTCCAAACCTACCTCACGAATCATCCGGATGGTACAGGGCATGCGGGAGCTGCAATAATTGTTCGTAAAACAATAAAACATCATCAAATGCCTCAATATAGGACTGACCATATACAAGCGGCTACAATTGCGGTGCAAGATAAGTGTGGTTGCTTCAATATATCATCAGTGTACTGTCCACCCAAACACAAAATATCGGAATCAATGTTCACCAAGTATTTTTTATCTCTCGGGAAACGATTTATTGTGGGTGGAGATTGGAACGCTAAGCATGTTCACTGGGGTTCCAGGTTAACAACAACCAGAGGTCGACAATTAAAGAGTAGCATGGACGCAAACCATCTGCATGCAAAATCGACCTCAGAGCCGACTTTCTGGCCGACAGATCCTAATAAAGTTCCGGATCTCTTGGACTTCTTCATTATAGGCGGACTTTCCAGACATTACTTTAAAGCAGAGTCTTGCCTCGATGGTTCTTCAGATCATACTCCAGTTATTCTGACAGTTAGTACAACTCTTATAGAATATGATACCCAAGATGCACTTTGCAGTAAATATACAGATTGGAAAGCATTTCAGGATTATTTGGAAAATAAAATAGAAATGAAAGTAGCGCTAAAGTGCCCGGCAGATGTTGATGATGCGACTATATA
Organism: Bembecia ichneumoniformis; assembly: GCA_910589475.2. Taxonomy (NCBI): domain Eukaryota; kingdom Metazoa; phylum Arthropoda; class Insecta; order Lepidoptera; family Sesiidae; genus Bembecia; species Bembecia ichneumoniformis. The sequence goes on from OU342541.1 coordinate 14,559,099, forward strand.
TATAACACAGCTTATCCAAGAAGCCTGTTGGAAATGTACTCCTCAGTTGAGTCTAGAAATGTTTCCACAAATCAACCAGTAGAAGTGAAGCAAAAAATCCTAGAGAAACGTAGATTAAGACGAGTATGGCATCAAACCAGACACCCGATGGACAAAAAGGCGTTAAACAAAGCCATCGTGGAACTTAAAGCTATGTTGTTTAAGCTTCAAAATGACACCCTACAATCAAAGTTAGAGTCACTAACTGCAACTGCGGCCACAAACTATTCACTGTGGAAATTTACAAAGTCTCTGGACCGACCACAAGAAGCGAAACCCCCTTTAAAAGTTGGACAGAATGGATGGGCTAGAACAAGACAACAGAAAGCAAAAGCATTTGCAGAACATCTTGCAAAGGTCTTTACTCCTAATAGTCCATGCAACGAGGAACCTGATGGGAGCATAGATGAGATTTTAAACAGTGACCTACAACTTGATCTACCGCCGAAGCCAACGACTTTTCAGGAAGTGAGGAGAGGAATAATGGGTCTTAAGGACAAAAAGGCGCCAGGCTTTGATCTAATCACAAAGGAGGTAATAAAGAAATTACCAAAGAAAGTTTTGACTTTCCTTACCATTCTTTTTAATGGCATTCTACGTGTACAGCATTTCCCTTGTATTTGGAAAATATCACAAATTATTATGATACAAAAGCCAGGAAAACCCGCACACGAAATTACTTCTTATCGACCTATTAGTCTTTTGCCGACACTGTCGAAGCTGTTCGAGAAAATTTTGATAAGCAGAATGACGCCTATGCTTGCCAGCAATAGCACGATTCCAGACCATCAGTTCGGATTTAGGAAACATCATGCTACCATTGAACAAGTACATAGAGTATGTGACGTGATCAGAAATGCTTTCGAACGAAAAGAGTACTGTGCTTCAGCTTTTGTAGACATTCAACAGGCATTCGACAAGGTCTGGCATAAGGGGCTCCTCTCTAAAATCAAGGCCAATATTTCTCATAGTTACTATTTGCTCTTGGCGTCGTACCTTTCTCATAGATCATTCCAGGTAAAGGAGGGAAATTTCACATCGCCGTTACACAATATAAAAGCAGGTGTACCCCAGGGTTCCATTCTTGGTCCTATATTGTATACTATTTATACATCAGATATACCGAAAGGACAGGGAACTACAATAGCTACTTATGCCGATGACACTGCAATTTTGGCCAGAAGCAAGGATCCTGCTGTCGCATCACAAATTCTACAGCGAGATCTTGATTCGATGAATGTCTGGATGAACAAGTGGCGAATAAAGACTAGTGCAAACAAATCTGTGCGGGTAACGTTTACACTTAGACCTGGAAATTGCCCTCCAGTCAGCCTTGGTGACAGCATATTAAATCACAGCGATAGTGTTAGATATCTCGGAATACATCTGGATCGAAGACTGACATGGAAAACGCACATAAAAAGCAAAAGAGACGAACTCAATATACGCTACAAAAACCTGTACTGGCTGCTAGGACGAAACTCTAAACTATCCGTAGACAATAAGCTTCTGATATATAAGAGTATTTTAAAACCAAGCTGGAAATACGGCATTCAGCTTTGGGGAAGTGCTAGTGACTCTAATATTAATATTTTGCAACGACTGCAAAACGTGATCTTAAGAACTATTGCAAATGTTCCTTGGTTCCTCACTAACGCTGAAATCCACGGAAATTTGCAAATGCTTACCGTAAAGGAGGAGATCAAAAGTTCGTGTGCAAACTACAAAAAGAGGCTATCATTCCAATGTCTTACTAACTGTCAGCCGGGAAACACGATTGAGACGGCGTGCTTTTCTTGAACTAGACCAGATATGAATAAGGCATGAGTGATTGTCGTCGATGGGGGACACGCTCGACATGACACTATACGTTCATCCAATTTGCTCATAGTCGGGTCGACTGATCGCAAATAGATATAAAAAAAAAAAAAAAAAAAAAAAAAAAAACCTTTCAGTGGATCAACACGTTGTAACATGCAATGACATAGCATTCTGTTTTTATGCTGGATAGAATTATGCTACCTTCTAGATCTATAGCTGACATTCCATCTGTTTTTCACTATTACGAGAGAAATTTTAAATAAGTAAAATAAAAGGTTAAAATCCGGACCGTTCCGTCTGAGTTTATCTTTGCTAAATAAGAATAACGTTTACTTGATGCTTTTCTTATTTCATTTGAAGAACAGTTTCTTTCATGCTTCGTTACTTCGCTTCATTTTATTCGATTACTCTCTCCTCCGCACTACATTTTCAGACGTTTTAAGCGATTCAAGTGTTCATTTGACCTCCTCCAGATTAACAGATCGAAATGAGCATCTTGAAAGTGGATTAAGCACTGTTAAATAACAAAGTCTTGCCTCAATTTAAGATACATTGTTTTAAATGCAACTAAATAATTGACGGTAATGTTTGCATACAAATTTACAGTTTTTACTTAAATTCGTCAATCAAACAAAAATACTACTTAATTGAAATGAAATGAATGGCCGTACATCTACAAGAAAGATTATTACAGAAATTTTAAAAAAATATGGGTGACACAAAGTCGGTTCAAAACTATGATAAGAAAAAATTATAAATAAAATAAAGTTACTTTTTTCACAGCTATCCAGTAGTATTAAACATAAAAAAATTAACATTTAAGTTGCTACTTATGTATTGAGCCTTGGGAACACTTTTTACTGCAATCTGTCTCGTTGATCGAACATTGAATAGTATGTTTGGCAAGTGACGTGGACTTGTTCGGAGTGACGTGAACTGCTAATATAATTATTGTGATATTCAACTTATCTCATCCTGGGGCATTAAGTTAAGTTCTTCGTTTAAGTGGTCTCGCATCCATTAACTTCTGAGCCAGTACATTTGGATGATTAGTAATCCTTTTCCTATATGCTATTGTATACCTAACTATTTCTTCGCTAGTTGCTCATTGTCACATACCATGGTGCATTTGTAATTAAGCGTAGCATTTTGTTCCGAAATCTTTGAATAATTTTAATGTTTGAAGGACGCTGTGCCCCACAGCTGTAAAGTTTGACTTTTTTTAACATAATCAAAACTATAATTTTCAACATGATTTGTGTTTCCGGTGACTTGAAAAAAAAAAAAAACTGAGCGAGAAAATTATTTCTTGAAAATTTTCGTGCCATGATTTTTTTTACATTTGTCGTGGGTTATCAAGACTATAAGGATTAACTTACTTCGACTTTTGGCGATGAAGCTCCTTCCTAAGCTTCTGTAAAACGCTAGTAAAATGAGTTCGTTCGCGGTCGACGTTCCTTCCAGGATGTGTCGAAAGGAGTTCGTCTAAAATCAGTTGTTGTGCCAGAAAACAGATAATGCAAGATCGACGTGTGACATACCACGAGATAGACACAACTATTACTGACATCATCATTATGATAATGCTTGAACATTTGTCTAATAGCAAAAATTTGTTCTCGATAAATTCGTATAGTTTGAAAAACGTTAAAAAGTAAGCTTCAATTCTGAATGGTATAGTCCAAGCGCCGGAGCAAAAAAAGTAGGTTCGTAAAAAAATGTTCGGGACCGGCTATTTTTTTTTTGGAATATGTTCAGGGGTGTCCCCTGATTGTAAATCCAAGTTGGCGTCATCGGGGGGGTTAACGGTTCATGATAAATGAAAAATGGTAATAACTAAATTTGTAGAGCATGAAATTTCCTATAAATTTCATTCGAAACTTTTTCCCGTAGCATTTATAGTTTAGGAGCTGCAGCTAGGTAAAACTTGCACCTCGTACATTATCAGTGACAATATTGCTCGTTTGTATACAAAAACCATTTCATAACGCATAAAATGGCATAAAGTGTTCCAAAAAATGTCAATGCAGCTGTGTAACGAATCAATTAAAATTATAGATAGTGTGGAGAACAACGAATAATTTATCATCATAAAAGTTATTATGTAAAAACGTGGCGCATTATTTTACAGGGCGAGTCTAATTCTTTTCGATGTCGACGGAAGACACTCATCTCCTTCTGAATCGATTTCTTCTGCCTCCGCCATATCCGAAGGAGACGAATCGAAGGCTGGGTCTTCTTCGATTTCGTTTTCGATGGCATCTATTACGTCTGGCACGTTGTCGCATGTTTGGCCACTGCAATTCGAGCAAATGATTGAACATTTCAAACCAGCTTTTCAGCATCCACAAGCAGCTCCGCAATATTGTAGGAATGTTGAGGGGGGAAAGTCCGAACGACCCAAAATATATACTACAACTCATAGGCGCATGATTGAATATATAGCATTATAATCTCGTGAATATTTTGCGTTCACTCGACATTTACAGCGTTTTAGCTCCTAAACTATAAATGCTACGGGAAAAAGTTTCGAATGAAATTTATAGGAAATTTCATAGTTTTGAATTTAGTTATTACCATTTTTCATTTATCATGAACCGTTAACTATATATTTAGCAAAAACCATATTTTAAAAAGTTTGAAGCGCTACAAATAAAAAACTATGCTTTTTACAGAAAAAAGTTTTAAATAAAAAAGATGGCAAATATTATTATCTACAAAAATGATTTGTAGTATTTTTGTCGTACGATGCGCGGTTCGCGAGATATTCAATAAAACGTGTTTTTCAAGATGGCGGCTGACGCTCACCCCCCCCCCCCCCCCCCCCGATGACGCCAACTTGGATTTACAATCAGGGGACACCCCTGTACATATTCCAAAAAAAAAATAGCCGGTCCCGTACATTTCAAAAAAAAAACCTCTGGCGCTTGGACTAGTACACGATTTGAATGTTCGTCAGTGTTGACGCCGTTTATGCTATAAACACGCACACATCCAAACGCGCATTACACACATGCAAACATTCGCATCACACTCAACTACCTACTTATTATCTATTTATTTTACCCTTTCCTACCCTCAAAATCAAGACAGACAATTCCAAGTCGTCGCAACGCTCGCAACACGCAGTTTATCCCGCAATTTAGACTATCCGCTAATCTTGTGTGTAGTGTGTGAAATATCTAAACTCTGTGTGAAACAAAACGGGCTTTCCGGATTAACGCTTTAAACTAATAAAAAACTCTTCGAGTATTGTGGTGGATAACGAACCAGCGCGAGTCGAGCAGGCGAGGAAAGACTCACATCTACCGGTAAGTCTGTCTTGACTCCTCTCCTTGATACACCAGTCAGTTTTGGAGTCTTTGGAGAAATCCGAAAAATTCGTAACGGAGGCAATCATTCTTCATCGTGACAATGCGAGCCCTCACACAGCGGATCAAACAAACAAAGCTTTATACGGCCAAAACATCGAATTGATGGGTCATCCTCCGTTCAATCATCAATATTTGTTTTTTCATTACTAGGCTATTGAGCCTCATAACGAGGGTTGCTACTTATGTATTGACATAACTAGCAACCCTCGTAGTATTGAGAATTATAATTTAATGTAGTATTAAACTACATTAAAAATCACCTAAAACATTGGTTAACATTACACTTTTTTTTATTCTATCATCTTAGGTGATAGAGTATCTTCAACTATATTGTAAACATATTATATCCGATTTATAACTATGGTAGTGGTAATCACTGGATTCTGATTCTGATGCGGTCGTCTTTAAGTCTTGTGACGTTTTGTAGGCCTCGTTCTTGTAGGCTTTTTAATGAAATGTTATTAGATACAGATGTTGACCTGTTCCATAGCTCTATGGTTAAAACTAGAAATATTTTAACCGAAAAATTCTTTCAGTAAACTATAAATTCCATATATTTTAGTGTAACTTGCCTATCGTGAATGCGGGTTGTAATTACTCTTTGTATAATCTTTCATGCTATGAGTGGAATTTTTTTAATTGGTGTGTGTTTCTGTTCGAATTGTTACTATGTAATATTAGCGCCTGTAAATTTCCCTAAAATAAAATAAATAAATAAATACTCCATTAGTGAAATTCACAATTGCGATATTTTTATGTTAAGATCGGTAAACAGGCTGACGATCCACTTTATGGTAGGTGGCTACCGTCGCCTATAACACAAGACAGCTGCTGCAAGTGCGCTGCCGATCATAGTAAGACCAAGGAACACCGAAACACAACAGCATAAATGCCGTTATTTCATACTTTCCAGATCTAGATCCGAGAGCTAACTTTGAAAAATTCATTTCCTAAGTTGCCGGAAATCGAACCCGGTACTCCTGAGGCAGCGTTCAAGCAAACGCTCCAATCACTCATGCAATGAGTCAACTGATATTTGGATGTATAAAAAAGTGTTACGAAAATAGTTTCATTCAAGCAGTTGTTCGTAGCATTTTAGTTTTATTCGTACTAGTTGAAAAGTGAGCTTATTTCCGGAAAAGCTCCGCTACTTCACTCGACTATAGTGTAACCTTCTCTCAATGAGCCATTGACTGCTGTTACCAGAGAGAGCTTTAGTTAGCGAGTGGTGGACAATCTCAATGGGATTAGATCGGTTTAGATGTAAGTTAAACTTTTAATGGGAGACTGTTTTAATTTGTCATTTTTATGATTACGTGCGACATACAGCCAAACGGGTTTATCAGATGAGATGTTGGCAACAGACACGTTCTTTTAGTTACTCAGTAAAATAATTAATTAAATATATTATAATGCTTCACTTTGTAGTTTCCAAAATTCAATCAATAGTCTATCTTATTACGTAGGTAGTACGTGTTACATGTCAAAACATATTTCTGGAATGTAAGTTATGGATAGCATCTTAAAAACGTTTAGCTATAATGGTTTATACACCACCGAGTCTCAATTAGGTTGATACACATGAATATTCTCCTGCGATTCTTTTCTATGCTATATATATGTGATATTTTTCCGTAAGTATAATATATCCATATCAAGCTTGTGGAAGTAAAAATGTCAATATTGAACTTCAAACATGTCACCGGGACTGGGTGAGATTGATTCTGTCACAATAAAAGCGGGGGGATCTTCATGTCAAGAACAGTTGACATTTACGAATTATATCAGAAATTATTCCATTTTACGATTTCTTCAAATAAGCCGAGATTCCTAAAAACACAAATCCTGTGATGACAAAATAGTACATAAACGCATTTTACTTTTGGCAACAGAAAAAATTAAAAAAATTAAATAAGACAGCTTACACTTCTTTTACTTTAGTTATTCAAATATTTTTTTGAGTAAATTATTATTTTACTATTGGGATTCGGGAGATGTATTTATACACTAGCTGAGCCCGCAACTTCGTACGCGTGATAGCGCCTAACTTTTTTGTTTGTAAACCGATTGGAATAAAACAAACACTAAATTTTATGGGAAGCTTGCTACAATGCAACAGTGAATACCGCATTCAAATCGGTTAAGCCGTTTTTGAGATCAGCGCGCACAAACATACAGACAAACAGACAAAAATTCTAAACACTACTTTTTTGACCTCAGTAACGTAAGTACGTGTAAAAACAGTTTTTTTTGAAAAAAATATTTAATGTACAGACACGGCTCGTTTACGATTTTATTATATGTATAAATATAGATGTAAAATGTAAATTCTACCAACATTATATTATATTATAGTATATATTATATTATACCAACATTGAAAAATTATTATATGAACCATATAATGATCGGATAAGGCCTTAGGTATAAGTACAATTCTTATTTAGATAATTTGTACAGGTTACACAGGTGTGAGAAAAAACGTAGTTATTCTTTGAAAGGACTATGTTATTATATCTTATTTGATAAGTTAAAAAATCAAAACAATAAAGAATCAACAACACGAACGTCGCGGATTCGCTTGTGATGTTAATAGGGTCACATGACCTATTCCACTAAATGCACTTATGGAAACAGTTTTGTCAGTAGCAAAATATAATACATTCCGCAGTCATCAATTAAACAGTACGTATTGTAATCATCTGCTCACAGAAGGTCACCGTGAAATAACAGCACGATTGCTGTTTTCTTTCGGTGAGTCAGTAAAGGAAACCAAAGCACATTCGTATATCATCGTCTCATCGTTTATCCTGTCCTTGTGGTTAGTGCTCTTGCAATCCCTATGCTTTATGACTGAATATTTAGTACTTATTTGTGTTTATCTTCAATATACACTTTCTATAATGTACAAGTATATAGAACAAAGTAGGTCAAACGAAAAGAAAATATGTTATAGTGAAATGTGAGTGGAAATTTTATCTGGATGCATATTCGAGGCGTCTGTTCTATCGACATTCGACACGTAACCTGCCCTCGGGCTCGGGGTCACACTGGGTTCAACCAGTAACTAATCTCTAAATATAAATTTAATTTTTACCTATGCGAGTTCGCGAAGTGGGTAATTTATTTGTTATAAAATCTGCAAAGACCTTCGACACCGCTTTGGACTGGTTTAAAAGTTATCTCACGGGGCGTGTCTGAAGTCATTCGTTTTGGAGTCCCTCAGGGCAGTAACTGGGGCCAACCTTGTTCATGCTTTACATGAACGATATCCACTCCTAGCCAATAAAAGGAGCCGACATAATTTGCTACGCAGACGACACGGCACTGATCTTCAATGGTTCAGGCTGAGTCGAGGTTATGGAAAAAGCAGAGAAGGGATTAGCGGTAATACACAAATGGCTAATGAGGAACCTCCTAACTCTGAATGAAAAAAAGACACAATACATCTGCTTCCACAAGACTTCTTAATTGGCCCCGCCTCCTCAAATTAGCTTGAACCTTCACTTCTGCTGTGGACAATGCTTGTGCAATCACAATTGACTCTCCAAAGGGCTGATTGGAGTCAGGAGTCAGGAGGACTGCGATTGTTACGAATCAGCTGCGTAATGTCGACTCTTCAGAACTGCTCAAAATGACATACCTTGCCTTGCGTCAACATACAGCTTATCCAGCTGGGTGGCGTCGCCAAAACTCGCAAGCCGCAAGTAGAGCGAGCACAGCGCTGTGTGCTCAAAGTGATGCACGCAGTTGAGCGTTCGTAAACTATTTGTTCTGGCTTCAGTTCTTTCCGTGCACTCGAAAGCGCTACGATCCAAAGAATACGAGAGCCGAACCAAGCAACGAGTCCCTAAGCTATCCTTACCAGCAACGAAGTCAATGTTTGGAAGGCGTTTTGGCCCTTGTCTGCCAATCTATATTTATAATTATTGGGGAGCAGGGGATTTTGATCAGGGACAGGTTCAGGGAGTTGATGGCCAACCTTCAGGACTGAAGAAGCCTTGAGAGAGAAAGAGATTATTTTTGCTACATTTATTATAATTTTATATGATACTTGTGTTTTGCTCAATTCTTTTACACAATACTTACGTTATGCTCGCTAATATTAATGTTTGTGTAATCTTATCGTTTCCTTTTTATTATCTTTAGTTTTTTTTTTTTTCATATTAGTGAAAGCAAATCTTTTTGAGGAATAAATTTCTTAAGCTTGAACCTGACAGTTTTTTTACAATTAAAAATATAAAGTTTAAATTAATTTAACTACCGTCTATTCGATTATAATGTGAGAGACGTGCTTGCAACTCATTTCGAGCTAAATGTACTGGAATATACACGGCGAGGAAGTACCTACTCTTACAAGAGTCAATACGCCCCCGTACCTATGATCACTACAAACTCGTGTCCGGTATTTTCTATACTCCGACCACTCGCCGTTTAGTTAAGTGGTTTTCTGGAAATTGAAAGTATCTCATCGGTCTTTGCGATAGAAGATAGAAGCTTTGTCTTGCGATTTTTTTTTGTTTAATACTTTGTAAACTTTCGCAATCTCTGAATTATAGGGAAAACCGCATTAAAGTATTTTGCTTTCATGTAAGCAGGAAAACGACTTTTATACACGACCTAGACTGCTAATGTCGATAGATTACAGCCTGTATGTTATTCTAATATATAATCTATATTACCGTAAAGTATCATCAATATGAGTTCAGTAGTTTTTGCGCGAAAGAGTAACCAACACCCATCCCTCTATCCTCACAAATTTTCGCATTGGCCAAAAAGTCCGTGCGGTTTTTACCGCTATCGTAATTTATTCACAAAAAGAAAACCTGTTTAATTTAATGTTGAAATTATATTTCAGCGTGCATTTTAGAAATAGTAAGCGTGAGAGATTTTAGTTTTATTTAAGTTTCGAAATTAGTTACAAACTTAATACCTTTCTTAAAATAAAAAGCATTTAGAAAGATATGTTATGTCGATAATGCCGTAAAAAATGTTTGTATTCGAAGAGCTCAGAGTAAGCTTGGAATTATTACTCTTTACGTTGAAAAATAAGGAGACGGTCGAACAACACTTAAGGTCTGTATTTTAAAGAAGTTCTTCAAGAACAAATTAATCTCATCGCTTATTTTGTAGCCCCAACTTTACAAGCGATATTGGTTTTCTTACTGCTTCAAAATGAAGATCGAGTCCTAAGAACGGACTTAAAATTGTCTACAAGTCTTTATCGTCTCGCGAACCTTTAAATGAAAGAATCTTCCCATTTATTTGTTCGGGCCAAATGGAATGTCTTGTAATGTTGCTGACTGCTATGGATATGTGCAAAAGCACTAACAACATATCGCTCGTACATGCAACATGAGATCTACAAAAAGGAGGAATGCTTTTGCAGGACCAGGTACTACGAACAGGTACTTTGGTGAAGTTTTTTTGCAACAGTCTCATCTCAAAATACTAAATGACAAACACATTGTATTCGTACATTTTTTTTCATTATATCGACATTTTATGAAGTTGTTCCTCTACCTCCGCGTTATGAGGCCATGAACATACAACGAAATAGAAAAACTCAGGGAACAAACTTATGTTGTTTATCAATAACATTTAGGCACTTATTTTTGCTTCTGAATAGAAACAGGCGTATTTCATAGAGGAGAGATATTTGTCTAAATAAAACAAACTGTGCTTATACTCGTATTTATTCAGTTTGCAGGTTGTTTGATTACTGAAACAAAATTAAGAAACTGGGTAGGTATTATTAAAAATACGTTAGTTTGTCAATGTATTAGTGTGTACTTTCATACTGTTACGTGCGGGGTGAGTAAAAATGCCGTGTATGGATGAGATGAGTCGATTTATTCTCGCAGACCAAGATTACCACAAATATCATAAGACTTCGATTAAACCGTTAAGCTCGTCAATGTCGTCGCCAATTCGCCAATGTGTCACTAACTCGCTGTCGCAGATGTCATCGCAAAAACTATCAACTGCGCTTCCGTATCGCGTACGGGCGCACCGCCCCTCGAGCGCGCATGCCCATTTTTATTTTCGCGTAGACAGTCTGATTAATATTAGAAAGTTCTGGAAGTTTCAAACTAGTAAATATCGGACGTCGGTTATTCTATCGATTCTAGAATAGTGCTTCGGTTCCTGGAATATGAACCTTATTCGTAACCGTAAAGACTAATTTCTTTTTGCACTTGTCAAAGGGGCGTGGTCATCATCAAAGCAACTATATGCTATATGTTTATTATTACTTAATATTATTTATAATTTCAATTTTTAATTGGTGCAGTAAAATCACCAATATATAAACGAAAATATGAATAAGTATATATAGAAGAAACAGTTAGCAATGCTAAATAATTCCAATAGAAAATACATAGTCAAATACATAAATTAATTACTTTTTATTATTAGTGTTTTATTTTTTATTTTATTATTCAATTTACATAACACAAAAACATACCGAACTACCTATGTTTACAAAATTCAAATGTTTTATTGTTTCTTTTTATATGTATACAAGATCATCACTCCAAATGAAACTGCACTTATAAGCGACCCCTAATCGAACTTGGTCCCATTTATTTTATTTTATTACCGTAGTTGAAAGAAATAAATTCTGCTATGAAGCCTTGTGTAACAATTGACAAAATGTTAATATCATAGTTCATTATATCGAAACAATTATTTAAAACTCATTTCATTACAAAGTATAAAACGCAATTACATTGCGCACGACCAGCTGAAAGTGATCGCTTTTTAAAAAGTATATTTCTACTTAACTTATGAGTGAACCGGTTGAAATGGTTTTTATTAATTCAAAAATCGAAGCCTTAGTTTGAGATTTGCCATCGTTGACCCATTCGGATTATCATTTTACTTATTTTACGAATAGTGCAGAAGCTAAATGCATTTACGCGTCACATTAGGAGTTTTAATTTAAAAAGTTTTAAATAAAACATTTCCACACTAAAAGAAATGCCGCCGCCACCGCTAGCTCGCCGTGAATAATGCGTATTAAAAATTGCTAATTACTATGATTCGCAAATTGCCTAGTAGTGCACATTTAGCTTTGCCGCTTGGTACGAGTCATAGAAAAATATCTTATATTTTCAATAAAATTCGACACAGTGACTGATTTTACTAGTATAGTACCTACTCATTTTTTTTGCAAATAAAGACATCAATTTTATTATATATATTAATGCATATTCTAACTAAAAGAAGTAGACGGTTGTAAGTCAAGGGCTTGTTGTAATCCCAAGCTCTAAGTCAAGAGCTTCTGTCTTAATATTGGTAATGATTTATTCTCAGTCTGTTGTGTGATTTATGTTTACTATAAGGGGTTCTTTGGAATTTACTATTAATAAATCATGCTCTACGTTGTATTTAAAATTTTTTTTCTTTCATCACACATTTTTGCTGAATATTGGTATATTTATTTCAACTACTGCTATTTGCAAGCATCAATAATTTATAGATGGATTGTTTTTTTTAATGTTAAGGTCGACAGACAGGCTGACGGTCCACTTGATGGTAGGTGACCATCGTCGTCTATAACACAAGCAACGCCACAAGTGCTGCAAGTGCGCTGCCGACTACAGTAGGATTAAGGATGTTGGATTGGGAAGGGATAGGGAAAAGGGCTCTGGCATCCCTTACTCACTCACCGAAACACAACAGCACACGTGCTGTTATTTTACGGGGCGGTTACTGCCGTCAGACGGGCTGCCCAAAATGACTGCGAAACTCAATATGCCACTACTTTCCAGATCCAGATCAGTTCATTTTCATTTTCAAAGTTGACCCTGTCAGGATTCGAACTCGGAAACTGTAGAACAGAGGGTTAAGGCAAGCACCCTAGCTACTCATCCAAAGGGCTGGTCGAGTATGTTTGATGAAGGCTGTTCTATAATCGGTGGGCGTCTATTCAGTTCCGTCAGACTCGTTTTGCAATTGATTTGTCCCGCTAGCCGCTCATAACTCGCATCGTACCTCGTTCGAGTCGTTTGGACCATTTTGCGCGCTCGATTGTTCTCGCAAGTGGGTCAAGTTGGGTAGTAGTCGATTTTTCCCATTTAATTAGAGCCGAGTCGGCCTGCTCGGGATTGCAACGAAAGATGTAATCCGCAACATGCAGATGCGAAATTGCAACGTTGTGTTTTCTTTGACGTGTAGCGTCGCGACGCTCTCCATATATTCCTCTCATTCAGCTTTTTTTGTAAAAAGCATATATGCAGTTTCGCGTTCATTTCGTGGTGTTAATGTCATTCTCATTTCAACTTTGCTTGATTCGGTTCACATATAATATACTGAAAGTTAACCTTTTCGTTAAGTCCCCCGCCTTTAAGTCTTCCATCATATCAAATGCCTTGCGGGCTAAATTAGATAATCCTAAGAGGTATTTGATTTAAGATCAGGTAACGATGGATCGATGACTATACAACATAAATACACTAAGTTTTATAGGTAAGCTTAAGTTTAACTCTTTAAATTCCGCAATAATCCTTTTCAAGGCGTACATGCTAAAATAACTGAACGAGGCTATGTTACTTTGAGAGTGTTAGACGCAGTAGACGATTATATGCAGCGAGTAAGGTCGCTACAATGAAAAAATAATTTAATTTACCATTACATTTCAATTTATGTAATGATAAAATAATACATCTTAATATAAGATGTTTTACAGTTAGCTCTCCACTAAAGCAATCCTTCAACAATTAAATTTTCAATTGTCAACCTTATAGTGCTTCGCAATTAAAATACAATGACACATTGTGATCGGGGTGGAAGACTAAAAAAGTGTATTGTTTTAGCTTCGACGCACGACTAGAGATTACCCCTTTAAACGTGTAAAATTTTCCTCGTGTCAATACATATTTGGATACCTAATTACTCTATGTTATTTAATTACATTCTGCATACTCAGATGTCACGTGTTCCAACAAAGTTATGTTAGTTACGTTCGGTATACACAGATGTCACTACGTTTTATAAGTTCAAATGAATATAAATACATGTTCAAATGGATATAAGCCCAGAGAATAGAATTAGGGAACATAAATACATGTGTCAGCTGTCGCGTAAATGTCAAAATGAAATATAACGTAATGTTTTTTAGTTAACGTTTTTATTAATTTTACACCTCATAAAATTTCCATACCGGAAGCCTCATATGAAAATTGATTCTCAAAGAGTGAACTCCAATAAATTATTAAAAATATCATAAGTGATCTTTTTATACTTGTAAAAAAGTATATAAAATCTGACGTATAATTATTATATGCATACGTTTTTCTGAGACGATCTTACATTGTATTTTATTATTGTTTTTTTTTTTTATAATAGATTACGTGACGATTCTAGTAATACAAGCTACCTTCAAGATATACAAGTGCGTTGGCAAGGACAAGATGAAGTCAAATGTAAGTTCAAGCCAAATTAAAAGCTGCATAAAGCTCTGCAAGGCTTATCATTGTAACAGGTACACAGGTCGTACAAGATGCATATCAGGCATTCAGTTTACAGCTAAAAGTGTGGCTCCACCCTTATCCTTATCTCAGCTCCCTATTTCAGGTAGTGTGTACTATTTAGTGTGTAGTGTGGCTTCGTTGGGTAAAGTTAACTGCCCGCATTGCCAAATTACAGAACCACAATATTCTATTACAAAGCTGTGCGCGCACTGAAATACGTTTTGTAGCCAATTACGAAAACGTAATATGTTTTCGTTATTTCTTATATTTCCTTTTCATATTATGTTCCACATGGAAATATAGTTCAACATGTGGAACATAGAAATACAGCAGCAATACATCGTTTATCTTTTATTTTTTATCTTTATCTTTTATCCTCTTTTAGATTAAACAAATATTCAAAAAAGTTTAAACCTTTTTTATTTTGACGTTGTCGTGTTTGAATCAGGAAAAGTACTGAAACCCGATCGCAGTACCACCTGCCGGATTGATTTTATAAGTTCAAAATTCATTTTTTTCTACGACAGATGTCGCGGCGCTGTTCCTCAACACGGACTACACTTTTCATACAAGTTTTCGACGTTTACTTTTATAAGCCCATGGAAACCCTCTGGTTTTGCTTGAAGTAAAATAAAACATTAAAAATATATTAAAACATAAATTGATCATTGATATTCCTGTCGGTACAGTAAATAGTAATTACATGCCTGAGCGGTCTCACAGATTTCAAAGTGACAGTAACAGATAACGTAACGCTTTTTAGATAACACTATATGTATTAAGTTTACTCATAGAATTTCCATACCGCGGCCCTTATATGAAAATCGATACTTAAGGAATAAACTCCAAAAAATCGTCAAACCAATTTATCTGTTTAGAAAGAATTCTTCAATGACAAGGTACAAACGTATACAAGGAATACATAATTATATAAAAAATAAAGGCGACATTTTGTTATAAAGATTGTATAATATTAAATGCAATTAGGACAATGTAATGTGTATGTTTAAGATAAAATGTCTACAAATTAGCTTGATTTTGTTGATTGGACGATTGAGTAAACTTTTGTCGATCATTATGCCCTATTTTTGACCATCCATATAGATTCAATCATCAAAATCGATCGATAGCGTATTTTTGTGGATTCTGTCAACATTTTGATAAGCGCTAAATAAGAAATTTCATATTATGTGAAAAACTACAAAAATAATCGACAGAATCGATCGAAGAATTCCTCAAATTTGAGTAAATTTATATTGTCTTTTTATGTTACAGTCAAAAATCGATCATGTAATATTCAGTAATGCAATATGAGTTGGAGAACATAAAACAAATTTGTGCAAAAACATAAATCACATTATCGGTATATGATAATGTATGACACTGAAGTTTAGGATGTATGTCCGCAGCTCCAGAGACTCTGGAGCTGCGGTGTAATAGCTGCAAATAGCTTGTTCAATTAATAAAACTCGAGTCATTATGATATGTAACACTCAGTTTACTCTGACTGTGGTTATTACTATCCCTTGGTTATTCTGAATGTGGTATTTAGCCACAATTACCGTAAGCCAAAGAAATAATGACAATAATTTAGGAAAATTGCATTTAGTTTCAGCCCACATCAAAAGGTTTTCTTCGCGACAAATGTTTTCATAGCGAAAACGTCCAAAAATATTTCATATATTCGTCGTGTTAACACATAGCAAAGATTCCACTTATGAGACTATTCATCTACAGGGTGGTTACAACCACCTGGCAATGTAAACAACAAAATGCTAGTATTTTGATGCTCAAATATATTTATTTGTTAAAATAGAACAGTGTAGGAAATTAGTTCCACATTTGCATATATCTCAACACCAGAGCTCAACGTGGAACGCATTGCATTAACTGAATCGCAGCGCGAACTCGGAGCAAAAACCGGTCAAATATTGCGCTAAAAAGCACAGGTGGTTGAAAGCCATTACAACGGTGGCCTTTAGAAGTTTGCACTTTACTGAAAAAACAAAGACCGAACTTGGATCGTAAATTTTTTCGCCTCTGTACCGATTTATTGTTATTATTCTCGGCCATTTTGTTTTTACAGCATTGTTCTTTCGCTTTTACAACGCAATCGCAAATCATAGTCGTTGAAACGTTCAACTTTTAATTGTATTAAAACGAATAACTTTATTTTATGATGAAACGGAACAGACAGGATAATTGTTCAATTGATTGTAGCGACAATAGAGATGGGAGATGCGTTTACAAGGCTTATTCTAACATGGCTCAATGAGGATAAGGAAATGGGTTTTAGCATTCCTTAATTATATTGCGGTTTGAGTGGTTAAGATTAAATTTACGTGAAACAAGATCAAACCTTCGTAAAAATTGGAACAATTGAATTTGGTTTAAAGTAGTGTCCAGAAACAACCGATAAACAACTTTGAGTAGTAGCAGGACATACCATATCTCGCACTCACAAATTTGACAACCCTTCTAGCGACAATAACTACCCCTTCACACAAAACAATCGTGAAATAACGGCATATGTGCTGTTATGTTTTGGTGAGTGAATTTATTTTATTTTATGTGACAATGAAGCCTGGAATTAAAGCCTGGATTCGGAGCTCATGCCATGCTTAGTACTGTATATTTACTTTAGGTATTAAGTGTATGATTATAATTGTAATTTTTTTATATTGTAAACATGACAAAAAGAATAGTATCCTGAGTTTCTTTCGGGGTTTCTTCTCAGGATCGTCATCTTGGCTTTTTCCGAAACCCTGGTAAATTTAAATTTAACTGGTAATTTCTAAATGACGATCATAACAGTTTCTTGGGGAAACCTAATTGATAAATAAATATTTTGATTTGATTTGATTTTGATTTCCTGCCGACCTTTACATAAAGGTTACATAAATAATTTTAATTGGATACGCTATAATTAATCAGAAGTCAATTACACTTATTTGTAGTTCATAACAATTATTCCTTCGTTGTAGGAGCGAATGCTGTTAATATATAGTTAATAAATCAGTATAAAAATAGTACAGATCGAACATAATAAACAAAGCCCAAATGTAACAGCGAAAACGTTCGAAACTTTTGCTATTAACACTATCTTCATTGGAGTGAAGTTCCTGCAACTAGTTCCAAGTTAATGTGAGATTATGGTCTAGGGAGTGCGTAATTTCAGCAACGTGAGATAATTTTATTATCTCACGTTAGAATGGTTTCGCAGTGTATGTTAATTTAAAAAAAGAATCCATATTAATACACAAATTTAAAAAAAACGGCATATTAAACGGCCTTTATTATGTAAACGGAAAACATTTTAGATGCAATCTGTAAATAAAAATTAAGTAAATTTTCTTAACACACTGCGAAAACTAATATCCCACCGAGACTGTGAGAAATTGTGTACAATGCTTTATTAGTTATCTTAGATAGCTTTTGTAAAATCCCAAATATAAACATTTTTTTTATGTTTTTTTAAATCCCAAATATAAACCTGTCTGTAATGTTGGCGTACCCGATAATGAAGGTACGCCGACCATCTCGGGGGACCTCACTACCGCCCAGGACCCGCGGTCAAAGGGGAAGGTGGGGGACATAGGCCAGATTAGCAGTTGCCCCTGGTTATTCCGCTAAAGCCATCAATTTCTGAAGCCATTGCTAAAATAAATAATATCTTGTATTTTGTCATTTGTAATGTCTTAATAACCTTGGTTCTTCGGGCTTTTAACAAGTTCTCGGATTTAGTTATTATTATTTAGATATGTGATAAAAAAAATAGTAGGTTCTCACAGTCAACAAAAAACCGTTAGACAAACCCTAGGTCGAGTGGTTAATGCTTTCACGCTTTGTCTCAGGGGTTCCGGGTGCGATTCCCGGCAGGGCCAGCAGTGGAAATGTCTCTGATCTGGACCTAGCCAGTCCTGTTATCTGAGCCATAGAATTCAGAGTGTTGATGTAAATTGTAAGCCTCCCTCAAGAATCGATTCTCGGTTCGGTTTTTTTTTTATTTACCTTTTTCTGTGAACAAATTAAAAATTGTGTTTTTCTGCTGATGACTATTATTTCCATTAAGTGTTTTATTTTAAGTTGTTTAGTCTTTTAGACGATAACTTAAAAACACCTATCTTTTTGTTCCTCGCGAGATCCTATGTAAATTGTAGCAAATTATGGAAAATATTCCAGAAAGATTTCCCGAATGAAAACAGATATATTTATACAATTCGAGGCGATCCTTTATAACAACACCCTTGAAACGTTTTTAAAATCCTTTTGTGTGCCGCTCCTTTGATGCCATACTTCAAGTCTTTGATTTGTTAATTAAAGCCATTGTACTTCCGCCATTTTGTTTTCTTTAATACTTACTTATTCCATTTTAATTAATCTGAAGTTGTTTTGACCGCGCCGTTATATTGTAGCTTCGCGCTAAATAACAAGTTCCTTTTGTATACGGTCTATTGCTTTTTACCTAAAAATAAACAGAACAATGCTTAAAGACTATTCTTCGTAACAGTATATTACTTCGAGAGAGTATAAAGATTATAAACATTTTCAAAGACATTGAATACGAAAGGACGAAATAACTTTTGAATTTCGTCATAAATACAAAATCGACTATCATAACAATATTTTTTTAATGTTAAGATCGGCAGACAGGCTGACGGTCCACTTGATGGTAGGTGACTACCGTCGCTGATAACACAAGTAACGCTACAGATGCTGCAAGTACGCTGCTGACTACAGTAGGATTAAGGATAAGGGATTGGGAGGGGATAGGGAAACACAACAGCACACGGGCTGTTATTTCACGGTGGTATTCTGTAAGGGGATGGTTACTGCCCAAATGACTGCGAAACGCAGTATGCCGTATCACTACTTTCCAGATCCCAGTTAATTTCCAACCCAGTTCATTTCCAAAGTTGAGCCTGCCGGGAATCGAACCTGGGAACCCTAGAACAGAGCGTTAAGCCAAGCACCCTAACCACTCATCCAACGGGCTTCAATTAGTAAACATGACAGCAATTTTATATCTATTTATCTCAAGAACTTTTATCCCGAAGACATCTCAAGAAATTACATCGCAAGAACATATTGGCGAGCAAAAATAGTTTACAAAAAAATCTACTTTTTTTTCTAGCATTTACAAATTTTATTAGAGTTTACTTATTACTAGTGTAATAAGAAGTTTTCCTAGTAATAAATAATAAAAAAACTACAGAATAAATAGAGAGCTATTTTAGGTAGTGGAATTGAGAGATTTTATTGTTGTTTGTAAAACGTCCATTGATCGACAGTTTCAAATTAGGGAACTAACGAAACGCTATTTCCAAACAAACTTCGAATACCCGTTAGCTATGTTTACAGGAATTTTATTAAAAAGAGATAAATCTGTGAAAGACAAACAAATCTATAAGTATACACATCTTCTATACATATAATAAAATCGTAAACGAGACAGACAGACAGACAGACAAACTCTTTATTACTCACACAACATAAATAAAAATAACAAATAAATACTACAAATAAGTGAGTACAGGCGGCCTTATCGAGCCGTGTCTTTACATATTTTTTTTTCAAAAAACAAACAAAAAATACAATTTGTACACATTGTACCTACTTACGTTACCAAGATAAAAAATCTGTTTATCTGTGCGTTTGTGGACACTAATCTCAGAAATGGCTTAACCTATTTTCGTGAGGTTTTCATTGATGTATTGTGTGGCAAGCTTCCCGTGACATATTTCATTCCAATCTGTTTACAAACCGATTGGAATACAACAAATCTGCTTACAAAGTCGCTGACAGAGCTAGTTGTAAAACAAAGTCGCGGTGTGCCTCTGCCTTCTTCTAAACCAGCCAACATATTTTGATAAGGTTTTCACTAGTGCGATAGACGAGAAAGGTTTGTGTATTTAATTTGCAGAAAAATATTGCATCCGTGCAAAATCGGGACGATTCGATTAATATAAAAATAAAAATAATCCGCCTCGTGTTTTGACTAACCATGGAACATTCTGGTAAAAACACTCGCGCCGGTCGAAAATCTCGAAGACTCCCCACTATCGATACTAGTCACGCCACTTCCCGGTTAGTGTCAAAGGAAATTGGTCCTTGTGTTCACAATATAGAGTTCAAATTCAACAGAAAGATCATTCCCGAACTTTTAATGGACTTGTTTACAATCACGTAGAAAAACAATTCCGCGTTTACAATACTTGTTAATTTCTAGTGAATTCGAAATAGATCGAGACGTTTGGCGGCAAATATAAATAGGAGAGTGGTAGGTGGCGGGACACAGTTATGCGATAGCAGCGATTCGAAAGCGACTCTTCGGAGCTTTGTAAACCAGCGACTCATTAATGGAATCATTGACGACTTTTGGCAAGTTTAACGGTATTATAGGACAAGCTTACCTCTTTTGGAAGCCATCTTGGTTTGTTGAAATAAATAGCTCATTTTAACCCTTACATGGCAGTTTGACTCATCCCGCACGTAACAATATTTTGAAGAAAATTTTGCAATTTAATATCTTTTTTATTTTTTACTGAAGAACCATTTTTTTTATAAATATTTAAATTACAGTGAAATCTGTATAGGGTAAAAGTTACCCTATAATATCATTCCGTAATTATATTCTCACGTGTTACATATTGGCATCGCATTGTATTAAAAAAAAAAAACTTTAATAAATTGGTTCCAATATCTAATATTTGATGAATTATAGATTGATCTTATATCGTCGCTCGGCAATTTAAACGGTAAGTGGTCAGAACAGTGCCCCGTAATCCAATTGTGTTGTTTATGCACCGTTCCCTCGTATTTCCCCGAGGCCTCCATAATGGAATAAGATCAGAGTTCCTTCTAACACGTGACCAGAATAATTCGGCTACTGTTTGACCTTAAGCGAGAGAAATCCATTAGGTGCCAAATAGTTCATTATTGTGCCAAAATTCATATTGATGGATGGCGGTAAACTGTCGCCGCTCCAAAAAGCAGGCAATTTGTCAATATATTAAATCTTATACGATTTTTTTTATTGCACAACTATAAAATTTCTATAGAAAAATAATTAAAGAAGCTGATCTTTTGTATTTTTTTTTGACGTGCCTTTTCGTATTTGAAATTATTGTAATATTAAATTGTAGCTCCGTTATTTTACAACCTCGGCATTAACTATTAAACTTAAAACCGGTGTGTATTAATATCGATTTGTAAATTTTTAATCTATGTTCTGTTATTGTTGTGTACGACGCACACATACAGGGTGTCTCAAAAGTACCCAAGTAGCACACAAGAGTTATAAGAAGAGTTATAACAGCTGCTTAAGGGGTAGATATATTTTTAACGGCTTAGCCTGCATAAGAAGAGCTACAGTAGCGGTAGAGGACTCTCTATCGTTTCTATATAAAAAAGGCCCACCTTATACAGGCTTTAGAGTTACAGTAGCGATATATAAGCAGTACTAAGGAGTTTGTAGAGCGATACAAAGGTGCTTAAAAGGCTATTGTAGCAGCTAAAAGAGGTACAAGAAGTACTTATACCACCTTTTTATAGTTCGTACATGTTTGCAACGCGATTGTAACTCTACAATAACTCTTATTTTTTCTAGAATTTGGTACAGTGTACGCGTGACAAACGTTTTAAACAACGAATCAAAGTGTTATGGTGTAATAATCAGTGTAAATTATAAGTATAATGTTTTTTTTTACTTAATACGTAAAAATATTAGTGCGAGCATCAGTTTACTGTCAAAGTGTGCATTAATTTAGTAATGTCTTTTACGCGCTCACAAAATTCTTAGAATTTGTGGTAATTTATCTTATCCAATTGCAATGAAATTATTAGGTTATATTGTAATTTTGTTTCTAATGTAAAATTGGGAGTTGTGGTAACCTTATTTAATAATAAAATGCTAAATTAATATATATATATATTTAAATTATGACATCTAAGACAAGAAAGTGATTGATTTTCAAATTGGACAATTTTTTTATGAAGCACAGTAATGGTGTCTTGTTATACTGCCTTTAGGCGTTTATTAAACCCATTGTACAGGCTTTAGAGGTAGTATTGAGCTATTAACATCTATTTTAGAGTTTTGAGATCCATAAGCGTAGTATTGTAGGTTATTTTTACTCCTTAGGAGGTATAGTAGCATTTGAAGTCTCCTTTTTAGCCCTTAAGCAGTTACTATAGAGTTAAGATAAAGATTACAAACTCTTTTAGCTGTATATTTGCGTTATATTTCACCGATATACCGCTTTAGGTGCTAATGTTGAGCTATAAAACTCCAATATGGTAAAGGTGGTATTAAAGGAGTTTATGGATCTATTGTAAAGTTATAAGCTACAAATTACTGCTTTGTAACTCCTTTAGTGGTATAGAGGTTGTCTGTAACTCCATTGAAGCGCTTTTGCCTTCGTAATTGCTCTTGTAGATCTCATAGTGCTATTAAACATATTTATAACTGTGCAGCTAACTGATCTAACGCCTGCATAAAAACTCTATACCACACCTTTATATCTCCAAGGCCTTTTATATTCACTACTAAACGTCTACTATACCACCTTGAAATATAAAAGATATTAATACCTCTGTTATACAGGTTGAGGAATATACAAACTCTCTTAAACAGCTTTTATATAGCAATTAAGCAGTAGAGTGCCTGCTTATATTACTTGTGTGCTAGTTGGGTAGTGAATCAAACGGCTCGCCGAGATAGAGTAGGTCAAGACCTACTCTACCTCTCAATTTGGAATCCGCATGAAACAGGGAAGTTTTTAAAAGACGTTGCCAGTTAATGGAAGGGTTTTTTTCTAGAAATATGGGGTGTTTTATAATCACTAACGAAATAGTCGAAATAAAATTAAAAGATTGAACCCTCAGTTTTTTTCTTTTTATTTTTGATTTTTCGTATGTGGTCATCAGAACCATAATCTAGTAACAATAAAAATAGTAACAGGTGACCCAAAACATAAAATGACCAAGTTATTGAAAAAAAATACTTAAAAATCGGTATTTTTGGAATTTTCACTCATTTTCAAATATCTCATGAATTATACATTTTCGCGGAACTAAAGTTTATTTGGATAGGTCTTGACCTACTCTATCTCGGTGAGCCGTTAGATTCACTACTTTGGAGACACCCTGTATATAAAGAGCGCGCTAGTCGTTCCCCACACTCGGATCTGGTTAGTCGTATGGACTTTGTAATATAAATTAAGCAAATATTGATTGGAAATATGGAACGCGCAAATCTTCCGATAGACCAAGTAGTATAATCCAACCAACTCTGGTCAACCCATCAGGTCACCTACACTGCTGACCACGTGCTACACTAGTAGCTACCTAAACAGGTGACCAATACCAACAGTTGGTTAGTGCTGCGACAGCTATAATTGGCTTACATAATCAATCAGTACCAAAATAATTAAATTATTACGTTAAGTTAAGCTGTTGATGTGTTAAATTTAAATAAATAAATTTAAAAAAAAACACTTGCTCTAACATGAAAGGAAAATTCGTGTGGAAAAAAATGCGGAGACCACTCACTTCGAACACATATACCTGTTCACAGAGGAAGTGTGACCTAATATAACATTTATAAGCTGACATATTGGCATCTGCAAACCTGCAAATTGTTTTTAATTGAATTTGCTTACATTTGGAAATCGGATCGAGCTTTGTCACGGATTTGCGAGCTTGCGGCTCGACTGTGCTTTTGATTTTAAAACCGAGAATTTCTCTCAGCAATTATCGCCTTCACTGCTTTCGAACGACAAAACCGCGTGCTTTTATTTACGTGATCCAAATTCAAAAATTCATTGTTGCAATTAGATTTTTTTTTAACGAAACAATTTAAAATAAGTTCGAGCACCGTAACAATCGATTACTCTTAAAGCAGTGTTAGGCTTCTATAAAAATGAAAATCTGCTGCTGGTCCAGGTTGTCCCCTAAGTGCGTCCGGTTTTATTCACTAGCGGTATCACATAAAAAGGGCAGCAATCTCTTTTTTATTTTTAAATTTCATATGGTCTGGGAACTTATTGAAAACCGGGGACTCTCACCCGGTTTCATACTGAGTTGAAATTTTCAAAAATCTCTTCTTTCTTACGTTATAAAATAAAGCTACGTTCTTAATTTCAGCTTTCTAGACTTATTAGTTTTGGCTGTGTGGTGATAGTCAGTCAGGACAAACAATTTTATTAACGAACAAATATGGCAACCCCATTTTATAAACGAAAACCGGCTTCGCACAGAATTGAATTGTTCTAAAATACTTTATGTTCCAATAGTTTTGACCGTGCGTTGATAGACAATCAGGACAAACGATTTTATATTTTATAAGTATAGTTAATATTTCAGCATACATTTTGAAAACAATCGTTAGCTTTATTTAGTTTTTCGAACAATAAAAAGGAAATAACCAATAGTAACTGTGTTTAAATTTGGGTGTGAAAAATTAACAAATACCAGTTATGTGAAGAAGGAAAATTTATTTGCTTATACTAAAATAAGTAATAATTAAAAAAAACTTACTTGGTTTTTAAATTATTACTTATGTGTCTCTCGCACTCCTTTTTAACAACTTTTACGAATACCGTAAAAAAAGACATCCTGGTTGAAGAGTTTGAGAGAGTGGTTTGGTTTGAACAATCGCTCCCTCTATCGTGGAGCAGCCTCTTGGAGGCTGCTATGGTGGTCGTCATTCTTCGTAGAGAAGCGGCACGTTAAGAAGAAGAACACTTATTCACAAAAGATAAGTACGGGATCGAGGTTCGTATCGCGAAGATAAGGAGAGTACGGAGTCAAGTATACCTTCCCCAATAATTGGAATAACAGATGAAAAAATAATATCTCAAATCCAAAAGCTTTATGTTTTGTGTCGAATGAGAAATGGAAATGAAGATTGGAAAAACGATAAAGGTAAAGAAGGTGCAGTATGCAGATGAGAGGCGAAAAATACTGTATTCCTCACTAGTGAACAGGGAAATCGTAACAGAGCCAGGAGAAACATATTTTGGTTGAGAATTTAAGAGAGTGGTTTGGTATGAGCTCTTAAAACCTTTCTAGATTAAGATAGCCATGATGATCACCAACCTTCGTAACGGCATATTACAAAGAGAAGAAGAGATAAGAACTGCATCTGTTTTATTATAATAGTAAAAATGGTTAAAATGCAGCGCAGAACAGAAGAGGGAACATCTAAAACTATAGCAGACTAGTTGGTGCCCGATTCGCCCGCGTTGAAAAAAAACGCCTGACCAGCAATGTAACGCGTAACATCTTTATTGTAGTTATAGCTTTGCCAGGCTTTAAATGATCCCTCGGGAACAGTACTTTTTTCTGGATGAAAGGTACCCTATGTCCTTTCCGGCATCTCTGACAACGTGTGTGCAAAATTTCATGATGATCGGTTCAGCGGCTTAGGCGTAAAATGTTAACAGATAGACAGACAGAATTATTTTTACATTTATAATATTAGTATGGATTTTTTTAGACTCGGTAACGCACATGCATTGTCCCTTTATGTTATTTGTTTAATAAGAAAATATGTAATAGTTTATCTTCTAATATATAAAATTCTCGTGTCACAGTGTTTGTAACAAAACTCCTCCGAAACGGCTGGACCGATTTTTATGAAATTTTGTGTGTATATTCAGTGGGTCTGAGAATAGGACGTAAACTATTTCTCATCCTTCTACCCCCACCCCCATTTATTAATCGGGATTTTAGTATTTTTTTATGAACCATATTCCAATAATTTAACTGACGTTCATTGACGTGAAGTGTCGCGTCACTTTGACATATGGTTAGAAAATAAAATTGGACCCGATAGGTGGCGTCACAATCGGGTTACAGAATTGTTTTCGGGTAGGGCAGGACAACGTCTACTGGGTCAGCGAGTTTTTATATAACATATTGGCGACGGTACTTGGGTGGGCAGGTCTATGGTGTTACTCCGGTTGACTTGCCGCCGTCGATGACCATATGAGTTGTGGACTGTATATTTTAAGTTGTAGCCGGACGGAAGATTGAAGGAGACAGCGAATGGTTGCAAGTGTCGTTTACTTCTTAATTAATTATCTACAGCAATTGTAACTATAGTTCAAATCTTATTAGAAGGTACAGAGATAAACGATGGTTATTTAGGCTCCGAGTGCTAGTGATAGTGGTAACCGTAATGGGTAATGATCTCCAGTGAACACTTCTTTTATATTCTCTAACCGTGCCGGGGGGGCCTTCCTGCCCTCACCGAATCGTTCTCACGGTTCTGTCCACGTGGAGTGCAGACGGCAAATATTTAGAAGGAACCGTAATAAACTTTTACAATAACCTTTAAAATAGTTCACAACAAAATAGGAGAGCAAACCAATATAAATTCCTATTCCATTGTCCTACATCCTCCCCGCTCTTATTTTGGGTACGGATTTTATTATCGCACAAACAAAGCGCATTCGCAAAATATTCTATTTTGTCAAACAATGGAACACGTTGTTTGTGGCCCTATACTGTGGGAACATTGCTTCTTATACAAAATTAACATACCTAACTAACCAATATTATTATCTCATATTTACATACACTTACATACCTAACACCTTATATTTAAACTTATACTACTTTAAACCGCCGTCCGCAACATAACAGTAGCAGTAAACTAGCTTTTTTTGCAAAACAATATTTATGTCTAGCTTCTATTTTCCAGTTTAGAAATTACAAACCAAACAGCAAAAAAAAATAGCAAAATAAAGCTTCCAACTTTGTCTGGACGGCCATTTACCCAAACAAAATAAACAAGTGCCGTATCATCTATATACGTAACGGATCGTTCGTTGTGAAACACTTACAACTTGTAAAAACTAAGTTGTGATGAATTCTCAATTTACTTCCTAACATCAAATGCTGCAAGTTAGCACGCAGTACTCGTAGCGCTACGAAATGTCTACGGCGTAGCGAGGGAGCGACTGCAACAGTATAGCTACAGAAATCAAAATGGGCTACGAAGTAGCCGCTACGGTAAGAAAATTTTACAATTTCAAAATGTTGGCACCGGGAATACTCTTTTGGCTTGAGGAACAATTTATTAGGGAAAGCGGAAATTAACAATTTAAGAGTATTTAATAAGGTTTCATGTAACTTTCTCGTTTCTGGAACATACATTGTGAGATGGTATTAAAATATAACATTTTAAGGACTGTATTTACAGTAGATAGTACTTTACAATAGAACCTTACAATCAAATAGAAATATTTGCATACTCTAATCGGGTATAACATACTTTGTACGGGAACTGCTGTATATGAATTTATATCCTGCGTTTGTGTACATAGATGTATATTTGATACACTGTATAGATTTATTTATTTAATATATTTTAGGAGTAAAATTAAATTAATTAAATTAAATTAAAGAAAATTTTGAATTTCGAATATCAATACTTTATTTTGCAATCAAGATACAAAGTTTTTGCTAATGATCATAATGTTTTCTCAAAATTTCACACAAAGAATAGATCAATAAATAACAGGGCATACTTGTCTCTCGTTCTAAGTTTGTGACTTGGGCCACACTACACGTTATAAAGGTACCGCAACGGTATAGAATTGAAAATGTATGAAACAACAAGATTTACTTTGTATCCGCTAACGTTTGTTTATTTTAGATTCGTCGGTTCTCCCTGCAGCGTTGGACCTTTTGCACGTTGCTTAGAAATTGCTCACATTTCTCGAGATATTATCTAGTGAGGCTTATTTCTCAATACTATTTCTATTTAAAAAGAGCGGGGGGCGGTTAGGCGAACTATTCGATGGTAAGTGGTTACCGTAATCTTTAATACCTAACGGATCGTCATGGAATTGATCCATTCTTGTGTAGTTACCTCCTCAATCTAATAAGGTTCCTTTGTATGATATAAAGCTTGACGTATAGGAGTGGCGAGGTGGCGAGATGGGGTTTGTAACGGATTTCACATGTTGGTGCTGGTTTTCGTTTGGTTGAAAGCGACTATAATAGCCTATGAATTCATTTAGTACGAAACTGTTAAAATACTAAATATATGTTAAAGTTGAAGTTGACCGAAGTTATTTATAATAAAGCATTCTCGTTTTTTTGACCGAGCGAGTAGGACACGAGCCACTTAAATTATTAAACAGTTTAAATTTGGTTATAACGTTAGCTTATAGCTTATATATAAGCTTTGTATACAGAGGTGAAAATTTGCTAAGTACTGCGATTTCGCAGGTCGTTTGAGATTATGACATGCTCAGTGATTGTATTTGGAACTAATTAAGGCCCAGCTAAAAATATTATTTGGGATCGCTTTCATCGAGTGGATACGAGAAAAAGAAAGTTTCTTTCAGTTAGTTAATCATCGGCCTTTTTGCTTCATCAATCAAACAGGTAATCTTGAGCGGATGTTTTTACCTTATAAATCGCTCCGAACTCGCGAGAGTATTACCATCGAACTGAATATGTTTTTCTCTCACTTCATGGAATTTAGGGCCATTGTGAGAGTTATTTATAGGGTTTGGGGGTTCCCAAAAAGTTGTCTTACAAATATGAATTATTGGCGGCTTAAGATGGCTTCACATTGAACGCAAAAAGGACCAACTTTGAATGAGAAAGTGGATATTTTTGACAGTCGCAGAGTTATTACTGTCTCTCTTGGTTATTCAGAGAGAATAAGTTCAATTTAAGTTTGGTACTTATTGAATTTGTCATGAGAATTCGAATTGTTGAGATCTTGGCAAGTTGAAAATTATCTTGTGCAACCATGGTTGTGAATAAATTGATATTAAAATGTGTCCATTTATAAGTAGGAAGTTAAATAAATAAAATATTTATTTGCGTCAACATAATTATCATGTTTACATTAATACGGCAGTTACGTTTTACCCGAAAAGGACTTGCAAATATTTGCATTTAATTGTTTTAATTTATTATAAATTTTTGATTAAAAAAAAACTAATAATGATTAATGTAGTAAATGAATTAATGTGTTTTATTATTAAATTCCTTAAAATCATAATTCCAACGGTCTAATAACCATTCTGTCTAACAAATACACGCAATGTCTTTGTAGACAAGCAAGGTAAGAAAAGTGTGTGTACTTATCTTTTTAAATTCACCACAAAAACCACGCCAAATATTGCTCTTTTGCATTTTTTGGACCCCAAAACTTCTTATTAACTTCAGTAACTACGAAGTTACTGAGTAAGTACTGTTTAAGTTTCATATCTTTCCCAAAAATTATAAAAATAACATAATATATAATAATAATCTTTATTGCACAGAAAAAATTTTAGATACCTATCACATATCCAGAATTAATACTCTATGAGCAAAAATCCGGCTATGAATTTTATACGAGCATTTTTTATTATAAAACTGCTTCGTTAGTATAATGATCAATACATAACATAATTAATTTGTTTTTAAAGTGACTGGAACTACATATTTACATATAAAATATAGTGCAGTATACATATAGTAATGCCGGGACAGAAGACCACCGTGAAATAACTGCACGTGTGCTGTTGTGTTTCGGTGAGTAAGGGATGCCAGAGCTCAATTTCCCTATCCCCTCTTAATCCCTTGTCCTTAATCCTACTGTAGTCAGCAGTACACTTGCAGCACCTGTGGCGTTGCTTGTGTTATAGGCGCCTACCATCAAGTGGACCGTCGACCTATCTGCCGATAAAAAATCTGAGATAAAAAAAAGTAATTTTTTTTTAAATCTTTATTTTAGTAAATACTGACTTGTTCGGTGCATAGAAAAAATATGATTATGACTTACGAATGTTTGCCTCATGATTATGGCTTTAAAATTACTTGTCTTAGCAAATAAGTGTTTTTTTTTTGTACACGGTCATAATTTTATGCTAATTTCTTGAAGGAATTGCTAAAATTAATTATAATTATAAATATAATATTTCAGTTAGGACAACAAATTTAGTATACGAATACATTTTTTTTCGTGTGAGCTAATTTTGAAAATTTTATTCTGGACTTCACAAATAAACACTTTTAATTAATGTGTGATCAACAAGGATGCAATAATTACAAAAAATATACAAGTAAAAAATTCACGATTGGTTTGATTTTCAGAAACTAATTATGCAGCCTACAATATTCATTCTTTGTCCTCGTAATTACAAAAACGGCCGCCTGCAAAAACCTCGCAACCCGCAAACTCGACATTTGGCAGGACGTAAATTGGGACATCCGCAAGGGAGCGACCGACACGCCACTCAATTCCATGTTTGAAAAACGGGAAAAATGCGGTTATTATGTACAAAACGGTTGAAATATTTAATGCTGTGTTCGAGAAAAAATCTAAAAGGTACCCAAATATAATATACAAATATTTAGATGAAAGGCAGGTAAAAGCAAATACACATGTGAGAAGTAGTTTTCATTCCCAGAATTGACCTTCCCAGGAAACGATCTCGAGAGCATAAGGGGGGTCTGTTTGAACTAGGATAATTTTAGAATTAAAGATACTACCTATGGTGTATAATATAATACACCCATATAATAGCCAAAAATAGCAACGAAAGCCACCTACAAATAAATGGACTGTCAGCCTATTTCCCACTGTTCATGACAAGTGCTTTCTTACCTATTTACATATTCAATCTCTATGGATTTTTTTGACATAGGTATTTATAACATTATACTCGTATTTCCTACTGATGGACGCAGCCTATCCTTAATATCCAAGCTAACCTATCTGATCAATGAAATTAAGTAATAATAATAAGTGGTGAAACACTTGCTTATTTCATGTCCTTTGAAATGAAAATAAAAATATGATTGAAGGCATTAAGTGAGCGTTATGTTACTGCATTGCGTCTCTTCGCTTACCTATTCAACTAGCTCGCATTTTAGAAACAACCAATACTCTGTGGCTTCGCTTTTTAAATCCGTTCAAAGAGCATTTTATTATAAAATATTTTCCTATTTCGAGGATTCACTCATTTTTTTAGTTACAACGTATTTTTTCCGTTTTAAATGTAAAATCTCCCCGTTTGGTCCGCTGGCGAAAATCCTCGTTGTGTGTGTTTATTTATTTACAAATTTCTGCGCGAAAATTCGCCGCAGTGAGGCTTTGAATACCGTTTTCACGAATGAGTGAATTTTTTATAACATTGATACTCCAGTTACGGATTTTTACATTCTTACATGAAGTAGTCGACGACTCAGTCAAGGCCATTCCCACCTGTCTCCCTATCTTTCATTCTCCCTACCCTGGGAGGGCAATTTTACGCTTTCAAGGCGAATGTCAGCCTACCATCGAGGTAATCGTTGGCATGTCTACCTCTCTTTATCGTGAAAAAATACATAAACATGAATGTAATTTATGTTGAGTTGGATTACATAAATATGAGTGTATTATTAGGTTAATTGTGGCAGTAAATTTAAAACACCCATTTAAACAACATAAGGGAAATTAAAGAAAAACACAAGCCTGTTAAATTGTAGGTTGAAAGCAATGAGGTATTAAGAATATTTGATGAAATATTAGTTGGTATTCCGTGTGGTAAGCAGGGAGTAATACAGGAGCGTTGGCGACCCTGATAGCAGGATTATTCAGTTCCGCTGACCTAATACCCGTGCGACATGCTAGACAAAAGGAATAATTGAGATATAGTCTTATACTATTAAGAGGATTTGCAGAGAAAAAATGAAAGTTTTCTTTCTTGATTGTAACCGGCGTGTGAGAAAGAATAAGATTTCGTGTCCACTGCAGCATTTCATTGAAAAGCAACATTGGAATTTCAGTTAGAAACGAAATACACAAACTAATGGTAGTAGGTATTGCATGCTAGAACTCTATTAGAGGTTAGAATAGAAGTTCTAGTTAATAAACGTTACGTGCAGCCAAGATAAGTATCTAGTAATTTTGCAGCTTTTCAGAATGAAAAACATTAAATAAAATCGAAATTTCAATTATAGCTTAGTATACTTTTTCAAACCTAAAAATACCTTAAAAAGTGAGGGAAAATATAGCAATAAAATCATGTCATCTAAGAAAAGGTTTCACTTATTATTTATTGAAGTTAAATATACAGGGTGATCAGTGAGGGCAAACCTCAAATCATAAGAGTTTCGAAAATTTGTTTTTAGGAACTAGGAATTTAAAAAAGTTTAAATGCGATTTTTACTTTTCAAAAATCGAAGTCTTAGTCCCTAAGACCACATTTTCGTATCTTTTATGGTTTAAGATTTCCCCTCACTGACCCTGTATACTTTACACATGTTTTTTTTTTATTTTAGTAAGTTTCGCGGGATCTTAGTAAGATGCAGTCTGCGGTTAGTTCTTGGTTCAGTAGTCGCCTGTTAATGATCATCATTAACATCAAAATTGAAAATAAAAAATATTAAGAGATTTTATCGTTTTGACGAACCCATTTCAGTTGTAAAAGTGTTCTCAATGTCAATATAAGTTCTACTATGAAAACGAATTTTCCAACTCTTAGTATGGTCTGGTAAAAAAATGAAAAATAAAAACTACCAACACGATTCTAAAAAAATTGTCTAATAAAATTTTTGACTTATTTTTTATTTTTCATAGATCATTCTACTTCCAATGAAGCTTTTTATCTTTAAATGTTATCGTTCCATTCTATCGTTCACAAGCGTGAGATTGATTTCAGTTTTTATTTTAAAATAATTGCCTATAATTGAAATAATTGAAACGTACTTATTCATATTTCCCAATAGATTCAACAAAAAGGTAGCACTTTACCAAATGAATGTTTCATTTTATTAATTCTAATTGATTTTAATAATAAAATATTAATATCAAATTCAAATTAAATATACTCAGGTGTATTTAGGTACTATGAAAACAAATAAAAGAAAGTAGTCCTGCATTGGCTATTATCTGTATCTTCTGACCGCTAATACTGCTGAATTAAACTCTTTCGCACTATTTCATGGTAAATTTTGATAGGAATTTAAACTTCGACATAAAATATGTCCAATCAGACACACACACACCATTCTTGTAAAGTTTCTTTTCAATTATATTTAATAAGCATGTTAGGTGTGTATAAAAGAATGTTATTTAAAGATTTTAGAAAACCTATAATTGCCAATGGCTGCATTCATTATAATAATAACATAAGAGCGCTTTATGTTTGTTCGCGCCATTTCCCTAGCATTGTCTGATTCTTAAGGAAACGCTATGATTGGCTAAGAGGGGGGTACGTCATTGTGGGCCAATCAGAGAACACCCTGTTTCGAATCCGCCGCCATATAAATAGTTAGTGTTAGAAAGTTAACAATCCCGCTCATCGAAAAGACCGAAGAAGTCTTCTTTGTTTGTCCATCACCCGTTTATATAGTTATTTTATCCCGCTAAGACATCGACAGAATTGTCACGCGACATCTATGCATGTCCAATATTCCGCTTATTAAGTACCTATTCCTATAAGCTCTAAAACTGGAGTGATTCGCGTCGCGAGAGCTGATAAGAGAAGAATCCAAAGCTTTGCAAGAAGACTCAAGCCAAGAAGAATCTCGCATGTCACAACAGTGAGTAAATAAAATAGGTTTCTTTTAATTCCGTATTGGGCTCACACCCGGACTTACTTTCGGCAGCTCTTCAATGTATTTTAAAATGAAATAAAATAAAATGAATTGAATGAGGAACTCCACAGATATTCTGTTCCAAAGACCGACAAAACCGTTGGTCTGAAGTCTGACTGTTAAATAAATGAGTGGTCCATCGAGCAGACATCCTCGAGGTCGGCCAATTGGTGTTATCGCGTCACACGTAACGAGCGTAATTAGACATCTTCTTAAGACGAATAGGAGACGGCGAAATATTTATTGTTCCAACCTACGTTCAAGTCAGTTATTACTTAGGGAACTGAGACACATATCTAACGATTTAATTAGGCTCAAATTGCTCAAAGCAGCGATCAATTTATTGCAGACCAAAAAGTATGTTCATGGTGTGGAATTAAAGCATACAATAAACTACCCAATACAATAAAGAAATTGCCAGATTATTATTGACCAAAACTTAAATAAACCCAGAGAACTTTTTTACAAATTGTATTTTTTTTAATGTTAAAGTCGACAGACAGACTGATCCACTTGATTGGAAGCGGCAACCGTCACCTATAATACAAGCAACGCCACAGGGTCTGTAAGTGCGCTGCCGACCATAGTAAGATTACGGATAAGGGATAGGAAAGGATAGGAAAATGTGCACTGGCATCCCTTACTCACTCACCGAAACACAACAGCACACGTGCTGCTATTTCACGGTGGTCTTCTGTAAGGGGGTGGTTACTGCCGCCAGACGGGCTGCCCAAATGATTTCTAATAAGAACATAATTAATTTAGCAGTGACAGATATTTTTTTACGAGGGAAGAAATCTTCAAAAGATACCCTATGAACAATTGCTGCAATGCAATTGCGCGTAGGGTTATGTATAACTTTTACCGCACTAAATAGGTGTGGTTCTAGTCCATAGGGGACCTTTGGAACCGTCACCTGTCGGGGGGACGAGACGCGCCCAGCCCTTACAAGAAGGCATCGCAGTACCTTAAGGTAAAGTACCTTAATGGTACTATGGTGGTACTTGCGTCAATAGGCGACGGTAATGAAAAAGAACATGGCACTTATTGGTTGGTGTGTAATTGTGTACTGAAAATTATTTTCAATTTGATTATAATGCGTATATTAACATTACAGTAAACCTGAAGAATAAGTGACATTAGTAGCTCGTTGACAAAAACACTATTTAATAATTGAAATTAAAAGAAAATATTAATGATTTATATTTATACTTACGGCTTAAATTTGCTACAAAATAATCGAGCTCAGGAACGTTTTATGTTATTTCTCACTGTACTAACAATTCTGGCTGATTGTACTTCGAGTTGTACAAGATCGGCGGGTCTATAGGGACCTTAAGTAGTTAGTGGGGAGTGATAATATCTTAGAGATGATTGCTCCCATTTACTATTGCTTAATACAATTAATATCTTGTTTCATTTTGTCATACAAGCGCCACGGTCCAGCTTCAGTTCACTAAAAAGCACTGTGACTAACTCTGAGCCTAAGTTGACAAACACAAGTAACGCTGATAGGATAAAGAATAGGCCCTCTCACAAACTAATTGATCGCGGTTTTTGTTAAAAACGTTTACTTTTAATGTTTAACCCATCTTCATTAGTACTTAAAATTTAATTAAAATCTTGGTTTAGGGTCAGTCAACGTATATTTTAGTTTTTTTTTAAATATTTATTCTAGAAATAGAGAAAACCAAAAGTTATGCTGTAGGGTAAACATATTTATATATTTCGTTTCTAAAGGCGATTAGAAATCAAATGCCTGACTTCTCTTAACAATATTTTCAGGTGTTTTTCAACTTTTCATCACAATGACTCATGACCGGAATATGCACTTTTGCATAGGTATGCGTTCGCATACCTATTGAAAGCAATGTTTTCACTAGATACTTAACAATTGAAATGTTACGTCGAAGACGGCCAGGCCAGGTATAACACACACACGCGCAAAACAAGGACGGACTATACCGTCCATTAATTAACCATTCAGACAGGTCAGGTCGTCGTCCGGCCGTAGAAATTTAGTGCAGCCCGAGGCTAGTGTCTAATATCGACATTTCTACTTAATTATTATTCATATTTTTTTTTATTTTGGAAAAATACTTGGTCACGCCAAGCAATTATAATTTTTTTTTTTTTTTTTATTATAGATGGGTTTGCTCTTGACCAGCATCTATCCATGTAGGAAGGATGAGGCCGAAGATGGAGCGAGCTCACCCAGAAGATGCCTATTCACTCGAACCTTGAAAAGATTTGGGTTATATGAGCTCGGAAATACAGACGCCGGCAGGGAGTTCCAATCCTTAGCAGTGCGCATCACAAAAGATGTTTTAAAGCGCTTGGTCCGAATTAGAGGGATAACGACAAGGTGAGGATGGTAACCAGCCGTACGTCTGCATGTCCGATAGAAGAAAGGGGAAGGCGGTATGATCTCATGCAGCTCTCGAGCACACTCTCCGAAGTACATCTTATGGAATATAAGATTATAATGTCAAATATCTTCGATTGTAAAAAATGGACTGTATTTCTTTTGTTGGTGGTACATGTATTCCAAGGACGAGGAAACGAAGGAAAATCTGCCACCTATCTCGTGAATCACCAAGTCCTTGGTCCTCCAGCGGCGAAGACTGCAACGGGCCCGTCGCACACAGAGTCCAGAAGCTCCAGCACTTCACCACTTCAATGATTACACTCGCGGAGCGGGAAGCGTGACCAAATAGATAAACTACAAGCACATTGCCTGATAACATTAGCGGATGAAATAAATTCAAATCTCGCGGGTCGCGATCGACAGGATTGGGGAAGATTGCGGTTTTTAAAAGGCCACTCGCACGGCTTGCGGTGGCGAAAGATATATGGATAGGTACAAGGTGGGAGTGAGACAGCAGTGAACTACTATCGATTGATTTGAATTGACAATTGGCGATAACCATAATTTCAACACTAGCTTTAAGCATTTTTCATGCATATTTCAAGCTTTTTATGTTGTATATCTTTAAGCCTCTAGCGTCGCTTGGCTTGGCTTATACATTCCCCACTTCTTATACACTTCGGTATTTTCTACCGAAAATACCGAAGTTCATATGATACACATATGTGTATCATATGTGGGAGGTATATAGCCTTACTTTGTTTAAGGGTTAACTTACCCACGTTCGCTTACTCTAAGGGTGAAAGAAAATGTAGAGTGGAAAAGGTAAGTGATTGTCTCTTTGTCTTCTTAATGTATAGGACTTATAAAATGGTTTGCCCTGACTGACTTATCAACGCACAGCCAAAACTAGAAAGTCTAGAAAGCTGAAATTTGAGACATCGCTTTATTTTATAACCTAAATTTATTTGATATCCGCTGCAAAGCCGGGGTGAGTTGCTAGTGTTGTGTATATGGGCGGGTACAGATACAGCTAATATAAATGAATTTAGATGAAAGTTTCAGTAATAAATTTAAGCAAGTTCGACATGTGAAGGCCAAATGTAAGTTCTGAATTCATAAAGTAATCAGTTCGCTTCGAGATTTAGTTAATCTGAGAGCTTCATAGAGATTAATGGCATGCCAATTTGGAAAGCCGAGATAAGATCTGTAATGTGGGACTGATACGAGTAGTCCACAGACGCACTTCATATTAGTTTGGTCTCATATTACTTATGGCCCCGGAGGGATCTAACTTAAAAACGATTAATGACTAATGACGCAACCGAAAATGGGTTACATTCTTAGTTAAAATTAATTTAGAGTTTAAAAAAACACTTACACGAAGATAATAATTGTAAAATCACTCAAACGTTTTAGGATGAAAAAACAAACAAAAAGACTAATTTTAATATTAATAGATTTATACATATACAACTTTACTGATTATACGTCTATGAAAAAATTCCGAATCAAAACCTTCCGAATCAACAATGGGTATTGTTTAGATTTCTTGTTTTCTGGGATCTTTTTGTCACATTTTTTTTATTCTGTCCATTTAAACACATAGCGGACTAAAGTTTTGGTTTTTACAAATAGGATTACAACAAATGGTTAATATTTAAAAATCCATGTTTCTGTTAAATACGCAATGATTCGTCTTTTTGAATTTAACTCCTTAAGAACCGATTTTATTTACTTAAGGCGATTCTTAAGGATTGTGAGTATATATTTAAATTTTATGAATAAAATTAATACAAGCGTTAACTAAAAAGCGTTACTTTATCTGTCACTTTGACATTTTAGACACATGACACATGCATTTGTGTTCCCTAATTCAATTCTCTGGGCTTATAAAAGCAAACGTAGAAATCTTGCAAGAAAGGTGTAGTCCGATATCTGTAGTCAAAAAATGAACTATTTCAAGTTATAAATAAAAATTGCGCCCAAGGCGAAGCCGGGGGCGGGTCGCTAGTATAAAATAAATGAAATTTAAATAAGTTCTTGTGTTTAAAAGCGCATTCAATATTCTTGTAATAAGAACATATTAAGGTCGACAGACAGGCTGACAGATTTATTTATTTTACTACTTTATTTATTATTATAATTTTTTTATTTACTTATTTTTTTTACTTATTTTATTTATTATTTTACTTATTTTATTTTTACTTTGTACTGACGTAAGTCTGTAATATGTAATTTGTAATGATTATCTACGCGATCCAGGCGCACCATACACGGTGCCTATAAAATTTAAATTTAAATTTCTTTTGCGCTAGTTTTAGCAGTTGGTAAAATTTGTACAGTCCAGTAAAAACGAACCCGCTTGTTGTCTGTCTAGTGCTAATAAAAGTCACAAGTTCAATTATAAATAAGGCGAAAGTTTAATTCGTAGGAAGAGAGCAGGGGACGGAGTCAGCGAAGTTGCGCTCACAAATTCCAGCGAATAAACATTTGAGTTGCGCCTGCCATGCTGCGGCACAGTACATGGAACACAGTAGGAGACGGTCCATTAAAAAAATTATAAATTCAATATATCCTTTATCGCAATAGACCGAATTACAGTCAATTTCGATCGTCATCTTGCATCATCGGACAGGATCAGCGGACAGCAAGAAATCGTATAAATGCTCTTGGTTGGGTGTGTGTGTCGTGCTGGCCTTGGGAGGGCAGCAGTTGTTCACTTGTCGCCGTCCATTGCGAACGCGAACCCGCTCGCTTCGCTTATAAACAATAATTTAGATAAAAAACGCTTTGTAAATCTAGCAATGCATTATAATTTTAAGTGAGTGTTTTCATTGCGGACAATAACTTGTGTTGGTGACTGGTGCCGAGCTGAACTTGCTCATCTGGAGGCTTAACCGATCGCTCTTAATTTTGTGTGAAGCGCCAGCCAATACCACAGGATACCCGTAAAACCGCTCCCGCGCATGCATTACAATGGTGGTTATATACACACCGCCTAGCTCTTTTTTTATACAATATACAACCATACAGTAAATAGTGAAGTTATTTAACCGGAGTAGTTTTATCGCACATATAATATAATCATAACTTATAATCATTAGATAATTTAATTAGCCTTTTGACAACGCTTTAATACGGTTTCATATTGAAAAAAAAAAGTAAGCTGTGAAATTACTTTTACTGCAGTAATATTAGGTGTAGTAAAAAGAAATCCATTATTTTTCCAATAGATGGCTTTAGTAATCTGTATCTCGTGTTCTATAAGTCCGATCGGGTTACGCTAGATGGCATTAGAAAGATGACATTTCGTACTAAAAACT
The DNA here is from genome assembly GCA_910589475.2 of Bembecia ichneumoniformis. Classification (NCBI taxonomy): domain Eukaryota; kingdom Metazoa; phylum Arthropoda; class Insecta; order Lepidoptera; family Sesiidae; genus Bembecia; species Bembecia ichneumoniformis. Next base: position 14,599,102 of record OU342541.1, read on the forward strand.
CTTTTTGACAGTTTTGTGATTAGTTGACTCAATTTTGTTTAACCGTGCGTCAAAAATGTACACTAGCAAAGAGAAAATACGCTATATTTTACAGTTTTTCTTCGATAAAGGTGAAAATGCGAGCGAGGCGGCTGAAAATGTGAATGGTGTTTATGGTCCTGATACTGTAACAGCCAATCACGCGCAATTTTGGTTACGTCGATTCCGTTCCGGCAATTTCGATGTCAAAGATATACCACGCACTGGAAGACCAATTGTCGAAAATATCGATAAAATCATGGACATTGTCGAATCCGACCGTCATGTAAGCACTACTTCGATTGCCCAAGAGTTAAAGATTGCACAAAAAACCGTTTGGAATCATTTGAATAAAGCTGGATACAAAAAGAAGCTCGATGTATGGGCACCACACGAGTTAACCCAAAAAAACCTCATGAACCGAATTTCTATCTGCGAATCGCTACTAAATCGCAACAAAATCGCAGACTGGTGATGAGAAGTGGATCACTTATGATAACGTTAAGCGAAAACGATCGTGGTCGAATCGCGTTGAGCCGGCGAAAACGGTGGTCAAGCCAGGATTGATGGCTAGGAAGGTTTTGCTGTGTGTTTGGTGGGATTGGCAGGGAATTATCTATTTTGAGCTGCTCCCTTACGGCACAACTCTTAATTCTGACCTGTACTGTCAACAATTGGACCGTCTGAAGGAAGCAATCGCCCAGAAGCGGCCAGTCTTGGCCAATAGGAAAGGAATTGTGTTCCATCAGAACAATGCCAGGCCACACACATCGGTATTGATTCGCCAGAAGCTCCAAGAGCTTGGTTGGGAGGTTCTTTTACATCCACCTTATAGTCCGGACCTGGTACCAAGTGATTACCACCTGTTTCTGTCCATGGCGAACAATTTTGCTGGTGAAAAATTCGATTCAAGAGAGGCTTGTGAAAATCGACTGTCTCAATTTTTTGCCAATAGGGACGAGGGCTTCTATGAGAGAGGCATAATGAAATTACCATCAAAATGGCAACAAGTCATGGAACAAAACGACGCATATTTGACCTAAATCGGATCATTGTAACTATGCTAAATAAAGGTTTCAATTTTGGGCAAAAATAATGGATTTCTTTTTACTACACCTATTATTAAAAATTCTATTTTTCAAACTTACTAAATATATGAAAATATATGAAAAAATTATATTATTTACAAAGTACATAGCATGGTGATTTCTTTAACTCTGAATATCGACCCCTAACCATTGATTTTTTTTTTTGAGATTTATATTTTATAATAACAAAATATGCCCTATATAGAATGTCTTCCGTGGCTTATATGAAATAACTCACTTTCATCACATTCTGTTGAATGGTAAAGCATAGAACTATCCACCTTTATTTATAAAAAAATGAACACGTTACTTACTACTGATGTGACAATGTACTGTGGAATGTTGTAATGTGTGCAAAGATAAACGTAAGTTATGGTATGCTGAAGTTATGTGCGTCGCTGGGATTTATCGTCAAAAATATGAGGCTTTCGTTTGAGCCAATAAAATTCACTTACTGCATGCGAAACCACAAAATATTTTTTCTCTTTGTTACTAAAAACTCTCTCGAAACGGAGAAAAAAGTAAAATAAGGAATTTTGGCTTGAATTATTATACTAAATACTTAGATTAATTTACTGTGTTTATTTGCGCAATAAATTTTACATTAGGTCACAGTACAGCGAATAAGTAAATAAACAAATCGATAAAATTATTTATTGGGGAGTACTTTTCACTTTTTTACAATAGTATTTTTTTTTGCATTTACAACCAGTTCGAAAAACGTATTTTATAAAAAGTACCTATTGCCATGACCACCTACTAGTATACCAAAACACAAACTTCAGTCAAATAATCACCAATCATATAATTTTAAATTTGTATAATGTCATTACACAAATCACTTGGGACCTTATTATAGAACTGTATACATTGACATTACTCATTAAGGGACGCCTTTGCATTAGCTTCCAAACTAGTCTTTCCAGTTAAATTTTAAAATGCACATCGAAAATACCTTTCAACGTTTCATTGAGGCCAACTTCATTTATATTCGTTCTAAATGTTCCTAATCGAGAAAGGTTTTTAATGGAATATCCAGCGTATACAAAAAGGCTAAGCAATCACGTTACAGACGAGTTTCAACCAAACATTTTGCAAGAGACATAATTTATTGACATCGAAATTCGAATGGTGTTGGTTAGATACGCAGTAATGATGTGCTCGTTCTCAACTAATCTGAACTTCAGGATCAGTCGTATATGAATTGCTTGCTGCGCCCGTAATTTCGTATCTTTTTTTTTAATGTTATAATCGGCAGACAGGCTGACGGTCCACTTGATGCTGCAAGTGCGCTGCCCACTACAGTAGGATTAAGGATAAGGGATTAGGAGGGGAATAGGGAAATGGGTTCTGGCATCCCTGACTCAGTCACCGAAACGCAACAGCACATAAATGCTGTTATTTCACGGTAGTCTTCTGTAAGGAGGTGGTTACTGCCGCCAGATGGGCTGCCCAAATAACTGCGAAACGCAGCGTGCCCTGCCACTACTAATTTATTGAAGCTATTTATACACTACTTTATTGAAGCTTAATTAGATAAAATTTGCGTTTTATTGTCAAAAATATTAAATATATTTTAATTTATAATTATATCTAATTAAACTGCCTTTAGAAATGAGAAATAAAATCACAAGAACAAAATATTAAAAGGATACTAAAAACGCACTTTTTAACTATTTAAAACTTAAAATAATAATAACAAATTAACATAAAGAGCATTTTATTGCAATTAAAAAATAAATATGAATTGGAGCAAGTTGTATGCAATCTATTTAAATAACTGGTACTGTATACGATAAATCATTGTCTAGTCTAGCTCTAGACAACCCTTTTAAGAGTTCAAGATATTGCCCACAATTTTATTGTAACGCTGAGCATCGTCGGAAGACCGCTACCGGCTCTGGTAGCGTTAATGTAACCGTTAGTTTATTTTAAATAAATAAAAAATGAATTACCCATACAATTATCTGCCGAATAACTGTTACAAATTTCAATAATTTAAATCATATATGCACGATATGCACGTTCTGAAAACAGCAGCACAAGTGCTACCATTTAGCGTAAATAGAAAAATGCGCCATGCGGAGTGCCCCCATCTTCTAAATTAGGTCTGAAAGCATTTGCCTACAGTAGTAATTAGGCAGAGTGCTTATTTACCTCTGACTGAATTGTGCAACACCGAGCCGAAAAACGAGCTTTATTCCTAACTATGTACATAAGTAATGGAGTTTTAAACTTTATTTTTGTTTGCTTGCTTAACTATAACTTGTTGGCGGTTTCTTTAGCAAGGGTTTTCGCCTTTTTTAAATCTAATAGTATATATGTCGACATCAAGATCTGTTTAGATTTTTTTTACATTAATCGTAATTTTGACTGCTCAATTTAGCATTAAGACTGAGCCGGGGTGTACATAAATTCGTGTCGACACTTTAATAAAATTAAACTCAAGTGTTTATGAAAATCCACAAAATTTATGAAAAGAAGTACCCATAGTTACCATGTATAGCAATGGCACTTAGATACTGCAATTAAATGTAAATAAACTTTGAAAAAAAAAAGTCTTGACTTTTCAAATAAAATGCGAAGAAACCTTTTCCCCAACCTATTAATATGCTAGCTGTTGCCCGCGCATATGCTAGCTATATAACGCCTGATATCTTTATTGCTGCCAGAACCTTTGCCAGAAGATGAACCTTTACTTCAGATAGCTGGTGCTCACAACTTCGCCCGCGGGGAATATATAGTTTATGTCTATGCTGAAATTCTTTAAAATCGGATGAGTAGTTTCGAAGATTACCACCTACATACAAGCAAAAAACAAACAAACAAACATACAAATTTTACCTCTTTATAATATTGGTATAGATTAACTGATTTAACTGGAAATGTGAAACTTACCGTGTTTCGCAGTTAGGCTGTAAAATTATATATTTATACATAACTTTTTCCAGACAATAACAGAGGCGTAATTTTCAATTATTTAAAAAATTCAATACTGTATTAAAGAGATACACAAATACACAGAGATAAATACACATATACATATGTGTCGAAGAATGCTAAACATCTCAAATGATTAGATTTTTAAGTGTCGTAAATGTCCCTATTCTATTAAAAACATTAACTCGTCAGCTTAAAATTAGATAAATTACATTGCCGAGTGTACAACAATATAATTCCATCGCCATTCTCATAATGAAGAGTTCGCAATTGATTTGAATTGAGGCCGATTGCATGCGCCGTCACCTGCCACTTTTAATTATACCCGTGTCTGTTCTAATGTAGCTATTATTACTAATACCAATCGATACTAGTATACTAGTGATGTACTCGTGCATTGAAACTACTTTTCTTAAACGCAGACTAATTCAAGAAATGTTCATTCTTCACCTTCGACCCGTGTCTACCGTATCGGAAGACAAACATTCATTCCGCTGGACTACCACTGCCTAATCCACTGACAGTCTCACTCGTCCATCTTAAGCTGATGTAGCTATAAACAATTAATACGGCTGTGATTGCATACGAAAACGAGAGCGCGACAAAGCGACAAAACGATTTTTATTAAAAAAAACTATAATGTATTTTAAGAAATCCAACTGTAAAATTAAAGTGTATGTTTATACTAATGTGCATAGAAAATTTGGAGGTATAAATTGGTCCCGTTTGGCTGTAAAATGTAAGTCTGTTTTTTAAAAGAGGTTTCTTTGAAATTTTTTTCACTGTTATAAAAGTTTACCAATCGTGTAATCCAACTGACAAAATGAAGTCAGTAACATGAAGAAACAGATTATGGCCTTAATTTTATTGTTACGTGTGGGGTGAGTCAAACTGCCGTGTAAGGGCGAAAATCAACTATTTATTGCCACAAACCAAGATGACTTCCATTAGGGCTAAACTTCTTCTTTAAATCCGTTAAACTTGCCAAAAGTCGTCCGTAATTCCGTAATGAGTCGCAGGTAAGTTCCGAAGTATTATCGCTTTCGAATCGCAGAGTCGAACTGTGTCGCTAGCTCGCCACTTCGCCTATTTATACCCGCTGCCAATCGTCTCGAATTTAGTACAAACAAACTACAAACAAATACGAGTAGGTAAACAAGTAAGTAACAGTCACATGTATTGTAAACAAGGTCATTGAAGGTTCAGAAACACTATTTCTGTTGAATGTGAACTTTATGTTGTGTGCATAAGGACTAATTTCCCTTGACAATAACCGGAGAGTGGCGTGACTTCTATTCTACTATGGAACTTTCCAGTTATGTTAACAGGAAAAGACGCTTTTCTCGAACGTTCCATGGTGATGTCATAACTAGAACGTTCCCTGGTGAGTCATAACATTATATTTACGGTATTGTATAATACTTCCATTATGCTATTCCGTTATTTATTTTTTTTTAATTTCTTGTGCGTATTCAATCTCTATTTATATTTTACAGTCAGAACTGAGTCACTCTTAAAGAGTTTTAACTAAAGAAATCAGTCAAAAGCACTACTGTGACTAAGAAAAAATTTTTCTCATAGCAATTTTCTTTCATATTATAAAGTTTGAGGAGAAAAAGTCTAGTTATGAATTTTAAAACGACAACTGGGAATTCTAAATTAATTCCACAAATATAATTAATTTGCATGATGTTGGTAGTTGAACGAATAAAAAGTTACATAATTTAATGACGAATGGATTAATAAATGCAAACACAATATTTTCACATTATTATTTGTTGTCATTACTCCACATATATTTAGATTAATTACTTAAAATTACTTTTAAAATGTTTTAGCATTAAATTCCACCCCCTGAAATTTTTGAAATTTTTCTTTTAATTATTCGTAAAAATAAAATTTATGCTAAGTGGCATCAGCTTTATCCTATTGATACCTAAGCATAGAATTTTCAGATGGCATTTTGCCGTAGTCTTCCAATAAAATTCTATTAGCCACTCCACAATGCTTGAAAAAAAGTTTTTAGTTGTTTATTATAAAATTAATGTTAATATTCAACAAATAAGAATCTCAGGTGAGTTATATCTCAGTGAAAACTAACTGGCAGAAATGTCTCAAAAACAGGCCATCGAAATGCCATCGAAATCTTTGAATAAAATACAAGAGAAAACCTATTGGTTAAACTATGATTTCCTATATTAATTGTCCATATTATGGAGGAATATAAAAACATTGACAAAAAACGATAGATATTTATTTGAAGCAAATCTAACATATTTTACATTTTATAGAACAGTGATTACATTTTTACAAAGCCTATTGTAAAGTGTGACTAAACTATAGAAGAGTTTGACGAGTCCGTTGAAAGAGTGGTTAGGGCGCTTGCCTTAACGCTTAAAGTTGGCTCCGGTCTGGACCTGGAAAATAGTGGCAGGGCACACTGCGTTTCGCAGTCATTTCGCAGCCCCTCTGGCGGCAGTAAACACCCCCTTACAGAAGACCGCCGTGAAATAATAGCAAGTGTTCTATTGTGTTTCGGTGAGCGAGTAAGGGATGAGTCCATTTCCCTAACCCTGCTCAATCCTGTACAAATTTATCTTTTTGTTTGTCTATGAAAAAACGAAATATATTGAGAAAAAAGCAACTTTTTCCTGAAAAATGAAACATCACTAGAGAAGCCCCACTTAATCGCCTCCTTATAATTACACAGAGTTTCGTCTCGCATGATTTCACTGGCTTCTTGCCACTCTTGTAGGCGTCAACATAATTAAGTCAATCGTTTAAGTGGGTTGCGACCCTAACTCTTAACTTGTAAGGTCTACTTTGTCTCGTTGGGTACGCGGGCCTCAATGACACTTAACGGCCGCCGCGAACGTAGTTTTCCCCTTTTTATGTGGATATATTACATTTTGTTCAGGATGTTAGTTGAATGGGATATGTAATTTATTTTGTAGTGACAGAACCACCTTTTAAGTAGACCGCTGTGAAATATGCTGTTGTGTTTCAGGTGGTGAGGGATATCAGAGTAAAATACAATATCCCCTTCTAATGATCCCTTATTCTTAAACCTACTAAGGTCGGCAGTACGCTTGCAACACCTATGCTGTAACTATAGTGCACCTAAAAAATTATTATTATTATTAAATTTTGCTTTTGGCCAGCTTCTATCCGTGTAGGAAAGATGAGGCCGACGATGGAGCGAGCTCACCCAGAATTCAGCTAGCCTATTCACTAGAACCTTGAAAAGATTTGGGTTATATGAGCTCGGAAATACGACGCCGGCAGGGAGTTCCAATCCTTAGCAGTGCGCATTATAAAAAATGTTTTAAAACGCTTGGTCCGAATTTAGACAAGGTGAGGATGGCAACCAACCGTACGTATGCATGTCCGATAGAAGAAAGGGGAAGGCGTTATGATCTCATGCAGCTTCCGAGCACACTCTCCGAAGTACATCTTATAGAATACACACAGGCAGACGATTTTGGGTCTATGTGCCAGGCTTTGCCGCTTAGTTTATACTAACGTATCGCCGTCAATGAGCCTCCTAGCTCTGTGATCCACCGAGTCGAATGCGGCAAGTTGGTATTTTGCTGAGCCATCCCAAAGGTGACAGCAATACTCCATTCAAGATCGGACTTGTACAAAGAGAAGAGCTGTCCAGATGTGAAAAATCGTTTCACCCTATTTAAGATGCCCAGCTTTTTGGTCGCTGTTTGGGCTTGGAGACTCGATAGAAGTGCTGAAGCTGAGATTTGAGTACAACCTCATGCCAAAAAGCTCGAGATCATCGGCCACAGGTACGGATGAACCTCGGAAAGTTGGAGGCAAGTCGAAAGGGCTCCTTTTCGCAGAGAACAAACACGCTTGCGTTTTGGTGGCGTTAAAATCAACCATATTCTTGTTTCCCCATTGGGATACAAGATTTAAGGTTGAGTTAATTCGCTCAACCATTGCCTCCCTCTCAGAACGATTTTCATCGCGATCGGCACCTGCGCCTACTATTACTTATATTTATACTTACTTATATTTGTCTATTTTTCTTTTATTCTCCTTTAAAAGCACTACTGCAAATCTGAAAAAAGAGAAAATTTAAATTATCATACCACCTTTCAAAAGTAAATTTAAATTTAGATAAATCGTATGTTAAACTCAAAATTTAGAACAAATATTAGCTAATCCTACAAATTTTAACCCAAAACTATTGAATGAGACCATCATAGCAAATACCTTTTTATTCTGTTTATTTACGAATCAAAAATTGATAGCATGGGGGACTTTAAACCGTAAGTTTGAATTATTTGTTGACGCTACCAACAGTTAAGCCGCCGCCGCCTAGTTGAATCAACAAACCAATACCGACCAATCAATTATCAATGCTAGCGTTTCCTCGTTGATTTGGTTATTTCAATTAGAATCTAGATTTATAATTCAGTTTATTTAGTAACTGCAATTGTGTATAATGTGGTCATAAATTAGGCTCTCGATCTGTTAATGCCTTGTTGGAAAATAAAATTCTTTAGACGCAACATTTTGTAGTAGAAAACGGTTTAAAGATCTTAGTCTGCCAATATTCTGAAGAGGTAAGAAAAAAAAACTGGTATTTTTACAACTCCAGGGATTACCCAGGGTTTTTCCTCTTTTTTCTTGTTCTTTTTAAGGGGAAAAGAAAATTAGAACCATAAATACTTAAAAATGACTAACTCTTCGGTTTCGACTGAGCATTAATTTAGTTTATATATTTTGGACCACATTATATCTATTATTAACAAAGGTAATAAATTAGAAGAGTAGGTTTAGACAGATACCATAATTCGTTGCTCGGCAAATTTTCCGCCATTCCAGGCCACTTTCAGCTGAGTCACGAGGAGCCTATCTTAACGTAAGATGCTTAATAAATAACAATGGCCATCCCCGGATATCCGGCTCATGAATAAGTAAAAGTGTATTGTCGTGAGGACTTCAGTTTGTCCGGTAATCAATATTATCCGGAAAAGTCTACTTTGACGGCAATTATTTATTAGTGGGTAACAGCCGTATTTTATTACGGTAAAACTAAATTCTCTATTTTAAACCTCAACAGGCTTGGCTAATATGCAATTTGTGTAACGATTTCATTTATTTACCAGACGCATGGAGTATAATATAATTATGATTTAAATAAATCGTCATTGTTAGAACACATGTTGAAGGGGTGAATTTTATTTTTGGTATGTTTCATGAAATCATACCAAAAAAATGAGTTATAAGAAATTTGAAAGTTTGTGGATAGTTTTGACTTGTATTTTCGTGTAGTGAATGTTTTAAAGAATTATAATATATGCACATAAATTTGAAGTTATGTATATAGAGTTTTATTAGTTTTGATATAAACGGATCCCAGAGATATGTAAAATTCTTTAATTGTAATTGGTCAAAATTAATACATAATAATTGAAGTTTCATTACAAATTCCAAAAACACATACCTAAGTAAAAGCGAACAGATGATAAAAGCGGAAATAATGACTAAGACAAGTGATTGACTGGTTTTGCATTCAATAGCGTGTAATATCCAAATCTAGTGTTAACTAGAAAGTTAACTAAATTAGTGTGCTAATTTTACATCAAGGGAGGTTGACAGTCCTCTTGATGTTAGATGGCTACCGTCGCCTATAAGCGCAAGCATGTCAAAGGGATTGCAATTGCGCTATCGACCTGGATAAGATAAAAAATAATGGATAAGGAGGGAGGGATATGGATAAGGGAATTATATCCATTAATCAATAGTAATGGAACTGTTTTGTTCAAAAGGAACATATGATCACATAGACCAAAACTATAAACTGGCTTTATATCGAAAAAAGTTAAATTAAAATAATTCAGAATTAGACAGGTAACATTTTAAAGTGATTTTTTTTGTCTGAAACAAAGTTTAATGAAGCCATTACATGCTGTGTTTCTCTTTCTTCTTCGGTTAGATGAATCTTTATGATTCTGAAACTGGATCGATGTGCCAAAATAAGCTGTGTAAATGACAAGTTAAGTGGTGAGTTATCTAATGAAATATGTAGACGAAATTGAAAGGTTACTTCCATTGGGTTTTCAAGTGCAAGGTCACCGGTCAGCCTCCTTATAAGAAAGACCAATTAAAATGTATCCATTAAGGACGTGCTCAAACTGTAATCAGCTGAGGCGTCATTTTTGCGCACGTCGTCGGCTTGCCATCACAAAACAACGTTGAGCATTTTAAAGAAATACACTCAAGCATTGTGCTTGGTTTTCGTGACGTTTCCAAGCATATTGTACTTTCCAATATTTTAAAACGGAACCGAGATGTTCCCTCGTCGTTTCGCTTCAAAGTCAACCAGGCAGAGCCATTTCCTCTTCGCGACGACTTTCCAATTCATACAATATTACGGCCTTCTCTTTGACAAGGACGCGATGCAAACTTCGAAGCATTATTATACTACATTCGTCACACATTAGTGTAGGCCGCAAGTTTAAAATGGTGTTGAAAAAGCTCCGAAAATATGTGCGATAGCTTATTGCGTTCGGAATCATGTCCAGCATATAAACAATTACAAAAGCTACATACAAATTAACATTAGAAAAAAAAGCGTTTAATTTTTATAATAACTCAAAACTATAAGCGATAACGAAAATCCGAAAAGAATTTCTTAAAGAGGAGGAAATTTTCGATAAAAAAACTCTTAGCTCTCGGATGTCTATCTCTAATTTATAATTTTAATTTAACGCCGAAAATAGGTACTTAAGCAGAGCGCATCACATTAAATATATTGTTATAGTATTAAATGTCAATTTAAAAATCATATAAATTATAAAAAATTACAAGCTCATTTTTTATAAAGTTAGGCATTTGTAAATTAAATATTCTTTTCCGAATGTCGGTCTACATTGAAAATGGCATAATTGTTTAAATTCTTTAATTTTTTTGCTTCGTGGAGCTCTTACAACATGTACACGTTGTTTATTTGGTTTATTTTTACGTCTTAAAATTAAGAACTAATGACATTTATTTTGATTGATAAATTTTTAAAAAAATATAATAAATAAGAGAAGCAACTTTAAATAACTTTTTTGCAATGACAAAAACAAAATTAAAATATCGGGTTGCCCAAAATGTAGGTAACTGTAGTTTAAAAGCATAAACCCAGTCTTTTGTTACTAATAGCCATGTTGATCTAAAGAGTTTTGTTATTGGTTCACAAAGAACACTCAAACTTCACTTATAAAACACAGCTCGGAGTCTCCGAGTAAGCATGCAAAATGCTACAGTCATAAACCACCTCCTACAGGAGAACACTATTACATAACTATGTGTTGCGGTGTATGGGTCATGAATGTGTGAACCCATTCGCTCCCCTTCGCGTATCCCACTTCGCTCGTAATCCTTATCCTTTCAGGGTGCCAGCACACATTCATCCCTCTTCATGTTGTTTGGGTTTATGGACGACAGTATTTATCGTAAAATTAAACATAAACAAACACTTCAATTTAATTTATTGTACATACAAAAATAAAATGAAAAACATATTAACTGAATAATATACTTTTAAAAGAACTTAGAATAACACAATTTTATTACTACATATTATTTTATTAAAACAAATATTCCTTTAATATTTCGCAAGCTTTTTACCAAGCGTGTTCTATAAAAAGAATAAAATGTTTTCCAGTAAAAGCGTTAGGCTGTTATTTTATGGCATCAAACTATATAAAGAGAGTTTCTGTTTATTTTCTCTGTGTTGTAAGTAACTTTAAAACTAAATTCAAACCTTTTTATAATACTATAGCTGAGCCCGCATCTTCGTACGAGTGGTATTCAGCCGTTTCAGAGACAAAAATTCTAAAAACTATTCTTTGACCTCGGTAACATAAGTAGGTACAATATTTACAATTTACGGTTCGTTTACAATTTTATTACATGTAGGTAGGTATAGATAAACCTCGTCTATTCGCGTAGAAACAGCTTTCTGAAGCAGCGGTAGTTTATTTTGATTTTATTGTGTTTGACGATCTATTAATATTTGTTATATTAATATAGATAAAAACACAAATATGAAAAAAATATAAAATGTAAGATTTAACAGTAAATGAAGTTAGATATAAAGAGAGATTTTTCAGGTCGCGGAGGAGCTCACGTCTTGAGTTAAGACACGTCACTCCATTAATTCCCTGTCATTGAAGCGCTATTACTTACAGCTCAAAAGTTGAGCTGTAGCGGAAATAGCGGAAAAATAGAAAATTCAACATTAATTCTGTCTTTTAGGCTTAGGCGCCAGTCAAAACGAAGACAACCAGGTCCGCAGGTAAGGTTATGTGTACTGTGTTCTGGGACCGGCGGAGAGTGCTGCACGTTGACACAACGTTCCATCAAACCTTCTGAAAACACACGTGAAACCCACTTATCGCTCGAAACGCAGGAACATTTCAGCGCGAAGTGCGATTCTTCTCCAGGATACCGCGCGTCTCACGCTCAATACAATATCAGAAATAGGGTGAGAATTTATCACCGTGCCACTATCACACGTTTGGACCACTGAAAGAAGCCCTCGGAGGTCAAAGATTCAACACCGACGACGAGGTAGTGGAGTTCGTCGTTCGTTTGAACCGCCTTAGTAAAAACCGGTTACGTTTCTTTCTTATTTTTGTTTATATTTATTTCATTATAATTCAACGTTGTCATATTGAATGGCCTTCAGTAATCACTACGATTAAATTCTTGATGCCGTTTAAACGTCTCACGAGATTATAGCGTATGCTAATAATCTCTCAGTTAAGCGGCTTTATTTTACCAATCAACCATTAAAGCGGAAGCGAAACACCCGCTTGGAGGATTTTTAAATCAATGATTCTCTACCGGAGTGTTCATAAAATTGAATCGCTCATAACTTGGCTGATGAGCGCTGTTCCCACCCCGGCGTTCGTTCGAATCGACAAAGTGGCTATTAACCTCATTAGGACTTCAGTTCACATGTGGATTTTATTCCTTTTTGAACAGGCTCGGTCGATTGCTCTTAGCGATTAACGGTTTGTAAAAGCCTCGGCCTTTTTGAGAAGTGACAATTGGAGGGTGCAAAATGAGCGGGTCCGCATCGTCAAAGAATTCGATCACTATTTCTGGCCATTGCGTGGGAATATCGACATTCATTATTACTGCATTTGGTGAGGATTCTCGTTAATCTTTATTTATAAAAAAATCGTTACGTGTGTGTCCGTTTCCTATGGACTCCAAAATCACTTAACCGTTTTTGATTAAATTTTAAGACAATCCTCAGATTAGTGAAGCGGTGATTCTGCGAAGTTAACGTCAGATCAATTCAACTGACTAATAATATTCGCTATAGTATGTGCTGTCTCACTTCATACCATATTCCCTCCTATACATACATCTGTTACCACCTCGCCGATAGCCGCGACGCTAGCGGCTATCGAGCTGTAAGAAAACGTCGTCCTGAAAAGTCGTGCGATCTCACCACGCGAGATTCGATTTATTCGCCCGCAAATCAAGCATAGAAAATATTTTTTTACAGGCAAACTATCAGTTTTAGAGAAAAACGTTTAATGACAATTATTCATCAAATCGACGAGACTTTCGATAAGCATTTTTTTTTAAATGGAATTTGTAAAAAAGTTCCCTATATCCCTCATATAGCAGTTTCGACCCACTGTGCGCCGCCGAGAAAATATTTAATAATTAGTTTTTATATTTTATTTTTCTAAAACTTCAAAAGGGTTAATTCGTATACAGTTCACTTCATTGTCTCGAAAGTTTTCCATATATGTAATCCAATTCTTGTCATCAATAAAATCTGCAAAGTTTAATTCCATTATTATTTCAATTTCAAATGCAACTTAAATAAGTATTAGTTAGAAGTAATAGATTAATTCGGATTATCTTTTAGACGCAATCCATCGCTACAAGGAGCCACAACCTTAGGTCGGTTAATCCGCAGAAAAAGTTGAGTGGATCAGCCGCAATTACTCGCGATTGGATGACCGCACGAAATTAATATCTCATTGATTATATTAAAATAACTGTATAAAAATGAATGTAGCTTTACTATTTGTCGAAAGTCAGATAGTGGAATATACTGCGGCGGGACCTCTTATGTCTTAGCTAATCATCACACTATGGACTGAGTATCTAATCTACTGGAAAATGATAGGGTGACCTATGCATAGTAGCCGATGTCCTATGTGAAACTTATGTGAGTGTAATGAAAACTAATAAAAGGCTGCGAGTGGAGGCTCCTGTCAAAGGTCTCATCACTTAATTAGTCTTCGAAAGGTAAAGAAGTCTTGAACATCGCTGAATTGCTATCCTCAATATGCGGATTGTAATATCGACAATGCTTCATACTAGAATAATCATCTTGGATAATAGAGAAACGACTTCTGCACGTCGCAGACTTAGGAAAACAAGGGCTCTTGGGTTCCGCCAACTAATCTGCCCTATGTTTGTTTCTTTAATCTCAACCGTGTTTAAAGAAATTAAAACGAGCGAAAGGGTGGCGGCAAAGTGAATTTTTTAGAGGGTTGTTTTACGCGAAAAATAAGAAAGTGTACCTTTAACCTCTCCTTTTGCTTACTAATTCAAATTCCGCCACTCGTGAGTTCGCTGCCGCAATTTATCCCGACCGAGTGGACCACGAATTAATCCGGTCGGTCGTAAACAACGCGCGTTTAAGGTGCGTACACGCCGGTGAACAATCCCGATCCTGAAATCGAATATTATTAAGAGTGTAATAACGCAAATGATTATTGTTTACGGAATTTCTCTTCGAAGAAAAAAGTTTATTGAAACGTGAAAATTGTCATTTAATTTATTCAATTGAAAATACAAAATTACTTAACAGGCAACAAATGATTGAAAACTCATAAAGACAGCTAAAAAAATATCTAATAGATAATAGACACTTGTGTGTACATACATACAGTATATTGGTAAATAAAAGCTTTTCTCAAACACCGAACTATTGATACGAGAGGCGGCTCAATAGTCCGGGCGACGTGTATAACCGGAATACTGAGACTGAAAGGTCTTATTAGTTCGGTCAACCGGAGTAGAACAGAACACAATAAAATATAGGTCGCGGCACGCATCTGGTGTTGGTCGTGTCCTTAGGCGACGGTAGGTGGCTACCGTCGTCTACAACACAAATAACGCCAAAGGTGCTGCAAGTACGCTGCCGATCATAGCAGAATTAAGGATAGGAATTAGGAAGTGAAAAGGAAATAGGTTCTGGCATCCGTTACTCACCGAGACACAACAGCAATACAATACAATTGATTTGCGATGACCATCAGTGATGACATTTAGTTTTCTCGTTCCTCAATGACCAATAAGTCTTGAATTGTTTTTCTGACTGATCGACCGATTGCTTATTATAAAATTCCTTTATTAACACATCGAACTTCCTTTATTTTTCCATATTATATACTTTGACTTAAAAGTCTTAAGTCTTTGGGAAATTTTACATGCCCTACAAATCAGTATACTAGTAATACAGAATTGAGTTTTATGAAGCGCTATCTACGAGTATAATTTATCATTAGAATAATGAGATTTAGCTCTATGAGAATAACTAGGGAAATACTAGATTTTAATATTTTCTGGTAAATGGTCAAAGACTTTTATGGCCATATAATAAGATTTTTTTTACATACTTCCAGCCTTTGCAGAGGTATGTATATACACTTTGTGTTTATCCCTTAAAATAAGCACCAGAGAAGAATACATGCTTTTCACGGTGGTCTTCTGTAAGGCTTCTTTCTTTCACTGCCGCCAGACGGGCTGCCCAAATGACTGCGAAACGCAGTGTGCCACTACTAAATTGAGATTCTTTTTAATGAAGATATTCTTAGATCAGGAGCTAAGCAATTAATACATATTACGTTTTTATGTAAACCATATAGCATATATTCGATTCGGCATTATGTGAACACGCCTTTATGTTTAGTATGTACCGTTTCAACGGTTTCAGCTCAATAAATATACGTCTAAACAGTGATTATGATTGTTGTAGAAAGCATTACGCTACAATTCCCTTAAGTGCACTCTTGGCTATCGTTCAAAACGTATTCAGTTTGGCTTCAGATTTGCTTTATGAAGCTTTTGTTGAAGCTTTTTGATAAATGACAGCTCCTTTCTTTGCATGTTAGTTAAGAGCTCGTGAATTAGGGCAGAATGGTACGCGACGTTTTCTAGCTTGATTCTTGTCGAGAGATGGGCTTCCGATAAGGCTCGAACAAACTACGTCTAGACATTCGACCTACTGTACTAGAAAATGTTGAAAGTGTCGACTACTAGCAGACGTCATAAAATATTATTTGCTGTTTTATAGGTTTTAAAAGACCGTGATGTGTTTTTCATGATGTTATATCACGAACAGTCAGGCAACACACAGAGACCCACATTGAGGCATTGGTAAGATTGTTAGTGTGCTAGTAAAGCACATTCACATATCTTCTAATATTGTTAGATTTCTTAACCTTTAGATAGGCTGATTTCAACTTGTAGCTTTTGGTCTACCTCAGGAGTCCTCAATATCATATACGTCATCAATATCATTACTTGACGCGACTCATACGCACACTCTATAAATAATAAACTGCCATTGTTTCTATGTGTTGCTTCGTATCTCTTCTGCAGTAAGCTGGGAACCGTCTCATCATACATTTTTCTAGAACGGTTCGTGGACATCCTCGCAGATTTGTTTATCAGTAAGCTACAAATATATAAACTAAGGTACATTAAACTTTATAGGAAAAAAACCAAAAGAATCTTCTAAAATGTATTATAATTTTAAATAAGTCATGAAACTGAACTGAAACTAGCTGTTGCAAGCGACTTGGTCTGCGTCTCTTTATAAAATATTATTCCTGGAAAATGGCAATTTTGTATGACGGGGGTAAAGGGGGGAGATGGGGGAGGGTGAGTAGCCCATATTACTTGCTGATAATGTAGCTTTTTATAGGTGAAAGAATTTTTAAAATCGGTCCAGTAGTTTTTGAATTTATTCATTACAAACATACATACTTACAAATCTTTTCTCTTTATAATATTAGTATAGATTAATATTAACCCTTGAAATGTGTTTATGCAAATAAATATTTATTTATTTATTTACGAGCCGAGTCCGCAACTTCGTACGCGTGGTATTCAGTATAGCGTGTAACTTTTTTGGTTGTAAACCGATTGGAATGAAACAAACACTATGTTACAGGAAGCTTGCTACCAATACATTCATGAAAACCGCATTCAACTCGGTTAAGCAGTTTCGGAGATAAGCATGAACAAACGCAGACCTACAGACAAATCGACACACAGACAAAAATTCTAAAATAACGTGTACAAATGGTTTTTTAGAAAAAATCTTTAATCTTTAGATATTTATTACTCATCAATGAAATTTCTCTCGGCATATCTTTATAAATGTATATAAAAACACAATCAAAACAGAATAAAATCTTTCATTAGACATTTTTTATCAAAACCTGCATAACAATTTTTTTAAGGCAAATTGACTCAAAGAATTAGGAAGAAAGGATCCATACAATAAAAGTTATACATTGTGTGAATGCTTTTAGATAAGCCTAAGGATGTAATCCTAGATAAGCCTAGGATACTGTTCAATACAATAGCATTGCAGTGTGGAATGTCCCTTAGGTGACACTTCTAATCCGACACTGGGCTATCGTTAATCGCCCACTCGGGCTTCAAACACAATGCACGTAAGCGAGCATTTGGTACAATCATCGCCAGAATTTTATTGCGGCTTATTACCAAATCCGACCTTAGATACGTCATAGAAAACCTTCTAAAGCACAAGATTTAACTATGTTTCAAAAAACTGTTAAAAACTTACAAATTTACTTACCAAATAACTTACTTGTACAAGTATACTATTAACTGGTGGTTTTGGAGAAAAATCTAGAGCAAGTCCTCGTGTGAGGAGGTTGCTGAATGGTTCGCAAGAGTTCCTACTCATTTTTTTTTTCTTTTTTCGGAGCGACCGTTGGATGAATGATTAGGGTGCTTGGCTTAATCTTCTGTCTCAGGCTCCAGGTCCGATTCCAGACAGAGTCAATTTTGAAAATTAACTTCTCAAAGTTGGCACTGGTCTGGATCTGAATAGTAGTGGCAGAGCACACTGCGTTCGCAGTCATTTGCCCCCTTACGGAAGACCACCGCTAAATTAATTAAATAACAGCATGTGTGCTGTTGTATTTCGGCGAGTAAGGGATGCCAGAGCCCATTTATCCATCCCTTCAGGGATAGGTAAATGCAGCAGCTTAACATTAAAAAGACCAAATCAAAATAATAGCATGTTTCGATATGTCTAACAACCTTTGCCATAAAAATGTGTTCCAATTTTATCACCGACTGTACACAGGTTCTATTAGAGGGCAGATTACAACGATCATGTCGCGTCTGATAAATGGCTGGTGTTAGCGTCACGTGTATTCGCCGTCTTATTTGAGCTGCGATGTTTAAAATCTATTTCGGCCATCGACAGTCAGTGCGAACTTGCGAAGTTAAAAGGCGACCTTAGATCTAGCCTAAAAGGAACGTCGTGGACAAAAATACATCGTCGACTACTTCAAATACGATTCAAAATCGTGTGCACACAATTCTTACAAAAGGATATCTTATGCTTAAATTACGCTTACTTACAAAATGTATCCAAATGTAACATTTTATCCCAAAATGCGATAAAAATTAGTTTATCCCATTTTTTTAGGAAGTAATAATAAATATTTCTAACCTTTAAGTTAACGGCCTATGTTATAGGCAGGCAGACGCCCCAGTTGAAGATGGCTACCGTCGCCTAAAATCAGTTCATTATGTTTTTTTCTCAAGGAATGATTATTACATCTTTTCTATATGTAAGCAATTAGTAAAATTGTCAGCGCTTAGAATAATTGGGGCGATTTATACGCAATTACTAAATTATGCTTTCTGGTTTGTATAAATATCACTAATGTATGTTAATCATGATTAAATTCTCGACTCTTCTTTCTCAAGACTTTACCTATTTGATATCTTTTCGTCACTTTATATATGAGACACTCAGCAACCAAATGTACAATTTGAGTAATTTTGAAGTCACTTACAAACAAAGTTGTAACAAACATCTTTAGGATATTTTTTATAAAGGTGGCTGACGACCTACTTGATGGGTAGGTCGCTAGAGTTCCCTATTAGCATAAGACAGGAAGTAAGTGCTGCCTAGATAGGGAAGTGGAATCTGGCATCCTCCACTCACCGAATTACAACACCGCACATCCTATTATTTCACTGTGGTTTTCTGTACGCGAGTGGTTACTGTCGCCAAACCTGCTGCCCAATTTATGACTTTTAAACATTTTAATTCCTCGAATAACTGTTACATTGGTTGACGGGGAAAAATTATATAGAAGTCGACAGTCAATCTTCAAGACTTCCAGAACGAATAGAGGGAGAGAGAGAGCATATCATATATGTATATAGCAAATTTATAGTAAACCAGTTCTATGAGTGATTAATTAATTATTATATTAATATATGGGTTAAAGTTCAAAGTGCAAACATTGCAAACTCAATAAAGTTCAGCTGTTTCAAACTGTTAGTGATTCTCGAGTAGGACTCAAGTTAGTAACATATACGTTCCTTAGCTATCCAATACAATCGTGTTATTAAGAAACATAAAATATAGTCAGAAGTATGTTCAACATACTACTTACGAAGTTAAGCGTACATTCCTAAGCGAGCTCTCCCCTCGATGATGTAAGAGTGTTATTCGATCGTAAAGAGTGCAAAGGGTAGTGTTATCTCGTTAGAGTATAATTGTCGAAACCTTATTAAGGCGAACCGGAAACGACCGCTGTGCGAATGGTTAGCCGCGGCCGGAAGTGATAGTCTGGACTGCAATAAAAACGTGATGAGGGTGGAAATAAAAGTAAGTCCGGTTTATTGGCGATAGTATAAAGGTACATATAATACCTTGTATACGGCCGAGTTAATAGTAAACGCGTTGCTTAACATTAATTTGCTATCGCGTAAATGCGAATTGGCTTATACCGTTTCGATGTCTGCTTTAAATTTTCAATTTGTCTGTCGAGCCACTCCGGCAAATTAAATTATTTGTCATTGGCACAAATATTTTTATTTGGCTAATAGGAAAACAAACAAACAATTGAATATACAAAATATGTTCAATTGGCACTTAAAAATTATTTTATAAACAATATCTAGACGGAAGCTGTAATGCTGAAACTCAGCAAATTTTCCTTAACTACTTTGTTTTTGCTTGTGTTGGTGGTTTATTTATATCCTTTCGTAAGGAAACGACAACACATATTAAAATAGTTCTTCAAAAATTTGTGTTCAGTCTCAAATTTGTCTATATTTAAAAAAAATGTCATCGGTGTTCATGTGTTGTGTTTTTATACAAACTTAATTTTACAAATGAACTTTTTTTATGTTAATATCGACAGACAGGCTGACGGTCCACTTGATGGGGGGTGGCTACCGTCGCCTATAACACGAGCAACGCTACAGCTGCTGCAAGTGCGCTGCCGATTACAATAGGATTAAGGATAAGGAATTTGATAGGAAAATGGGCTCTGGCATCTCTTACTCACTCACCGAAACACAACAGCACACGTGCGGCCTTCTGTATGTGCGAACTTATCGTGAAATCATAGTTTACAAATTATTGATGTAATATGGATCCCAAAAAACAGTGACAATCCATTCGGCAAGAAATATTGTCTGGGACGGCTTTCCTTGCAATTTTGAGTAATTTTGATTTCATATATTAGAAGTAATTTGTTTTTAACTGTGTTAGAAGTCGAGTAATCTTCGATGAGATGTACTCGTAGTGGCCACTCGTGAGATTTGGAATTCCAATAGGGCGAAGGGTTTTCTGATGAAACGCAACACAATCGTATATTTAATTAACATTCGCTTATTGAATTTACCTTTGCTTTGTATACCAATTTATGTAATTGAAATTTACCCAACAATTTCGAAGGATAATCTCAATCAATTTATTTATTTAAACGATCTACATTGATTTCCATAAATTTTACTTGTGATGCAGGTCACTGCTAATTCCTGTCTAATATTGATGCTATTGTGGGGGATTATAGCCCCCACCCACCCATTGACAGTGAGGAGACGCATGAGTCCAGATGTAAGAAATAATTCACCGTAATTGTTTTTGGAGCAATACATTAATTTTTTTACATAAGAGATATCCTCGTAGAACGACAAATATACTTCCAAAAAAATTCTACAAATTTATCATAAAATATGACATCTATACTGGTAGCAGTGGCTTTTTTATTTCAACATTTCTCGATTTAATTTATTTGAAAATAAATCCTTTATGTAAAAATAAATAGTTTCGCCCTTACGCGGCATTTTAACTCGCCCCGCGCGTAACAATAGGTACCATAGATTTCTGCCTCTTAGAATACAAAATCTTAACCTCTTAGACATAATTTAAAAAAAAATCATCACACTTGATATGTATTATGACAAACTGAGTCAAAACAACAACAACAACAACAACAGCTTCAACATTGTATATACTAATAACTATTGCGCAATTTATTAAATTTACTATGTTATTTATTTTATTAAGTTTTCGCAATGTTTTTTTATTTTTTTATATGTTAAGATCGGCAGACAGGCTGACGGTTCATTTGATGGTAAATGGCTACTGCCTATAACACAAGCAACACCACAACTGCTGCAAATGCGCTGCCGAATACAGTAGGATTAAGGATAAGGGATTGGATATAATAATGGGCTCTGGAACCCCTTACTCACTCACCGAAACATAACAGCAGACGTGCTGTTATTCCACGGTGGTCTTCTGTAAGGGGTGGTTACTTCGCCAGACGGGCTGCCCAAATAACTGCGAAACGCAGTGTGCCCTGCCACTGCTTTCCAGATCCAGACCAGAGCCAAATCCGAAAAGTTCATTTTTTCAAAGTTGATCTTGTCCGGAATCAAACAAGGGAACCTTAGAACAGAGTTATATCGGTCCACCTCTCGATTCAAAATATTACGAACTTGTCAGACGTGACTTGATATCTCATAACTGACAACCTTCCGGCGAGATATAAAAAGAACGTTCGGAAACATAGGTTCAGATAAAAATGCAAGGAATTCGTGACACTGGATAAAGTATTTTTTATATATAACGTTATAGTGTCATCCAAGCTCATCCAGAATTACATTCGACATGTGATACACACGGTTGTCCTCATTATGTTTGATTAATCGAGCCAGTTTGGTTATTTATTTATTTGTTTATTGTTACATGGCCTCCAACGAGGCAGGCACCGAACAAAAACACACAGCAAAGGACAAAAAAAAGAATAACATGGCAGATGGCGCCGCAATTAAAGGAGGCACAGCCTACGCCAATAAAGAGTCAAAGTAACATCCCAGCAATTAGAAAAAAATTAACAAAAAAAAAATTATACATAGGAATACATATCGGAATAAATTTTATTTATTTATTTATTTATTTACACACACAAACTTACAATCTACCATTACAGGTTTTCACCCAATGCGGTAGTGTAGCAATTATATAAAAATGTCAAAAATAAACTAGTGTTAATTATCTGAACTACGGACAAGGATGAGTATTTTGATTTTGGAAAACGCGTCGTTAAACAGGTCAACATCGTGATCGGGGAGTTGGCAACATCAATAATACGATTTAATGGGGAAATAATGCATAATGCAACTCAATTATACAGGAAAACATTTTCGCCGCGATTTCTTTCGCATAGACTTTTTGAATATAGAACCAAATATATTCAAAATTAGTAATTTTTTTTGTACTATTTGTATTGTTTCCGATGGATGACAATTAAATGTCTCCTAAACAATTTGTGAGATGGCGCTATACGTTCGGCTTTCATCCAATGGTAACAATGCACTTATTGCGACCATCTTAAGTCCACGTCGACATTAAAAAAGCACGAATATCGTCTTCAGGGGTCAAGCTAAGCCTCTGTTAAAAAATTCACAACAATCGGTTAATTGTTTTAACGGTTTATAACGTGACAGACACCAGTTACTCATACATCCTTGAATTTACTTCAAATTCAAAGGTGTGCTTGCTACAGCCATTAATTTTAAAAAGAAAGCGATATACTAAAAAAAAGCACCTTCAAGAAAAAGTCACGAAAGTGAAACTGTTCGTTCGTGTGTAGTAAAGAGAAAAATGTCGTTTGCCATCATTGGAAACCTCTCTCATTTCTGGATGGCGACTCATTTCGCGCATCGACGGCTCCATTCCCTTTGATTCTCCTCATTATGCCCATTTCCCATCTCAAATTTTCACCAATATTCCTCAATAGAATTCGCGAGACGGCATAATGGTGGTTTTAAGTATTATTATTTCAATGTAATATCTCGTTCGTGATCTTAATGATGTATTTTAATAGTGCCTCTGAGTCGTGAACGAAGATTGCGTCGCCATTTAAACACAAATTAAGTCACTCTCTAAGTAATGTTCAATGGAACCTCGTTAAGGGCTTCGCGGCATCGAAGTCAGTGTCCTCTCAATTTTGTAACGTGCAAAAATGTACATTTTAGTAAATTCATTCAAATTAGTAATTATTCATTAATTGTTAATTCAACTTCAACCAACTGACGTTTGAGCAGTGTCATTTATCGCATGGAGGCTTGACTAGTCGCCGTTGCGGTCTGGCCAACGATGGAAGCGCGACTGCGGTACCTCGGCACTCGGCACCCATTTAGCGACATCTGATGATGTCAACATTACCGGGGAAGTTTAGGCCGATGCACGGACTTTATGTTCAAGGGATAGGGTCGATTACAGATATTGGCAAAACAATTTTGTGACGCACCGTTGTTTCTGAGTAGTGGTAAGATTTTCGATGTGTATGGAGAAAGAAGGTTCGAGAAGCTTGCGTATAGGCAATCGGAAATAGAAAGACTTCCGGCCGAGGTATAGTGGGACGCGCTCTCTTGGCACCGAGCGTTTGTGGCATCAAGAGCTCCAGTAAATTTGGCGATTCTCGTTATTTTAGCATCCCGCCTAGCGTTTCGCTTACCACGCGGTCGTCTGAAGTATGTTTATGGCTTTTAGCCGTTAAGTAACCATCTAACAATTGTATTTTATACTGAAGTAGGTATACTTGCATCTGGCATTTTGCAAAACAAATATGGATTCCTTGTTATAAATACAGCAGTTCCGTAAATATAAAGTTTTATTTAATATAATATAGATATCATATATAGATTAAACCCTCGTAAATCATTACTTAATATTATAAATGTGAAAGTAACTTTGTCTGTCTGTCTGTTACCATTTCACGCCTAAAGCGCCGGACCGATCATCATGAAATTTTGCATACACTTTGTCAGGGATGCAGGAAAGGACATAGGATACCTCTCATCCAGAAAAAAGTAATGTTCCCGAGGGATCATCTAACGCCTGACAAAGCTATAAAGTAACATTGCTCATATATTTAATAAGGCGTCGTTTTTTTATTATTCAATGCGGTCGAGGCCACGGGCACCAGCTATTTTCTAGATGTGGTCTAATCTCGCTTATTTATTAACCCTCTCTGATAAACAGTGAAACATGATCCGAAATAGTATATTTTAATACAGTTGCTCAAAAAGTGGCGTATTGCAGGGACGTATAGCGTTCGGAAAGTGGGCTATTACACACTCGTGCTTTTTTTTTACCTTTCCCGCACTCGTGCGTTCTCTTTCCCAACTGTCAAAATAATGTCTATTAAAAAGAAAAACCAACCATGAAGTTTTTACTAAAAAGTTTTTATGATTCATGCAAATACGTATATTTCTAAAAAGAAGCTACGAATTTGTTTCAATATCAGATTTAATGATTTGATTTAATGAGTTAGGTTAGGTTTCATTTCATTTCATCTCATTAAATTTCATTTTCATTTCAAATCAATAAAAAAATTCTACTGAAGACTTGGCTGTATGGGCACATAGTTTCCTTTGCCTACCGGAATGCGTGAAGAAAAAAAATGTCTCTGCTTATATTGTACGGTTGGCGCCATTTTCCAGAAATTCTCTTTGCGAGTTTAGTTGTTTGTTTTATTAAATCGCTTCATTTTTTCGCAACTGTATTAAAAATAGTCGTTCAGTACACGTGCGGAACCGTCATTGCAACTTGTTCCGACTGTCAACCCTCGCCTTCGGCTCGGGTAGACATTTGTCGGAACTCTTTGCAATGACAGCCTTTCCGCACTTGTAATGAAATATACTATTTCATTACAAGTGCGGAAAGGCTGTCATTGCAAAGAGTTCCGACAAATGTCTACCCGAGCCGAAGGCGAGGGTTGACAGTCGGAACAAGTTGCAATGACGGTTCCGCACGTGTACTGAACGACTATTTTTAATACAGTTGCGAAAAAATGAAGCGATTTAATAAAACAAACAACTAAACTCGCAAAGAGAATTTCTGGAAAATGGCGCCAACCGTACAATATAAGCAGAGACATTTTTTTTCTTCACGCATTCCGGTAGGCAAAGGAAACTATGTGCCCATACAGCCAAGTCTTCAGTAGAATTTTTTTATTGATATTAAATGAAATGAAACCTAACCTAACTCGTTCAATCAAATCATTAAATCTGATATTTAAACAAATCAGTAGCTTCTTTTTAGAAATATACGTATTTGCATGAATCATAAAAACTTCTATGATTTTTTTTTAGTAAAAACTTCATGGTTGGTTTTTCTTTTTAATAAACATTATTTTGACAGTTGGGAAAGAGAACGCACGAGTTCGGGAAGGGTAAAAAAAAGCACGAGTATATAATAGCCCACATCCCGAACGCTATACGTCCCAGCAATACGCCACTTTTTGAGCAACTGTATTAAAAAATAATAAAAATGGACCCAATGGGTCTGAATATTATACAAATATATTCCGAACTTTACCAACAGAGTGACAATTGGTTTTCCTGTCGAGTCGTGCCCTACTACAAACTCGTTCGCTGCAAATGTTACCACTTTTACTTTCATTTATATTCTTTGTATAGTAACTAACTATAACTTAATTTAATCCATTCATAACTTGGCA
Organism: Bembecia ichneumoniformis; assembly: GCA_910589475.2. Taxonomy (NCBI): domain Eukaryota; kingdom Metazoa; phylum Arthropoda; class Insecta; order Lepidoptera; family Sesiidae; genus Bembecia; species Bembecia ichneumoniformis. The sequence goes on from OU342541.1 coordinate 14,625,248, forward strand.
GCCCATCTAATGAGTCCGATCGTTGTAAAAGTAATAATTTCATTTACAGTTACGAGAAATAATTTCAATTCGAAAAGGAGTCGGAAGAATGTATTAAAAGCATAAATTCAATTGCTTTACCACTGCGACACGTAGCTTATTACGTTGTGTGGCAAAACGTATACATTACATATTAAATTTGATACAATAATACCATTAAAGGTGCCGCCTCTATACGTCGAAAACTGTAGATCTTATCTTAACTAACCAAAAATTAAATCTAAAAGACTCATGCGTCTTGATATGTCGGATTACTGCTTTCATATTCTCAGTTGACTTTTAAGCTCTCTAATAATTTCGTAGTCATATACTTCTTTTGGCGCATTACAGTTAAAAGATCAGAGTGTATTTTTAGTGTGTAACGGAATTTTCGCACGTCGAAGTAAGACACCATTATGTAGGTGACTGATATTTTAAACTTTAATATTTTGTTTATATTTATAAACCTTTATTTAGTATAACCGTATCCATCTTTTAAGTTTTTACGGCTAAACAGGTAAAATGATCTTGATGAAAACTCTCCTACTAATATTATGAATGCGTAAGTTTGTGAGGATAGATGGATGTTTGTTACTCTTTCGCGTAAAAACTACTGAACCGATTTGAATGAAATTTGGCACACAGATAGTTTAGTACCTGGATTAACATATAGGATATCCTGGATTAATGTCAGGTTTTTATTATGTTAAAACGTTAAGACCGGCAGACGGGCTGACGGCCACTTGATGATAGGTGGCCACCGTCGCCTATAACATAAGCAACGCTATAACTGCTGCAAGTGCATTGCCGACTACAGTAGGATTACGGATAAGGGATTGGATAGGAAAATGTGCTCTGGCATCTCTTACTCACTCATCGAAACACAACAGCACATGTGCTGTTATTTCACGGTGTTTTCTGTAAGAGAATGGTTACTGCCGCCTGACGGGCTGCCCAAGTGACTGCGAAACGCATTGGGTCCTGCCACTACTTCCCAGATCCAGAGCAGAGTCAAATTTTAAAAGTTCATTTTTCAAAATTGACCCTGCCGGGAACCCTAGAATGGAACGTTAATGGAAGCTCCCTAACCACTCATCCAACGGGCTCGTCAGGTTTCGAAAGAGCGTCTAAAAACATAAAAAAGTTCGACGCCACCGTCGTCGTCACAACGACAAAGCGTTATTTAGGTATTTTATTTTTCACCAGTTAATTTGATAATAAGATTTTTTTGTGGTACGTAGACCGCACGTATTCAACTCGACTATTCAGCCAAGTAACCTCGAGCGAGTCCTTATTTATGAGATTGTCTGCAGTGTGCGGGCGTGCGGTAATGTTTCTCTGTTTATGTGATCCAGTCACGACAATCGACTTCGTATTACCGATAACGGTCTCGCTGCTCAATACGGTTTGCGCGAACCTAATCGATTTATTAACTAATGTAAATAGCTTGATTACCCTTCTATCGTTTTTACGTTAAATCGTTGGTTATTACGGTCACCTATCCTAATTTTATAAAATTAAGTAGAATGGATTTAAGTAGAACCTGACATTGAATATTCAGGTTTCTTTAAAAATTCTTCTAAAATATTGACGTGAAACCGATTTCTTCGCGTTTTCACAGTAAAACAGAATTTTGTTATAATAGACCACGTTTTTCTTTTTCATGGTACAGTATTTTGAACAGTTCATAATAAGAACTCTATTTTGAAGCTGATTTCGAAAACAATGAACCTAACAAAATAATATTCTAACTTAATTAGCCTCAACCTTCTTGACTTAATGAAGGTGTTGCTGTTAGACTGAAACGTTTCAGTCCTTATCATATTTTTTCTTAATTGTTTATCTTCGAATATCTTCGATTGTAAATGGACTGTATTTTGCGTTGGTAGTGCATCTAATCAATGGACGAGGAAATGAAGGAAAACCTCATGAATCACCAAGTCCTTGGTCTTCTATCGGCGAAGACTGCAACGGGCCCGTCACACAACAAGTCCAGAAGCTCCAGCACTTTACCACATGAATGATTACACTCGCGGAGCGGGAAGCGTGACCAAATAGATAAACTAGAAACACATACCTGATAATATAGCCGATGAAACAAATGCGAATCTCACGGGTCGAGATCGGCGGGATGAGTCTACGCCTGTTATTGTTGCGACATTTTTCTTAGTCTGACTCGGTTCGGTTTGCGATTGCGACAGATATATGGATAGCTATATGGTGGGGGTGAGACAACCAGCACACACCGCAGCGAACTATTATCAATTAATTTGAATTGACAATTGGCATTAACAATTTCTTAGTTGTCGCTTATTTAGAGTCTGGGTATTGAGGCTAAGTCGGTCTCGATCGGAGTTAGTCTAGAAAATTAATCATATTTTTTATACTATGTAAGTATAAAAAATATGATAATTTGATATGATAACTATAAAAAAACTATAAAAAATAAAATAACTTTTAATCTACAAGTACTTTTACTTTTTACTTGTAGGCCTTTGACCCATCTTTTCTATAGGGCGAGGCGATATATTAAAATATTAGTTGGAGAATTCCTTAGACACGACATTACAAGGTCGTCTAAATTTCAACTTAACTGAAATATAATAGAGGTCACCTTGAAGGTGAAGGTCTTAAAAATTTAATATTTATTCGAATCTGACGTTATAATGACGTATGGCATCGGTATATCAACTTTTATAGATCACATAATGACATAATGATATTTGGTATAGTCCTAAAAATAAATCAATATTAAACATAGAAGTTGCTTTAATTAGTATCTTATGGCAATGGCAGTCATAAATTGGACAGCCCATCTGGCGGTAGTAACCACCCGTTCACAAAAACCAGCGTGAAATAAAAGCACGTATACATAGTTGTGAGCGGTGAGTAAGAGATACCTCTATACCATCCTTTTGTTTTATCCCTTATTTTATCAAGGTAGGCAGCTCAGTTGCATCCCTCGTAGTGTACACGGGAGACGGCATCCATCTCCCATTAACTGAACTTCATAAAAAAGTAACCAACTGTATTGGGAGAACCACATAGCTACATGGAGCCTAGTGCAAGCCACCTATTTACTAATATTATACAAAAATGACCATTATTGTCGAACCTACGAGTATTGACGTATTTTTCTTAATGCGCCTAAGTGCTTCATAGACCCCTTTAATTTCCTGGGTGCATTAATCTATACTAATATAATAAAGAGAAAAGATTTGTATGTATGTATGTATTTTTGTATGTTTGTAATGCTCAAAAACTAGTGGACCGATTTTAAAAATTCTTTCACCTATAGAAAGCTACATTATCAATGAGTAATATTCAATAAAGAGACGCGGACGAAATCGCGTGCAACAGCTAGTTATACTTAAAAACTTAATAAAACAAACTTCTTGGGGGCTCAGCTAGTCTCAAATAAAACATTATTGCCATGTCCTTTCTTTTACATTTTTTCAACGTTTTAAGCACACAGTTTCCCTAAACATCAGGTGACCCGTGAGGCACCATACGCTTGAGCTACTCCTCGCTTCGATTAATTTTCTAACGTGGGACAAAGCTAGTATAAATTAATTTGTGCCGTTTGTGTGAAGACGCCGGATGTTCGCTGACGGCCGACAAACGTCCGATATCAGTGTCGAAGCTATTGTACATTGATATCCTCATTGTATTCGCAACAATACTAAACGATATTAAATATGACTGCGCTGTTTTGTTGGCTTTTATTTTTTTAATAAAATCGTGACTTAAAATAACATTTAATAATTCTTCCTTTTATTTAATGGTAACCGCCACGAAACATTTATTTCCCAATTTATCATATGTTTAAAATTAGATTTACTAGTCGTAGAAATATCAATCGCATGTATCCTCGATATACTGAACGAAAAACTCGTTTTTTTTTTTTTTTAATTAAATGAAACAATATTTTCATCAACCTCCCTTTTGTCACCTAACTGTACGTCCCCATGAGGATAAAAGCATCGCGAGGCTCAGATAATAAGCCTCGTGATACTTATATTTTAAGGATGTTGCCGTAGAGTCCTTTCCGTGTAGGAGTCCACCAATAAGTGGACAAACGATTTTATGAGAGCCGCAAGTTGACGTTGGATCTAGATTTCTTCTCACCGGTCCTCATCTAGATTATAAGACATATGTCCAGCAGTAGACGTTCTACAGCTGAAATTAAGATAATAATGATGATTGACGATTATCCCACAGAGCGGGTCTACTACTATTAATAATAGGTCACAAAAAGAATGGTCTTTTTGCGACCTTTAACTATACTTTGCAATAATCATTACAATATTCTTATAATTGCAATTATTAAGTAAACCGTCTGGCGGCAGCGACCATCCTCTTTACTGATGACTTGTGAAATAAAATCCTTATTAAGCTAATCCTCATATTGTGACTTACATTATTGTAACTTTATCCTACTTTTGTGAGTCTGTAAGCGACGCTAGTCAGATATCATCTATCGAGTTTATAAGTCATTCCAGTTTCTCAAAATTTAGTTTAGAGATACATGGCATAAATAAATAGGTAAGCTTTCTCCCTCATAAAAAAAAATTGTTTCAAAATTGATTTTAATATTCCATTTTTGACAAACATGTCTTTATGGAAGGTAGACAAGACAACACGTAAAGACGGGAACGATGGCTCACGCCACATGTATCGCGAATAAGTTGTGTTAAAGGCCATAAAGGCCTTAAAGGCCATAAGGCCATAAAGGCCATAAGTTGTGTTAAGGCTAAAGGCCCATAAACTCTACCGAGTTGGCAGACATAAATAAGTACAGATGAGAACGTATATCGAATCTACTCGCAAAGATTTAGTCTTACTTGGCGATATTGGTACCATTAAAAGTTGGTTGGTAATGATGAAATAAATAAAGAAGGCAATCCACGATTAAAATTACAACCACACAAAATTAATAAGTTAAAAATGAAATGCTCTCAAAGCAACATCCATTTCCTTCGAGAAGATTTTTCTTGTTATATAATATTTGCTCACCAAAATACATCGTAGGAGTTCCCTGACGAAGTTTGAGCACTTTCGATACATTCCAGAATGTAAGCGTAGTTTCCTCAGCGTACAGTCAGCAGCGAAATGCATTTACAAGCTAATTCTAATCAAATAAAATCAAATTGGAATTTTAATTGGTAAAACACTAATGCATTTTAGTTCAAAATCTACAAAAAATGACTTAATTAAACTGTATACTGCGCTTCTGAATAGCTTAAGGTGAGGTCGAGGTATTGAACTCTTTACTGTTTACCGAAACACGACAGCACATATGCTGTTATGCCGCCAGAGCTGTCGATGTCGCTATTAGTGTTTCTTTGAAAAAATCATCGCTTGTAATCTATTTCCAATAACCCAAATGTGTGTTTAGAGTGAAAAAGGCTAAATTCGATCCATTCACAATAGAGAGTTCTGCGAAATACTATTTTCAGAACTATATTGTAAATTATAAAGCTATTATTACTAAATTGTAACTGGAAATACAATTTGGCATCAATACGTGCTAGGACACAGCGTTGACGGAACTTTGATGGCTAACTGCAAACTAATATCGACCTTATTGCGCACATTATAGGTTTTATTTATAAATTTCGTTTAATATGTATTAATTTAATTTCACTTACCTAATTGCCAGTACAGGCATGACGCAGTGTGCGTTTTGCAGTCAGAAATCGGACAGCCTGTCCGGTGTCTGTAACAACGGACCGGGGCCCGGTCGAGATATTCATAGTATGCTTTTTTATGAACCAATTCATACTTCACCGTGCGCTCGGAGACAGCTTCGCGAAGCCCGCCTCGGGTACAATTTACCCGAGGATGCCATGCGAGCCATGGCTCGCGAGCCAAAACCGCGAGGCTGCCACGCGAGCCAAAACAGCGAGTATGCCTCGCGACGTATAATATAAATATAATACTATATAAGTACAAAATATAGTAATCGTAACACAAAATAGTATTAATGTTATGTACTTGGAAATGACAGGGCACGGGCACGGGCACGGGCACGGCAGACCCTAGGCCATTTTATAAAATAAAATAAAAAAATCTCCGCTTTAAAAACTGCATAAATGTAGGTATATCAAATTATCAATATTTAAAGAAGTTTTAGTTTATTTAGTTTTATTTACTCGTAATGTATAGCTGTCTGTTCAATTTCAAATCTTATGGTTTAGAAGTTAGAGCATAGTTTAATTGCAGCTTTGTGAGATTGTATTTGTTCCCCCGTGAGCGGTTTTCGTTTTCGCCTATGCAATGGCCTTTGATGTCTATATATAAATCACCTCATTTAAATGGAAATGGTATTCATTTATTTTATAAAATTATTTAACCTGATAAATGAAAATTTTTATTTTAAATCGATAAAGTAAAAATCATTTAATTTATATTATCTGGATATTTTCGAAAAGTTTACCAGGAGCTTCAACTCTCATCAATTTTATAGATCTTTAACAGATTATTCTTGATTTTCGAATAATATAGATTTGTCGAAATGTTTGTTTTCAATTAAGCGAGGCACGTATTTTTTTTTTATTTTTTTATTAATGCCTATTCACACGAACCTTGAAAAGATTTGGGTTGTACGATTTCGGAAATACAGACGCCGGCAGGGAGTTCCATACAAGGAAGTATTTAAAAAACAATGAAAATATCTTCGTTGGACTAAATTTCAGTCATTATACTATGAGGAAGAAGTGGCTCTTTCTAACAGCGATTTGCTATACAAGTATAAAATAAGTAAATATTCAGCTCGAGCTCCATCACTTAAAATAAAGTACATAATAGCATTTTAGGATAAATTCTGTTTAACTTCTCTTTGAAATTTGCGTTATGGATGACACATATTGAAAACACACTTGTCTTCGGGTCCTGGATTTACACGTAGTACAACTTTACTTGGTTTGGCATTTACTGGGTAAGCGTGGTCCACCTTCGGCTGCATCTGCACCTCACATCAGGTGAGATAGTGGTCAAGCGCTGTCTTGAATTAATAAAAAGAAATAAAAAAAAAAAAAAAAAAAAAAAAAACTTGTATCCCAAGGGCGTCAAGAGAATTTGTCACGAAGAAATTAATTTTTCATACGAGCAAATATGCAGGCGAAAACTAGTTGGCCATAATTTTAAGATATGTTTTGTGCGGACAGAACCTACCGCAAAAATATATTTTTCCTATTACTTGTCCAAGAGGACAATTATAGAAACTGCCGGATAGTTTAAAAATGGGGATCATTCACCGAAAGTATGAATTGGTTCGATTCTATTCCGAATTGACGAATATTTTCGACATTTTTACAGTTAGAAGTTGTTATAAAATAAAAAGAAGAAATTGATTTTACAACAATCATTGTGGAAATATAAAAATTGTAACGTAAACTTTAATTTAATTAAATTTTGTTTCTTGTATGTATTTGTCCATTATTTCCAGCAAGTTATAGGTTATAAGTGAGTACTAGTTGCATATAAAAGTGTCGGCAGAAATAGCAATTGATGGTCTCATTTATTTTAAAAGGGCCTGGGCTAATGTACTATTAGTTACTTCGTCTGAAACTCATATAAAAAGTTGTAACGATGTAGGCACTCGAAACTAGTAAGTAATATCGTATCGAACACCAAAGTCCTGTAACTAATTTCCTGCAACTAATATAAGATTCTATTGTCTATAAGAAACTATCGCTTCATTAGTTGACGGTAGAGCGGTAAGTATTTTCGATGAAACAATAATGTAATTATTATCCTGGTCACTTCTTCTCCACGGCTGCTTTTCTTCACGACTGTCCGACTCCACCATAAAGCCTATTTCCAATGCAGGTTTTTCACATTCCAACTGTACCGTGACTTATTAAGATACGTGTTATTAATTTCTTATGAAAGTTTATAAATAATCAGTTCGCATGTGTGGACGTTTGTCACTGACTCTTCATAAATTTTAAATAATGATTTATTATCTAAATTAACGTATAGGAAATTAAATATCAGCCTATTATATGACCCCACTGCAGAAGTACAGGCCTACCCTCTCAACGAGGGAGTATGGGCTATAAAATTACTCAAAGTTTTTAAAAAAAACCATTGGTACATCCATGAATCAGACCTTTCGACATGTTAGGCCACCACCGACGCTCTAACATAACACATAACACATCTCAAAAAATGGTAGGAATTAAAAGTCACTTCTCAACTTATGAGCTCCAAGATTAGGCTCCGGTCAAATTCATTCAGTAAAATCGGTTTGAAGAACTTGCCAACTCTGAAGAGGCAAAAAGCGGTGCACACTGTACCTGTTAAGGGCCTCACGTACGCAAGTCTGTGGCCAAGGCATGACGTGCCTTAAGATTATTCTGATGCCCCACCCCACAGATAGGACAGCCAGTTCAGGAAACTGCTGGCAAAGATCATTTTACTAATGATTTTAGTATAGTGACTAAATTCAAGTCATGATCTTCACGCTCGATCTATTATTCTAAGACAAAGTCACAGATTTTTGTTTGTTTATATAAAATAAAATAACAAAATAAAACAGTCTAAATAATTATTCAAGATTTGTGATGAATGGAATTACATTATTTTTTACAGCCTTTTGAAATACTTAAATTTGTTTAGAAAATACTCTCGTCCGAGTAGAAAACTGAAATATTGCGTATTTTTTAATAGCTCTGACATTTCATTTCTAACCTAAAATGCCAACCATTTTTCGCAATTTATTACGCACGGGTAAAGAAATGACAGTACTCAAATTTGATTTTATTTTTATTTTATTACAACTTTTTATCAAATATACGCCTGAAATCATCAACTCGGCCATTGCTGAACAAGGCCGCCCCTGTAAGTTCCAATCGGTCCGATCACGTGTGAATACTCAAAAAAATTTAAGGTTATACGAATCTCCGCTCATTTACTTTATCTAATTTAAATCAATTTCGACAAAGATATATTAAAATGGCATACTAAATTTTCAATACCCAAATTTTGCCAGACGAGAAGTCCGGTTTATGACTGCGGAACGTAGTGTACCCTGCCTTACTGCTATTTCTTTAACTCTGCGATGGTAAAACGATTTGTTCGCTCGTAAAAGTTTTAAACGCTTTTAATGCTTGGATTTCACAATCACTGTTTCACTTTGAAATAAGAATTAAGTGCCTTCCTTTGTTGGGTTGTCGAAAGCCTCGTTTTCAGTGTGATTCCGTATAAATTTTAGCAATTAATTGTATTATTAGATAGAATGTAATGTATATTGTTCGTGCCTCGACTGGCTCTCGTTGGGGCGATATTATTTTTTCATCATGATGCTCAGAAAGTAGGTCGTATTTGAATGCGGATGCAAATTCGATTTGCAGCCCCAGGGAAGAAAGTAAATCTGAAACCCAAAGAGACTTCTTTACATTTTGATAAATAGCAAAGGAAAATTAAATATGTCTATTCTGCACAATCTAGAGAAGTCTAGTCATTCTGGAGTCAAATTTCAGCTTTCAGTCTAGAAATCTGAATTTGGAGCATAGGTTTATTTTGTAAAGTAAACATCCGCTAAGAAAGATTTTTGAAATTTTTACTCCATGTGAAGTCGGGGGTGGGTCGCTAGTAATTATCTATTTTTATATATTTCTGTTACTTGTATGCGATTTTTGTTAACATTACATACATAATATTTCTTTTTTCTCCTTAACAATAATAATAAAAATGAGATTAATATTAGTGTTCTATTACGCCCTCGAAAAATTAACACTGTAAAATATTTGAATTTTCATTGAATGTATTTGAATTGAAACACTGAAGTGTGTGTACGTGTAAAGTGTGTGTTCAAAGTGTGTGTAAAGTGTGTGTTCAAAAAGTGTGTGTACACACTTTTTGAAATTATTCAATAAGTTAGAACACAAAATGATAGCTTCACTGTGAAGAATAATTTAGGAAGAGTTGTCAGGAGGGGCCTGCGTTCATCAGTGGGACGTCAGTGAATAGAGGGGACGAACCTCTGTCGACTGTTAATTATGATGTACTAGAAACGCCAGAATATTTACGTATTTAATGTTGTCATTCCATTGGGAATACTTTAATGTTTAAAAATTTGAAATCAATTTAGCTGTGCCGCCCCGACGAGTTTATTTTGTGGTCGATGTCGGTTCTTGACGTGGCCGAATGATTCGATACACATCACACCTTCACACTTTAAGTTTGCACTATTTTTAGTGTTATCATGTCACTGTTCCAGTTTCGAATACAACGAAGGCAGGGTGTAATCCCGTTATACGAGTATGATATACAAGTTTGCTGAAGCGAAATTTCTTTATTGTCCAAAAACAACCGCGCACTTAAGTGGCCTCCCGGCCGAGGCCTCGTCTGCTTATTGTATTTCATATTAACTTTGCATTTTGCGAGGTGAAAAATCGGGGCTCGCGTGACTCTTGTCACGTATATTAGTTATACCAGGGCAGAAATAGAATGATTTAAGTCCCATGAAACTTATAAGTCACAAAAGATAATTTACTTTTTGAAAGAACTGCCAAGATTCAATACTATCGAACGATGAACTCTTCAATACTCTTTCGTACAATTTTTTATATCTCGACCAATGTATAATAATAATATAATCCATCGTTTGAACAGTAATGAGAGGGTACACTAATTTCATCTTGTCCTTTATCCTCTACCCCTTTATCCTATCACAGCCGAAAACGCAATTCTGACTTGCTTGTACTTGCGGTGGCTACCTACTATCAAATGTCAATTTTTTGTGATACTTTAAATAGAATAGTTTAATTGGAAAGAAATCCTTTGGTCCTGAATTTGTACCGATGACATTATATGGTTCACTTAGTAGTTTTATGACCCAATAATTTTCCTCAGTATAACTTAAAAAACTAGATTCGTACTTGACTCGTTTGATTGTCTAACCAACTACTATTAACCCACTTTTTCTAATTACAATTCAACATGGCCGTACAGTCTAGACAATCCTCACAGCCTATATCATTTAGACGACCTAAAATTGTTTTTTTAATTTTGTCTATGATAAAATTGTTTGTCTGGCCACGGTTTATAATTGACATATTTGATAACGAAACAATGTATGCACCTGTACCATTTCCGTTCTTTTGAGAATCTGGCCTTTTGAGAATCTGCCTTTTTGCGAATCTGTCTTTTTGCGAATCTGTCCTTATGCGAACAAACCTTGGTAGGTACCTACGTCTAAAATATTTGCATTTGGTTGTAATTTTTCGATTCGTTCGCCATAACTTGCGATCAATATCATCATTGGAAACGCTGTTTATGGAATATTAAATACGTTACGTTATCAACTTCGAGAAATAATTTAAACAACGACTAAAACTCAACTTTGCATCGTTCCAGGAACCTAAATCTATCCGACATGACATGATGTAAAAGGGTGGTTACTACCTCCAGTCAAAAATACCAATTCATGATGTCGAATGCATTTTTGTCTACCACTTCTATTCATCAGGCACGCAGTCCGAGTAGACAACCGAAAGAAGAAGATGTTCCAACTGAATCATTTAATGAAAAATTTGGCATTGAATTTATGTTGAAGAAGCAATTACCAATGAGATAGATGATATATGTTTGTCACACGCAACCAGTGATACTGTCTATTAATGTTGAAACATTAGAGTTACAAGGACCAGCTGTCCAGTCTCGGTTGCAACCACTCGAGCGCAAACTATTGCATTGTAAGTTGTCTGCTTGCAGGTGAATATCCAGTTTACAATCCATTGTGTAATTTAATCCCCTTGTTCAAGGCTGACCGAACGTCATATTCTGTACAGATTGACTTAACTACCAATCATGGGAAGTTTAAGCGACATATGATCATGATGTGATAATGATAATAACTTTACCGGTTAAATAACATTAATCAAAATTAAGGCCATACATTATAGGATGCATTCACATATTTTTTATTGTTGCTGTCTTGATAAAGGACATAAATTTTAAAAAAATTAACTCACACGTTGGAGATTATGGTAATAAAAGTCTTTATTAATAATTTCAGTAATTTCTTGTGAATATTTTAGATTTTTTAATTGGGGATAACATTCGAAAATAAATACATTGAACGCGAAGCACGTACTCGATACTTTGTTCGAGTCATTGCGCAGTTCAAACGTATTTTTTAAAACTTAAATATCTATCAAACCCTATTACCAAATTAATCGATTTTTTCCCAGTAAAATCTTCTTACCTTTGGCATTAATCATTTTCTTCTTACATAATGGCACAAGTTTCAACCGTCAAAACTAAAATAAACTGACTCCATACAATATGATTTATCTCCTTTTTGCCAAACAGTTCCCCGTGAAACATCCTCAGTATAATAAAGTACAACTGCCTTTGGCTTTAAAAATTTCCGGAATTCCTCAATCGAGTACTTTAGTTTCTATCCTCTCTTACACTGCCTATCGAAGTAAGCAGTAATAGTAAATTCCGTTTGGATTGATGTGCTATTTATTGGTGACATACCATATATTTATTCAGATTTGGAAACAAAAATCGAACAAACATACGATTTGGAACGAACGAATGTGTGAAATCTGAAAATACGCTGCCGCCTATTAATCGCGCCGAATAGAATTTTCATTCCGCCAACATCGCGCAACTTAAACGGCTGCATTGCAAAATGTTGATGCTAAATTTTAGTACATCGATTTTAATTAAAAATTCACCACAAAGGAGTATTATAGTTCGCGCTTAGCTTTTAGCTTAAAGCGTATTAAAGTTTTAATCAGTTTATCCAGACGAAGCAGACTGCACTTTTTATAACACATTTCGAATTAAATCTAGTGGAGAATAGTTTCAGTTGCTTCGGTTAAATTATTAGGTAGTAATTATTTTAAAATTTTATATTTTTTTCAATTCATCAGCAACTTTTATAAAAATGTATAAATGATAATAATATCGAATGTTATATTCCACTTTACGTGAGATCACATCACAAAGAAAGAAAGAAAGAAAATCCATTTATTTTACTCATACATCAGTTTCACAAACAGCAAATTAAATAAAAATCATGTTTAGTAATTTATTAACCGCCACTTAAAATAATTATTGATTTTTTTTTAAATTGGTAAAAATACTTTTGAGGGTTTTTTTTTAATTTAGTTGTATCCCACAAATTTGACCGCTCAAAGATCCTGTTGACTGTGTGCATAGCCCGCTCGTGATCAATTTTATTTATACTCGTATAACCCTCCACATTTCAAAATGTCTAACAATGCTTTAAACAAAGTTCAAGCCGTTTTTATTGTTATTGCCGTTTTTGTAATTTCGTCATAAATCTTCTGACTGATGATTAATGAACGCTGTACATATTACAGCTAGATTCGTTTTTTAACTAACGCTATATACGTGTATTGTAGGTATATAACATAAATCTTTTCTCCATATATAAAAATGAATCCGCATTTCCCTTGGTCACGGCACCGCGCGTGAACGGGTAGACCGATTTTAATTCGGTTTTCACTAATGGAACGGGGAATGTTTACATATATAAAAATTGCACCCCGGGCGAAGCCGGGGGCGGGTCGCCAGTATTATTATAATTATTAAAGAAGGTTTGTATCCCAGTAGGTTATCTGGGACATGACAAGTTAGCCATTCTCCTGCTTATTGGTAGCTTAAAAAAAACTAAGCTATTTATAATGTTGTACTTATGTTGCCGAGGTGAAATTTTTGTCTATTTATGTGTGCATTTGTGCACGCTAATCTCTGAAAAGGCTTAGTCGATTTGAGTGCGGTTTACAAACAATTTTTTTTAAATTAAAGATCGGCCATAAACTGACGGTCCACTTGATGGTAGGTAGCTACCGTCACCTATAACACAAGTAACACCAAAGCTGCTGCAAGTGCTCTGTCGATTACAGTAGGATTAAGGATAAGGGATTAGGAGTGGATAGGGAAATGGGCTCTTGCATCTCTTACTCACTCACCGAAACACAAAAGCACACGTGCTGTTATTTCACGGTGGTCTTCTGTAAGGGGGTAGTTACTGCCGCCAGACGGGCTGCCCAAATGACTGCTAAACGCAGTGTGCCCTGCCACCACATATCAGACTAGAGCCAAATTTGAAAGTTTTTTTTTTTTTAAAGTTGACCCTGCCGGGTATCGAACCCGGGAACCCTAGAACAGAGCGTTAAGGCAAGCACCCTAATCATTCATCCAACAGGTTCGTCAAAAGTTAGTAACTAAGTTAAGTAACTGAAATAATACACTCTATTCTAGAAAGACGCTTCGATCGATTGGATAATATTACGAACGCCATTCGATAAGTTTGCTTTACTAATTGCACATATATACATATGTCAATAGTCACTTATTTAATTTAAAATGTAAATTAACTAATAAAAATAATTTTAACTCTACAGTAGTCTATGGCAAAATAAGCAAAAGAAAAATATTTATTAATTTATCTAACAAAATACTAAAATTAAACGACATTTGTGACATCTTGTATCTCTTCATCTCGTTTCATGGAATTCAATCTTGTTTCTAGATTGAATTTTGTTAATTACTCTCAACTTTTTGGTAAAATATTGATTTTTAAACGATTTTGAAATATTACAATAAATGTCAGATTTAATTTCTATCAATAGGCGATACATTTTATTTTTTATTCTAAGTAAGCCAAATACAAATTTATTTTAACGCAAGGCTGTAAAATACGGAATACTTGAAATCTGATAGATGGAAGATATAATTTTTTTTACGAATGTAACTTAAATTCCAAGTAATAAAGATTCCAATAAGCCGGCACGGATTCAGAGTTTCTTTCGGAGTTTAAAGTTATAAATAATTTTTAAACTGGCATCGGATAATTGATTGAACAAACTCTATCACTTAAACATAGTATCTTAGAGCTAGACTTATTACCTAAAGTTAGCGATTGCGGTATTTAGAATTTATTTAAAAATACTAATCTAACGGTATCTGAGTGAATAAGAGAATTAGCAATTTCCGCAGATTTAGATCTTACTAACCTAACAATCGAACAATATGCATCACCAAATGTCGTAAGTAAATGCTTTGAAGGCCTTGGAAAAAGTTCAATAAAAAATATTACAATTTAAAAGGAATCGAAACGAACTTGATATCCAGAGAATTTAAGTCTTAAAGATATCTAAAAACATTTTGAAACATATCCTCAGAGCCTGCCTCAGCCTTAAACTTAGTCACCTTTAAATTACCTCATAATCCAAAATCAGGAGAAGTTTAAGAGTCCACCTTAATTGACACGCATCATTAAACCATTTTATCTAATTGTTCGGTTGCAGTCGATGGGTTCTGTGTTGCTGAAACGTTTGGGAGGCGAACGGACAGTGGCGCATAATATTTCTTCTCTTGCAACTACCTCTTTCAGACACCAACGAGGGCGTTCAAGGTTAGAAATGTAGCAGAAGACGATACGCGAAAATATTTTGGTAAGTCCTTTGTTTTAGTTTTCATATTTAATGTTTGATTTGGCCCAACAAGAGTTGTGTGTTTGTTTATTTTTGGCTCTACGAATCGTAGAAATTGCATTTATTCGGACAGGAGTAAAAGCAGTGTGTGTAGTGTGTCTGTGTGTGTGCGAAATAAAAATCTTTCTTTACATAATATGGTATCTAAATGTGTGATCAATTGTACATGTATATGAAATGGAACTGGGTCACTAGTAAGGGATTGAGTGAAATGTTATTAAATTCATTCGTACCGCTAGAACCAAGTTCAAGCATCGCCGCTGTAGTACCGCTCTGCAAATCAACTCATATTACTACCTTAGTTGGGTAGGTACGTACTATGTTTTAAGGCGAAACCTACGAGACAGTAGAAAAAGACATTTCCCTAAATTCTTGCAGTCAACCATCACAGCACGCTACTTTATTTTTTTGTCCTTTAGAAATTTAATTGAACTAATCGATGCTTTTTGCTAGGTAGAAAAAATTACAAACCTAACAATAAAATATAATATTGAAACACTCGTAGTGCACAAAGAGAGATATTTTATTTTATAAATTTTCATCAGTAATTGAGCTGTTGACATACTTTGGGAATTTTCTTTTCCTATTTCACGTACACTGTTTACACTATTTTAAAAAATAACAACTAAATCGAATATTCAGTCGTTAAATCTCAAGGTAGTTTTATTTTAGTCTCATTTTTAATAATAAATATATTTCTGTGATAAAAGTTGCAAACTTCAAAAAGGCACTTCGAATAACTTCCCAAATTAAAATTTCCTAAACAGCAATCGTAATTTGGACACTTCAAAATCTTCAAAATGATTTTCATTGTGCTGAAGTTTCACTTTCAACCATTCAAGCCGTAATCTAACTTGGATATCTAATTAATACTCGTAGGCTTTAATTTAATTAATGAACCTTAATATAATTGACGCTACCTTCTTTCAGTGACATTTAGTTGTATACGAGGGCGGAGAGATAAGTCTGGTAAAAAATAAGTAAAATTAATTAAATTATTATTATTTATTTTTCAACGTAGTCTCCGTGTAGCTCAAGCTTCACCCAGCGTTTCTCTAGCTTTTCGATCCCTTCCATAAAATACGACTTAGGCAACCCTTCAAAATAGGCATTGGTTTCGTGCATGACCTCTTCGTTGGAGCTAAATCTTTTCCCACCAAGCCATTTTTTTAAATTCGGAAATAGAAAATAGTCACGAGGGGCTAAATCTGGCGAATACGGTGGTTGAGAAAGCATCTCATAGCGCAACTCATGAAGTTTTGCCATGGCAATCACACAGGTGTGCACTTATGAATCATTTTAATCGACGGAGTACCCATAATATTTATCAAGTTTTTTTCGTTTCCGTAATAGTTTTTTTTTTGTGCAAAAAAATAATGTTTAATCAAGGCACGAAATTCACTTTTCTCCATCTTTGCAAAAATTTGTTCAATTTTATTTTTCTTTAATCGCTGTCACAAAAAAATTAACCGGCAGTACTGACTGCAAATTTTAATTTAGTCCTTCAAAAGAGTTGCGAACAAGAAGATTCCATGCAATTTGCGATAATTTTGATTCAAAATGGATTTTTACCAGACTTATCACTCCGCCCTAGTATAACACAAGCTAACAATATACTGATTCTATTTATTTATCTATTTATTCACGTTATATATAACACTTCGAAACTTTAGTTTATACTACGAACTTTAAGGAAGTTTCTAATTGTTTCTAATTTTCATCATTTGAAAATAATATTCTTTTTTGTCGCTGTTTTTATTTCTTTTTCGAGATATGAGAATTAAATTTATTGATGCTTCTCTCAACATGAAGAGTATATCATCTGCCTATTACTTTATAACTGAAGATTTTACCCTTTCTATGGAGCCACGTGGACGATCAGATATGAAGGTTGATCTCAAGTTGAAGGTTGATAGCCTAATAATAATATGTTTTTCATAAACATTGCTTTAATAGGATTACTGGAAATGGTTCGTCAATTGGACTGAATTTTAATTAAGGGATGTGTTGATACGACAAGTTCCCTTAAAGACACCATCACAACATTAATTTAATCACTAACAGAAAGATTTCATTTAAGATTAAGTTTAATCAACACGTGGTTTTCGTTACCAAGCCTCTTTCGCGGGACGGGCGAGGTCTAATCTTATTATCAGCAAACACGTAGCGATTCCGCTTTCAGAAAGAATGTTGTCATTTCACTGAAATAGTGGTTAGGGTGCTTGCCTTAACGTACAGTCTCAGGGGTCCCGGGTTCGATTCCCGGCAGAGCCAACTTTGGAAATAAACTTATCAAAATTGTCTCCTAATCTGAATCTGGTAAGTAGGAGCAGGGCACACTGCGCATGGCAGTTATAAATTGGGCAGCCCTTCTGGCGGCAGTTACCACCCCTTTACTGAACAGCATGTGTGCTATTGTGTTTCGCCGAGTGAGTGAGGGATGCAGACCTAATCTCTTATCCTCAAATGGACCGTCAGCCTGTCTGTCGACCTTAACAAACAAAAAAATATCCCCTGACTACGAATTGAGATCTATTCAGACATTGATAAAAGACACTCTCAGATTTCGCAATGTGAAATTGAATATTTATTTAAATGTATGGTATTTTTTTATTGTTTTTGGTTATAATAATGAATATATTTCACTTCATTTTATTAATGTTTTAAGTTTAGTACATATTAAAGGAACACTAAAGAAGACGAATTTATAAACTCACGGTAAAGTCTACTTGGTTTTAAGTATAATTTAAAATAATCACATCTACGAGACATTTACTATCAAATTCTTGGTTACCTGTGAAGTTCAGCACTGTGTCGAGATAATCTCAACTCAATCAAATTCCATACATATTTATTGATGTTGTTTTTCTTTGAGCTGACTGTACTTAATGGCATCGAACACGAGGCGTGCCTGTTCGAGCTTCGATCTTGATTAGTTTACTTTTGCCAAACACTAACTAAAGCCTAAAACCCACATTGCGGACACGTCACATCAAATGTTCGCTTAATTGATTACAAATCTGACCTCGCCCACTACCATTTTGTTTCATGGCGTTTTGTATATTTTCATTTATGCAACACTAGTGATTTGCCCCGGCATAGCATGGAGCTGAAAATTTCAAAAATCCTGTATTAACGAATGCTTACTTTATACAATAAAGTTTGTTCTAAATTTCAGCTTTCTAAACTTAGTAGTTTTGACTGGACATCAATAGTCGTCAGTGAAGACAAACAGTCAGTAAGTACCTGTAGAAGATTACAGCGCTATAATTATTCTACACTTTATTTTGTTTACAAATTACGTCCAACACTTAGTTTTCTTGTTTTTAGATTTCTAACTTAATTTTTCTTTTTATTTAAATTGATCTCCATTATGAACAATTTGCCTCGTAAAAAGAATATAAAAAACGTAGACTGGCGTAACACTATCTAGTGATGTGATAAAATAAATCAATTTAATGAAGAGAAAGATGTCCAATGGTTAATGGACAAATGTTTTTACAGCCTTAAGGAATATTTTAATGGCAAGACAAAATAACTAAGTAATAACTAAGTATCATGAAATTGATTCGTAGTGTATTGCAATGTATTTTGTAAATTTCTGTATTAATATTATATTATATATTTGCACGCCTTAAGGCAAGATGTAGCTACCAATTTAATAATGTATGTTCTGTAAATCAGCATTCAGCAAATAAACAATTATTATTGTTATTTATTTAAATTATTATTAAAAGGCTTTAAAAAAAGTAATAACTTGAATGTACACGTAAGGGAAAGCTTAATATTTCAAATTTTTTTAAATTTTTATTTATTAAAATACGATTTTTTTATTAGATTATCTGTTATTTTATTAGATTAATTTTTTTATTAAATTATCTGTTGTCCGCGTCTACAAAATAACATTTACACAGCGACGCTGCCTGTGTTTACGCGGTGGATTACATATTAAACCTTCTCATCCAAAGGATTGGGCCAAATCCAGTTCAACTCTTGAAGCTATCATCTTACTGTTTACTGGTTCTAAAAAAGTTCGTCACTTCAACGAGTTAAAGCTGCAAACAATTTCCCCAAAAGCCTATTCTCTCATCGAAAACTCCATAACTTGTTTTATTCGGAGCTATTACTAAAACTCTATTAACTTTTCGATTTGAAGTCCGCTTTTGTTGCTGACGATACCGCCAGGACACAATGCCAGTTGGGCAATAGAAAGTTTTGTGTGGAGTTCATGAGTGAACCCAATACGATCTTTTCTCGTTCGCGTGAATGCAGTTGCGTGAGGTACTCCTAATCTTTATTTTATTTTACTTTTGGAGATCACAGTGCGACAGGAGTTCATCCTGTCTTAACACACAAACTTAGATATATATTTCACCAGTGTGTGTTTTCTCGTAGGAAATAGGATCCTCCAAGATTCCTTAAATTTGATTAGTTTTAGACGCCTTCAAAAATTTAGTATGGAAATAAAACAATTTATTATTTAAAAAGGCAAAATGTATATAGTTGGATTGTTTTGTGTGTCTGTTGTTCATTTAGCTCAGTTTTGGAAATGTATCATTAGTAGCGCGTCAACGATGCAACTCATTCATCTAAGTTGAGCTCCAACTTTGTACGCGTGGAATGAAACAAACACTAAATATTACGTTAAGCTTGCTACAATACATCTTTGAAAACCGCATTCAAGTCGGTTAAGCCGTTTCTGTGATTAATGTGCACAAACACACAGACAGACAAAAATTTGAAAAACTATTTTTTTGACCTTCAAGTACAAAGTGTATAAATTGTTTTCTTTTTTTTTTTGAGAAAATATTTAATGTACAGACAAAATATTATATATATAGGTATGTATAGAATAGATGTTTCCACTTTCTAATATGTCGCTTTCTTTTTCACTCTCTTATTTTTGTGAACTTGAAATTTGTATTTATTTATTTATTTATTTGTTTATTTATTTATTTATTGAATAACAAACCTAACGGCACACAAAAAATTACAAATACATTTTAAATAAAATAAAATTTTTACAAAGCCCATTACTAGGTCTGACAAATATTGTATATTTTAAAATTTTATATTTATTTTGTATTATTTTTAAATTTGAAAAGACCCGCAGAGGCAGCACCCACTTCTATAATGTTATATTGTTTTGTGAATAAAATTATATTTAAATGCACAGATAGCCCTAAACTACCTTGAACAAAAGTACATCATTCGCAACGATCGGCAGTGCACTGGTGTCACTGGTCATTACCATCTACCATCAAGTTGACCATCAACCTGTCGGCCATGATTTAATAAGAGTCTGAAATACAGAATATACTGTATAGGTTTACTTGTACAAAGATAATGAGTCATAACTCATTAAGAGGGCATTTGTGTAGAATCTAATCAGGAATTGCAACGCCAAAGCCCTTTGTGTAATCCGATCTGAATCTATTTGGACTTAGCGCTAGCATTAACCAACAGAATATAGAGATGTTTGATGAACCGTTACTTTCAGGGCGAATTCAGGTGAATTTTAACCTTTGAAGAACATTTTAGTTCGTCCGATAACAACTTTTTCTCGGTAACAGGCAAACGTATAGATATTTTGGTTCGTAAGAGGTGTAAAATTTCATTTTCCTAAACAGTGGTAACGGACGCTGCTAGTTACGTAATTGCAATTTAAAAAAATTATACTTTTAGATCATAATGCATATTACATGAGGATAAGAAACCTCTCAGTTGCTCGTCTTGTCATCAATACAAGTATACACTTAACAATCAGCAAATAACCTATTTGAAAATAGATAAAATAATTAGTTACTTATATATTTTATTTTTTGTTTAGTTTATAAAATTATATATTCATATTTTAAGATGACATATTATTTTTTCGACTGTTTTATGGATAACTTATTCAATATTTGAATGGAAATTTGACACAAGTGATTTGTATTAGCGTTTTTGAAGGCAAAACGTGTAACAAAATATTCGTCTGCAAAGCGGGTTTCCGTGTCAAGCTCGAGGCTCTCATCCAGCAGGATTAATGCTTAAATCGGCAAATCCTGCGAGTGAAGTGCTCAAATATACGCAGGCGGGTCGTCCGTTTGAGTTTCCGACGTGTGCTTCAAGCTGTCCGCCATTGTGAAATCAATGGAAGAACCGATCCCAATCGCGTACATATTATACAGGAATCTTCCTTCCTGTGTGGAAGTGTCCTTCCAAATGTGTACTCGTTATACATATAATTTAGTGTTAACATTTTAAAAATAGAACCAACCAAAGCATTAGTTTTGTTAGGGCAGGAGTATTTTCTAGGCTGAAAAAGTTAAAATTGATATTACTAAATAAAAGTGTAAATATAAACTTGATGAAACTAATTTTTGTATTACTACATTTGTTTGTTTGTTCGTGTGTTCGAAACTTCTTATTCTTTGATTTTATATCTATTAATTGTAATTAAAAAAGATATTTGGCATAAGTGAGCTTATAAACGCGAGGGTCCGTCCATGAATTTAATATTAAACTTGAAGCATTCGTTCTGACATTCCAACTGGTGTATTATAATAAGTTACAGGTACTCGGTGAAAAAACACGGAATCCATATTTTCAACCGGAATAACAATTTGCATAAGCCTCGCGTTACAAACGTGGAATTTAACGGGGCGGCTGTTTTGAAGTACAAAATATATTTTTGCTTATCTTATATTTTTACTAACGATTTAGTAGTTTTGGCTGTCAAATTTTGGCTGTCGCCTAAATTCGCCTAATTACAATACTGTAAATAAACATATTTCATGTCTATTTCAGTAGTAAGAAGGTTAGCCTTTAAATCACTTGAGTAGGTATTAAAGTTTAGCTCTATTCAATAAGACCCGATTTTCAATAAGTTTTTCTTTTCAATGAAAAAATGTAATTTTCTTTCATTCGTAAGTGTATGTACAATCGCCGTCGAGTAAAGCAGTTTTGTGGTCCATTAATGTTATTAATTTGGGAATCAATTAAATCACGTGCCCTCTTCCAATATAGCTCACATAACTGTCTATGATTCACTAACTTGATATTTGAATTTTTAGTGATAACGATAGCGAGACGAACATACCAATCGTTTTACTCCAGCAAATCTAGATAAACTTGAGCCACTTGTAAAATTAATTTCTATAGTTGACCTTCCAAAATCCTTCAGTCAGAGGACTACACTCCGATCGATCAGCCAATGGATCCTCGAAATTCTCTTTCGGTATTCACATTGCTATAGTAACAAATTATAACTCACAAGAGTTAGAGAATTTATCTCTATTGAAAATGACACGTGAAAAGTGTAGTTTTATACTATTTATATATAGTATAAAATTTATTTTTTATATTAAATGAAATACATAAGACAAAAAGTTATATTGCAGTCTTGTCCCGTTCTATTGAACGATTAAAACCTTATTTTACTTAAATATTAATTAATTATACAAAACTTTTAAAGTTTCGGAATTGAAACAAACCAACTTTTATTATAAATTGAAGAATATAAATTATTAGGGAAATCAACAAAAAGAACACCCCCTTCACCACTCAATAAAATAAGATTAATAAAAGAAAATAAATTATTTTTGCTTTTTTACTACAAATGTAATTATATAGGTTAAAATATGTGACAGATTCCTTAAAATATTTCAAAGTTAATGTTTAAAAAAATTAATATTTTATTAATCGCCTTGGTGTGTATAAAAATCAAGTCGTATTGTATCAAAATTTAAATTAAAATATCCAAAGGAGAGAAAACATAACTTTGTCATATAACAAATAGCGGAGCGCCAAGAGAGAAAAATTCATAAGATGAGATATAAAGCTGCCGCGAATTACGCTTTACACGCGGCCATACACAGCATCGCACCTATTCTCCTCTTTTATGGATACTTTTCAAGAAACAATTAATGAAGAAGAATAGGTTTTTTTTTCTTCTATTGTAATCAGTTCTGAAATTTAGAGACGCAACATTACTTTTGTCGTAAGCATTGATTTTGTTCGTGTTGGCAACACTACAGACTACATTCAATATGTGTCTCTATTCTCTCTGCTTGTTCCGTGTTTGCTTCTGTGAGTGCGAATCAATGTAATTATGTAGAAATTGTTTTTAAATTAATAAAGATAAATATAAAAGTAAAAGTATGAGTTATACATAACAAACTGAAACAAAATTAGATGTGATTTGATTTAATTTTGATTATGTTTGTAAGGCAAAAGCAATAGCACGTGAAGTAAGCGGCATACTGACAAGCTGCCATTATACTGATGCCATTAAAACGGAAATAATGTAAAAATTATCATTCGTGCAATGAAAATATTATATTTGCTAGGCACTGATGGCTATTAATGAATTGTACTTTTATTGTTTATTGTTATTTTGCCAGTTCTTCCTCGTACAACCTGTGTTCCAAACTGGTGGTGAAATCAACTATTGTGAGATACTTTTGGCGATTATACTGGTTACCTTTATGGGCAACCAGTATAATCGCCCTATTTGGGAGACGGGAGACAAGTAAATTTTGCCCTTTTGGGGAGACGGGAGACAACATCTCGTCAATTGACCATCAACATCGTCGAAATTCAGTAGCTGGCTCCTGTTCATCCTCCGTCGTGAAAGCAATGATAGTGGTGAAATAAATAAAAAAAACCACGCTGATAAACAGCTCTTTTCAGAGCTGTTTTGATTGATCCGTTTTTATTTCTTAAATTGTCACTAGGTATAGTAGCTACAGACTGAAATTTAGTTCTATACAATAAAGAATATTTATATTTTTGATTTAATTTTATTTTACCTTTTTCAAAATGCTTATTAGTTCTTCACGTTACCCGGCCGTGTGTCACTCTAGTAACGTTCTTATGAGAAAAAGTTGTGCGCAAGCTTTTTTACACCGACCCTCATTTGTTTTTTAGCGAACTTCCTATGAAATAAGTAGGGTGAACGGAGCGCGGCTGAAATTTACTTACGAACCGTTTTGTTTGAACGATTTTTTATGATTACACTGTCTAACCGTCGTATACTTCCACTCTATCCTTTCCATAGGGAAATTCCTCGAGTGGGGCGTCGTAATAAACGCCCGAGTCATCCGCCAGTATGGGCCTGTTATGTGGGCCACAGACATATCTCGTGACCTTCTTTATATCCCTCATGGTCAAAGGGTGTCTAAAACGGGCACTTACTATTTCTATGATCGTGTCTTTTTCAACCTTTTTTTTTAAGAACATGTATGAAAGTTTTCTCACTAGTTGAAGAAGCTCCAAAAGTCACTATTACATTAGTTAGTATTAGTCACTATTCATGTGCATCAATTTATCTATGAGTAGTCTATGAGAGACTACTCGACGGAAATCTATGCGGTTTTTATAAAAAGTAAAAAAAAAATGCCTTACATGGTTTAAATGGAAAAATAAGTTCAGGCACCATAAAGAAATTACAGAATTTTCATGCGGGACCAATTTGTAATTAAAGCTAAATCTTTTTTACTGTAATAAAGCAAAAACAGAGTTTACTTAATGATCTTCAAAGAAAATCCATTTTAAATTTGATTGTGATAATGATTTAATTACCATATAAAAATCACTCAATTTCATAATAAGGTGAGCGCTTTTCGCGCAACAATACCACTATTTGAAGTGAGTTTGCTCATAAATCATTTTGTTCACTAAAGAATATATTGTCAACTTGTCGCCTGAGAGACACGTTTTACTTAGAAAGTGATAGATACTTTATTGAAAAATTAATCATAGTTTAGTTCTAAAGATTGAGTAAGGGGTGACAGAGCATATTCCTCTTATTCTTGCTTTTCTTTTCATATTCTATGAGGGTCGGCTTTGCAGTTACTTGTTTTTATTGACTTCGGAATCCTTGTGCCTTTATTTACGACTCGACTGGCTCAGCGGTAGCAGTTCTGCCTGCAGTGCCAAAAATTGCAGTTTCGATCCCCGCTCAAGACAAATACACGTTTGTATGAATATGCCTGTTTCTCTTAGTCTGGCTGTTTATTATGTTGTCTAACACCCATTGTTGGAGCGGTTTCCTCGCTACACCGAGAAATTATATCGCGCTCGCTTCGTTCCGTTCTAATAGTCCAAGCGCCAGAGGGTTTTTTTTTGAAATGTACGGGACCGGCTATTTTTTTTTTGGAATATGTACAGGGGTGTTCCCTGATTGTAAATCCAAGTTGGCGTCATCGGGGGGGGTGAGCGTCAGCCGCCATCTTGAAAAACACGTTTTATTGAATATCTCGCGAACCGCGCATCGTACGACAAAAATAGTACAAATCATTTTTGTAGATAATAATATTTGCCATCTTTTTTATTTAAAACTTTTTTCTGTAAAAAGCATAGTTTTTTATTTGTAGCGCTTCAAACTTTTTAAAATATGGTTTTTGCTAAATATATAGTTAACGGTTCATGATAAATGAAAAATGGTAATAACTAAATTTGTAGAGCATGAAATTTCCTATAAATTTTATTCGAAACTTTTTCCCGTAACATTTATAGTTTAGGAGCTAAAACGCTGTAAATGTCGAGTGAACGCAAAATATTCACGAGATTATAATGCTATATATTCAATCATGCGCCTATGAGTTGTAGTATATATTTTGGGTCGTTCGGACTTTCCCCCCTCAACATTCCTACAATATTGCGGAGCTGCTTGTGGATGGTGAAAAGCTGGTTTGAAATGTTCAATCATTTGCTCGAATTGCAGTGGCCAAACATGCGACAACGTGCCAGACGTAATAGATGCCATCGAAAACGAAATCGAAGAAGACCCAGCCTTCGATTCGTCTCCTTCGGATATGGCGGAGGCAGAAGAAATCGATTCAGAAGGAGATGAGTGTCTTCCGTCGACATCGAAAAGAATTAGATCCGCCCTGTAAAATAATGCGCCACGTTTTTACATAATAACTTTTATGATGATAAATTATTCGTTGTTCTCCACACTATTTATAATTTTAATTGATTCGTTACACAGCTGCATTGACATTTTTTTTCATTCATTTTTTTCATTTATTATTTACTAAAAAAAAATACATAAAGAGGAAACCAGGTATACGGTACATTATAAACTACACTAAGTTTGTCTATGTACCTACCGAACAATTAAAATATACGTGTTACTTCAAGTTATTTTAAGTGTTATTTTCGAAGTTTATATTTAATATTATTTTCATTTAATTCATTTTTAAGTTCTGTCGGCAAACTGTTAATTAATTTAGGTACTATATATTCTAAACGATTTCTGCCATACAAATTTACATACTTAGGAGTAAGGTTTTGGAACACTTTATGCCATTTTATGCGTTATGAAATGGCGTTGGAAATGGTTTTACCTAGTTGCAGCTCCTAAACTATAAATGCTACGGGAAAAGTTTCGAATGAAATTTATAGGAAATTTCATGCTCTACAAATTCAGTTATTACCATTTTTCATTTATCATGAACCGTTAACTATATATTTAGCAAAAACCATATTGTAAAAAGTTTGAAGCGCTACAAATAAAAAACTATGCATTTTACAGAAAAAAGTTTTAAATAAAAAAGATGGCAAATATTATTATCTACAAAAATGATCTGCACTATTTTTGTCGTACGATGCGCGGTTCGCGAGATATTCAATAAAACGTGTTTTTCAAGATGGCGGCTGACGCTCACCCCCCCCGATGACGCCAACTTGGATTTGCAATCAGGGGACACCCCTGAACATATTCCAAAAAAAAAATAGCCGGTCCGGAACATTTTTTTACGAACCTACTTTTTTTGCTCCGGCGCTTGGACTATAATGTGTATTAATTGTTCTTACGATTTTATTAAAAAATTTTATTCTCTGGATTCTCTTTGGGCTTTGCTGACCCGTTCTCCATCCATAATACAAACTTTGCTTAGTTTGGGACTTACAGCGCCGTGGTGACATGTCCTAACAAAACTTAAAAAAATAAATAATAAATATACTGATTAAAGAAAGTGTAAAAAAATTAACTTACATATAGAGCGCGACATTGTTTTTTTAAAATATAAATATACGATAAACAGGTAAGTATAGTTTTTTGACTTAGTTTGCGGAAGCCTTTCGCGGCAAAAAAGCGGAAAAATTGTAACATCATATGGACGTTTTTAGAATATTAGCTCGTACATTAGTGTCGTTATTTAAAATGGTGGTATTTGAACTAGCTCTAAACGGTTGCTTCATTTTAACAAAGATCTAATTCATAGCCTCAAAAAAGAATACGTAATTTATTTGCTAGTAAATAAGAATTAAATACAGACTTTAATGCAATAAGAAGTGTAAGCAAATAAGAATTATATTTTATTAACTAGCTGAACTTCGTACGCGTGGTTGGTATACGGTACAACGCGTAACTTTTTTGTTTGTAAAGAGAATGGAATGAAATTGGTTCACATGGAATCACATGAAAATCGGTTAAGCCGTTTCTGAGATTAGCGTGCACAAACGCATAGCAGGCAAAGAACGATCATCATTCTGTGAAGCGGCCATGAGTGGCAAAGAGGCCAGGGAGCGGTCCCGAGAGGAGGACCCCCAGGCGGACCCACTCAGGCGCCGAAGAGTCGGCCGACGTCGCCGCGCATATGCCGCGGTGACCGTCGGGTAATAATTTTAGGGCGCCAGAACGGGACATCTGGCGTCCTGAAAATACCAAAACTGATGCGCGGCTGCTCACAGGGGTTCCAGTGGGCAGCCGCAACCAGCGCGACGGCGCAAAAAAGCGCCAAGTGATGAGTCCGCTCTCGGACATAGCGGTTTGTGGGATCTGAGGACATGGCCTAGCTGTAACCTCGGTTCCACACCACCGCCGATGGTGGAACCCGGAGAGGTTTTAGTGGGTATTTCCGTTGACTAAGCCGTTTTCGAGATTAACGTGCATAAAAGCACAGACCAACAGACAAAAATATTAAAAACTTTTTTTACCTTCGGTAAAATAAGACGTGTACAAATTGTTTTTTGAAAACATATTTCATGTGGGTACAGACACGGCTCGTTTACGACTTTATTATAATGTATAAATATAAACAAGAGACATGTACCATCTCGAGACCTGGTACTTAACTATTGGTTCAAGCACACTAACTGCTAAAGGAAGGTTATACCTTAGCGGGACTTAAATTGCCGACATGGCCAGTGTTTGCAAGCCGAAAGTGGGCTGATCTCCAAACTCGTATAAATAATAACCATTGGAGAGTCACTTCTGAAGTGACGGTACCGTGTCGGATGACGATACCCTGGCGTGTGACGACAAAGAGTGGTTGTGGATTGCCGTTAATCATGCGCTTTGACTGTCCACGCGGAAGACATAACTTTAGGAACTAAAAATGCGAAAAAATTCATACTAACCGTAACTACTATCCCATATAACTTCATTAAATGAAGTAAGTAAGTAATGGCGGAGCTCATTAGTGGTAGAAACAACTGGGTAGTTGTTATTTGGACCTGAGGGTGGAATAACCGTATACGAAAACGGGAAAATAGATCAGCGAGCTAACTACATACATAATTTAGTTTCAGCGATATTTATGTCGGCCAAACAACCGAGTCAATTGTTGATTACATTAAGATTTATCGATATTCGGTGAATACAAGTAGCTACAACCTCTATTAGTGGATATTTCGTCTGCGTTGAAAAATAGAAATAATAAAACCTTTCAAAATACATAGCAATATAACATTTGAAATATTCATTGCTATTATACATTGGATTCTTGTTTTTAAATGATCCCACAGGAACCAAAATGTTGACGAATGGACTGTATGAAATGAAATTATAATGATTTTACTAATAATATATATTTAAATTATACAATAAAACTGCTAAACCAACTGACACGCAACTCTTCTTTTTTACAATTGACGTATATATCTTTTTTATTATTGCTATTTGTGGCCAATAACTAACCAGTTGCCAACACAAAAATTTTCCAAGATATAAAGTATATCCAATATGTTGATCCAAGTAATAAACTATGTGTGTGCAACTTTATCCAAATCGGTTCAGCCATTTTTGCGTGACTGAGTAACAAATTGCATATAATTTTTTCACTATGTAAGCCATATGGTATTATATTGTCCCTATACGTATATTGTAAAATTTATATGAGGGTGATATAATAAGGGTGAATTGAACTATACAACAATTTCAACAAAGCAATCAATTGGCTCGGTGGCGTGGTGGCTCTGTGCCTGACCGCGTTCCGATGTAACAAGGTTCGAACCCCGTCCCCGTCGCACACTGGGACAAATCGCGAATTTTGTACGACGAAATTGATTCACTTTTATGTGGATTCAGAGGATTTTGCGTCGAGTTCGAGTTAATTATCCTTCCTCTATCGTGTGTCGGTACTTTGAAGATCAGCTGCGTTAAAATAAAAAATCGGTGACATCGTTATCATCGTTATAACATAAAACTCCCACTTGGCGCCACCTTGGATAACCACTGACAAATCGCTACGTACACTAAGAAAGTAGTACACGAATCGACCACCAAAACAATAAACCGTTAACCATGGAAGAAGTTATGTTTGCACTTAAAAACATACAGAAAGAAATTAATGAACAAAAATCTGAGATTCGCATAAGTGCAGATAAAGTAGCAGAACGGGTTACACAGAACATTAGCAAAATAATGGATGAAAAAATTTTTATACTACAGGATCAACATGATAAACTGAAGGAAAAGGTAGATAATCAAGAGAAAAGATTATATTTTTTGGAAAAACAGGCAAGGCAACGAAATGTGGTGTTTTTTGGTATAGAAGAGAAAGAGTCAACATACGATAACCTTCAATACAATATCGTCAGCTTTATAAAAAAACTAGTTATAAAAAAATACTTTATTACTGACATAGAACTCAGGGATATTCAAGAAGTAAAAAGAGTCGGCATAAGAGGAGACAGACCTCGTCCAATAATTGTTGTGTTTTCAACTTTGGGAATAAAAATTAATATCATGAAACAAAAAGGGCTACTAAAGGACACCCAATATTATGTGAAGGAGGACTACCCTTTACAAGTATTGGAAAAACGCAAAGAGCTACAAGAACTGGCGAAAGTGGAAAGAGAGAAAGGTAACAATGTGAGAATAAAATATGACAAACTGGTTATATTAAAAACTAGCAACAAGAGGACACTTCCAATATCACCGGAAAACGCACCAACCGCAGAATCTAAATCAAATAATAATAATACTAACAATAAAAAGAACCGAACGCAGAAACCATACAAGCAGGCACAAAGGTCAAACAGTATAACTGAAGGGATCACAAAGCCAAGCATGTTTAACTTTTTGGTAAACAAAAACACCAACAGCACAACAACGGATCGAAAAAATGTTGACTCGGAAAATAATATATAGCAATTAATCCCCCCCTCCAGCACGAATACTATAATCAAGCAACAGGAAATAAACAACAGAAAACATCCTCCAACCCGGTTGATCACCGTGGAGGATTACGATCATAACCCTCCAAACAAAACCACACAGATGGTGAGCAGACAAAATAAACGCTCAACCGAATTAAAAATCGCAACATACAACGTCAGGACGTTATCATCACACGCACAAGACAGAGCCAAATGGGCAGATTTGGAGGAGGCCTTCACCCAATAATGGGGTTCCTACAATTTTTTATATATTTATAAGACTTATGTGGAAATCAAGATATGTTAGTTTTTAGTTAAGAAAAAATTTAAGTTAAAATAGTTAAAGATATAAAGGAAACAAACGGAGTAGATATTATGTTAAAAGTTAAGTATAATATATCCAGAGTGTATGAGCACAAACTTACTTATTAAAGATAAAAATAGATAAATCAATGTAAAAAGCTAATTTGGTAGGAAATAAAAAGGCTTTATTATTATTATTTATTATTATTATTATACGTATATTTACGTGTATTTTGACCAACGTAAAAACGTTCGGTCAAAACATGTGAAATGCTATCAAACCGCAGTAGGCTGGTGGTGGATTAAATGAATTTATGGGATTAAATGTATAGATTTAATATAGTGTGTACGGTAGCAAAAATACATACATCATTGCTTGGTCCTTCGAGCCGGATTAGAGAACTCACCGTGCGAGACACGATCGCTGTTTACTGTTGGCTTAAATCGCGCCACGTACGAGGGATACTTTTACACTGTCAACTTATTTATTTAGGCATTTGAGGCAATCGAGACATCGGGAAATAAACTAACCTATATTCGTGTTTCTATTGAAGGCCTTTAATCCCGTGGCGCGGGTCTCGAATAAATTTTCTATTGAGAATGTGCCGAATCAAAGCCCCGCGGAACCCACTAGATTTACTTAATGCTCCTTGAAAACCCTTAGGTTTGTTTACATTAGCGAGGGAGCGTGATTCACGCCGGGATGGGAGTAGATCTTAGGGATAATGGCTCCCTTAACGTTGCGTAGAGCGTCTCCAACAATGCGTCAATGACAAAAGAACTTCGTACCCGCGATCTATCCTCCGGCAAACCGAGACTTGTAAACAATAGCGGACTTATTGATTGAGCATTTAATACGTTGTCTGGTGATTGGTTGTCGTCTGGTGAAAAACTTGGCACTCTGATAGACCATATCCTGAATCAACGTGTTGGTGACTTGAGATATTTGTCTTGGGGTAATCTCCTATATTAGGAGAGCTGTTCAAAATTATAATAAAATCGTAAACGAGCCGTGTCTGTACACGTTGTACATATTTTATTGAGGTCAAAAAATAGGTTTTAGAATTTTCGTCTGTTTGTCTGTGGGTTTGTGCACGCTAATCTCAGAAATGGCTTAATCTATTTGAATGTGGTTTTCACTGATGTATTGTAGCAAGCTTCCCGTAATATTTAGTGTTTGTTTCATTCTAATCGGTTTACAAAAAAAAAGTTACGCGCTATTATGCTACGCGTACAAAGTTGCGAGCTCAGCTAGTAAATTAATACAAGCGAATCTTTGGTGGTTCGCAATATGAATCTTGTAAAATGGTGTTTGATCAGAAGTCAACCGGTGAGCTAATTGTGCGTTTGTACACGCTAATCTCAAAAACGGCTTAATCGATTTGTATGCGGTTTTCACTGATGTATTATAGCAAGCTTCCTGTAACATTAGGTTTTTGTTTCATTCCAATCGGTCTACAAACAAAAATGTTCCGCGCTATACCAAATACCACACGTACGAAGTTGCGGCTCAGCTAGTGTGTAATATAGAAGAATTCCGTTTCTCATACAAATTCGAGAGTCCGAGATATTTGACGCACAATAAAGCTGACAATAATTCACCCTTAAGTCTCTTGAAATGTAAAATTTGTTATTTTTCTTGCTATATACTTTCAAATTTTAAAACCATTTGGCAATATGACTAAGACTATTAAAAATGTTATTTTATTAAAGACTAAATTATAAAGTATAAGAACTTTGAAAGCCGTAATTATATTAATTTCGGAAAATGCTCCGCCCACTTAAGTGAGAAGTTCAATTTCGTGACTCTTACCAAAGGTCTCCCGCCCGAAGACAGCCTCGCGACTGAACACTGTGTAAAAACGATGTCTATTACATTACGTCCGCTGAGTTCCTTTATTTAGCAAAGGCCCGAGATCAGTTTTAAACGAGGTTATTCCAGACTATTCCAGAGTCCGGACGCAAACTTGTTTGCGAAGAAAAGATGAAATTTGAAATTGAACCGCCCCAAATCGTGTAGCGGCGACACTCGTCAGATATACGAGAAAAGCAATAGAGGAAGATGACGCCCGTTCCTATTGTGCTTCATTTATTCGATTGGGGTGAATCGAAGTGACGAGGTTAAAAGGTCGTCTCGAACAAAACGTGTCCCATTCGTCGAAGGGCATTATTTTTATTTATGGTTCAGCAATCTTAAGTCTCACTCAGAGCTACCGCATTTAAGGAAGCTTACACTTCAATAATCTATAGCGAAAAGCGTTAAGGCTGCGGGTTCTACTGTAGCAAACAGAACTGAGAGAATTTTCACGCGTCTTTTGTTTATAAATTGCAATTATTAAAAAAGTACATAAATTAATTTTAAATTAATTTATTAAAAAACAGTTCCTTTTTAAGTGGTTTTGAGAGCGATTGGGCTAAAAAAAATCCCATAGAAAAAAATATATATTTAAACGACTAATTAAGAAAACTAAAGCATTTCTCAAAATAACCAGTTTAGGTTGTTGTCGACGATACGGGAATAAATATAAAATATGCATGTTTGATTTATTCCTCTGTTAAAAACTACGCAAGAACATTAATCGGCCCTTGAGCCCAAAAATGTGAGAGAATTCTTTTTTCAATTCTGTTTGAAACGTTAGCCGGTTGGCCAAACCCTTTTGTCGTATTCGTTAAGAATTTACAAAGGAAATATTATGATTTATTTTTCATTGGACGGTACCAGGGGAGTCGGCGCAGAGACGGTTCAATTTGGCTTTGTTCCTCCTTTACGGTTAAATCTCGTAACAAATTAATTGGTTCGCTTTTGCTTTTTTCCTTCGTACGAAGTACGCTCCAACACGGGGATTCTATTTATGGACGACAAAGTAAATCATCTCTAAACTTGCTTTTAGAGAACTTCTCCCCGAAACGGAACGACTTGACCTATGTCATTTACAACGAAAAATCATATTTTTAAAATTATCACCACTGAAGAAGAGGCATAACTATGTCACGATGAAGTAATTAATAAGGCCTACTTATTTTATTAGTGACATTCTTTAATTGACGTTTAGTAGTAGCAGGGCACACAGCTTTTCGCAGTAATTTGTGGGCAGCCCGTAACGGCGGTGACCACCCCCTGAGGTACCCACGGAATAGAACTTATTGACCAGCTCGAAATAATAAGGCATATTAAAAAAATTTGACCTGAAAAGAGCCCTGGTCTAGACAACGTCAGCAATGAAATAGGAGCACTGCCACCGATCTGATGATCTTTGTATAGTAATAGTATATTTCATAACAAGTGCGGAAAGGCTGTCATTGCAAAGAGTACCGACATGTCTACCCGAGCCGAGGCGCAGCCGAAGGCGAGGGTTGACAGTCGGTACAAGTTGCAATGACGGTTCCGCGCGTGTACTGAACGACTATTTTTAATACAGTTGAGAAAAAATGAAGCAATTTAATTTTGGGTATTCACTTATATCCACGTTGTTCCTTATTTTCAGCATACTTTTTATCATCGAAAACCTCGACCATAACGTAGGTTTTAATTTTGCTGAGAGTTCGGAGAAGTATGCCAACATAACATTTTCTGAAAAACTATTTGCTTTTTCCTCTTCTCTCCACGCGATAAATTCGTCGTATGTAGATATGTAGCGACTTTTTGACTTTTCCGGTAAAATGTAAAAAACTAGGTAATTCAAAAAAACTAAGGTCGAAATTACTCATTTTGTGCAACAAACAACTAAACTAATAACTATAATACAAGCGAATCTTTGGTTGTTCGCAATATGAATCTTATAAAATGGTGTTTGATCTGAAGTCAATCGGTGAGCTAAATGCAGGTCGAAGTCGACTTACTTCTAATGGAACAATATTCTCGTGAAATAAATACAGAAAGATATAAAGCATTGTATAACCCACTTGCGTAAATATCGTGTACTTCGCATTTGAATAGATCATTATTCTTATTCTTGCTAAAACCTCTCGCGAGACATTTGAGTGAAAGAACCGTTTATTTTTATATTTGTTCAACAAAATTGTGATAAAACACAACAGTCTGTCTTGAATTTATCGTTTTATGGTGTTAATAAGTTTTCTTGTGAAACAGACCATCAGAGAAGTTGATGGTGAGTGGCTACCGTCGCACTATTATTTGGAGATATTATAATTATCCATTTGAGTATTAATCCGAGAAATGCAGAATAGGAACTGTATTCCCTTCGCAGAAATTATTTAAAAATCATACCACTGAGAATATTCCAGCCTGCAAAGAGGAGCAATTCAGGAACATTACCTGGAACAAAATCACACCGGTTTAACTCAAATTCGACTTTTAAATTTGGACCAAGCAAAAAACCGGCAATTTATGTAGAATAATCGTTCGCTAAGTGGCCGTGAAGTGTCCACACGGGTGTTGATTTCAATTTGCCTTTGGTGTAAAGGCGCTCTCTCGCCAAGCCGTGAGCAAACACGGAGTCAAACGAGAACATTCCGCAGTATTAGAAGGCGGCATCGTGTCAAATGTACAAATTACAAAGAGTGAAAAGGGAGGCTTTTATTTCAACGGAATCCTCATTTGCGAGTCCGGTCAGAGATTAAGAATCTCTCGCTAAACCCACTCAGCCTAAAAAGCGACGCGGCTCCGATGTCTTGTGAGCGGTAAAAAAACGACGCATTATTTTATACATTATATTTTATATGTAATATTATATAAACAAACAAACACACACAAACACACACGCACAAACAAGTATACTTTTATGGTGAACTATCCGGTGCCCGTGGCTTCTTCTGCCTGGAAAATATCTAACATCTTTATCGCTGTGACGACGGTGGCGCCCAATTTTTTAAGATTTTAAAGTTCTCTGGGGAACTTTACACTTTTTTAAGATAAAAGTATCCTATGTTTTAATCCAGGTAATAAACTATCTGTGTGTCAAATATCATCCAAATCCGTTAAGCCGTTTTTGCGTAAAAGAGTAACAAACATCCATGCATCCTCACAAATTTTCCCCTTTATAATATTAGTGGGATTGTATAAAAGATTTGTTCAGATTGACACATTTTTTCGTAATAATAATATTAATTTGATATTAAATTATTTTCTAACACAATTTCTCGTGACTGCCTTGATTTTGAATTTAGAGTTATAATTCATGACCAATTATTTTTTCTCTTATTTTTTGCGTAAATAACAGTGTCGAATTAATTAATTCATCCACAACGACGCTTCGTCTCTCATTGATGTGGAATCAACTAAGCTAAATGCTTAAAATCGAATCTAAAATGTTACAGCAGAGACGAATGCTCCCGGTGGGAAGTTTTCATTCTTAACATGGTTTCACTTTCATCATAATACACTCTGTACTTCTAATCAGACCTCTTGAAAGGGTTTCTGTGGCCGAAGAGTAAAAACAAGAGTTCTTTTTTAAGAAAATTGCGCTGACGGAGGAGTGTCAAAATTTGGTAGACTTAAGTCTACGTGGAGAAGGAGTGAAGAAAGCTAATTTATGGTCGAATTTAGTTTACATATATAAAACAGTAACTATTTAGTTTGACGAATATTACTAATCGAATAGTCGGCGTTATAAATGGCATTGCTTATGACATTATTCATAGTGGACGGTTGCAAGTGACGAAAATTCGACAGGTAATTTGTAATTTAATTCCAATTTCAATTTGAAACATTACTAATAACAGATTTTTTAATAGTTTAAAACAAAAAAAAACCTTAAAACTATGTAAATGTCATATCTATAAGCTGAACAACCTTTCTGGCGGCGGCGGCCACTGTGAAATACAAAATAGGTGCACATTCCGGTGTGTGAATAAGGAATGCTGGAGCCCATTTCCTAGTCCAGTTCTTGACCTTCATCCGATCAAGATCACGAATGCCAAAGCATTTTCATCCTCCGGCATTGCTTGTGTTACAATCTACGGTAGCCATTTAACAAGTGTCTGCCTTTTTGGCAGAATGGTATCGTGATACCGTTCTGTTGCCGTTCGGTTTGGGACCTTTTACCCTGAATTTTATGTTACATTAAATTACGTAGTAAATGATATACTATGTCATTTCGTAAAAGAGACCTTAGATGTTTCTGAAAAGTCCTTGACTTAAATAAACAAACAATTAAACTTCGTCTAGTTTATTTCATACTGAGCGCAGAATATTTGTTGATTACCTTTCGTGCTAATCGTTAATTCCTAAATTACATTACAGTTTCAAACAAAACGTGCGGATAAAGCAAGATTTCAAGGCGGCCGACGGGCTGACGATTTTTTACAAGAGGCTACCGTAGCCGTCGGTTTGGGGATCCTGATCCTGACACATAACAGCAAATGTGCTTTCATTTGACGGTGGTCTTCTCTAATCTACTGGCGCCAGACGAGTGGTCCAGATCATGATTGTAAGATGCAATATGTGCTCCCACTTTATATCTACTAGTGATTTCTCTACGTCTGCAAATTCGGTTTAAAAATAAGCTTCAAAATTCAAAATAAGCTGAGTTTACAAATGGAAGTGTGTTTTAAGGAAAAAATTGAAGGCACCCGACGCACTAGACGCTTCCGATTACGGCGGCCACTTGAATCAAAAGCATTGTTCACATCTCGCCTCCCGAGATCATTGTATCTCGTATTGTTAGGATAAAGGCCCCTGCACACGCACAATGCGGCGTTAGATAAGCTTCGTTATATGTATCTTTGAAATAGGGAGTCTGTAAGTACGTTGCTATCCTTGACAGAATAGGGACAAATGACAACTTAGGGATAGAAGAAACAGAACAGCATATGTGCCGATGTCATGACTCCCCATACTTTAAGATGCTAGCTTTTGCTACGTGCTATGTCCTATACGCTACGTGCTTGTGTGCTATAAGTATTACAAATTAGAAACATGCCTTAAAGATACTTCGATGGTGGCAACTATATTGCCATTTATGCCCAAATTGAAAACAAATCGTTTTAATGGTTAATTTCTTTATTGTTAAACTTTTTTTCTGTTATAAAATTGAGTAGAGGTTATTTAATTTTGATGAGGGTCCAATCTTTTCATAATGAAAGCCTCACTAAGGGTAAATAGTTGCAATTTCACCTCTCGCGTTTGGAAAATAAGGTCTAAATTATGAAACATGCCATAGCTGGCTGCTTGTCGTCCATTTTTATTGTGAGAGGAATACTGTATGCCTGGACGAACTATTGTGTTTCTTACCCCTATAGTTTGCGGTTTGAATAGAAAATACCTGGGCGATGTCCCCTTTACAAAACCTTTTCAAGCCTTTTTTAACGGTGTAGTGTGAACGCGCCGTCATGTTTAATACTAAATATATATTTGCTTAGAATCATAAAAAATTTACATTAAATTAATAATACTTTTAACAATTCAAATTCAGAATGATTCAAAGAAATTCAAATTCAAAACTTTAAATTTAAAAGCAGAGTATTGAAATAGTGTTAGCTTACATAGTTACAATGTTACGGTTAAAAAAGATAACAATAATTTACTATCGTAGTTTAAATAAATCAACCTTCATTAATTACTTACTCATTTTTATACTAGTTTTGATTCTGTTTCATATTAAAGTTCTAAAGTGTGAATAAAATTGTTTTTTATAATTTATAAAATAAACGTCCGTGTTCAAAAGAAACCGATCAAAAGAGAAGAGATCAGA
The DNA here is from genome assembly GCA_910589475.2 of Bembecia ichneumoniformis. NCBI lineage: Eukaryota > Metazoa > Arthropoda > Insecta > Lepidoptera > Sesiidae > Bembecia > Bembecia ichneumoniformis. The sequence continues at coordinate 14,664,084 of OU342541.1, forward strand.
GGAAGAGATTTGACGAGCCCGTTCGATGAGTGGTTAGGGTGCTTGCCTTAATGCTCTGTTTTAATGTTCCCGGGTTCGATTTCCGGCAGGGTCAACCACGGAGCATATACAAAGAGGAGATGTTGTTATTGAATTTTTCTATAGAGCGGCGCGTGACTACTGCGCGGGGCAAGGAGGAAGTTAGACCCCGCCCAATTATCTTAAATTGCCAATGAAAATTGACTGTAGTCTACAACAAACAAGCGCCGCCACACCGTGACCAGTGCCGACAGCAGACTGACCAAGACCACGCCCACAAAAAATGACGTCAGGACCTAGTTTGAAATCAGTGCACAGTTGTTTAGGCCATCTCCTCTTTGTATATGCTCCGTGGGGTCAACTTTGAAAAATGAACTTTTCAAATTTGGCTCTGGTCTGGAGCTAGAAAGTAGTAACAGGGCACATTGCGTTTCGCAGTCATTTGGGCAGCCCGTCTGGCGGCAGTGACCACCCCCTTATAGAAGACCACCGTGTGTTTCGATGAATGAGTAAGGGATGCCAGGCCCATTTCCCTATCCCCTCCCAATCCCTTATTAAGGATAATAAGGGATTGGGTCCTACTGTAGTCGGCGGCGCATTTGCAGCACCTGTAGCGTTGCTTTGTTATAGGCGACGGTAGCCACCTACCATCAAGTGGACCATCAGCTTGTCTGCCGATCTTAACGTAAAAAACATAAATTCGAACCTCTGGGCAATACACGCTGGTAATTTTAAGTGAATTGTCTTATGTTTGCATACATATGTGATTCTTATTATATTACGAATACATAGGAAGATGATATTACAATAAAAACAGATTTCGCAGGAAATGTATGTCGGATCAGACGCACAATCCTATCACATTACTTGCATTTTGAGACGTCATTCTGTGTAATCTGGCGGGAACGGCTTTATACAATACTAGCGGTCCCGCGTCGCTTTGCTCGCTTTAATTGTATTTTATCATACATATTGTTACGTGCGGGCTTGGTTAAAATGCCGTGTTAGGGCAAAAGGAACGATTTATTTTCACAAACCAAGATGACTGCCAAAATCAATAAATTTGTCCGATGAACTTGCCAAAAGTCGTCTATGATGACCTTAATGTGTCGCCGGCTCACTATCGCAGATAACTTTGCAAAAGCTCCGAAGAGTCGCTTTCGTATCGCTGATTGTAGCACCACTCACCCATCTCGCCCGCCTGCTCTCTTATTTATACTTGGCGCCAAACGCCTGGATATATTTCGAATTTTTCCAGAAAATCTAAACAAGATCGTAAAGAAGCCATTGAAAGTTCGAGAATGCAATTTCTGTTGAAATGTAAACTCTATGTTGCAAACATAAGGACCAATTTCCTTTGACACTAGTCGGGAAGAGGCGTGGCTACCATCGATAGGGTTGGACGTTCGAGGCTTTCGGACGGTGCGAACGCTTTTTCCAGAACGTTCCATAGTTAGTCGTAACAATATTACATAGAAACCTGAGATGAGAGGCTATACATTTATAAAAACTTTGTGACGCCATATTGAATTAAGCAACAATGGTAACAATAGTAAGCAGCTAAAAAAGTAATGTGTTGTCAAATAATATTATTATATTTTATTTAATGGAAATACCAACAGCACAGCAATAATATGTAATATATATGTAGGTACCTGATTGATGTTATTATTTGTTATCTCTATCAGAAATTTAAAAAAAATACATACCTTCAATACACAATCATCAACCATTACAATTACCAATTAAAAAGTACATATTAATATTAAAGGCAATTAGGACGAGAAGCAATGCGTACTTAAAATCTAATTAATTATAAAAGTCAAAGTAATATCAACTAATATAAATTTCACAAATCAACAATAAAATTAAACTATGAACAATCCAATTAGAAAGCTTTAAGGTATTGTATGTATTACATTTTAAAGCCTCAAATGTATAGGCTTTAAGAAAAGTTTTACTCTGCTAAACTTGAGTTCTTAGAAAATTAGAAAGTGATTGTTTGTTTCATGTACTCCACTCCCCTTGTAGTAAATAAAATTAACAATTCAATAAAAAAGCTCATGAAACATTAATATAGAGGGGCAACTTATCATATTACTTATTCTCATTTAAAAGTAAGTTCTTGTACATCACAATTCACAGGTACTTAAAGAAAAATGAAAATTTTTATTGTGTTGGCGATAATAACTTTCCCAATTACAGTTGTCTAGCTCCATTAGAGGAGAGAGATTAGCGTGACCCGACTAGCTTCATGATATTTGGATAGATATTGACCAAGATATACACAATACAAGACGAGCTTGACTATGTTCGGCGTGAGATGGTGTCCGCCAGCCAGTGGCATTCTATACTTGTGTGGCGCGTGGGATTTGTCTAACGATAAAATGCATTCTAAAGAAGAAATTCTAAGGCGCATGTGAAGTCCACCAACCCGCACTAGGCCAGCGTGGGCACGCCATGTAGCCCATGCGCCCTTGTTGAGAAATTATAAGCCATTGCCCCTGCAGTGGAGACATATAGGAGGCTTTCAATGATGCTGATGAAAAGGCAGGAGCTAGTCCGTTCGTACAGTACTTGTTGATTTTGATTGAGAGTAGTGCTGCCGGGATTGTTCACCGGCTTTATAATTTATTGCATAAATTCATCATTTTTAGGCTGTATCACCTCTTTTTCATACCAATCAAACCTTTTCTGCGTTTTTGCCTTTATGTGACTCATCACATATAACAAATATGAGATAATAAAGATTAGAGCGAAGGAGGAAGTCGTGGTTGCGAAACATCCGGAACAGGAATTGCCTCTGTCGAGCGACTGTTTGTTTTAGTTGGCTCTTGAAAGAGACAGGTTCGGGGGTTTGACGGCCAACCTTCAGAACTGAAGAGGCAGAGAGAAAGAGAGAAGTACTAAAGCGGCGAGCGTTTTTAGTTAACACTGTTTATAATAACTGACCATTTCAAAAGTGATTCTTTCATTCGAGTGCCAATGTTTTGACCTCCAGTATTGTGGCTAACATTTTGACTAAATTACCTATGTATATATTCCTTATGATTGTGCTGGCCAATGGTGCAAATGAGACGCTGCCGGCAGACATTATAATATTTTAAGAACAAACGAGTACTGTGCCTTTTAACCTTATCTATTTAAGAAGCGTCTGTTTTACTCTTAGTTTAAGAATATTGTGCACACATGCAAAATATATCTACCTAAAAGCTTCAGAACGCTTAGTTTCATAATTTACAAGGGAAATACATATAATTCTGTGATTTACTGCCTTAAAAACCACTATCGCCGTTGCCCCTTTTTTCTGCTGTTAAAACATTTATTCGATCTTTATTGATCATGTACATAGTCTTGTCATGCATTTAAATTTTTATTTTTAGATGATCTTTCCTGAATGAAAAGTAACCTATGTCCATTTCCGTATCCCTGACAACGTGCACGCGAAACTTGATGATGATCGGTTAAGTAGTTAAAGCGTGAAAATGTATCAAACAAACAAACTCACTTTTGTATTTATAGTATTAGTTAGGAATTGTATAAAGAGACTTTCCCGGCAACAACGCTACTCACTTCGAAACAAATCTTGCGGTAACATTACACAAGACAAAAAACCGTTGAGTCATTGCAAAATAAAAAAGTCTCAGACAGCAAATTGAATTTGCATTGTTTCTTCACGGAAACGGTGACATTTGTACGAGTAGATAGGGTCACTCGAAGAGTGTACACTAAAATTAATTTTACATAACGGCCCCGGTTCGTTCTGATCTTTAGTGCCAAGGTATTGTGGTCGTCTTTACTCGAGCAGAATTCGGCGAAGCGTGGAATGTATCTCTAGAGGATGTGCTTTGTTGGTTTCATACAAAATGGCGAGCTGACATTGCTTTCAAATAATGTAATAGTTCCTAAACCTGAAAGTCGCAATCTAATATTTCGTTTCTTTAAATTGTAAATGTGTAAATATACCTCTTTAGAGGACATTTTCTAGGAAATCCGTGAAAATTGAATTTGAAATTTTAAAACTACTTTCTAAGCTCAAAAAATTCAAAAATGCTTACGTTATAAAATAAACCTATGTTCCCCAAATAGCTTTCTAGACTCGGTAATTTTGGATGTGCGTAGGTAGTCAGTCACGACAAACGATTTACAAGTATGCACTATAAATTTCAATACCAAAATATGGCTAATTTCAATCGCCTTCTGATAATTCATGCAAAGTCAGTTTATGGTAAATGGTGAAAATCTTAATCTTTATTACCTTTTGTGATTTGTTTGTAGATACAATAATTGTAAGAATAAAAAAAATAATCTATACGTATTACGGCTTTGCCCTCGCTCTTACCTGATATGAATGTAAGATGGCAGTTAGCACTAAGCATCAACTGATGGCATAGCAACACAAAACTCCATCAACATAATGAAACCTGAATAGAAACTTATACGAGGGTAACACTGAAAGTTTTTAGAAACTCGAACACTAAATAATGTAAGAATTCTTATTGTTTTTCGAAGTAGTCTCCATTCTTTTGTAAGCAAGTCGCACGCGATGGAACCACTGACTGAAGCAGTGAGGGTTACGTTTTCGAACGCTTCCATCTTCAAGGCTCATAAAGCGAATTCCTCTAAGTTTATCTTTTATTTTTGAGAATAAATAGAAATCACACGGTGCCAAGTCGGGATTATAAGGATGATGACTCACCAATTCCACACCTTCCATAGTCAAATATTCGATTGTTCGTCTGGCGGATTGAGCTGGAGAATTGTCTCTGTGAAGGAGGATCAGACTTCTTGGGCGCTTCCAGTAACGGTCCTATGGTTGCAACCATTGCGTTAGAGGATCAAAGGACCGTTCGTCCAAAAAAGAATCATTCCTTCACTTCTTCCCTTCTTCCTTTTGTTGGTAAATCCTCGTAAGGAAACACCCATTGCGCAGACTGCCTTTTGGTTTCGGGTTCGGGTCGGATCCAGGATCTGTGATGATGTCAAATACCTCGGTTTGACTTACCTCGGTTATATTTTTTTAACCTTTTTGCAGAACCAATCTAAGCGATGACGTTTACTGACGTTTATCTAAATTATGTGGTATCCATCTAACGCAAAGCTCCCTCCCGCCTAGATGTTCGCATTATGCATTGGCATGACCAATGCCTAACTTGACCGAATCTGTTGGTATGTCACTCTTTTATCTGTTTCAATCATAAAACGTATATAATTCAATTCATATTCATTTGTCGTCGCAGATGGACATCCTTTACGAAAATCATCATCAGTGAGATTGCTACGACCACGTTTAAACTCACCGAACCAGTTATAAATATGCTTCGTCACGACAATTTTCTCTCATCAAATTCATCTTTTCGCACGACACACTTTAATTAAATGAACACAAATTTGTAAAAACAAATGTCAACTGAATGAAGTTACCTCGACAGATTCCTAAAGAGTTCTTAATTTGAAATTTATTTTTCATTTCTGTCTTTACTTTCTGGCCAGTTCTAAAAACTATGTACAAAGTATACGTACCCAGGTTCTATTGAACAATCTAAAAATACACTGTGCTTAATCATTTGATCAGTCATGGACAGCAGATTTTTTAAAATGCCTAATCAGTTTCCACGCAATGAAAATATATGAACTTCATTATTAACAAGTAATTAGGCCACTATGTCACTTCATCTCGAACATGATCGCAATTTAATCAATACCAAGGTGAATCAAAAAGTCGTTAGAATTTAGGTAACGTTTTTCATTTTTTTTTTATTCCTACATAAAAGAAGCTTTTTTTTTTGAGTATCGAAAAACTCCTCTACGACAGCCGTTACTGCGTTATCATCGTCAAATTTGGTTCCACGGACATGCTCTTTCAATTTAGAAATAAATGGAAATCACTAAGAGCTAAGTCCGGAAAGTAGGGGGATAGTCAAAAATCTCAAAACCAGCTCGGCAGATTGCTGTAAGAGTAATCGCTTGACGCACTTTTGGGATACCCGTAATCGTTTTACCTTTAGGTAAATAACCTTATAAAGTATTCCTTCCACTTCCCAAAAAACAGAAGCCATAACCTTACCGGCTGGACAAACACGAAATTTCTTTACTGGCGGTGAAGATGGGCGTTTGCAGGACCTACTTTGTTTTTCATTTCCGGATCAAAATGATGAACCCACGTTTCGTCCATTATTACAAAACGCCGGTTAAGTTCATCTGGATTACGCTCAATGATTTCGAGATTAGGCTTTGAAACTTCCAAACGCCGGTCTTTGTTTACATCTGTTAACATTCGAAGCACCCATCTTGCCGACAATTTTTTGAACCCTACAACGTGTGTTAAAATTGATTGCACACTGCCGAAAGAAAAGCATAGGATCTCTGCTAAATATTTAATAGTAATTCTTTTATCTTCTAATACCAAATTAAGGTACTCAATAAGCAACCGTGGAATAAGGTAGAACTTTTCACTCTCTCAAGTCTGCTGGATATCACAAAAAATTTCTTTAGTAGGCAGTACTATTTCAAGCATTTATTTTATTTCAGGCAGTACTTAATGGTTCCCTTAATGAGTGCCTGTTCACTGTCGCAGGTAACTTCGCAAAAGCTCCGACTCCTCTCGCCCGCTTGCTCTCTTATTTAAATTTGGCGCCAAACGCCTCGCTCTATTTCGAATTTACTAGAAATATAAACAAAATTGTAAACATGGAGTTTTTTTCTATTCGTGATTGTAAACAAGTCCATTGTAAGTTCGGTAATGCTGTTTCTATTGAATGTGAACTCTATGTTATCAACATAAGGACGAATTTCTTTTGACACTAACCAGGAAGTGGCGTGACTACTATCGTTAGAGTGCAGGGACCTTCGAGACTTTCGGCCGGCGCGAACGCTTTTTTCCAGAACGTTCCATGGTTAGTCGTAACAATATAATAAATCCGTAAACGAGCCGTGTCGGTACATAAAATATCTGTGAAAAAAATGGGTTTTTAGAATTTTTGTCTATTTGTCTGTACGTTTGTGCACGCTAATCTCGGAAATGACTTAACTGATTTTAATGCGGTTTTTACCTACGAATAGTTTTTACTTATACATTATAACAAACTTCCCGTAACATTCAATCTTTGCCAACGCTAATCGGTTTACCAACGCGAAGTCGCAGGCATAGCTAGTTCGAAACAAGATTGTGATAGCTCAGTGAGTCGATCGCTTTACTTGCTGCTGGGTAAACATACTATGCGCATGTCAGCGTGTATATACACAGTGAGCTCTGGCAAGTACACAGTAAGTGAACATTACTTCAGACTTTCTTTTGTTTACACACCGCCATTATATTGTATATTCTCTCCTTCAGCGTTTTTAATATTTCCCAATACTTTTTCTTCGGTAATTTATAAGCACTTGTCGAAAAAACTCATTTCAATGGCAATGATAATAAAGCGTGTACACAAACGGACACGTTCACCGCAAACTCGTCGGCGCCAACCATAATTTCATATTCACCGCATTCGGGGCCGTATCTGCATAAATAGTAGAGTATAAAGAGGGGAACATATGGGCCAAGTTACGCCTCATATAAAGGGATCAGGTTTAGGCATAAGTTACACCGAGTAAGCGGATGAGTTTTAAAATGTTAAATTAAATGCTAATTTTGTCGCTTAAAATTTTAAATTGGGGATAGATAGTGCATTACTCTATGCATGGCGGGATAGCCGATTGTGTCTACTTTTTAATAGTGATTTGTCTATATTTGTCTAGGAGATCTGATTTTTGGATTGAAATTTATTCTCTGGAATATCTGACCAATTTTATGAAAGCTAGTACTCTTTGTTGACGACAGACACTCTTTGTTTTTATCGGACCAGAATGTGGTATAAAAGTAACTAGTATTTTACGAGTAGGTATACGCTTATTACGACCCCGTCGATTGTGTGGGCCTGTGACCCTAACGTTCTGTTCATGTTTCCTTGCAATGAAAAATGTGGTTTCAAAAGTCAAGACGAAGGGGTGAGACATTTAACGGCCGAGCGGCCAGTTGCTGTTCAGCCGTTTTGGTCAGAGAGAAAGTCGCCATAGAATAAGATTTTACCGAAGCATTTTTGTAAACGGACAAACAACCTACTCCTCGTATTTCACTTTAATGCTTCCACAAACTAAATATAAGGCAAAGTAATGTATATATGCAGTTTTCCATGATTAATTTAAATTTTTTGAAGGTTTTAAGAAAATATAATTTTTTTATTAAGTGACTAAAAGGACGTCACGACGCCACTACAAACTTATAAACAGGCTACTCGGTGTTATGTATATATATACATATTCGACATCAGGTAAGTATAGGACATAAGAATTCTGCGATCAATGATTACAATACATTTTCAGGATTGTTGTAGTCCACTTTTATATTTGATAACCTGTGAATTCGCAGGCAAAATGTAGTTGAAATAAACTTAAGGAATACAAAAGTAAAATGGTCATAGAACCATCTAACAATAAAATAAATAAGGTCAAATGTGTATAATATTTCCTGAACAATTGTAATATTTTTTACTACAGTGTAAGTACTGATAACATCTAATTTATTGGGAGAGGCCTACATCCAGCAGTGGATACACTGGCTGATGTTATAGACGACGGTAGCCACCTACCATCGAGTGGACCGCCAGCCTGTCTGCCGATCTTAACATAAAAAACCTACCTTTTTAATATGCTACATAAAAATTATGTCTAAGATTTCCATATTAGGGTTTCGGAGATTAACTCCTTCATAAAAAGCTTACCCGTAATATATTAGTTGAGGTATATATAGGATTGTAATATCCGCCTCGGGCCTTCGTCGATTGCTCCAATCCACGCCTGAGACTCTCGCTTCTAATTGGCATAACTCCATCCATCTCAGCGCGAACACACACCTCCACTAATTTGTAAGAGCCGTGAGACAAAGGGAGAGACCGCTCTCGACCCGAACGCCTTCGCCTCCTTATCGCAGCACTTTGATCACCTGCATTTGCTTTGCATACTAATAGACGCATAACGTTGCACCACGTAATTTTTTACTAATATTGGGTAAAAAAATTAAAATTCTCTATCACTAGGATAGAAAATATTATTGGATCTAATAATAACAAAATGCTTGATGGTAGTCGGTTACTGTAAGGCGAATGGGTTTCGATATTCCACTCACGCAACGAAACACAACACTTGTGATGTTATTACACATTGAGTGGTCACTGCCGGGGTATTAATAGATAAAAATAGAAGTCATTTCATATACATATATGTAGATGTGAGAATATGATTCCTCCACAAAATATGCCTACATTTGTTGGTATTTTTATATAACCTACAAAATTAAATTTAAATAAACTTTAACATTTAGTATTTGGTTGAAACAATTATAAAATTTAATAAAAAAATAGGATTTAAATTTTAAGAATTTCTTTGTAAGCACAATAACGACGAGCTGACGGTCGCCACACAAAAGATGGATTAAAATTTTGCTAATCTATCCTTTGTAGAGGGCAAACGTTGTACGAGTACGATTCTCATCAAAACTGCCTTCTTGTGTTTTCATTTCGAGGAACCGCGATTGTTTACTACTCAACACGGCCACCACGAATCTCAATACGTCATAATACCTTTGCTGACCTAACATTTCTTTTGATCCTAAAAAAATTACGAACTTTCCACAAGTATCATTATCTTGAAGATATCCTTTTAAATCTTAGAACTATTTCTACAAACGATATTACAAGTTTGTAAAGGTATCTACACAATCTCTCATATACAGGAAAAACTAAATTTATCGGTCAGAAGCTCTAATGTTCTGATAACTTTTTTTACAGTTGGCAAATCCTCGTGGACACTCGGCAGCGTTGGGGCCGTTCCGAGCCCTACTTGATATACTTGATATACTTGAGCTTCAAGTAGCGTGGCCGCGGTGGGCGTCGTCACGGGAACGTTGTGCTGCTGTATATTGTTCAGCGATTATGCGTCGCTGTCTAGTGGGGACTATATCCACAACATTTATTAATTTTGTGTTATTAAAAATTATTTAAAAATTAAGTTTGTTAGATGTTTTATATCAAATTGAAACTACTGAACGAAATTCTCTGCGCTGTTTATTATTACCGACTGTATGTTTGTGTTACCTTGAAACGAACGAAGTACTCTCATTTGAACCGTTGATATTGAGAAGAAATCGCTTATGAAATACAATAAAACAAACTGTTTGCGTCTACTCCGGTCGGAATAAATGCAAATATCTACGATTCGTAGAGCCCAAAATAAACAAACGCACAACATTGCTACCAGATTTGTTGGGCCAAATCAACCATTAAATATGAAAACTACATTTCTACATTTCTAACCTTGAGGGCCCTCGTATCTGAAAGAGGCAGCTTCAAGAGAAGTATTACGTGCCACTGTTCGCTCGTATCTCAGATGATTCAAAAGGTCTTCAGTGCTAATATTGTCCCAAATCTTAAACGGCCGCCATTTCACGCTCATCCACATAAATCTATACATTAATAAAATCTTAAACAAGCCGTGTTTGTACATTATTATTTTTTTTTTTTCAAATTGTACTTATATTGCCGAGGATTTTTTGTCCGTTTGTCTGTACGTTTGTGCACGTTAATCTCAGTAATGGCGTAACCAATTTGAATTCATTTTCACTGTTGTAATATAGCAAGCTTCCCGTAACATTTAGTCTTTGTTTCATTCCAATCGGTTTATAAACAATAAAGTTACGTGATATACCGAATACCACGGGCGCGGGCGCGAATGACAAGGGCCGCGGGTCGAAGGTGGATCCGGGGGTGTCCTTTGTCCAGTAGCGGACGTCTTACGGCCGAGATGATGAAGTGAAATTAATAAAAGTAATACATATTTAAATGCATATTTTCCGTACCGTGATGATTTAAATGGCGAGCTTTTTATGGGAACAGGGAACGAGGATTTTGTCGCGGGCACAAACATAAAAATCACATCTTCATAGGAAATGTATGTCGGGCCGAAAGCTCGCTCCACTTACAAAGCTCATTACATTAACAAAAAAGTTGAAGGCTTGCGGTGTAGGACCAGATGTGGCGGTCGCCACTTTTATTTTCATATACAATATGAACGTTCCTTTTATTTCTTTATAACAAAGGGCAAAGCTTAACTTTGTTTCTTTTTTTATCTCCACAAAGGAAATCTTTTTAAAGTAATATAAATTTAAAATTTATTTATTTAAATTTTAATTTAATTATTAATCGTATTGTATTCGAGTAAAATATATTTTTGTTCGTTTGTGTGGGGACAGGAAGCAAGCGCTTTTTTATCTATGGCTTTTTTATCAGCTTAAAATATGATTTTTTTTTTGTGAATGAAAGGTGAAAAATAATTTTATTAGGAATTCAACTCCACTCACCCGATGTGCTAAGTATTCAAAAGTACTCTTTGAATACTTGTGTTCTACCTCCTATACCACATACATATTAACTGTTTCATTTAGTGTGTCAAGGCAATTTCTCATTTCACACAAAGCTGAAGAAATCCGCGAACTCTGTCTGGAGCCTTCGTCCGTGCGACTGTCTGCCTTACATGGGTTGAAGCGACGCTAGCTGACATCTACATATGTAAAAAGCCTACCAATTAATCTCATCGCTATAGATATCGTTATAAATATCGACTCAATCTTTTACAGATAAAATCACGTGTTGAACTTTAGATGACAGATAAGTGAAGATGAAGCACAGAACACTATATACTTTCATGGAGTCCCATGAAGTCCCAAGAGGCATTCGGCCTCAAACAAATATAGTTGGACGGCCTGTCGTGTTGTTAAACCATACTTACTAATTTATTATTATGAAAAGCACGAGTCAAAATCCCCATAAGATGGCGCAAGTGCATAATAAATGCACTCTGAAACACCGAACTGTGATTAAAGTGTAAATATTTTGCATCGCGTTACGTGTAATTACTATGGGGCACGTTTCGCAGTATTTACGTGTACAGTGAGTGAAGAATTTACATCTTCAACGTCTCCCATAAGAGATACCTTCGTGTAGTAGTTTATTAGAGTTTGACCACTGACCACTGATCAATATCAATTATAGATCAAGTTAAAAAAATGAGCTATATATTTATCTAACAAAAAGGATAATTTATATAAGATAGTTTTGTTATCGATCGTTTAAAAGTACAAATCGGCGTCATGTGACGTTTGTAGACTACAAAAAAGGAAGATTCGAACGGTGAAATGGTTTCTGAAGAACTGTGTTCGCATGCACTCTATTTGAAGGCTAATCTGCTATCGTTAGTCCACGATATCATATTTTATAGCCTATAAAGCCTTGAAATACTAAATATTAGTGAAGGATTTCTTGAAATCAGATGAGTGATTTCGGAGTTTATGTCCTACATCCTGAATTACTATTTTTACCTCTTTAACACTTACAAAACATTACAAGTTAAAACTCGTCCGCTACATTTATTATTTCCACAGTTTCCATACATAATTAAAAAGTAATGAAAGAGAAATTATTTAGAAAAGGCTATTACTCGTGTAATGATTGTTCGACCGATTGAGGGTGATGGCTGATTATTTGTTTACTGTATACTTGAACAGCAAATTAATGTTGAACTACTTATCACAGAAAACCATTGACTAAAACATTTGAAAATGCTCACTGAGGTTCGCGTGTAGTGCGAATAGGAAGGAGGTCGCGTTAATAGTGAACGCAGTTTACACGCGCTGCACTCCACTCTGAGTTGCTTTCATTAATACGTATACAATAAGAGTATTAAGTAGAATGTTACAACAGTGTTTTCTATAACTATCGAAATGTGGACCTATTGAAGGGAAACCCTAAAATAGAGGAAGACTCTGTGCGCCATACTGTCTGGCATTGTCTACAACGGGCTACTGCGTTTAACCCATTCTATGTTTTCCAGCATAGCTGTGATAACAGCGGATAGGGACAACTCCCGTCCCACGACTGCCACGCACTCGTGGCAGACACCTCCACGAGCCGGAAGGAGAGCGAGCCGGCTGGCCTCCGCACCCACTCCCTGAGGCAAGACCCCTTAAATGAAATAGATTAACTGTAGCCATCCCCTTAAAATTTACCCATTAATGTTTTTGTTTGACCATAGAGGTCTATTTAGTGAGTGCTATATCAAATGATAATAAAAACATACTATGTCATACAATAATATATACCTAAAACAAAGTGCTCAACACATTTTAAGCTTTAATAGAATTAAAGGTGGACTTGAGTATTTCAACACAATTTGTGGCATTCTTTGAAGATAACATTAATTTACAAATATTTTTAAAACTTCCATCTCCTTATCCCCCTCCTAATCCCTTATCCTTAATCCTAATGTAGTCGGCAGCGCACTTGCAGCACCTGTAGCGTTGCTTGTGTTATAGGCGACGGTAGCCAGCTACCATCAAGTGGACCGTCAGCCTGTCTGTCGACATAACATAAAAAAAAATATAATTGATAATGAACTGATAGTCGGTAAGGTATACATATGAAATAAAAAAATAAAAACACCTTTACAAACTTTCCCTGTTCAAGGAAAGTTAGATATCATTCGGCCATATACAAAGTTAGGTACGCATAAGCAGGTTACATTTAATCGTCGAAGTAAGAACAATTGTTTAAAATTCATTCGAACCCTTTTCGACAACAAAGTTGATGCAGAAGGTTAACCCTTCCTTTCACTTAATTAAGATTTACGGTTTCAGAGTGAGGATCAAAACGTTTTTACATTATTCCTTAAGTACACAAAAGTCGAAACGGACTCGTTCGCTCGTTTCAAAGGAGACCAACTTTCGTTTTATGTGATTTTAGAGTGCATTTTTAGGGTTCCGTACGTCCGAATAAAAAAACGGAACCCTTATAGGATCACTCGTGTGTCCGTCTGTCCGTCGGTCACAGTCAATTATCTCGAAATCTACTAGAACGATTAAGTTGAAATTTGGTACAGAGGTGTGACGTGAATAGATGAAATCTGTATACTTTTGGTCACTTTTGGGGGGAAGGTGGAAAATTAAAAAATTTTTTTTTTTTGAAAACTGCATCATGTGACATATCAAATGTAAGGTCTTGTTGTGAAGATCTTAAATGTATTTTTTTTTGTAATTTTAAAATAGTTTCCAAGTTATTCAATAAAATAGACGAAAATTGACCAAATTAGTTTTCTACTTATAGATTATAGGAAAACCTATAAGAAGTCCATAATATTAAAATAACATGGTAAATCACTCAATATTATGCGGATAGGTAACATCGTACGGAACCCTCTTCACGCGAGTTCAGCTCGCACTTGTCCCGTTTTTTATATTATAAATGGTGACAGGCCAGCGGAAGGTCAACTCGTTGGTAGATGGACAATTGCACACGGTTGCCAAAGGACACAAGCGGGTGAAAATACAAAATGTGGACAACTTTTGGCCAAATTTTGTTTAATATACTTTTTAACCATAATCGTATGGGAATTGGTATGAGTAGATAGTTTATCTCATCAATATGCTGTTCTAGATCGGGCCAGTCACTTTTTTATATATTTTGCAAGATATTTGTATTTTTCAAAATTTGACTGCCATAGGACTGACGCAGGTGACACAGTACTGATTAAATACACAGTTTTGTTGGAAGATGTAAGTTTTATTATCATTTTCAAGCTCAAATTCTTAGAATCTAATGAAGACACATTCTTAAGAATTAAATCACATTAACTATTTCAGTCTTCAAAACAGCCTTTTCAAATATATTTTGAGGTAGTTTTAACTTAACGTAAACAAATTCTAACAACAAATTCTGAAAAGTCAATCATAAATAAAAATTATAAAAAATAAACAAAAATCAGCTCTTATGCTGCAACAAAAAGAATACTTCTATATCTTCAATAGTTGAATATCTGTCGATAGTATTTATTTTTCAAAAACGTCAATCTTCTCATTAAATTGGTAAAATACCCTATTCCCTCTGGTAACTAAGTTTGGTACAGACAGCTTTTTCAATACTTGGTTCATTGGTACATCTGAAACATCGTTTTCATCCAGTCTGAATAGAGTGCCATCCTCATTACAAATTTTGAGAAAAGTAACTCTCAATTCACCATCTTCATGATCAACAGACGAACAGATCCCTGCATAACGATATTCTGCTCTTAGTGCTTCATATTTAACTAATATGTAATCACCACTACTAAAATTGTTTTGGGTTTGTGATTTTCTGTAGTCACTAACCCCTGGCATAGGCTCCGAGATAGGGTTGCCATTGTTGTCTTTCACGTAGGTAGCTAGGGGTAGATCGTCTTCGGAATCGGTGTTGTTGCACATATAGTTTGGTAGTGCCAGCGCATCGTCTTCGGAGTCAGTGAATACGGTCGAAACTTTCAAATGTGTATCTGCCAGTTCTGTTTCATATTTAATAGATCCTAGTTTATAATGATGACATTCACCAGGATCACAAAAGCAACTAAGAGACTTCATTGTAAGTTGGTTTGGAGAATATACAGTGCCAGTCACCTGATGCACCTTTAGTGTCCCTTTAAAAATGACGAATTCAGAGGACTTCTCACTGATTTTAGAATTCATTTGCTCGATTTCATGTTCTTCAATCACGTGTGCTTGTATACCTTGGCATCTCTCGTGAATGACAGCAACGAACTCTTTCAAGTCAGTGATATCTCCTCCTCTAGCAATCACTTGATCAGCGGTTCGCTTACAGGTGGCTCCTACACCATCCGGTGCCCCCTTTCCATGACCGGCCTCATAATAGTTCCATGTGTATGTCATGACGTTAGGATACATTTTTTGCAGCTCACAACCCAATACGTAAAACATAGTCTTGTTCCTGTATTGAGTTACAGGCCCGTCACTGAGAAAGTGAAGACAGTCAATATTTGGAGGCAATGATTGAAGCACTGGCTGCAGATGGGCCCAAATTGCTCCCACATTATGGGTCAAATTTGATGAGATAGTGCAATGTGAAGTTATGGAGTTTTTAAGATACACAATAACTGTATGTAGTGAAAGTTGGGTGCGCGAACCGCCGAAATGAAAGGATTGAATTTCCGTATTGTATTTGGTACAAAAATTTTCTGAAAAGTCCATGTGTACTATAGCCTCATTTTCAGACAGAGACTCCTTCAGATGTTTAATTTGATTGTGTTGGTGAACGATGTAAAAAGCATGACGGAAAAAATCTTTCATAACATTTTCAAGTTTTGAAATGACATCTCTGGCTGAAATTTCCTGTGTTTCTTTCTTATATTTCATAACAAACCGTTTCTTCTTTGTCTTAAGATCAGTAATAGCTTCCTTTTTACTCACCCACTGTTTTAAAAGGATTGGATTTGAATCGTCAACTTCCTCATAAGTTAAAGTCTTAACACAACAATCCCCACACGTTCTCTCCAGGCACTTTTCGGAGTATCGATTGCAACAAAGCGTTTCCAGCATACTTTGATGATTATTTATTGATGTAAGAATCTTTGCATTTTTTAAAGCCGCAAGTTGGAGGTCTATGTTTTCGTGGATCAGGCAAGCACAGGTATCACGGTTTGACAAAGAAGGGGGTACCACCCAAAACGGTCGCAGTCGAATAAATAAGGCATAACTGATTGGAAATGGAGAATTTTGCAAAAACTTTTTGTGTAGGTTCTTTAAATTATCAAGCAAGTATCGTTTTTGCTTTTTAATTTGTCGTCGAGTTATAAATTCTTTCTTTCCAGCTGCTAGGCGGCTGTTGGCATCATCTTCCAAAAATTGCTTAACTAACCTTTGCAACTTCATTTTGCGAATCTTTGTTTTTGAATTTGAAGGGTAACTATTATTTTTTTTATAAGTCACCACTTTGTTTTTGAATCTCCATAGTTTGTACTTCTCTACTTCACTTCCAGATAAAGCTTGTTTAAATTCCTTTTTATCAATATAGCCTTTAATATTTATGTAGTTTTGTTCTAACTGAGTTTTCAAGACTTCACCAAAAAGGGCTTTCTTAACCAATTCTTTTCTTTTATTTACATCTTCACTCAATTCTACAATTCTCGTTTTTGGCGACTTTTCCGCAGATTTCTTGACGACCTTTAACATTCTCTTAATTCGTTTATACTTTTGACACTGAGTATTTAGTTTAGTTTTAAGTTTTGCAATAACAGCATTCATTTTCTTCACTTGCTTGTTTCTGTCTCTTCTCTTTTTCAGGCTTCTTCTTCTTGCTTCTTGTGCTTTTTTGTTTATATTAATGATGATAGTTCTATTAGCTTCAGTAATTATTGGTGGGACGTCTTCGTCGGTGGTTGGAGGTGTATTTTGACGTAAAAATAAATTTATGTTTCTTCGGTTCATGGCAAGTTTTTGCCTATAATTGGATGAGTATTCTTTCCACTTTTTTCTAGATATCCGTCGTTCCCGAGGTGTCATTTGATCAACAGATTTTCTTTGTCCTTTTTCTTTTTTCTTCAAATACTGCAACCTTTGTTTTTCTTTATATTCTGCTAATTTAATTGGATCACTTTTAATTTTCATCAACCGTGCCTTTTCGGCTTCTCTTTTTTTTTTTAATATTTCTTCTCTCGATAATTTGGGTTTATTTTTAGGCAGCGGCATAATGTATATAGTCTGCAATGAGTAAAACAAATGATTTAGTATTTTAAAGGGTAATAAAAATCTAAAATAATATAAATCGTCAGTCCCCTGAAAGTACTCTGAGTGCAATTTTAGGCAGCGGACTGACGACAAAAGACTGATGAACGGGACATTTATTTGAGATTAAACTTTAATTTTATGTTACCATCTGTATTTTTCATTGCTAATATACTATATTTTTACAAATCAGATACAGACATACATAAATTAAAAGAAAACATAGGTAAAAAAGAAAATTAAAACTCACCACAGCACTGATAATTTGACTGGGCCAACAGGTATACACGCGGTGACTACGTGACTAGCACTGGCCTCGTAATGGCTGTCGTCAAAATGGCGCGCTCTGTACCTATCTTCACTACAAGCATTCAATACTTAGCGACGAGTTAGTCGTGATCCGCCCATATTTTGCGGGAATTTTAAATTTTAACTTGGCCCAACGGACTGACGGATGAAATTGATGACAGACTTTGTGAATATTTTAAAAATACATTTAATACATTTTTTTAAAATAATTATGTTTAATAAGCCATTAAATATATTAAAGAATATAGCAAAATATTAAGAATTACAATATATACGATATATTTTATTATGCAACCATTTGATTGAGCGTTTTTGTGATTATGACACACCAACGGACTGACGTTTTGATGTTTTATTGCGTTATTTCACAAATAAGATTTTGGAGTAAGTGATTGAAATTGAGTGGACACATAAAGAAGATTTTATAATTTCATAATACATTGTAATCTATAAAAAGTGCACAAAAATATCGTATTTATTGACTGATGACAGCGAGTTGTCCACATTTTGTATTTTCACCCAAGCAACACCAGTTGAAGAACTCCATGTCGTTAGGTGGAAATCACTAAGAGGAGATTGTCCTAAGCTATTATTTTTTTATAAATATACGTAGCTATTACTTTCATTGCAGATTAAAATGGGCGTGCAAAGCTAAGACGGGCTGTAAAGTAATAAATGCAAGGGCAGCGTCTCCGTAAGTGGTGTAAACGAACCGCAAAAAGCGAGCGATTGGAACTGCCTACGTTTGTCCCGGGGCCCAGGGCGGGATTCAATTTCGATCTCATTTCGCTCTATACTTCCTCAAGTTAAAAGGGTTCCACGAGCCCATCTAGTGTAATGACGTCGTCTCGAACTGCCTCCTTTCCTGCGGGACTCACTACACTTTACTCTCGCTGTTACTGTTGTACCGGTTCCTGAAAACGATTCAATGTGCGATAAACCGACATTATTATTTTTCTTATATTCATTCCTAATTAACCATAGAAGCAAATCTCATTATGATAAAAAAATATGTATCAGAGTTTTCTGCAATAATATGGGTGTTAGAAGAAAGTGTAGAATCTCTCTCTCATGAGCCGCTTTGAAATTTTTGTGAAATTTTCTTTGTATATCCTAATCCAAATAATATTAAAATTCCTCTAATTTAGACGAAACTTGCCACACAGTATTTTATTACCTAGATTAAAATACCTAGATCGTCTAAAAATGTAAAAATAATCTGCGCCGCCGCCGTCGTCACAGCGATAAAGGTGTCAGGTGTTATAACTCATTTATTTACATTTTTCAACGCGTATAGTCTTAAAAATACCGAACGCGAGTACACAATTAAGAAATTTTCGAGTTTTCTGAATATTAAAATGAGTTGCTATTTTTTAATGTTTAGTTTACTATCAATAAAACGAAAAAAAAACATTTAAAATATGTGACCGTTAGTATTTGTTTATTTGTTTATTTGACAAGGTTATTTGTTTATTTAATTACCAACTAAATACATACTTAGACATAACAACACATTTAAAAAAAAATTATAAGTATGAATTTAAATGACAGGAAAGCACAGCATTATTAAAGCAAAATTATAGGCAACACAACACAGACTCAAAAAATAAAATAAATATATATAACAACAAAAAGAAAGTTATGATAATTACTACGATACACTGTATATTATAGCCCTTTTAAATTGTCTAATTTTATAAGAAAAAATGTCGATGTCACACTATTTTGATGATACTTACTTTTCTCAAGACAAGAAATAACTAAATTGCTATAGTCCCAATTTGTCCATAGCAGCTAAATTCCCAACTATTTATATAAATTTAATATTATATAAATTTTAATTTAAACAATAGTAAACCAAAAGTTAAATAAAAGCCATATTATTATTGTATTATGAATATCTAACTGATTAAAGACGATCGTAAATCCAAAAAAAGAATATTTTGACTGAATTGATGAATTGTGCATTCATGAAATTCTATATCTCGTTTCACACGTTAATTAGCTGGCACGCCTTCCAGCCTAGTCGCAGATCGAGTACAAAGCGATAAAGGCTTCAATCGCGCCGAAGGTTTCGATCAAATCTTTATGTCGAATGACACGAAACCTACATTAGGAAATGAAAGATTCCTCCCGACGACCTGAAGCGGAATGTCGGCGTTTACAAAGCGCCGCTAATGGCCTCACATGAATAAACCATTCGCGTACAAAGCTCGGAAATTAGATGCAGGATCTTTGATAGGCAGGCGACGCGTAGGATTTCCACTAATATTTGGTTAGAGCAAATATAAACTCGACTGTTTGTATAACGAATATCTTCATTTGTCTACTCCACAACTTTCTACACAAACTTGAAGCTATTGGCTTCTCCGGATAAGGGCTCTGACTTTTGAAATAAAGAAAAGGCAGCGCTTTTTGATAAACACACTAGTCTTTTTATTTAAATCAAATCTGTGATACAAAGTAAGTGTACAGTTAAACAGTTATTCCTTTGAGAGAGAGAGTAGACTGTAAGTTATTAAAAACATGATACCAACATTGACATTTGAATAAATTCATTCTTTGCATTGCAGCCAACTTAAATATTGCAAATAAACATTGCCATATCAATAACACCCCTTCTCAATGTTTATGCATTGTAAACAAACTAATCTAAATTATATCATATGGCTGAGAAATAAATTACTTGGTTAAACATCTCTACCTCTTAGCTTACAATCTGACATTGCACTGTGTTAAAGACTTAATTAATAAATCCTTACTTAATGACTTTGTTAGCATGTCTGCCAGTTGATCACAGGTACTTATGTACTGAATATCAATTTTATTATCTTTAATTAAATCTTTAATGAAGTGATATCTAATATCAACATGTTTAAGACGTTTGACTGAGTCTGTACTTGCATTCAAAATAGCTGACTGATTGTCACAATACAACTTAACTGGGCTATCATTTTGAACATCCAAATCATGTAACAAACTAACAAGCCAACATGCTTCACTTGCTGCCATACTCATAGAAACGTATTCAGCCTCAGTAGAAGACAAGCTTACAGAAGATTGCTTCTTTGAACACCACATAATCAAACAATTTGCAAAAGTGAACAAATAGCCAGATGTGGACTTTCTGTCCCTCTGATCACCTCCCCAATCGGCATCACAGTAGCCTTGCAACGCACTATCATTACACTTATAAACTATTTTATAATCTAAAGTATACTTTACATAGCGCAATACTCTCTTAAGCGCACTTAGTAATGCACTATTGGCACATTTCTGATACCTACTTAGTAAAGATACTGCAAAACACAGGTCAGGCCTAGTGCCTGAGACGGCATACATAAGGCAGCCAATAATTTGCCTACATATTCCTTCAATGTCTTTATCACAATTAGTATTTATATCAAATATTTTAGTATTAAAGTTTATATCCAGGGGCGTCAACATGGGTTTGCAATTTTCCATATTAAATCTTTTTAGTACATTCTCTAAGTAATTTCTTTGTGATAATGTAGTTATGCCTTTTTCTAAGTTTTGTTTCACATTTATTCCTAAAAATTCTGAAATTAGCCCTAAATCTTTCATTTTAAATTCTTTGTTTAATATTGTTTTTATGTTAGTTACCTCATTTTCATTAGTACCAAAAATTAGCAAATCGTCGACATATATTAACAAAAATATTTTATCTTTACCACTATACTTTTTATACAAGCATGGATCAGATTTAGACCTTATAAAGCCTTCTCGAGTTATTACAGAATTAACTTTAATATTCCAGTATTTAGGTGAGCTTTTTAACCCGTACAATGACTTATTTAATTTTACAATATTATTATCTCCTGAGTACGCCCCTTCCGGTAAACTTACATATACGTTTTCTTTGATATCACCATATAAAAAGGCCCCCGTGACATCCATTTGGTATATAGGTAAGTTATATTTAGTTGCGATTATTATAAATAGCCTAAAAGTTGCTAGCTTTGCCACTGGGGCATAAATGTCACTTAAGTTGATTATATCTTGCTGTTCGAACCCCCTAGCAACAAGCCTAGCCTTATACTGTTTGACCTTATTTACATTTTTAATCTTAAAAACCCATTTGCTACTTATAGGCTTTGCACTTACAGGTAATTCACAAAATTTCCATGTGTTATTGTCACTCAGAGTCTTAAGTTCCCTAGCAATAGCTGCACTCCACTTACCGGCATCACTTCGGCTCATGGCATCACCATATGTGATGGGATCACACTCACTTTGGTCCAGTTGCACATTGTTACACTTGTAGAAAACTGTTTGTTTACGCTCACGCTTACTCTTTTCACCTATGGGTGAACCAATTTCTTCTTCACTGCATGGCAAGTAGTCGCTGTCACCTTCCGAGTTGTCTTCTAAAATACTACTTGTGTGGGTTGTCTCTACCTCGTTGGGGTCAAAGGTTGCTATCTCATCACTATCTGTCTCGGGACTATTCTCTTGCTCTGTCTCCTCTTCAAGGTTTAAGGACACTACAGTTTGACCTTCACTTTTCTTCACTTGAGGTCCTTCCTTCTCTTCTTGCTGTAAGAATACAATGTCCCTTTTTGTTTCCACCACATTCTTCCTAGGGTAATAAATACGGTATCCTTTCACATCCTCCTCATATCCGACCATCAATCCCTTCTCTCCTTTCGGATCCCATTTCGTTCTCTTTTCCTTTGGAATGTGTACATATACTTGTGTACCAAAGGCTCTTAATCCATGGATATTGTATGTTTTCCCAGTCCATACCTCAAATGGAGATCGTCCATCCTCATGGCTCTTCCCAGTCCTATTCAACACGAATACTGCTGTATTTATAGCTTCGGCCCATAGTTTCTTTGGTAAATTTCTCTCGTGTATCATTGTCCTGGCCGCTTCCACCAATGTTCTATTTTCTCTCTCAGCCTTTCCATTCTGTTCGGGGGTGTATGGTACTGTGGTTTGGTGTGTTATTCCACGTCTTGTAAACATTTCCTTCACATACCTGTTCACAAACTCCAGGCCGTTATCACTTCTGAATGTCTTCACCTTGTTTCCAGTATAATTCTCGGCCTTATTTATAAAATCCTCAATTATGTACTTGATCTTATCTTTTGTTTTCACAAAATACACACTTCTGAAGTTCGAATAGTCATCTTTCAGCACAACGAAGTACCTTGACTCACCAACTGACGGTTCTTCCATGGGACCGCACGTATCAACATGAATTAATTCGCATGTCCTGGTACTCTTGTATTCGCTTCTATTGAATGGCAATCTGTGTATTTTTCCAACCAAGCAACTCTCACAAACCGGGTTGGATATTTGTTTAACTTCAATGTTGTTTTTCCGCAAGATATCTTTTACGTAGGAGAAGTTTTGATGCGCCAATCTTCTGTGCCACTCATTTAGGTCGTTCGACACTAATTTTGCAGTACTCGCAATCTCACCATTATTATTATAGCGTAAATCCAAATAAAACGAATTTCCAATTCTTTTCGCAACCGCACAAATTTTATTTGACTTGAAAAATTTGCATGAGCTGTCATCTGTCACCATGACATAACCTTTATCTGTGGCGCGATTTACCGAAAATAAATTCGTTTTTAATTCAGGAACGTACAACACGTTGTCTATGACTGTGTCAATCCATTCGTTTCCGTTCGATACTTGAACTGCCATCTTTCCGTAACCGAGCGCATTTATCACTGCCCCATTACCGATGATTACAGGCTTTGACGAAGTATTTGAGAATGATGTAAACAATGCACGGTCCCGGCACATGTGTTCACTAGCGCCAGAATCCACTAGCCACTTGGATTTTTGCAGTTGATGCGACGGATTAGACACCACGAACGCGTTACTATTTGTTTTATTTTCATTTCTTGACATTCTTTGTTTTCGAAAACGGCACTGAGCCTTGAAATGTCCAAACTTCCCACAATAGAAACAGTTATTATTATTCACGTTCCCTTCACTATTAGTTTTGTTATTACTTCTACCCTCGGTTTGATAATGTCCACTTTTACCACATTTGAAACCTTTTATTGGTCTTTTATTTTTCACAAAGAATGCAGAAGGCGATGCTTGCTGTGCTTCTTCGTTCTTGTCTTTTACTCGCTCTTCTTCAATTAGTAGTCTGGCCATTAGATTATCAAATGTTTGTTTGTCGTCAGGCGCCGACTCCCAAGCCGAAACGAAATGTTTATATTCGTCTGGTAATGACATTAATACTTTCGTGATTACAAATTTATCTGAAATTTCTTCACCCATCTGTTTCAATTGGTTTTGTATTTCTTGTATCTTAGATAAGAAAACAGACATGTCGATGCCTCTTTCGAATTTGTATTGAAAAAATCTCTGCTGTATAATGTGCACACTAGTCTCAGTTTTCTGTTCATATACACTGTGAAGTTTTCGCCACATCTCGGCAGAACTCGTACATGTAATAATATGTAACATTGCCTCTTCCGACATTCGTGTAACCAGCAACGATTGCGCTTTGGCATCTTTAGCTTCCCATGCGAGTATCTCACTGGCCACTTCGGGCTTCACCTGTCTTCCCTCCACAATGTTTAACCACCCATTGCCCCTCAACTGAACTGTTGTTTGGAATTTCCAGATATTCCAATTTCTGGCTCCTTCTAACTTGATCACATTATTGACGTTGTTGTTGTTATTTCCCTCCATTCTGACCTTGTAAGAACAAGTACTTCTCGACGATGTTCCGCAGTACCCGAGCCCGAGCACCACGCCGCAAACTGTAGTGAACTATCCTCACTTTTTCCTTCTCGCCGATTTTGCAGTCGTAACTAACGTCAATCTATGTACATCAGGCTGATATATGTGCCTGGGCGCATAACCTGACTTTTGAAATAAAGAAAAGGCAGCGCTTTTTGATAAACACACTAGTCTTTTTATTTAAATCAAATCTGTGATACAAAGTAAGTGTACAGTTAAACAGTTATTCCTTTGAGAGAGAGAGTAGACTGTAAGTTATTAAAAACATGATACCAACATTGACATTTGAATAAATTCATTCTTTGCATTGCAGCCAACTTAAATATTGCAAATAAACATTGCCATATCAATAACAGGCTCTATCAAACAGTGACATTTTTCCGTTGTAGTCAACCGAAATTTAAATATATTTAAATTTGTTTCGATTTTCTAGACCAACTTTATCGAGCTGTACGTACGAGTATATTAGAAGAAAATATATTATTTGGAATTTACATAACGGTGTTGGTTCCTCTTATCCTACTTAACCACGCTCACCCATGACCCATGCTTATTTCCATATATAAGTACGGCAACCAATCTTGACAATTCGACAGAAATTGTAGACCCATAGACCCAGGCTGACCAGTGACGCCCGCTTACAGGCGTACCTAAGTACACTAAGTATTGCTACTTTTAGCAATTGAAGCGATTCCATTTCTTTTCGCTCGGTCTGTTAAAAAGATAATGCCATAAAAACGGAAGCATATATCACCGAACACTTACATTGAAGGTTCACTACTATGACGTACTGGTATTCAGTACTAGAGTATCTATATTTGCTTATCTTTTAATAATTATTTTTACTTAATTTTAGCATATTTCAGAGGTCGGTTTTATTGGATGTGTGGGTATTTCTATCTTTTGCATAGTTTCGCCACCTGGTCTTTCCCTAAGCAGCCGCCGAAAAAGACCAAGACCAAGACCAAGCTGACGTTTCGCTTAATGATGGGTGGCAATCGACTGATGCGACAAAGGGCAAGGATAGCGGAGAAGCTCTTGCATCCGTTCAGACGGGCTGGACGCATATGGCCTCCGGTGCTATGCACTATCGTGGGTTATCGAATACCCGCTTGCGGAGATATGAGCTGACGTCGCCTTGTGTGTCAATTTCAAAATGACTTAAACCTTTAATCCGTACTTTTCTATGAACATTATAAAAAAAATCTTATTCCGGAAGAGAACCGTAACGTTTACATAAATTGTTGAACAAATTCCCGAAACGCAAAAGGTTGGCGTGATTTCAATACAGCCGCTTAAGTATTAACAGACGTAGAATAGACTGGCCTAATACAATTCGCCCCTTCCGATCGATTTCTATCTTTCACTTGTATTATTAGGTCTTACATTTGACGTCACGTTTAAATTTATTATGATGTCTATTTTGTACAATTTCTGTGTCGGCTCTTCTAAATGAGGAGTAAGCTTTCGGCTCTCAGCGAGTAAAAATCTCTTCATTAGATTCACTCATTTGGACAGAAAGAAAAACAAAATTAAATGAAAAATAGCTGGAAACAACATTTTACTAATTTGTTTCAAAACCAGCCAGATACAAATAGTACAGCCGAAGATATTTTATTACAAGTTTATACATACTGCATACTTGTTTTGTTTCAATATATTTGTTGCAATTTGTTTTGTTGTATTGTATTTGTTCATATGATATAGTTCATGCAGAGGCTTCTCTTCGCGAGGAAGTTATCTATAGACCAATTCATTATTAAAAATGGGAGCGGGTCGTAGGTACGAAAGCTCCTATATGTAATAACATTTTAATGGTGATAGTAATTACTTAAATACGACGTGTATTTAAAGAGCAAAATGATAGGCCTTAGCAAACGCTCGTTAGCACTAAATGTGTCATTATGAATCGGTGATGTCTATAAATGGTGCGATACGACCCAATTACAAACCACTTACTTTTGCTTAGTGTGTAACACATACGGCTTTCTAAACACACTACATTATTTCTGAAACTGCTACTTCTTGGAACGCGGAATCTCTGGAACTAAGGACATTGCCTATGGGGGAGAGTTGTAAGCTATTTATCATCACGCTATGACCATTAGAAACGATTTAAACAAAAAAAAACAGAAAGAACGATTAACAAAAACGAAGTAATAGCGCGGGAAGGTGATGAGGAACCGACGCGTTGTTGGGTCAGGGACTAGGGGAGGCCGCCCGACGAAAACCGACCATTACCGAGATTGGCTAAAATAGGAATGTTCAAGTCAATTTAAATTAACGGATAAAACCGGAACGTAGCGTTTTATACAGAAATCGATTAAAGATCTCTGCGAATGTCTGGCTAAATAAAGATTATTATTATTAAGATATTAGTAACTGGAATAAGTTGAATTACACACTTAGAAACCACTACTCGATCGTAGGTTGAAGAGTCAACCTACGAATGAGAGACAGGTAGCACGCGGGTCTAGCTCGCATCTACAGTTTTACATACGCTAGCTATTAATATTCATAGAAACATAGAGCGAGCCAAGCTCTTGCCTCCCTGAAATAAGGAATACGCGCTTTGATTTATGTGAGGGCGAGCCACAAATCCCATTACTATTTCCACCATAATTACCTCAACACTTGCCACTCGAGGCTCTCAATCTTACGCTTGGTGATAATTGCAAGTTAAAAGTGATCAGTTAAAACACGCAAATAAATAATAGAGATATTATTACAAAAGCTAAAGTACGTGTGTTTGAGATCTCGTATAAAAATAGATTGAAGCTAAACCAGATATTTTTAGTCTCGTGAAATACGAATAATTTTCATTCGTAAAACTTATTATAGTCGCTTGAAAAAACATATTTCTTTTAAGTGAGTCTTGCAATCTTCGACCGCACTCAAATGTTACTGAGACGAGTAAAATTATGTTATTATTGTTTGAAATAGCAGATTATTGTATTAAAGAATGTGCTCGAGTGTCGGTGGCCGTGTGTGTTAAGTTATAAGTAAAATATGAACGAGCAGCCGCAATGCGGGCGTCTCAAGGCTACCACCGATACCTTTGGACACACGTGCTGATATTCCACACAAAACACATTTGCATATCACAACAATGCCACGCTACGCCTATTCAGCGTTTCGCCCTCGTTTATACCTCTTTTAAGTGCTAACCGTTTCACGTCCCATTCTGGCTGTTGGCATTGGCTCAAACAAATGAAATACACAGAGACAAAAACCTTTAAGGGGTAGCTTTCGTGACTTGACAAAATTTATAAAAACTAGTGGAAGCCCGCGGCCTGACGCCTGACTAAATATATGAGCAATGTAACGCCTAACATATTTATTGCAGTTATAGCTTTGACAGGCGTTAGATCATCCCTCGGGAACGACTTTTTCTGGATCAAAGGTACCCTATGTCCTTTCCGGCATCCCTGACAACGTGAAAAGGTAACAGACAGACAGAGTTACTTTCACATTTATAACATTAGTATGGATTTCAATTGGTGCAAAATGAGTCTTACTTCACTAAACAATACGATTGACTTTTCATCAAAATATTTAATAATAATCATTATCATTTATTACATATATTATAAAATAAGTATCGCGCAATATCCATAGCGGTCAGTAAAAAGTAACCTTAAAGCCATGTTAGTAATGTAACTTTTATAGGTTTTGGGTGGTACTCCCAAAACCTCATTATGAGATAATCCAATTTACCAGAGATTCTCCATTAAAAAGCCACGATAGCTTTTGGATAAAAAAAACGATAAAAATTAGAATTTTCACTTCAGGAATTTTAATTAATACTGGTTCTAGTTCAGAGTAAGGAATAAAGAAAAGAGGAATTGAAATCGCAATAAATGGAAGGCACCTTACGAGGTTTGAAGAAATACAATAAACTATTCCGAAATCGAATGCGAAGACGGATTTAAAATTGCATTTAAGTTTCCCCGGGTAGTTTCGTACGACACATAACTTACTGGACCTTAATGCTTTGGAAGTAAAATTCAAAATCGATAGGACAGGTGTTGTATTTGACCGCGTACAACATGTTAAGCACAAAGGCTTCGGTGGTAGATGTCGATTTTGCTTGATTTGGTAAAACGATCTTTGATGGGGGTGTGATACATATTATACTTACATTTCATCCTATCAATGGCCTCCCAGTAAAATATATTTTATTTTTTTACTGCTAAAACACATTATAAAAAGTAATGGTTATCATTATTATGTTGTCATTGTATCCACTAAATATGAAACATAAAAAAACCTACTTTAGAGTTATGTCTGTTAGAGAATATGCAGTTATTTTAAGGGAGCTTATAACCTTTTTGTAGTAATCTATACTTATAAAATCGTTTCTCCTGACAAAAAAAAAGCTAAAAAAAAACAGAGCTAAAAAGTCTAAAAAGTTGAAATTTAGAACATAGCTTTATTTTGTAAGGTTAGCATCTGCTAAGAAGGGATTTTTTTTTAATATTAAATTCGGCGCGAAGCGGGGGCGGGTGGCTAGTATAATATAACATAGTATAATTTAACCACAAACTTAATTAATTTCTTTATTAAGTCATTTCTGTAAAAATGAAAGGTTTATGGGTGTATTTTATGGATGCATGATGCTTGTATTAATATTGTAGGCTGACGGTGTACATGATGGCAGGTGGTTACCGACGCCTATTAAGACAAGCATAGTCACAGGTGCTGTAAGTGCGCTGCGACCTTAGCAAGATAAAGGATAATATATAGATTAGGAAGGCATCACTCGCCGAACCTAGTCAACTTTTATATTTTTATGATAATGGTAGGTGGACAGATTAGATATTTATTTAACGGTAGGTAACTACCATAGAGTAGGAAGTCAAGTAACGTCAATAACTGTACAACACCCATTAATTGAACATAAATTCACTACTCAAATAATCTATTAAGAAATAATTGGTCCGCTGTGGCTATTATAACAATGATATGTTTCCACCTAAGTCCGTACGACGAAATAAATGTAGCCAATAAATAAAGTCGAAACGGGTTCGCGTGACAGAAACCACCGTCACGAAATTTCTTAATCGTCACAAAATAATAATCTCCATAATTTTATCGGAGACTTTAATATCATTTGTAGGTCACAGCGGTTATGGCGACCAATTTTCAATTGTACTTTTTACCTTGACCAATTAAAAATCGATATCGCTCGTCACGATCATCGGACGCGCTATAGAACATGTAAATAAAATAGACCCACTCAAAGGGACATTTGAATTGATCACTGTCCTGCCTCAGCTATTGTCTTCGACACCAATTTTGCTATTGAAATAAATAGTAATAAGTTAATTAAACTAATAATAGTATAATAGTAATTATAATTCATTGCGACTTCATTCATTGCTCATTCTAAACCAGCGACCTGCGTCCAGGCTCCGCACGGATGCAATTTTATCGGCAATTGATATAATACATAAATCTTCCTCGTTTATCGCTATTTTCAATAGTGAAATCAATCCTTTGGGTGGTTTAGAAGGAGTTAGCGGTAGAAACAGATAGGGGCGGGCAGACATTTTATATTATAATATTGTTACGTGCGGGGTGAGTCAAACTGCCGTGTAAGGGCGAAAATCAACTATTTATTTCTACAAACCAAGATGACTTCCAAAGGGGGAAGCTTGTCCTATAAGACCGTTAAACTTGCCAAAAGTCGTCAATGAGTCGCTGGTTTACTGTCGCAGGTAACTTCCAAAAGCTCCGAAGAGTCGCTTCCGAATCGCTGCCATCGCATAACTCAACTGTGTCTCTCCCGCTCGCCACTCTCCTATTTATATTTGCCGCCAAACGTCTCGATCTATTTCGAATTTACTACAAATAAACAAGTATTGTAAACACGGAATTGTTACAATTGAAAGTTCGGGAATGCTCTTTCTGTTGAATGTGAACTCTATGTTGTGAACATAAGGACTAATTTCCTTTTACACTAACCGGGAAGTGGCATGACTACTATCGATAGTGGGAATTCGTGGGGTTCAATTTGTTGCCGGAGCTCCACTTTCGACTTTCAGTGTCGATGCTCTTTTTAGAGCGCAGTTATTGCACCTGAACGTATCACTGAAAAACGTTACTTTTCAGGTTACATTATTATTTTGTTTTGAACTTTTCAAATTTGGCTCTGGTCTGGATTTGGAAAGTAGTGGCAGGGCACACTGCGTTTTCGCAGGGTGAAATAACATCACGTGTGCTGTTGTGTTTCGGTGAGTGAGTAAGGGATGCCAGAGCCCATTTCCCTATCCACTCCTAATCCCTTATCCTTAATCCTACTGCAGTCGGCAGCGCACTTGCAGCAGCTTTGGCTTTGCTTGTGTTATAGGCGACGGTAGCCACCTACCGTCAAGTGGACCGTCAGCCTGTCTGCCGACCTTAACATAAAAAAAAATTGAAACAGTGATATTTGAAAACGTATCAGTGGAGGCAGGGGACACTGCGTTTCGCGCTCATAAATAGGGCAGCCCCTTAAAGAATACCTCCCTAAAAAAACAGCACGTGTGCTGTTGTGTTTCGGTGTGTGAATAAGAGATACAAGAATCAGACCGTCACTTCCTAATCCCATATCTTTTGTCCAACTAAGGTCGGCAGCGCACATCCAGTATCTGTAATGTCGTTAGACGTCGGTAGCC
This sequence comes from Bembecia ichneumoniformis, assembly GCA_910589475.2. Taxonomy (NCBI): domain Eukaryota; kingdom Metazoa; phylum Arthropoda; class Insecta; order Lepidoptera; family Sesiidae; genus Bembecia; species Bembecia ichneumoniformis. The sequence continues at coordinate 14,695,443 of OU342541.1, forward strand.
ACCGCTGACCTGTATGTACATACAAATAATACAGTGAATTGAAAAATATTAATTAATTGTGCGTTTATAATTTTTTTTTTTTGTAGATCATGACAGTATAGGTAGGGCTACTGGTGATCGTCCTGATACATGTCCAGCTAATAGAAAAACTGATACTGCTATCAATTAAATAAGTGTCTACTTAGATTTAAGATTGAGAGAAGTACATACGTTGTTTGGTTGTAGTTCCTTGGTTGCAAGTTCTGCCTGTTGGAGACGTAATGTGTGTCGAACGTAGCACTCGTTTCGTAGCGCGTAGCCTGTGGCGTAGCACCGTGAGAGCTACGACAGTGATGTCACCTCCTTTCACCTGGTATCTCTTTATTTGTGCAATGTTACGTACAAATATCAGCTTACACGTCAATTATTCGCTTACAATATAACTTAATTTAGATTAGAAGATGGCAAGAGGTTCTCCCGTAATTCTAGCAAAGGCTGATTCAAAATCACCATTATTATTCAAGTTCGAACAAAATATTTAAGTTTTTATTAAATGTCTCTTACGATTGGTTTTTCTGGTAATAATATGAATTCTTTAATTGGTATAACCTTTAAGAAACTTACGTTTATCTTAAAAGGCGCTTAACTAACTTGAGGAAAGCGATAAAGAGTTTAAAAAATATAGGTTTTTTTTTAAGATAACTTTTAAATAATGTAGCCATATTAAGGTTCATGAGATAAGATGAATTTTATTTATAGTGTCATATTTAATTACCTACTAATGAATTTGCAAAATGTCACTTATGAACTCTGAAACACAAAAGGTAAACTCTGCAGCTCGTCTGACGGCAATAACCACAGAAGACCATCGTGAAATAACATCGATCGCGCTTGACCCACACCACATCGCCAAATATACTTCAGTCGACGTTATTTCGAGCGGTTTCAAGAAATAAAAAGAGCAGAAACTCACCAGTAACACTACAAACGATTTTATGATTAGTCTCACATTTTTTTTATATGTAAATGTCGGCAGACAGGCGGACGTCTACTCGATGGAAAGTGGTTTACGGATTATGGTGGTCTTCCACAAAGAGCTAGTTACGACTGCAAGATGTGTCGTTATGATTGCACAAAGCAGCGTGCCCTTACACTACCGGAGTGTAGTTGGCTTTGTGACAATTTCCTCGTACAGATCGCGACAACTTCTACTTGAAAATCCTCTTTTAACATAAACCCATCTAAACAAGTACAACGTTGGCCGCGATCCAAAAGTCGCTCCGAAAAAATGTATGCGTATCGTAATAACAGCCGCACATATTTTGCTATCGGCACGCGTTGACACAGCGGCCAATTGACTGGCGCCAATACAGTCCTTGGCCGTTTTCAAATGGGACCGTTACTTATATTGCACTTTTGTATTGGGAAGCTTTAAAAATAGGAATTCAGATCAATATCTATTTTGTACAAGTCTAGATTTTAATTCGCATACTGTTTTGTTCTTACGAAATTATTTACACTTAAAATATAACTACGTAAAATAATATTAGGTTAGGTTAGTGATCTATCATTATTGAATTGAATGAATATTGAAATGAATTTCTAATGTTACCTTATCGGCCTTCCTCTCTTCAGTACATGCCACATGTAATCCCGTGGGAAAATTGGGGCCTATCCTTTTTTAAAGAATGAAGTTGCACACTTTTAACAACGAAGGGCGAGACTTGAATCGCTTGGAATATGTCTTTCTAAGTTGAGTCAAAATTCCCCAAAAAAAATTCAGAAAGACAGAGGAGCTGGGGTGACTTACAATTTCATTAATTTTTGACAATTTACTGCAGGCAATTTTGTTACGGGCGCTAAAAAGCTGAGGGTCGGGATTCTGGCTCCACGCTGTAACATCACCAAACATGAGTAAATTTCTCGACCACAATATTCTCCGTCTCGCGATCGGACTCCAACTTGGTACAGAGGTACTTGCTCCCCACTCTGTCCTGTGTTAATTGCGCTGGCCGTATTTCGAGGCACGCCAGCATAAACGACATCATACATCGGTATCTTGCCACCATTACCTTTGATGCTTGAAGGTACCTGTTGATGGCAAGAGGCCTGATGAGATGACCCTAGTTCCTTGGAAGATGGGTTGTCCTCTGGTGTGATATGCCACCTGCGTCGACACTTGGAGTACAAGTGTCAGACGACATGCACAAATAGTTATTCATAATATGATGAAGCGAGTCATTAGTCTCATTCAAATTTGGATAGTAATAACTATATTTTATTATATGTAAAGAAAATCACTTCGCTCATTTTCTTTCCTTTAAATTTAAATTTACCGCGCTTTCTTTGAGTTTGAATTATATACCAGACGAGATGTCACGACTGACAGTAAGGAGATAATGAGAGTGTGTAATAGGAATTAATAATTTGCTTCGCTATCAACTTCCCTGAAAGATATAAAAAGAGGTAAATGAAAGGCTTTGAATGTTGTTTCTTCCTGTACTTTGTTAAATAATAATTGTAAAATATTGTAAATAAATCTTCCTTATTTCAGAAAACGCAATCACGCTTTCATTTTCCTAAACTGTTCAAACTTAAAAACACCATTATATATAAATATTTAGGCAAAGATCTTAACTTTTAAAGATTTTTACAGGTGATAGGATAGGAACAAATAAAAAGGTGCTGCTATGTTCCATCCTATCTTATCGACGTTAGACAACAGACTAAAACGACGAGGCGCCTATGTTTTATGACTCTAAATGTAAGCTTACTAAAGTACGACAATAGAAAAAGTATTTTCTCCTAATAATCTACAATAAAATGTTTTTACTTAAGCGCAATGGGTGTTTTATTAAAATGTCAGAAACAAGAGCAACTTATGCAAAATTTAAACGATTTAATAAAGTAATAAGATAAGATGGAACATAGCAGTCGTATTTTACGTCTAGAGTTCTAATAAAATATTAAATTACACATATCGAAATACAATTTTGATAGGGTTTGTTTGCAAATATATTAGTTTCTCGCACAGAGCAAACCCGCGGGCGAATATCTCTCCATTGTCTCAGCTTCTCGGCATCCAATTAAAGCCAATCATAAAAAGAGAAGGCCAATAACCGCCGAAGAAAATCAATTTCAGTTTAATTAAGTTTCAGAGACGGGATAATATTACTCAGTCGGAGGGCTTTCGTTCACCAGAATTTAAGACGAACTGTTTATATTAAGTAGCTACTAATATTTTCGGAAAATTTGCCATGACATAGTTCCGCGATAAGTATGGAAACGGCATGTATACACAGGAAAAGACTTCCAAATGATCATAAGCGGCAGGTGACACCTTACGAGTAGGGCGGCCGGTCCCTCGGGGACAGTGCTTTCTTTCTGGGTGAAAGGTACAAGCTTCATGTAAATCAGTGGAGTGGTTAAGGTGTGAAAAGATAACAGACAGAGATACATAATAATAGCACGGATTATCCTAAAAGACGGTGGTAGGCTGTGAGCGTCAGATTGATAGTCAGCGGCTACCGCAGCCTGCAATAACAAGTGACACCAGGGGCACAATAAATAAATTGAGTTTCCCATTTATTTATTGGTGGTCGAATATCACGAAGGATACACACAAGAAGAGGCTGCGATTCCTTTTAAGAGATTTTTTCTTTTCCCAAATTTTTAAAGAGTGATTTACTGTCGGTGGAAATAGGCAAGCTACACACTATCAGGAGGCTGTAGAACTATAATCTTTCGGAAAGAAGGATGTAAATTGGTAGCCAAGTTAGTATCGCGAGATACTAAGTTGGATAGCTCCCTGTCAGATGGCACCAGGTTACTAGGCAATAGACGTGCACCTTGTTTAACCAGCAATGGGCCTTTATCCAGCAATGGGCGTCTGTGGACTGTTAAGTGTTATAATGCCTAAGACGCTTTATTACAAAGGTGATAATGGACCTCAAATTAATCCCATTTCCTATATTATTTTCTATTAGTATTTCTAATGGAAACAAAGTCACAATTTGTGTTTGTTTGTTTATACGTTTAGTATTACAGAGTGCGTTACGTTGTTGTTAGAAATAGAATAAAAATCAGATGATTTCAAATAGTCATTCGGTCATTCAAATAGTCAGATAATTTCAAATGTGTCGTTAAAATCACGGAAAAAAATCGTTAACTGGCTATTGAATTTGTTCACCAAGTAGGTCACTCAGCATTCACTTCAATCTTTTCCATTCACACGAGGAAACTTTCACAACACACTTTGTCATCGTTACATGAAAAAACCTCTGCCTGCCGTCTATTCTAAAGTAACTAGAACCGACATTACCGAAACAGCTTGAATATTTTCCTACGTTTTCAAGCGATTATAGTTGCTTTTAAGCTGTGAGTACACAAGTACAGTAAAAAGCAGTACTGTTTCCGTATAAAGAACCCTAATGTATTCCACCAATTCCGTCCAAGTTTATATGGATGGCAGAAACATAAAAAACGATTTATACTGCAGAAACTTCTTATTTGGAGAGGCACTTTTACCATCTTCACTCTTCCTCATTTTCCTCATACAAGTATTGTTAAGCACCTATTATCTCACAAGCCGTCTACCCCCAACATATATCGCATTTCGAATAGTATACATATACTCTAGTATATATACGAAGTTCATAAATAGTTGAAACCCAAAAGCAATCACGTGAGACGTCTTCCCACTCATTCCCGATATAATAATTTGTGATTTATCACCCCGAGCTGTCCATTCCAGTAGGAACTAGTTAATACATCGACGATCATATAGATCGGTATCACGCCATCGAGATCGCAATACGTGAGCCGCTTACTGATTCCTCTACAATCACTTTAGCATTTATTTATTTTTCAACGATCTAAAGTAAACTATCAGTAAGTCGGTAAATTATCTGAAAATAACATTCAGGGACGGTGCGGAGATTGAGGCGAAGAAGTGCCTCGTGGCTGGAGTCCTTCTGCACTGTATTTCAAGCGGAATTGTTCGCCTTCCGCGAGGCCACAGTCATCGCTCTGAACAGTAAAGATACGGAAGTCAGCATGCTTAGTGACTCGCGATCTTTACTTGAGCTTCCGGTGTTTACCGTCCAATCGCCCACGCTATCCGGGAGAACTTGCGTATATTAAGGGTGAAGGGTAGATGTGTCAGGTTCTTTTGGGTGAGGATGGATGTGATGGACATGTGAGGAGCTCACGTGAGAATCGCAGGAAACGAGAGAGCTGACCGTTTGGCAAAAGAGGCGGCACTTGAACTCAAATGTTCATCACATTATGACAAGAGCCGCCTCTCATACATTAAAAAGCACGAAGGAGCGAGACTGTGGCCAAGTGAAAATCTATTCGTAGTGAAAGCGAAGCGGCGGCAGGAACCAAAATGTTCTTCCCGACGCCGAAGCGGCATACAGAAGGAGAATAAAACTGACGCCACAGCTCGTGCAGAGCTGACAGGACACGGAAGTTTCTCGCAGTACCTGCACAGGTTCAATTTAAAATCCAGTCCGGTCTGTGTGTGTGACGAGCCTGGGGTGCAAGAGACGGTGGAACCCCTACTGCTTGAGTTTGCGCTCGCCAGACTCGGGCTAGAAATTTACATGGATAAAAAAATTATTAAAGCAAATGAGTTGATAATAGACCTAGACAAGGCAAATAAATTTAGGGAATTCTGCCATAAAATTGTCGAAGTTGCGTCAAGGGCAAAAGCCTGAAGGGATCGGTAGATGTCCCGAACAGTATTCGATTAAAATTATTATTAAAAAGAGTAAGTGAAACTCTCCCAATATTCTACGATGAAACGACAAACAAATATAACTACATAAAAATAAATAAGGCCTCCGTTTATGAGTGACCGTAAGCGCCCAACCCCGAGTAAATGATGATCTATTATTTCATTGTAAAAATTATTTTTCCAAGTCCTTTTAATTCAATTTTATGTCATTAATTTTAAATTGTAAACATATTAACCAACTATAATAATGAACAAAACTATAATAATGAATCTCTTTTTACTGGCTTCCCAATATTTTTTATCTACCGTTTTAAATTAAGACATTCCCTCATTTTATCGTGCCTTTGAAATCAGATCGTTATCAAATATTTTATGCAAAAAATTCTACTTACCTTACGCATCTTATAAAGAATGGCGTTGCGTTGCCTATAGCGTAAATATAATTACTTTTTGTACTGCACATAAATATAAATAACATATTTTCAAGAATATAAATAGTATCGTGAAGGCATCAAATAGCATATTCAACAAGTTTTTCTCTAAGTGTAAAAAATATAGTTTAATATGGAATATAAACCTATAAAACAACAATAATTTTTCCTTTATTGATCACTATACCTTGCAGACAAGGGAATAACACTTAGTAAATCGTGCAGAAGCTTCTAAAAGCATCTTACCTCGTCTTTGAAAGGGCCCAGCGCGACATTTTATTATTATACGAGTAAAACCCTCTCTCGCTTGACGCATTATGGCAAAAGGAAAGATTGGTGGACTTGCGACCTTACAACTTGTGACATGAGTGCAAATTGATCCTTTTGTAAAAGAGCCCAAAGGTCTCAAAAGTGGGAAGATGAAGGGCAAAGTGCCAATCGGCGCAACAGTAGCTAATGGCGCGTAATCAAATCATACGCGACAGTTATAGAGTGGGCACTTGTTGTGTTTTATTGTGAATGGCGACGTGTCAAGAATTCGGTTTTTGTCAAAAATGAGACAGCATGGAAAATATGACTAGGTGTGCCGGCGACTTCGTTTGCGTCGTATACGAAATGGCGTCGAACTTTTGTAAACCGATTAGAATGAAACAAACACTAAAGGTTATGGGATAATATAATATATGATATAATTTAACCTTATTTATTATATATGAGTTGTGGGTTTCCGGGATGATGGCCCAGCTCTGTTGGAAATTCTTCCAAACGTTTCGTCAACAACTGCGGTTGACATCCTCAGTGGTGTAGTCCGTGTTAGAAGAAAAAGTACATCACATCACTGCACTTCACTTCTGCACTTTTCGACTTCTCGAGCGATCCCGGAAACCCACAACTCATATGGATACCGGCCGAGAAAACCTACATTCTACTTATTTATTATATTTAACTAGCGGCCCGTCCCCGGCTTCGCCCGTGGTGTAATTTTTACATATATATGAACATTCCCCGTTTATTCCTCTTTCCATTAGTCAAAACCGAATTAAAATCGGTCTACCCCTTTGAAAGGTATGGGGCGTACATACATTTCGAAGATCCATTTTTATTTATATAGATAGATGTAGCCTTCTGAAGATTCCTAAAATAAATTTATTTTATAATATTTTTAATTTATTTATGCCTCGGTTATCTTATTTCCAAAGAGTAAGAACACTATATATATATAGCTAATATTGAGAACATAAAGGTCTCAAAATAATCCAACGTACTTTGAAAAGTTCTATTCTCTGCGTGATAAAGTTCATAAGAAGAAAATTCGTAAAATAACTTAAGTTACGCACATGAAGCTTCACGATAAAACTATTGCGTAGGTAATAATTAATATTTAATGATTATTGTTAAATTATAATAAATTTTATTATCCTTTTTAAAAAATAATTAAACAGCATCATAAAATATCTAAATGTGAAATAATAAATAAGCGGGAAATTGTAAAATATAAAAAATAAAATAAAATAAAATAAAATAAAAATAAAATAAATCTTTATTTGCGCTAACACATGTTTACAGGATTTTAAATTGTATACAGCGGTTACAGTACAAAGTATGTTCTACCCGCCAAGGGCATGCAAATATTTGTGTTTAATTGTTTGTACACTATATTAATATTAATAAAAGAATTAATGTTTCTTATTATAAAATTCTTTAACATCATAATAACAACAATCTAATAACCATTTTGTTAATGCTCTTGTAAATTTAGGATCCGGCAATTCCTTTATATTATTAGGTAGTTTATTGTAGTTTATTCTAATCTACATTTTGGTCTTTGCAATAAATTACCTTGCCTAGTTATTTTGGTTCCTATTTCGTTATTTTCGACAAAACAGTTCGGATATTTTCTAACAAATATACACAACGTCTTTATATACAAGCAAGGTAAGGGAAGTATATGTAACTTTTTAAATAGTGGCACACAACTCTCCATAAAGCCAACGCCACATATTGCTCTGATGCATTTTTTTTGGGCCCTAAAAGCTCTTATTATTTCGACAGAGTTACCCCATACTAATAAACCGTATGTCAAAATCGAAGAAACGTAGCCACGATAAGCAGTGATGATTGCTGCCTCAATAGACACAGTCAATCTTAGCCGACGTAGTGCATAAACAAATCTGTCTACTTTATTTGCGACTATATTTGCGAAATGATAGCGAGAGGGTCGATGTTGAAGAAAGTCCTCACAATTTTAGGGGCTATAAAGTTGTAAGTTGCGGCGAATAGTCGATATTCGATAGATAATACGTCCAACCGTAGTTTTCCCGAATTGGGAGCGTCGATGTTTCAGCCCGCTCGTATTTCCTCGTTTTTCATCGATTTCTCTTTTAAATTATGTACCCCCGAAGCCGAACTTAATAAATACTTTGTATCTGAACCGGGTACGTCTAGATCCAACGAGATCATGAGGACTTCCGTTGAATTCGTTCGAATCTTGAGATATACCACCGATAAACTTATTATGGACTTTTCGCTCCACTACTTAGGAATGGCAGCAAACTGCCTCTGCTTTTTATTCACCTAGGTTTTTTACCACCTATCGTAGGACGTCCACCCATAAGGTGGACAGACGACCTGATAAAGGCTGTGGTCAATAGTACTATATACCAGAGGACTGATCACTCTCAACCGATCAGTACTACCGTTACTGAATACATAAAAATCAATAAAAATACAGTAAATAGTTACAAATAATGTGTTTTTATTAGAAAAGGCGAGGGGTAGGTCGCCTTTTCTCTAATATCTTGTTTATTCTACAAAAATACTTTTTATTTACTATTAGGCAATATAAATTCATTGTAATTGAATTTCGTTTGACTTTGTGAGAGTAGAGTGGCCAAACTGCTCAACGAAAAACGCATAAACAAAACCCAACGCGGCTCGATCGCGATTTCTCCTTTGTCGACTTTTTATTGAGAATCGAAAAAGTTTTTTTATGCGTTTAGTATTTCCTCTTTCGTTATTTAGGACAAGGTGGAATGCAGTCTGACACTACCCCTGTGAATAACTTTGTGAGCAATGCCCCGGGGCAAAACATCTTTAGGTACATTATGACTTTCAAATACAGCAAATTTTTAACGATTTAACGATTTAACCATTGGGGAACTCGTGCGTTTATTACCAAACTAGTTAATTTCAAATTCAATTCTAAAACGTTATTGAGAAATTTAAAATTTTAATACACGTAACTTAGAACTTACTTAATTAAGTAATTGATTTTGTATTTTTTTAAAATGACGTTTTTTTACTCATCATTAAATAATGTACGAGACGACTAACACATCCAAATGATAATTTTGTAATTTTTAGATAGTTTTATTATTTTCATTAAAATCATGTCATTCATATAAGCTATCAGCAGTAATTAGGTTGAATTTGTCCTAAAATTTAAAGTATAAAATTCTAATAATCTTAGTTATTTACAAATAGTGTTTATATTAAGCTTCAATCCCTTAGGCAGGGTCCCAATCCCTAGCAAGCTATTGCATTACTGCGTTGTATTGCAAGGCTAATTTGATGACCGGGGTAATAGCCAGCTCTGAAATCGCCAGTTATATCGACCAAATTTTTTAATAAAGTGTTAAAAAATTTAAGCGCGTTGGGACCCAGTGAATAAAAATGTAGCTAGCCGAAGGGTGGCGTTTTCAGCAGCACCAGGTGTCGACGCAGGTGGCATCCCACACTAGTGGACTCCATGGAATTAGTGACATTATCACGTGCGATGCCATTTGGTTGAACATTTCGAGAGTTTGTCTTTTGTCGTTAATGTCCATTGCCCAAAAGCGGCAGACGTATTAAATGTTTTAAGAAGAGTCATAACATAAATTTATTCATTTATCCTCATAGAGTGTAGAAATCAATGTTTATCCTATACAACAAATAAATTCAGTCAAAAACGCATACAGCTTGAAATACTCGAAAACGTAGCATTTTGACAGATTTTTCGATTTCTTGTACTGTAGACAGTTTAGTGTCAAATGTCAGACATTTAAAGCGAATCAAGCGAATTTCTTGTTTAAGTTTTGAATAATATCCCACCGTAGAGGAAGTTAATGCCTACCCAATATCCATTAGCAGATCGATTCTCAGAAGGTGGTGGATTTCGGAATTGGCCATCAGAGCGGTACGGGAGCCAATAATTGCCGTATTGCGTGACGAAAACATTCCCGTTTCCCTATTGTACATTGTTTGTACAACAATGTCTGCTCGAGTTCCCACAAAAATGAATTGTTTGTGTAACAGACAAGCAGACAGTTAAATGTATGTCACCTGAACAGCACCCGAACACCGGAACAGCACGCAATCACATCGATTCTTTTTGAAGATGAATTGCGGAAAAGAGACTATCGATGCACACGATAGTAAGCGCCCGTTGCCTGTTAACGCAATCATTGTTTTCCTGAATATGCTCTTAACGTGTAAGGACATGGGAGTAAGGACACGGCGCAACTTTTTTGGCTGCTCCCTGCTCCTTACTTCAGAGCCAAACTACTTCAATGAAAGCTTTTTAAAATCATTAAAAACTTTCAAATACAAAAAACAAACAGAACGAAAATTGTCCTTATGATGTTATAAGTCATTATATATATTTAAAACCGAATAGCGAGAAGGACAAAGCAGTATATGTACTATACTAATATTATAAAGCTGAAGAGTTTGTTTGTTTGTTTGAACGCGCTTAATCTCAGGAACTACTGGTTCGAATTGAAAAATTCTTTTTGTGTTGAATAGTCCATTTATCGAGGAAGACTATATAACGTCACGCTACGATCAATAGTATTATATCTACCTATATAAGCAGTGTCCAGTACCGAGAGTTCAGGTAGTTCAGGTAGGTAAGAGTTCAGGTAGTCTTAAATAA